>JAHRHZ010000249.1:17725632-17744450 GCA_024137785.1 Ginglymostoma cirratum
CCCGAAACGTCAAGCTTTCCTGCTCCTAAGATGCTGCTTGGCCTGCTGTGTTCATCCAGCCCCACAACTTGTTATCTCGGATTCTCCAGCATCTGCAGTACCTTTTATCTCTGATCTTGGATGCATACATGTTTTTTCAAAGGTCACGTTGGGCTGGGTGACCTACTTTTATGCTGTAGGCACCCATGATCTTATATTTAAGTTGGAAGAAGTGTTATCTTTTCATAGCCTGACATGGAAATAATTGAATGGCTTTAACAAAGAGCAACCACATTAGGATGAATAGGACATTTGTATGCTGGATCACCCTTTCACAGTTCAGAAACTATTTCAATGACTAATTGTAATGGCCGTCTCTGATAACGTAATGTGTTATACAGTGCTGTGACCTTTTCAGGGAAATGGCTTTTTGTTTTTTGCTTTCTAACTTTTAATATATCCGCAGTGACTGAATGAATTCATGGTTGAGAACTGTAATGTTCTTTTGTGTTTTTTCCCTGGTTCTTGCTTTGCCATTCTCCCAAAGCACCAGAGTTGTTCTATTCTGTAATGCTAATAGATTGTCATCATTTACAGAAAAATATAGTTTTGTTTTTGTGTCCTATTACAATATCTTTGTTAGTAACCACATGGAGAAAGATTGCAGAATGCTGCAGTGCCGAAGAATCTACACATCCTTGTTAATGAACCGCAAAAGATTAGCAAATAAAATCAACAAATGCTGGAGAATCTCAGTAGGCCTGGCTGCATTTGTGGAGAAACAGAGTTAGTGGTTTGAGTCCAGTACAACTCTCAGAACTGAAGAGAGCTGGAAAATCAAAATTGTTAGCAACGCGAGGAGGAGCAAGTTGAGCGGATGACGAGGGTGCTCATGGTAACAGCAACATACAGTAAATGTAGACATAAAAGGTCAGCTCTTCTGAGAACTAACCCATGCAGCCAAGACATGTGAGGGGGATGTCATCAAAGTGGAGAACAGTGCTCGTGGCTCGTGGCTGGAAGTTGGTAAACTCAATGTTGAGTCAAAGAGCCGGTGCACCAAACCACTAACTCTGTTTCTCCACAACTGCAGCCAGGCCTACTGAGATTCTCCAGAATTTGTTGATTTTATTTTCTAATCTTTTGCGGTTCTTTAACAGGGGTGTGTAGATTCTTCTGCACTGCAGCATTCTGCAATCTTTCTCCATGTAGTTACTAACAAAGATATTGTAATAGGACACAACAAAACTATATTCTTCTTCTGAAAATAATGACAATTTATCAAATTTACACAGCTGGAGCACTTTAGCAGGCCTTGAACAGAAAAGCATTCATCCTATCTTTGTCCCTCATGATTTTATACACCTCAATAAAGTCACCCCCTCATTCTCCTACATTCCAAGGAATAAAGTCCTATCCTGGCCAACCTCTCCCTGTAACTCGGGCCTACTAGTCCTGGCAACATCATTGTTAATCATCTTTGCACACTTTCCAGTTTAACTACGTTTTTCCTATAAAAGGGTGACCAAGACTGGACACAATGCTCTGAGTGCGGCTTCACCAACGGCTTGGGCAACTGTCTGTGTGGAGTTTGCACATTCTCCCTGTGTCTGCATGGGTTTCCTCCGGGTGCTCCGGTTTCCTCCCACAGTCCAAAGATGTGCATGTTAGGTGGATTAGCCACGCTAAATTGCCCATAGTGTTCAGGGATGTGTAGATTAGGTGGGTTATAGTGGGGTGGGTCTGGCTGGGATGCTTTGAGGTTCAGTGTGGACTTGTTGGGCCAAAGGGCCTGTTTCCACACTGTAGGGATTCTATGATTCTATGTCAGCATGGGAGCAAGTTGGTGTATTGAAATGGCAAGCAAATGGAAGGTTGGAGTCATTCTTACACACAGCGTGGCAGTCTCCAATCTGTGTTTAGCCTTGCCAATGTAGAGGAAGCTGAATTCAGGGCAACAGATACAGTAGTCAAGAAGTACAAGTAAATTTCCACTTCAACAAGAAGCTGTGTTTGAAGCGTTTGGCAGTGAGGAGGTCAAGGGATAAGTGTTACGCCTTGTGTGATTGCATGGGAAGGTGCCATGAGGGGTTGAAGATATCTTAGGAGTGAAGGAGGAGTTGACTGTGGTATCACAGAGGGATGCTGACAAGGGAAAGGAGGAGGAAATGTGTTTTCTTGTGGCATCCCACTGGAGGTTGCAGAGGATGATCCTTTGAATGTAGAGGCTGGTGGGGTGAAAAGTGAAGATAAAGAAACTTGTATCTTTTGTTGCGGGGGGACAGAATTACTGGAATAAGGTCATATACAGCTGAGGGTGCTGTCAACAATGTTGGGGTGGGGAATGGGATTCCTTAGTTAAGGTGAAAAGAAGACATGTCGAAAGCAACCCTGTGGATAGTTACATCATTGAAACAGGTACTATGGAGAGTCAAGAAACTGGGTTAATGTATTGAAGTTTTTACAGGAAGCATTTTATGAGGAAATGTAGTCAAGGCAACTGTGAGCTTGGTGGGTTTGTAATGGATATTGATGAGCATCCTATCTTCCAGAAATGGCAATGGAGAAGTCAAGGAAAGGGAGGGAAGTGATGAACCAGGTGATGGTGAGACAAAGATTGAAATTGGAAGTAAAACTGATTAATTTTTCCAATTCTGAATGGGAACAAAAAGCAGCCCCAGTAATGTCACCAGTATACTGGTGAAAGTTCTGGGTGGGGGCCCAAGTAGGATTGGAATAGGGAATGATTGCCATTCCTGCAAAGAGATGGGCACTACTGGGACTCATGCACGTTCATGGAGAAAGTGAGACGAGAAAAAGAAATTGATCAAAGTGAGGACAAATTCAGTCAGATAAAAAAGGAAGGATGGTGGTGAATGGGAACTGTTCAGGCCCGTTTTCAGGGAAAAAGAGTGGAGCCTTCAGTCCATCCTGATGGGATGCAGGTATAGAGGGATTTCATGTCCATAGTGAAAAGGAGATGACTGGGTCAGGGAAATGAAAATTGTGGAACTGAGGTAAACCTTTAGAGGAATCATGAATGTGAGTGGACAGAGACTGTACAAGGTGGGGAAATATGGTTAGGATAAGAGGAAATAAGTTCAGCTTGTTCCTTTCCAACTGAAACAATAGGTATGCATTTTTTGTGGACTTTGGGACGAAGGTAGAAGTGAGGGGTTGGGGGTCTAATAGGTGGGAAGCTGTGGGGGGATGTCTCCAAAGGAAATGAGGTCAGTGACACAGTTGTGTCCTGGAAACACAACTTGGTGCTCAGTGATGGGGTCATAGTCCAGAGGAAGATAGGAGGAGGTGTTTGCAGTTGACACTGAGCCTCTATAAGGTGTGGAGATCAACCTGCCATATGACAACAATACCACCCTTTTTGTTGGTTTGATAACAAAGTCAGAGTTAGACCTGAAAGAAGGGAGTGAGGCAAGTTCGGAGAGAAGCAAGTTAGAGTAGGTGAAGAGAACTGAGGAATTAATGCAGGTAATATCATGTTAACAGTTCTTGCTGAAGAGGTCAAATGCACATATGAGGGCAAGGAGAGGTCCAGGTGCAAGGGAGAGAGGCCTTCTAACCCTAGAAGTGGGCACAGAGGTGAAGGCGATAGAAGAAGAGTTCAATGTCATTCCATGCCCAAAATTTATTGAGGCAAGGGTGTAAAGGATAAAACAGAGTTCTTAGCTAACCATTAATTGTTTAGCAGCAGAGAATGGAAGGTCAGTGAGTATGGTGAGTACACGACAAGACTGGGATTTAAAGAAGGAATGGAATCAGAGGGAAAGAGATGGAGGAAGAATCCAGAGGGGCTGTTAAAGTGACCCAGCAAGACGTAGAGAAACTAGAAACAATAAATGTGGCTTTTCCAGTCTCACCTACTTCCGATATACAAAACATAACCAAATAAATTTGGTTTAACATTTTAACATTTTTCACCACAAGTCTCCCCCACCCCACTTCATCTGACAGGCATGTGAATCCTGTGAAATCTTATGTATGTGTAAATAAAGATGGCAGATTAAAAAGGACAAAGCGTGATCAGTTAATAGTTGATTGTATTATGGTGAGAATAAATTGAATTTCAGGTTTCTGAGCTGTCAGTCATGTTCTCTGACTCCTTTTGTTTCCCTCCATTTAGACTTTGGACCTCAATCGCTTGTATTCAAATGACATCCATGCCTTTGCCAACACATACGGTATTGAAGCTGCTCTAAGAGTCATAGAGAAAGAAATAAAAGATGTTTTTTCTGTATATGGTAAGCCTACTTTTTCTCCAGGATTATGGCCCAGTGATGATAAAGGAATGGCAATACATTTTCCAAGTCAGGATGGTGTGTGACCTATAGATTGTGGTGTCACCATGCACTTGATGCCGTTATCTTTCCAGGTAATAGAGGGTTTTAGAAGGTGATGTTGGTGAGTTGCTGCAATTCCCAATGTAGATGGTATAAACTGCTGCCATTGCATACCAGTGATAGAGCGAATTGAATATTCAGCTTTGTTCTAGAGTGGGTCTTTGCCAACTATTGATGAAACTGTTCATTGGTTTGTTGGTTTGGGATAATGCTGCAGTTCTATTCATGTGTTATAAAAATGTGTCTGTAACAGTAAAATTGATGTACAAAACTATTGTTTTGTTGAACAGAATTCAGTACTGTTGAATGCCATCCATGTATGATGTTTACCAAAAAGATATTTGATGAAATTATGTCACCCTGAATTTAAGATATCCTGACAAATGACCATCACTCCTTGACAAAGCAATGAAGCAGCTATTTAGCCCTTCTAGTCTATGCTGCTGTTTTGGTAGATCATGGTGATGCTGCTTTCAGCATAATTTGTCTTTGTTCCAAATCCCATACCTGGCAAAAAAGATACTAGAGTTATAGAATCATACAGCACAGAAGAGGTCCTTTGTCTCAATAAGTCTGTGCCGATCTACCTACACTAATGCGGCTTTTCAGCACTTGGCCCATAGCCTTGCTTCTTACAACATTTCAAGTGCTCATCAACGTACTTTTTAAAGGTTGAGGTTTCCCGCGTCCAGTCTACCACTGCCCGGTGTCTCCTACCACTAAGCTAATTTTAGATTCATTTTACCAAGCTGCTCTGGATATTAAGTGCTTTCTCCATTGTTATGTGACTCCCATGACCTCCTTCTGACAAAGTCAGCTGGCTCTGATCAAACCTTGCCTCTCCAACTGGATATTATTTCTCTCTTTGCAATGTTTTCCAGTAGTTTCCATTGATGTGAGACTTGCTGATCTGAAATTGCCTGGTTTATCCCTACCACCCTTCTTGAAAAGTGAGCCTATATTAGCTGTCCTGTATTCCTCTGGCCCTTCCCTTGTGGTCAGAGAGAAATTAAAAATGTGGGTCAGAGCCCAGTATATTTCTCCCTCATTGTCTGCAGAGGCTGGGATGCAATTCATTTGGACCTGGGGATTTATCCTCTTCTAAGTCTGTCAAAGCTTCCAATACATCCTCGCTCCCTATTTTAATCTGCTGAAGGACCTCACAGTGCCTCTGTCTGAATTCTATACCTACATCCTCCTCCTTGAAAGTCAAGACAGATGTGAAGTACTTGTTTAACACACCACCAATCCCTCTTGCTCTGCATTCAAATTGCCTCCTTAGTCCCGGTGGGCCCTAAACTTTCCCTGGTTGTCCTCTATTCCTTGAATATCTTGGGATTCTCCTGAATTTTACCAGCCAGTGTGTTTTCTTAAGATGCCCCCCTGCACTTTCTGTACTCCAGTTGGACCTCCATTGATTCCTATCCAGTTCTGAATATTCCTAGACGACCTACATTTCACCCTAAAGAGAATGTATGGGCCTGTACTGTCCCCGTTTCCTTTTGAACATCTCTTGAGATATTGATCTCAGCCTCGAGAAAAGGGAGGCTGTTTCACAATTCCGTTACCCTTTGCACAAAATGGTATATCTGATTTCTACTTCTAAATGTTCTGGCTGAAAGTGGATATTGTGCCCCTTTATTCTGGATTCCTCGACCAAGGAAATAATTCTCCCCGTGTCTTATTCTTTAAATCGTGTTATCATTTGAAAGATGCCAACAATAGAATATTATTTTTATGTAGCATCTACTGTTAATGAATTTTTCCTGGCAATCATCCCATGCATGCTTCAAGGTGTAGTAGTTTCCCTTTGAGAATTTACTGGAAACAAGCTGAGTCTCTTGGGTGGATCTCTACAGTGGCTTATATATTTCAGACACAATCGCTGTCAGTTACTTCGAGAGAAATAAATGCAGCAGAATTATCATCTGGCACAATTGTAGGGGAGGCAATGGGCTAGTGGTATTATCGCTGGACTGTAATCCAGAGACCCAGATAATGTTCTGGGGACCTGGGATCAAATCCCGCCATGGCAGATGGTGGAATTTGAATTCAATAAAATATCTGGAATTACGAATCTAATTATGACCATGAATCCATTGTCGATTGTCAGGAAAAAAAAAACATCTGGTTTACTAATATCCTTTAGGGAGGGAAACCTCCATCCTTAACTGGTCTGGCCTACATGTAACTCCAGACCCACAGCAATGTGCTTGACTCTGAACTGCCCTCTGGGCAATTAGAGATGGGCAATAAATGCTGCCTGAGCAGTGATGCCCTCATCCAGTTAATGAATAAAAAAAAATTGTTACTGGAATATAGTGTTACCTGTTGAGTACAACAGATGTAGTTCTACAGTTACCATCTCCTGATACTGTGCCTTTAGAATACATTCATAAGTAGGAGTCAAATTGATGAGTAATGATCAAGCAACTGTACTGCCAGTGAGAGAGGAAAATCTCGCACTTATATAGTACCTCTCACATCCTCAGGTTCTCCCAAAGCACTTTGCAGTAAATGAAGTATTTTTCAAGTGTAGTTTCTATTGTGGTGTGGAAAACGCAACAGCCAATCTGCATACAGAAAACTTCCATAAACATCAATTTGATAATTACTCAGTCTGCTTTAGTCAGGTTAGTTGACTGATAAATGTTGACAAGCAATAACTCCTTATTCTTTGAAGTGGGATCCTTTCCCACTCCCTGAAAGACCAGATAAGCCATGGTTTAATGTCTCCTTTGAAAGTCTAAGGGATATTGGATACTGCCTACTCGGTTCTGCATTGATGTGTTATCCCAGAATATGTGGTATTTAACAGTGAATTGTGTAACACATTATACCTCAAGTTGATAATCAAGTTTTATATTTCGACTCCGTATAATTTACAAATTGACATTTTAATAACTTGAATGGGAAATAACTGTTTTCCTAACACAATTTTTCTTAAGTAAGAGGTCTATTTCAAAAACAGCTGACAGGGTGACATTGTTATTTGAATGCTTTGAAGCTTTAAAACACTTTGCCATAGATGTTGGGCAGGATTTCTCTTTAATACATTCGTGTGATATGGGTATTGCTGGCTGGGCCTTGGTAAATTTTAGCAATGTATCTTGTAGATGGTATTTACTGATGCTACTGTGTGTCGATAGGGAAGGGAATGAGGTTTGTGGATTTGAACAAAAAAAACAAAGAACAAAGAAGATTTCAGCACAGGAACAGGCCCTTTGGCCCTCCAAGCCTGCGCCGATCGAGATCCTCTATCTGAACCTGTTGCCTATTTTCCAAGGATCTGTATCCCTCTGCTCCCTGCCCATTCATGTACCTGTCTAGATACATCTTAAATGATGCTGTTGTGCCCGCCTCTACCACCTCTGCTGGCAACGTGTTCCAGGTACCCACCACCCTCTGTGTAAAGAACTTTCCACGCATATCTCCCTTAAACTTCTCCCCTCTCACCTTGAAATCGTACCCCGAGTAAATGAGTCCCCCACTCTGGGGGAAAAAAGCTTCTTGCTATCCACCCTGTCTATACCTCTCATGATTTTGTAGACCTCAATCAGGTTCCCCCCTCAATCTCCATCTTCCTAATGTAAATAATCCTAATCTACTCAACCTCTCTTAATAGCTAGCGCCCTCCATACCAGGCAACATTCTGGTGAACCTCCTCTGCCCCCTCTCCAAAGCATCCACATCCTTTTGGTAATGTGGTGACCAGAACTGTACGCAGTATTCCAAATGTGGTCCAACCGAAGTCCTATACAACTGTAACATGACATGCCAACTCTTGTACTCAATACCCCGTCCGATGAATGAAAGCATGCCGTATGCCTTCTTGACCACTCTATTGACTTGCGTTGCCACCTTCAGGGTACAATGGACCTGAACACCCAGATCTCTTTGTGCATCAAGTTTCCCCAGGGCTTTTCCATTTACCGTATAGTTCGCTCTTGAACTGGTGCCAGTTGAATTGGTGCCAATCAAACAGGCTCCTTTTGAAGCATCTGTGGATATACTACCAATAGTGAACTGGTATGTGGGTTATGGACTTCGCTTGCCAAAGTGTCCAATTGCTAAGTTTGCCATGGAGGGTTAGGCCACAGCTGGAGTTTTGGTCACCATGTTCCAGGACGTTACATTACGTAGTTGCTCAAGGAAAATTTTTAAGGATGTTCCCAAGGCATGAAAATTGCAGTTTTGATGAAAGATTTGATAATCTGTGGTTGTTTTCTTGGAGCAGAGGAGGCTGACGGCTAGCTTAATCAAGATAAATTGTACAAAATAATGACAGCTTGATTGCGTGGACCAGAAAACATGTTTCCTGTAGCAGAAAATCCAGTTACCAGGAAGCACAGATTTAAGATGACTGATAGGGGATTAAAGGGGGCATGGGTCGATGCAGATAGTGTTAATTGTCTCAGGGCGTCAGATAACTCAGTTGGCTTGATGGTTGGTTTTCAATGCAGAGTAATGCCAACTGCCTGGGTTGGATTCTCGCACCAGCTGACTTCCCTTCTCAATCCTTCCCCTCGTCTGAGGTGTAGTGACCATTAAGTTAAACCACCTCCAGTTGTGTGTGTCTCTAATGATAAGACGATGGTAACTTTAGTTTTTGGGTGTCTGGAACTCGCTGCCTAGTTTGGTATTTGAACCTGAAACCATTAACTCATTTAAAAGGATCCTTGATTGACACTTGAGATGCTGTAATGAACAACGCTACAAACCAGCTACAGGTAAGTGGGATTAGAATGGGCAGCAAGCTTTCTTAGCCGGTACAGACATGATGAGTTAAGTGTCCTGTTTACGTGCTGTAATTTTTGTACACTTCTGAGGTTACTTAGTTCCAAATGACCTCTACCATTTATGTTGGAATCAGCTCAAACCAAAAGAGACGCTGCTAAACATACTTTTTGTTTTCGCTGCACTGCCCCGAGAGGGCTTCCCCTGAATCATCACCTCCTCTCTTGAAATTATAATAACTTGTTGGGTATAAATCAATTGATTAGAATGAACTTGGGCCCTTGATGGGTGGACCTCAAGTGTACAGGACTCCTAACCTCCTTCTCCCCACCAAAGTTATCTCCATCATATGATGCATAAGAACATTCCCTGATCAAACGTGAAAATGCCATCCGCCAATGATTCCATCATTTGGAGATGGGAAGCTTCCATTGCAGCTGCCAACCCCTCTGCAGTCAATTGTAATAGGCACTGGTATAAATGAGTACAGTTATTTGGACCACCTCAAGCCTTGTTTAGGAGAGATGTTTAGGAATTTGTCAATGATTTTTTTTTTTAATTTGTTCACAGGCTGAGGGTGTTGCTGGCCTGGCCAGCATTTATTGCCCATCCCAGAGGGTAGTTATGAGTCACCCTCATTGCTCTGGGTCTGAAGTCATCTGGACTAATGCACAATAGACAAACTTCTTCAAAATCCCACATCCTTTGCTAAACTGTTGTTAATCAGCACCATTTACTGACCAGTCCGGAACTCTGTAACAAATGCATTTGCAGGATCTGGACACATCTTGACTAACAACCTGAAATCAAGGCCAATCTGAAAAAATTGGTGCGGTGTGTTGTAAACAGAAAATGCCCAGTGAACCAGGTTGTAGGCTAGACATGTAGGCTAGACCAGGTAAGGCAGTTTCCTTCTGTAAAGGACATTAGTGAACCAGGTGAGTTTTTCCTGACAATCAGCAATGGATTTGTGGTCGTCATTTGACTCGTTATTCCAGATTTTTATTGAATTCAAATTTCACTATCTGCCATGCAGGATTTGAACTTGTATCAGCCAGAACACTACCTGGGTGTCTGGCTTAGCAGTCCAGCAATAAGACTGTGAGGCTATCACCTCCCCTTTTAGTCTTTGCCAGAAGTTGGGTTTTGCAAATGCGGCATTCAGTTCTTTGTAAGCAGCCTAGTTCACTGGGCATTTTCTGTTTACAGCACACTGCACCAGTTTTCTCAGATTGGCGTTAATTTCAGGTTGTTAGTCAAGATGTATCCAGATCCTGTGAATGCATTCGTTGCAAAGTTCCGGACTGGTCAGTAAATTGTGCTGATGAACAACAGTTTATCAAAGGACGTGCAATTTTGAAGAAGTTTGTCTATCGTGCATTAGTACAGATGAATGCAGCCCACTGATTTGGTTCATTTCCTTAATCACCCTCCTGGTCTTATGATGTGCTGTATCATCAGCTATTTTTGTAACAGCTTTCCTTTCACTTGCGTGGACTTCAAGTATTATCAAAAAGGAGCTCTGTTTTTGCCACAAAATGCTGTTAATTTGACAGGGTGTTACTTAGAGTTCAGGAATACTGTTCCTAGTCATGAGGCCCAAACAGTTCTGCTGCCCAATGATGATCCATTATTGCGATGCTGTCCTAATGGCAAACTGGATGCTTGGTATCATTGATTATATTCAGTATTTTTAAATAGCTGAGACATATTTTCTTTGTCCTCTCTCTCTCTCGCTGTTGTTTATGTAGGCATTGAAGTGGATCCTCGCCATCTTTCTCTTGTGGCAGATTACATGTGTTTTGATGGTTCATACAAGCCATTTAATCGAATTGGCATGCAGTCAAGCTCTTCACCCCTTCAGCAGATGACCTTTGAAACCAGCTATAAGTTCTTAAAACATGCAGCTATGCTCGGTAAGAAAGATTTTGTTAACACACAAGACAAGTTTATACTTTTTGTTTTATTTCCATTTTAACTTCAGCAAGTATCCTTCACGTGAGTAGAGTAACATTTTGAATCCCATACCATTTGGATGATACATTGAGGGTGACAAGGGCGCAGAATGGACTTCAAGTGGGGCATCGCCGATGTCAATCACCAGAAGCAGCTCCATAGCATCAACCGAGCTGGCTGACTCTATGAAAGGCCAGTGTACCAATTGTTGACTCACGGTATGCTGCACCTGAATGCTTACTTTCAGCAACTGGTGTACAAGGAGGCTGAGGCCTTATTGTACTTCCCGTTTCCCAATCTATCACCATTCAGATAATAATCTGACTTCCTTTCTTTGCTACCAAAGTGGATCATCTCACATTTATCCACATCATTCGTAATTTGCTGTGCAATTGTCAACTCACTCAACTTGTCCAAATCACATTGAAGCATTTCTACATCCTCTTCAGAGTCCATCTTCCCACCCATTAACTGTGCCGCTCCATTAACTTGGATATATTACATTTAATTCCCTCATATAAATCCTTAGTATATGTTGTGAACAGGTGTGGTTCAAGCGCAGATCCCTGCGATATCCCACCTGTCACTGTCTACAACCCTAAAAAAAAGACTCATTTATTCCGACTCTTTGTTTCCTGTCTGCTGGACAGATCTCTGTCCAAGTCAGCACACTACCCCAAATCCCATGCAGTTTATTTTTTATATGCTGATCTCTTATGTATGACCTCATCAAAAGTCCAAGTAAAGCATATCAACTGGGTTCCCTTATCACCTCTGCTATTTACATCCTCGAAATATTTCAGTAGATTTGTCAGGCATGATTTCCCTTGTGCAGAAAGAAGATGTCTAATCCAATCACTCTTTCCAAGTGCTCTGTTGTTTAATCTTTTTTAATGGCATTTATCTTTTTTAATGGCATTTATCTTTGTTAATGTCATTTATCTTTTATAATAATTATCAAAAAGTATCAAAATTTACAAAACAATAATTTTGTAATAATTATCGTTTCTAATAGCATTTTCCTCACTACCAATCACAGACTAACCAATCGATAATTTCCTGTTTTTTTTTCTTCTACCCTTTTTAAAATGTTGGGATATAGTAGTTACTTTCCAATCCACACGAATATAGTAAGATCTGGACAATATCCAGGTTTGGGCTGACAAGTTGCAAATAACATTTGAACCAACTTGTGTTAAGATGCAGAGGATATGAGAAGAATTTTAAATAAAACTTGTGCCTCCATACTTACAGAGGGAAAGGATACAGTAAACCGACAGGAACGTTGTGAAATATTGGACAAAATAATCATAACAAGAGAGAAAGTGTTAGAGGAGTTTGAATCCTTGAAAGTGGCTAAGTTGCCCGGGTCACATGGTTCCCTAGGACATTCAAGGAGGTCAGGGAGGAAATAACTGATACTCTGAGGACTATTTTCAAATCTTCTTGCTTTTAACATCCACCCAGCCAAGTCATCTCAGGATCTTATATACACACTGAGGGACGCTGAGAGAAGCAGTGGATGGGAGAGTGGGGGGCACTGAGTGGAGCAGGAGGTGGGAGAGCGGAAACTATCATTATCTTGATTTAACCCACTTTCCATTTTTGTAAAATATAACATATTGGTGGTTTTCTTTGTTATAGCTTTCAGTCAAAGCATGCCTCGGAGGAATGGAGGCAGCAAAATTGGTACTAAGATCTTTGCAGCCAAGTAATGCAGGGTTGTCTCATAGATGTTGGGCCCATACTCAATGGAATTTAGAAGAATAAAAGGTGAACTTTCTTGTATAAGGAAGGTTTTCAGTGGGGCAGAGAGGGTAAATGCTCAAGGGGACTTTTCCCCTTTTGTAGGAGTTTGGCACCAAGGTTCATAGTTTCAGAATAAGAAGTCTCCCATTTGAGAACATGATGAGGATATTTTTCTTTTGGTGGGTAATTAATCTTTGGAATTCTCCAACCCAGAGAGCAGACTATTGAATAAATTCAAGGCTCCAGTTAGGCAGGTTTTTATCTACACAAGTTTAGGTCTTCAGGGGATCAGTAGGAAAGTGGATTTAAAGCCACCTTTGGAACAGCCATGATCTTATTGAAAAGTGGAGTAGGCCTGGGGGCTATAGAGCCTACTCCTGCACTTATTTCTTATGTGGTATTTGCGCCCAGATTTTAGTCCTGCCAGAGAGGCTCACCATTGTGGTGAAACTGGTGGCACTGCTCAAATCATAAGTCCTGTCTCTGAACATGGACCTTCCTGTTTTTGTAGCAACAAGGCATCTGCTTTGCAAAGGTGATCAGCTGTAGATGTCACATGCTGCCTGCACAGTTCATAGGATTTCGATAACCTTCATACCCGAGGTATGCAGGTTAGGCCGTATAAGAGTAGTCATGAACGTAGTCCAGTTGCCTAGATACCCGGGGTACCTCTTTGGATTGTATCCCAAGACACCTTTGTGGGAGGTCAGGTATGCTTTGAGATTGTGAAAAGTAGGATGTGAATGTTTGTAAAGGACCAATAACCCATTATCATCAGGCTGTTTGGACCTGTCCAAATTATCAAAGCATTTAAAATCCCCACATTTTAAATTTTTGAAAACTTTTATCTGCCATTTTTAAAAAGAGCATTGCATGTTATTTCATCCTGACAGCTGTTGCATGACTAATTTCATATCTTCCATTATCACAGTCGGTTTGACAACTTCAAGTGATTATAGATTCTTTAATATGGAATTATGAATTCCAATGTTTGTTGTTATAAAGTATTTTGTACTTGATTGAGATATTTGTTGTGAGGCTTTATTTAGTTGAATGTTTTTATTAAAAATGTTTTCAATATAGAGGTCTGCAATGCACACTTTGAAATTTATTTAATAGAATTTTATTTTATCCCATCTTCACATGGGAACATTCTTTGTTGGATTGTAGATGAGTTGGCTAGGTAGGTGTAGGGGACAGGACAGACTGAGTAGACATGAGTTGGTACTACATTTGTATAGTGTCTACAAAGAGCCATACAGGACTGGTTGAAGAGGGATATGTTAACATGGAACCCATAAAGGCTGTGGTGGATGAGTAGAATGGCATAGTTTGACAAGGAGGACATGAAGGGTCATGTGGAGATCAGAGAGGTCTAGGTTACCAAGAAGTGACATAGGTTTGGAAGGAAACAAGGGGAAGTTGCCTCAACTTCTCAATACTTGTTTCGATACTGGATTGTTGTATTTTCCACATTGAATATACCTGAAGAACTAAACATGTAGTTGTATGAATGCCATTACTGATGTAGATTTACCCAGCGAGCACCTACTTGCTTAAAATGTCTGACTATAAGTGTGTAAACTGGATATAAATAAGTATTTGAAACATAAATGTGAAATAACTAGTGTTAAGACCTGACAATGTGCATTTTCAGTCCATTCATTTGAATTTATGGGTTGATGCACACATGCCTGGGAGTAGAATAAAATGGAGCAGCATCAACAGTGAAGAAATCAGCTCTTTTTATGAGTATCCTCAAAGGCTTGTAAATCACAGTGCATTTATAGGACTGTTGTGATTTGTTAATGTAATGAGATTAGTAAGGTTTCTGAGCAATGCTTCCTGTGGACTACTGAATAATCGGGCAGAAGGAGGAGAGGAAATAAATATAAGAAGTATCACTATGGTAAAAGTGCTCAGGAAACTAATGGAACCAAATACCAATCAGTCCCCTGGACCTGATGGGATGCATTTTAGGATATTAAAAGAAGTAGCTACAGGGGCTACAGGGTAGTGCATGCACTGGGAATAATTGTCCAAGAACCCTTAGATTCTGGAGAAGTCCCCAAGGATTGGAAAATTGCCATTGTAGCACCTTTGTTTGAAAAGTGAAGAAGGCCAAAAAAGGGATAACTAATAGGCCAGTTAGCTTAATGTTTGTTATTGGGAAAGAAGTTCACTAGGCTGATCCCAGGCATGAAGGTTTCTGAAGAAGGGTCTAGGCCTGAAACGTCAGCCTTCCTGCTCCTCCGATGCTTCTTGGCCTGCTGTGTTCATCCAGCTGTACACCTTGTTATCTCAGATTCTCCAGCATCTGCAGTTCCTACTATCTCTGAAACAATTTTAACCCCACTGCGAAGCCTCTTCTAAGGATGCCTACCCTGAAGAAGTTACCCTCCTCCCTCCGGAAAAACCTCAGTGGATCTCTCTCCTGCTGCAACTCTCTCGTAATCTCTTCGGCCTTGAAACTGCTCGATCACGTCCTGAAGCAAACCAGGTACTACAGCCACCACATCTTTCTGAGTACCTGCCTATGGAACCAGATCATCCCCAATGGGCTACAGTCCACATTCAAGCCTTCCCAATTTGGCCCCAACCGTGACAATGTCTACATTCAGAACATTGAGACCCTCCAGAAGCGTTTCTCCCTGCGACCCCTGAAACACACACTCGCAACAATGCGCCAGCATCTCCTGGCACTGCAATCAAGCCTACCCCAGCTCAGAGCCTCCCTCTCCCAGACCTGCAAAGGACCTCTCCTGTTTTTTATTCTTCGTAGGATCCACAACCTGAACTCACAATTCTACTCAGCTTTATTGGACACAAAAAATCGTAAGTACAGTAAACTTACTGGTGCCTACCACCCAAAACGGGCTTCCTCCACCTCCCAAATCCCCAACCCTACCCAGAACCTTCCCCACAATGTGCCCACCGCCATTGGCCATGTGGCCACTGTTGAAGCAACCACAGATGACATCACATCCTCCGCCGCCGGGTACACCACTTCCGGGACAGCAAACGCCATCGACACCGCCTCCATTTCGGAGGCCAACACCATAGACACTGAGGACGCACCTACCGTCACCGCTGCTGCTGCCTCCTACCCCGCTCCGCCCACTGCTGATGCCAATGCAACTCCGCCCACTGCCGACGCTGACGCAACTCCGCCACAGCCGATGCCGACGTCGCTCCGCCCACAGCCAGCAGCTCCAGAGGAGACAGCAGTAGCCAGCCCTGCCGAGTCTTCACCATCCTCGCAGAGCTCCCCCTTACTGAGGACGAACGGTCAATCCTCAGTAAAGGGCTGACCTTTGTCCCCCTCTACCCACACATCAACGAATACCAGTCACGTTTGGACATCGAGCAGTTTTTCCGCCGCCTCTGCCTCCGCGCTTACTTCTTCAATTGTGAGTCTGACCCTCCCTCTACTGACCCCTTCCCCCGCCTCCAACACACCCCCTCCTCCTGGCCACCACCCCAAGGCGTCCTACCCTCCCTCGACCTCTTCGTCTCCAACTGCTGCCGAGACATCAATCACCTCAACCTCTCCACCCCTCTCATCCACTCCAATCTCTCCCCCGCAGAATGTGCAGCCCTCTGCTCCAATCCCAACCTCACCATAAAATCCGCGGACAAGGGAGGCGCAGTCGTAGTATGGCGCACTGACCTCTACATCACCGAGGCCAGGCGCCAACTCTCCGACACCTCCTCCTACCGCCCCCTTGATCATGACCCCACCCCCGACCACCAAACCATCATCTCCCAAACCATCCACAACCTCATCATTTCAGGCGACCTACCACCCACAGCCTCCAACCTCATCATTCCCCAACCCCGCACCGCCCGCTTCTACCTCCTTCCCAAAATCCACAAACTTGACTGCCCTGGTCGACCCATTGTCTCCGCCTGTTCCTGCCCCACCGATCTTATCTCCACCTATCTGGACTCCATTTTCTCCCCCTTGGTCCAGGACCTCCCAAAGTACGTCCATGACACCATCCACGCCCTCCTCCTCTAGAACTTGCAACTCCCTGGTCCCCAACACCACTTCTGAAGAAGTGTTTAGGCTCGAAACATCAGCCTTCCTGCTCCTCTGATGCTGCTTGGCCTGCTGTGTTCATCCAGCTCTACACCTTGTTATCTCGGATTCTCCAGCATCTGCAGTTCCTACTAACTCTCCCAGGCATGAAGGGACTGTTTTATGAGGAGAGGTTTTGAAAGTTGGCCTGTACTCTCTGATATTTAGAAGAATGAAAGGTAACCTTATTGACACATAAGAGGCTCTTAGGGGACTTGGTAGCAGAGACAGTAGGAACTGCCGATGCTGGAGTCTGAGATAACACAGTGTAGAGCTGGAGGAACACAGCTGGAACCTTCTGGAAAGTTCTCAGACCCGAAACATCAGCTTTGCTGCTCCTCTGATGCTGCCTGGCCTGCTGTATTCATCCAGCTCTACACCTAGGTAGCAGAGGTTATTTTCCCTTGTGGAAGAGTCTAGAACCAGAGCGTATAATCTCAGAACAAGGGGGTCACACTTTGAAGACAGAGATAAGGAGGAATTACTTTTATGAGGGTAGTGAATCTATGAAATTCTTTACTGCAGAAGACTATCAAGGCTGGGTCATTAAATATATTCAAGGCCAAGATAGATTTTAAGCAGTGAGGGAATTTGGGGTTATAGTGAAAAGGCAGGAAGTCGCAGTTGGGGATTATCAGATCGGGTGTGACCTCATTGAATGGCAGATCATATTTGATAAGCTGAATGGCCTATTTACACTCCTGTGTCTTTTGGAATCATTGAACATGCACAATTTCACTATAATCGACATTAAATAGTAAGTTATGTTAGAGGTAATAAAATACAATAGCCATCATTGCTTATGCTCAAAATCAAATATTTTAATTTTAGATTGCTTTTCTACACCCATTAGATTTATACCCCCAAAGCTCCCAAGTTATAAACGTATTAAAAATTGGAAGGTTAACCATTTAATCTTGGTTCTATGGAAATCTAAAATTAAAAGACAGGAAATGTTTTTAAGACCAAATTCAGACTTCTGCTAGTTTGCAGAACACCTCTGCTCTGCCTAGAAAGATGACCCCGATCTTCTGTTACCATTTCAGTAAACAATCTTGCTCCCATGCTAACATTTTCATTCTGGGCCTGCTACAGTGTTCCAGCAACTCCTTATTTTCTGATTAGATACTTCAGAGCAGGTAGGACTCAGTGCTCTGTTTAAATTCCGCAGGGCAAACCTCTGTTCTCTGTATTGATTACAATTTGTCACCCCATCCCCCATACCTCCCTGGCTGTGTATTGTTGGTTTTGATCTCTGTAGAGCAGACCCATTTTCTTTTTACCATATCTATTATTAAACCAATTTACGTTTCCATCACTACTTTACCACTGTTAGCACTCACTTTGTCTTTTTCTCTGGGCACCATCTGTTTGACTCTCCCCTCCTCCTCTTCTGTCAGCTGCATAAAAACCATTTTTCACCTCTTCCAGTTCTGAAAAAGTCTTATTAGACTCAGTGTTAATTGTATAATTTCTGTATGGGCTCAAACGTTTTTGCACCTTTTACTTCTGGCAAGGTTAACCCTGGGAATCTCTTCCGTCCATCTAAAGGTTGCAGTCACCATGTTCAACAGAGGCATCTTTTGATTTAGCATAGCTACCTTGGGTAACAGCTCTCCTGGTTCTAATCATTTTTAACTACAGACTGCATATCTGAACTTCAGTCTCTCTCTCCCCCTCCACCTCCCTCACCCCCTCCATCTCCATCTCTTTAATCCCCGTAGCGTGTTTTTTCTCTCTCGCTCTGTCTCACTCACCCTCTCTCTCTCGCTCACCCTCTCTCTCTCTCGCTCACCCTCTCTCACTCTCTCGCTAACTGTCTCTCTCTGTCTGTCACTCAGTCTCTCACTCTCTTACTCTGTCTGTCTCTCTCTCTCTCTCTCACTCTCTAACTGTCTCACTCTCTAACTGTCTCACTCTCTCTGTCTCTCACTCTCTCTGTCTCTCACTCTCTCTGT
>JAHRHZ010000249.1:17745036-17755472 GCA_024137785.1 Ginglymostoma cirratum
GCGCGCTCTCCCTCTCGCGCGCTCTCCCTCTCGCGCGCTCTCCCTCTTCCTCGCACCCTCTCGCGCTCGCTCGCTCTCTCTCTCGCTCACTCTCTCTCGCTCTCCAGCTCGTTCTCTCTTTCTTTCTTTCTTTCTATCTCGCTCGCTCTCTGTCTTTCCAGCACTCTCTCTAGCACCCTCTTTAGTGACCTCTTCCCCCTCTCTCTCTAGCGACCTCTTACCCCCTCTCTCGAGCTTGCTCTCTTTCTGTCTCTCACATTCTCTCTCCAGCTCATTCTGTCTCTCTCTCTCTCTGTCTAGCTTGCTCTCTCCTTCTCTCTATCTGGCTCTCTGTCTCTCTCCACCTAGCTCGCTTGCTTCATCTCTCTCTAGTGCTTTGTCTCTCTCTCTCTCTCTAGCACTGTCTGTCTAACGCGCCCTCTCTCTCCAGCGCACCCTCTCTCTCTAGCGCGCCCTCTCCTGCGTGCTCTCCCTCTAGCGCACCCTCTCCCTCCCTCTCTGTCTCTAGCGCCCTCTCCCTCCCTCGCTCTAGCGCACGCTGTCCCTCTCTGTAGCACTCGCTCCCTTTCCCTCTCTGTCCATTTTCATAGGCTGAGCTGTGGTGCAGGGTATTTCTTGACTGTGAGCAATTGTAAAATGTGGATCTCCAAAGGCACCAGGACCTGTCCATGTTCATGAACCACTGACAGCTGACATGCTGGTGCAAGCAATTAGGAGGGCAGATTTTAAATTAGCCTTTATCATGAGAAGATTTGAACACAGGAATAGAGCTTCCGGCTTTAGGTGTATCGAACCTTGGATGGACTGCGTATGGAATGTCGTGTGCAGTTTTGATCCCCTAATGCCAGGAAAGATACACATGCCATTGAGGGAGTGCAGCAGAGGTTTGCCAGCCTGATTCCTGGGGTGGTGAGGCTGTCCAATGAGGAGAGATTGAGGAGACTGGGACTGTATACTCTAGACTTCAGAAGGATAAGAGGTGATCTCATTGAAACTTAGAAAATTCTTACAAGGATTAGACATTAGATTTAAAAGGCACTTGAGGGGCAACCTTTTCATGCAGAGGTTGATGTTTGAATGGATTAAGCTGCCAGAGGAAGTGGTGGAGGCTGATAATATTACAATGTTTAAAAGGCATCTGGATGGGTATATGAATAGGGAGGGCTGAGGGGTGGGGAGGGGGAACGAGTTGTGGTAGATGATTACCCATGATTTTGAATGGCAGCTTGAGAGGCTGAATGGCCTGCTCGGATCCCATGTTTCCCTGTCATGTGCCAAGTGATTTTGGGAAAATCTATTATATTGTATCGTTTGTTTTTTCAGTATTAATCCTTATTTCTGATTTATTATTCTTTAGGTTCTCATGATGAATTGAAGTCTCCATCAGCCTGCCTGGTGGTGGGGAAAGTAGTCCGTGGTGGCACTGGCCTTTTTGACCTGAAGCAGCCTCTTAGATGAACGCTGTTTTCTGATTTCTCATCTGACTAAGAACTACTGTTAAAAGTGGACATCAATGGAATATTTTTATTTGTGTATATTTTGCATATTTTATAAAATACAGAATTGAAAGAGACTAATAAGGAGACAAGTGTCTGTACTACAAGCCTCTCCACAGCAGCAAGTGATGAACCAGCACCTACAACTTCAAGTTGCTTTGACCTGCTTCTAATTGCAGTACAAAAGAGCAGCCAAATTTCCATAAGGAGGAAGAAGAAATTTTTTTAAAGTCTCACACAAGTTGCAATTAGATGTTGGAAGCCAGTAGGAGCAAACTCGAGGATGTTTACGCGTGACAGCATTAGTTGACAGCATTTACTGTCTTCCTTTGTGGAGAAGTATGAACCTCAGTCCTGTGCCCAGGAATAGTGAATTAAATTTCACTGGCCATTAAGCGTGAAACTTTTTTTTTGAAAGACATGGCTTTTCATGAAGCGGTTGTCATGGTGCAAGTCTTGTTGCAGAGCCATCTTTACATTAATTAATTAGAGAATTAAATACGTAATCTGCTTCATATTCTCAATCAGGTCCTGACTGGCTTGTAGCACCTGAAGCACCTGAGTTCTGTTATAGGACAGTGGCAGGTTTCTTCTGCGTAATTTCCTGGTCCTTTTCATCCTCCTTGGAAGACTGCTCCCGTCCGTCCCCACCCCCCCCCCCCCCCGCCCCCCCCCCCCCCCCCCCCCCGGTTCCTCAGTATCTATCAGGTCGCCACTTTGCCTGCTGCAGTTGTGCAGAGCACAGTACACCAGAATGATGTGGCGCACTGTGCGCTGTAGCACCACCACTACCAACACCAGCTGCCCACCCCATCAAAAATTACACCTTCAGCAACCCTATAGTCAGCTCCACCATGGCTCTGTTGTGGCATGGGCACCAAGTCAGTGAAGGTGCTATGCCAGCTGAGTGACCAACACATTACATCAAAAAAGAAGTGCCTACTTATAAGCCCCTTCCCATCGCAGACCCACGTCAACCATGAAACTTATCATTGATTTCAGTACAGCTCATCAAGACACTGACATGACAAATGATAAAGTGATGTTCCATTCATCCCACAGCATCCTTGCAAGTTTCAAGGGTGATGGGATGCTTTTGGCCAATGTTTTAGGTCATTGCCACAAACTTCTAAATCACTGAAATGTTAAATTTAGATTTGCAAGCACCAATGGAGCAGTGCAGTTCGCCTTTGACCAGCATTTGAAACAAAGACTCATTCAATCTGCGTAGCAAATAGACAATGAAATTATTATAGATTAAATCTCGCTCAAGTTTACAAAAGCCTGCTTCATGTATTTGCTGTAACGGCACCACGCACGGATCCAGTGCTTTTACCATCAATCTGACACTGACTCTGTCCTGTGTCCCCTTTTACTTTGCTATCCCCTGACAGGCCATTTCCATCTATCCCCCCTGTGGAGATCCACCACATTAAACGTCACCTTTCCCCAGGCCCTGACATTACACTTTAATGATGTCTACTCTGCTGCTATATGACCTCCCTGTGGGTCATTGTTGGAGGTCACTGCCAATAAATGTCCAATTCCTGTAGCTTACCATGTCCACCAATGCTGTTCTGCCTACCCCCTCCACCATGCACCTTGGGTTTTCTCTCATTGATTTGATTTTGATCTTGATTTTATTGTCTTGTATACCAAAATACAGTGAAAAGCATTGTTTACGAGTGGTACAGGCAGATCACAGCAAGCAAAGGATGTACAGATCAAAAAGGATGCAGGTTACATTGCAGGTTACATTATTTGAGTCCGAACAACAGTCTGGTAATGGCCGGAAAGAAGCTGTTCCTGAACCTGCTCATGCGTGTGTTCAGGCTTCTGTGTCTTCTGCCTGACAGAAGAGGTTGTAGGAGATCATTATGTGGCGACGTTGGCTGCCTTTCTGCGGCAGCGAGCCATGTAAATAGAGCCCATGGATGGAAGGTTGGCTTCTGTGATGGCTGGGCTGTAGTTTCTTATGCACCTGGGCAGAGCAGTTGCTGTACCAGGCTGTTATGCATCCGGATTGTATGCTTTCAGTGGTGCACCTGTAGAAGTTGGTGAGGGACCTTATGGACATGCCAAATTTCCTGAGTCACCTGAGGAAGAAGAGGCATTGTTGTGCCTTCTTGACCATCGCATTTATTTTGAAAATCATCCTTATCCCCACCTCTCCACACGCCTCTGCTTTTCCACTATCTGCTTTAACTTTTACACCCCCTTTGGCAGTGATCCCTCTGGATCCCCTAAAGGCTTCCTTGGACTTGACTATAAAGTCCCACACCTCCAGAAGTGAAGTCACCCCAGATCTCTGGCTTCAACAAGCAGCCCCTAGATGTGACTGAGCGGACCCCTGACCACTGTGTTTGCAGCTCCTTGACTGACAGTATATATATAATGCTGCTGATTGTGGCTGCCATCCCTACAGGACTGACCTTTGACCATTCTAGGGACTATAGAGCAAAGAAAATTACAGCACAGGAACAGGCCCTTCGGCCCTCCAAGTCTGCGCCGATCCAGATCCTCTATCTAAACCTGTCGCCTGTTTTCCAAGGATCTGTATCCCTCTGCTCCCTGCTGGACATATCCCCGGCTGTGCCGAGTCTGATCAGACAACTGACTCTAGCCAAGGCCCTGGACTGTGTGCAGACTGTGGATGTGACTGATGGTACAGGAACCCCCGAGTGCCCACACACATCTTGACTAGACTGAGGATGAGCCTGTGCCAACATAACCATTTGGTTGAAATAGTGTGCTGTGTGTTTACTCCATATGTGTGAACATGTTTTGATGTGCTGTACAAGATAACTTCTACCTCTTATGAACAGGTTCCTACTGACAGCCTGTCTTGTGTGTCTGTACAAAAGAGCACATCCTTTCAGCAATACTGAGCGCCTTTGGCTCTGGCAGTAGTGCCTATGCACTAACTGGCATAGCAAGGTAAGACATTGGTGCTGTGAGCATGCAGGTAGGTATGAGGTGAATGAGCACTAAGACAGCGAGTGAGATGTCGCCTAGTCCACCCCTGGAGCTAAGTGCCTTGTCCCTGTGTACAAAGTGTACCTGCTGCAGAATTCCAATGCTAGTTGCTGGTGCGCCCTGCAGTGCGAGTCCATGGTTCTGAAGAATCCTGCAAGTAGATTGGAGAGATGCCTTGAGGATTGTTGGGAGGTTGATAAATGTTTATGCCATTGTACATGGGCAAGGGGTGCCTGTGGCAGGAATCCGTGGATTGTGCCCTGGGATGCCATCTGTTGCTGAGGAGTGTGGAGGCTGTTCTCAGCCAGCGGTGAGCTAAAGTTGCTCTGATTGCCATGTAGATAATTCTTGACATTTGGCTTCTTTGCTGCTTTTGGTAAAATAGGACGCTGAATATCAATGGAGTGAGTAGTGCAGTTGGCCTCAACAATAATATACCCTTTAATTGGCAACTTGCCATTAGTGAGTAACTCACCTTGCCACCCAGCAGATATATAAAAGATGCAGCGAATTGCTCCGGATGTCATTGTAGAACTCACTGGACTTCTTGTAGAGTCCTGCAGCACAGAAACAGACTCTTTGATCTAACCATTCCATGTGAACATAATCCAAACTAAACTAGTTCCACCTGGTTTGTTGTTCCGCAGATGTTTCATTACCCTGCTGGGTAACATCATCAGTGCAGCCTCCGATGAAGTGCTGTTGCATTTTCCTGTCTGTTATTTAAACTCTGGTGTCTGTTGAGCTGGATTACCTCACTTCCGGTTTTCCTTCACAGTGGAGTGCATATGGGGTCTAGCTCTATGTGTTTGTTGATGGCTTTCTTCGTGGAGTACCAGGCTTCTAGGAAGTTTTGTGCTTGTCTCTGCTTTGCTTGTCCTGGGATCCTGGTGTTGTCCCAATCGAATTGGTGGTTCTTATCCATGTGGATGAAGATGAGTGACTGCGAAGGAAAATTGAAAGTGAGGTAACTCAGCTCAATGAACACCAGAGTTTAAATGACGGGCAGGAAAACACAATGGCACTTCATCGGAGGCTGCATGGATGATGTTACCCAGCAGGGTAATGAAACGTCTGCGGAACAACGAACCAGTTCGGCGAGCCAACCAACCACAACATCTACAACCCGAGCTACAAATCTACTCTAAAACCTTAGTCCCACCCTTCCTGCGCTAGGCCCATATCCCTCCAAACATTTCTTACTCATGCACCTACATAATGTCTTTTAAATATTGTTACTGTAGCTGCATCCACCACTTCCTCTGGTAATTCATTCTGCACACGAACTACTCTGTTTTTAAAAAATTTGCCCCGATTTCTTTTTTAAATCTTTCTCCCCTCATCTTAAAAATATGCCCCCTAGTCTTGAAATATCCCACCCTAGGGAAAAGACACCTGCCATTCACCTTATCGATTTTATAACCCTCTACAAGGTCACCCCTCAAACTCCTATGCTCCAGTGAAAAAAGTACCAGCGTATCCAGCCTCTCCCCATAATTCAAACTCTCTATACTTGGCAACATTCTTGGAAATCTCTTCTGAAACCTCTCCAGCTTAATAATATCCTTATGACAGGGTGATCAGAACTGGACACAGTACTCCAGAAGAGACCTCACCATCATCCTGTACAACAATCTTGTGCAATTCTGCCAAAAATAACTTGTAATATCCCATGTAGATCAGACCCTTAGATGATTGTGCCCCATGACTCAGGAATTAATCAGTTTTGTAGCTACACTTGCCTCAGTCCCTAGTGAAAGAATATGCCAGGATAGTTCAATATTTTTCCAATTGTAGGTTTTTTTTGGAAGTTTTGTTTTCAAATTAAGCTGTTGACAGGTCATGGCTAAATGTCAAAATGTCACGATGCAAGCCATTTAGTTCGGCTGCGGTCCCTAATGAAGTTTGATCATAGAATTGTAGAATGGTTAATGCACAAAAAGGTCAATTGATCCGGTATGTTCATGATTGTCCCCCTGCCAAAGCATCTCACTATATCCCACTCCTCTGTCCTCTCAGTGTAAACCTGCAATTTTTTTTTCTCTTTAGATAATTACTCATTTTCCTTATGAGGACCTTAATTGAATCTGCCTCCACTAGACTGAGCCAGTATCTTCCAGATCTTAGCCACTCGCTGCGTGAAAATGTTTTTCCTTGTGTTAACATTAGACTTAGGAGCAGAAATTCGACATTCAGCCTAGCGAGTCTGCTCCGCTATTTAATCATGGCTGTAACATTGTTAGTTTTTCCAATGACTTTAAACATCACAGAAGTCGTACAGCGCAGAAAGATGTTATTTGTCCCGTTTTGCCTGCACTGACTCTTTAAGTGAGCATTCTTACCAACCTTTTACATTTTCCTCATACGCTTGCCTATTTTTATTGAAATAATCATCTAATGCTGTGTTAAATGCTCCAATTCAAAGTGCCTCCACCACTCTTCAAGGCAGTGCATGCATACCCTTGCTACTCACTAAGTGAAAATGTTTTCTTTCTCACTGCACCCTTGCATCTTTTACAAATCACTTTACAGCCTCTTGTCTTAAACATACTCGATGAATGACCTTTCAAAGGGAATAGAGCATAAATGTTTTAAAAGAATTCACTGCAGTGTTGGAGGCTGAGGGTCGACCAATTAGAGGTTTATAAAATCTTGAGAGGTGTGGACAGGGTGAATAGCCAAGGTCTTTATCGTAGGTTGGGGGGAGGAGTCCAAAACTGGTGTATGTATCAAATGAGTTGCTGGAGTTGGTGGTGGAATGGCATCTGGATGGATACATGAAAAGGAACCGTTTAGAGTGATAAGGACCAAATAGGTCAGTTTAGGATATCTGGGCGGCACAGATGAGTTGGTCCGAAGTGCCTGTTTCTGTGCTGTATAATCTGTGACTATGATCAGAGGCCATAATCTCAGAGTAAGGCGTCACAGTTTAAGAAAGAGGTGAGGAAGCGTTTTCTTCTCTTGGAGGGTAATAAAACTTAAGGGCAGCACGGTGGCTCAGTGGTTAGCACTGCTGCCTCACAGCACCAGGAACCTGGGTTCAATTTCACCATCGGGCGACTGTCTGTCTGGAGTTTGCAGGTTCTCCCCGTGTCTGTGTGGATTTCCTGTGGTTTCCTCCCACAGTCTGAAAGATGTGCAGGCTAGGTGGATTGGCCATGCTAAATTGCCAGTAGTGTTCAGGAATGCATAGATTAGGTGGGTTACAGGGGGATGGGTCTGGGTGGGATGTCTGTGAGTCCGTGTGGACTTGTTGGGCCAAAGGGCCTGTTTCCACACTAGGGATTCTGTGATGAGTATAGTGTGATCAAATCTGTGAAGTTATTTACTACAGCTAGCTATGTCTTCAAGTATATTCAAAGGCTGAGACAGATTTTTAATCAGTGATAGAATCAAAGGGAAAAGGCAGGAAAGTGGAGTTGAGGATTTTCAGATTAGCCATGATCTCATTGAATGGTGCAATGGTCCAAATGGACTGCAATGTTTTATGGTCCTTTTGGCAAATTTTTGTGCGGTCCCTTAGAGTCATAGAGCTGTACAGAATGGAACAGACCCTTTGGTCCAACCCACCCATGCTGACTAGATATCCTAAATTAATCTAGTCCCATTTGCAAACATTTGGCCCATATTCCCTCTAAATTCTTTCTATTCATATACTCATCCAGATGCCTTTTAAATGTTGTAATTGTACCAGCCTCCACCACTTCCTTTGGCAGCTCATTCCATACACGCAGCACGCGCTGCATGAAAAAGTTGCCCCTTAGCTTCCTTTTGAATCTTTCCCCTCTCACCTTAAACCTATCCTCTCTAGTTTTGGACTCCCCCATCCCAGCAAAAAGACCTTGGGTATGTACCTTATCCATGCCCCTCATAATCTTATAAACCTCTATAAGGTCACCATTCAGCTGCTGACACTCCAGGGAAAGAGCTCCAGCCTATTCAGTTTGGAAATGGAGGAACACAGCAGGCTAGGCAGCATCAGAGGAGCAGAAAAGTTGATGTTTCGGGTCAGGAGCCTTCTTTCTGAAGAAGGGTCCCGAACTGACACATCAACTTTCCTGCTCCTCTGATGCTGTCTAGCCTGCTGTGTTCCTCTGGCTCCATAGTGTGTTATTGCTGACTCCAGCATCTGCAATTCTTGCTATCTATTCAGCCTCTTCCTACAGCTCAAACCCTCCAACTCTGCCGACATTCTTGTAAATCTTTTCTGAACTCAAATTTCACAACATCCTTCCTACAGGAGGGAGACTAGAATTGCATGCATCGGTGTGATGCAATAGATGTAGGCCATACATCCCAATTGCTGGTGAACCATATAAAAGGACCTTTCCCACTGACTATTTGCAGTTGTCAATGCATCTCAACCAAAAGTGGCCTAGCCAATATCCTGTACAGCCGCAACATGACCTCCCAATTCTTATACTCAATGCTCTGACCAATAAAGGCAAGCATACCATCTTTATTATCCTGTCTACCTGGGACTCCAAGAAATATGAACCTGCACTCCAAGGTCTCTTTAACCACTAATACGCCTCAGGACCTTACCTTTAAGTGTATAAGTCCTGCCCTGATTTGCTTTTCCAAAATACAGCACCTCACATTTATCTAAATTAAATTCCATCTGCCACTCCTCAGCCCAATGGCCCATCTGATCAAGATCCCATTGTACTCTGAGGTAACTGTAGGAGTGAAGTCCCCGTGGACTAGGGACAAAGACTTAGGAGGTAGGCTGGATTCAGGCACATCACAGTCTTTACTCTTATTAAAACAATCACCAGTTCGTGCAGGGAGAGGGCCAAAGATTCTCCCTGAATCTGGCCTTGATGTGAGAACTGTTGTTCCCTTAATCTTTAGCTGAGATCAGAAGAGAGATGAATGATGCTCTGGTTTTTACAGTGAAATACAATTTTTTTATACATTATGTGTTACCATAATCACATACAACATGGTCACTGTGCCTCTCCCCTTAGTGTATACATCCGATCCTGTGAAACGCCTAATCAATGATGGACACTTGTATGGACGGACAGAGGTTCCCACAATCTCATTATGTTTAACGGTCGTTGTAATCTCCATGCCTTGGGATCTCCCTATTCATCCTAATAATTCACATTCCAAATTACTGTACTCCTCCAGACAAGTCCCAGACTTGCTTATCTCTACGGACTGCTTGAATTCTGTTTCCCCTTGTATTCCTTTGCTATCTCTATTAAATTCTGTTACTCATCATATTTTCTCACTATTCTTATTATACATAAAAAGTACAAAAGACGTTGGTTCTAACTAATTGTTATAAGATTAATTTATATTAAAAAGTTAGTTATATGTAAAGATTTGTAGCTACTTCTACTATTAGCACTCTTTAGCTAATGAGTTTTGAGCAATATATTTTTTACCAGATATGCCATGCACCCCTTTAGTGATAAAGGAAAAAGTTTCTCGAGGCTAAATAGCTTTTACATTTATGCTTGAATTTTTTCCCCTAATGCTAATCAGTGTATCTTGTCATATATGTGTAGCTATAATCACATCGAAATCTATCTATGTGATTATCTGAAGAATCTTTAACTTCTATTACTTAATATTGTAAATAGTTTCAAAGAAACAGCTAATTACGGCATGATAACTTTAGCTGCTGTTTTCACAGCTGCGTGATGAGTTAGGCTGTACCATTTGACTATCTCCTGGAATGAGATTTACAGTCCTTGTCCTAACTAACGCTGTTCACCTAGTGGGACAACATCCTTTCACTAATGAGCCTGGACTCAATCACTTGTCGTAGTTTAATGAACTTGTTTGATCCTTCAAATTTTTACAAGCCGCAATCCCGTTAGTTCAGAGATAAAAGGTACTGCAGATGCTGGAGAATCCGAGATAACAAGCATGGGGCTGGATGAACACAGCAGGTCAAGCAGCATCACAGGAGCAGGAAAACTTGACGTTTCGGGCCTAAACCCTTCATCA
>JAHRHZ010000249.1:17774713-17799601 GCA_024137785.1 Ginglymostoma cirratum
GTCAAGCTTTCCTGCTCCTATGATGCTGCTTGGCCTGCTGTGTTCATCCAGCCCCACACCTTGTTATCTCGGATCCTCCAGCATCTGCAGTACCTATTATCTCTGGTACAAATGTCTGCTGCAGGTCGCTGCTGTCCAAGAGTAGCTGTGTCATCAGTTCTTTCTCTATCTCTGTGTGCCTTTGTTGCAGTCACAGTAATAATAACCCCTGCTGTGGCTGGATCCATCTGCCATACGTCTGTTGAACCTATGTCGGGAACATAAGAGGTTCTCAGCAATAAGAACAGTCAACAATTTCATCCCTTACAAATGACAGCTTAACATGCTCCTCTATAGAGAGAGAGAGAGAGAGACAAAAGGAGCATTCTGACAAGGAGGGACATGTATTGACTCATCATGGCAGTTTGATGCAGGACCTTATTTTGACAATTGCTCCACTAGTCATGTGGCAACTAGATAGCAGTAAAGTGCTCTTTGAGAACTGAACCCTTCTCCTAGCCCTTCATCCCATGTAATGTGTCATCGAATGTAAGAAACACTTACATTATATTCATTGTTCAGGTGGGGAGCAAACAAACTGCTTCAATGGCTTAGTAATTAAAAGACTTCCTCTTAATCTACAACATACATTGAATATTTGCCTCCCTTGACTGATGCTCCTGAATTGCTTATTTTGTGGTAGTGGTGATAATGATCTT
Organism: Ginglymostoma cirratum; assembly: GCA_024137785.1. Classification (NCBI taxonomy): domain Eukaryota; kingdom Metazoa; phylum Chordata; class Chondrichthyes; order Orectolobiformes; family Ginglymostomatidae; genus Ginglymostoma; species Ginglymostoma cirratum. Next base: position 17,775,412 of record JAHRHZ010000249.1, read on the forward strand.
GAACTTATTCCTTTAAAGCCTTACTTTTTAACGCATCTTCTAACTGCTGGAGCACGGTTACAAATGTGATATTTATAGGATTATGTTGTTCAGGGACTGAGTCATTAATTTAGAATAAGAATGTGATCTGCTTGGAAGTCTACCTGAAAACAGGCCTGGGTGTGGGAGCTGTTAAAGATTAGAGATCCAAGGTGGTGTTGCTAGGCGGAACGCGTCAGCTGTTCTGCTTGCAGACAAGAAAATCCTAGGAAGCTGTTTAGCATATTGGATCACAAACACTTATGCTTTGAACTGTTTATTTAATTCTGAGTTGGGTTATGTGGAGAAAGCAGGAGAATGGGTTTGAGAAACAACAGCTATGATTAAATAGCAGAGTAGACTTGATGAGGTGAATGGCCTAATTCAGCTTCTTTTTTTTCCCCTTTATTCATTAATGGGATGAGGGCATCACTGGCCAGGCAGCATTTATTACCCATCCCTAATTGCCCAGAGTCAACCACATTGCTGTGGGTCTGGATTCTGATGTAGGCCAGACAAGGTAAGGATGGCAGTTTCCTTCCCTAAAGGACATTAGTGAACCAGGTGGGTTTTTCCTGACAATTGACAATGGATTCATGGTCATCATTAGATTCTTAATTCCAGATATTTTATTGAATTTCAATTCTGCCATCTGCCATGGCGGTATTCGAACCTGGGTCTCCAGAACATTATCTGGGTCTCTGGGGTTAACAGTCCAGCGATAATACCACTAGGCCATCGTCTCCCACTATGTCATCTATGATTTACTGTCTTAGGGATTAAAATTAGGGTTAAGGAGAAGAATTCAGTAAATCTACTTGTATACAAGCACCATGTTGATAAAGACATGGACTTTGAAAGAGGAGAAGTTTCCAAGATATCCCTGAAACCTCAAATACATGCAAAACTAGAGGACATTGATCTAAGGTGAGAGAGGAAAGATATAAAAGGGACCCAAGGGGCAACTTTTTCACACAGAGGGTGGTATGGAATATGCTGTCAGAAGATGCTGGTACAATTATAATCTTAAAAGGCGTCTGGATGGGTATATGTATAGGAAGGGTTTAGAGGGATATTGGCCAAATGCTGGAAAATGGAACCAGATTAATTTAGGACATCTGATTGGCACGGACGAGTTGGGCCAAAAGGTCTTTTTCTTTGCCATATACCTCTATGACTCTACATAAACAGCCTGCCAGCATCCTGGAGAGAGGAGGCAGCTAGAGGTAAAAATCTCTATGGTTCACACCAAAGGAACATAGGTGGAAGCTCACCCTCTGAATGAAAAGAGTGAATTAATGAGTATTTGGAAGAAGACTGGAAGATTCACCGAGCTTGCACGAAAGGCAGAATCACCAGAAAAAAACCCTAAATGCAAAGACTATTCTGGGCTTGAAACATCTGGGAAAGGAAAGGGTTAGAAGTAAGCCGTTGGGTTCCAAGAATTATTTTGTACTTGGCCTAGGAAATTTGAACGAGTGTGTAAGGGACAGTGTAAAGCATAATTTGAGGCGAGTTTTTCAGATGTGTAAAAGCAAAGGGGTAGTGTAAAATATAAGTTACCTGCAAAAAGTGTTTAGTCAATAGTGCTTTGAGTGTGTTTGTTACAATACAAAGTCCAAAAACATGAATTTTTCTCATTATTTCAGCAATCAACTGGAAGTTTGAACTTCTTTTTGATATGGTTATCAGTGTCTATAGGGTCATGACACTATGAATAAGCAGAATTTTCTTTTAGCATGCGTAATTATTTTCAAAATTGCTCCGGTCGCCTCCCACAGTCCAAAGATGTGCAGGTTAGTTGGATTGGCCGTGCTAAATTGCCTGTAGTATTCAGGGATGTGTAGCTTAGGTGGGTTATAAAAGCATGGGTTTGGGTGGGATGCTTCAAAGGTCAGTGTGGACTTGTTGGGCTGAAGGGCCTGTGTCCACACTGTACGGATGCTATGTAATATGTAACCAAGAGTTTTAACTGATGTCCCTTTCCAAGCTCTCCTGTGTCTATGATGTCACTTGCTCAGATCTCTAGGATGTACCCCAAATTGTGGATACAAGTTACTATTTGCTCTTCTTGTTGATGAATCTGTCATTATCATTAAGTTCCTGCATTTGATCTTCTTCCCTGAGTCACTAACACTTCTAATGACATACATATAACTGTTGCAACTTCATAACTCAGGAGTGTCTGTGCTGCCTCCATCATTCCCCTGTGGGTAGCTAATCAGCTTGCTCCTATTTCCCCGCCACTTCCTCCCTAGCTGTGAGGTGACCAATGTGTGAAATGTTTCGCAAACGTAATCCATTTTAAATCAGCAAACATTGAGTGGCTACAGCACAAAATGAGACTGTGCAATGCCATGCCTGTGCATGCTGCCTGTCACCTTTTACTAATTTCACTCTACTGCCTTTTTTCCCATTGCCTTTCATTTTCTTTACTCTTCGGGTGCTTATCAAATTCCCTTTTCAAGGTCAGAAATCACATGGCACCAGGTTATAGTGGTTTATTTGAAAACACAAGCCTTTGGAGTCTTACTCATTCTTAGGTGTTAGTGAGAGAGGTAATCAGAAACAGAATTTATAAGTAAAAGATCAAAGGATCACACCACTGATGAAGATGTACTAAACAAACCTAAGATGCTGTTAAATTTTTAATCAGTTAGAAGGTTTTAATTGATTAATATGTATATGTAAATCCCTGAATTCCTTTCAAGTCACAGTCCTGAGAGGACTAAAGGTTTTATGAGTGTAAAGAAGAGGTGACATTTTGGGTCAGACAATGCATGTCAGGTGTAAGGCCTTGTTTAGAATCTATTTGTGTTTTGGTTTGAAATCAAACTGGTTTTATTTCTATAGTAGGAATTTATAAAACGCCACATTAACTGACTGTCTATAAATGGTGTACTTCATGAACAAATAGAATGTATCTGCAAATACAAATTCACCCCATAGATTTACGTGTGTGTGTGTGTGTGTGTGTGTGTGTGTGTAAGTGAGAGGGAGAGAGAGAGCAAGTGTACGTGTGTCTGTGTGGGGTGAGGGGGGAGAGAGTGTGTGTGTGTGTGTGTGTGTGTGTGGGAGACAGACACAGAGAGAGAGAGAGAAAGAGTGTGTGTGAGCGAAAGCAAGTGCATGTTTGTGTGAGAGAGAGTTTGTGTATGTGTGTGTGAGTGCGGGAGAGAGAGTATGTGTGTTAACAAGCATGGGGCTGGATGAACACAGCAGGTCAAGCAGCATCATAGGAGCAGGAAAACTTGACGTTTCGGGCCTAAACCCTTCATCAGAAATGGGGGAGGGGAAGAGGGTTCTGAAATAAATAGGGAGAGAGGGGGAGGTGGATAGAGGATGGATAGAAGAGAGGATAGGTGGAGAGGAGGCAGACAAGTCGAAGAGGCAGGGATGGAGCCAGTAAAGGTGTGTGTGAGTGAGAGTGAAGGAGTGAGAGAGGGAGAGAGTGTGTGTGTGTGTGTGTGTGTGAGAGAGTGAAGGAGAGAGAGAGAGAGAGAGAGAGAATATGTGTGTGTGTGTGTCCATGTTTGAGGGAGAGAGAGAGAGAAAGTGTGTGTGTGTGTGTGTGTGTGTGTGGGAGAGACACTGTGTGTGTGTGTGTGTGTGTGTGTGTGTCTGACTCCACTACACTCTCAGGCAGTGCGTTCCAGATCCTAACAACATGCTGTGAAAACGAGATAGCAAGGTGTAGAGCTGGATGAACACAGCAGGCCTAACAGCATCAGAGGAGCAGGAAGGCTGACGTTTTGGGCTTAGACCCTTCAAAATGTTTTGCCTGTTTTTCTTTGCATATCATCTTAAAGCTGTGTCATCTGGTTCTTAATCCTTCCACCACTGAGAACAGTTTCTTCCTATCTACTCAAACCATACATCTCATGATTTTGACACACCCTGGTCATTGTCAGGCACTTGTGCAGCACAGATGTTGCTTGCCGCTTGTAAACCTAAGCCTGAAAGCCTTGACAAATCTCACTGTGTGCTTCCTGCATCATTGCTGTCGCTCACAATTACATCTTACCGCTGTATGTGCGACATTCCTACATTTAAAAAAGGCTGCTGGGCTGACAGGCACCTGGAACTTATATGCAAACTATTTTAAGATATTTTTGAAGTCTTAAAATGACGCATACAGTATACTCAAATAATAATGCATCCAATACTTACGCAGAACTAAAAAGACACTTTTTGCTTACAGGATGTGGCGCCATGATCAAATCCTACTAATTTACAAATGCTATGTTTATACTATCCAGAAAGGTCAGGATGGGAGTGGAGCAGACAACGAATTTCACTTGTCCTTTTAATTTAACTTTGGCAATAATCTTCCAAGAATCCTTAGATTCTAAAAAAGCTCCAGAGGATTGGAAATTTACCAATGTAGAACCCATAATTCAAAAGGAGTGGGGGAGGGGCATTAAGAAAACCAGGTAACTAGAGGCCAGTTAGCTTAACATGGTGTTATTGGGAAAACGTTACAATATTATCAAGGATGTAATAGCTGGGCATTTAGAAGTACATAATAAAATCAAGCAGAGTCAGCACAGCTTCAAGTCTACTTAATAATTTAAGAGCCCATGGTGTTGGACGTTGTATATTAACATGGAGAGGGGATTAGCTAACTAATAGAATACAGATAGTTGGGACAATGTCAAACTGTAACCAATGGAGTGCCACAGGTATCAGAGCTGGGGTCAAAGTTATTTATGATATATATTAATGACTTGAATAATGTCAGTGAATGTACAATAATTGAGGTTGCGGATGACATAAAAACCACAAGATACACAAGCAGAATTAAGCCATTGAGTTTACTCTGTCATTCAAGCATGGACAATGTGCTTCTCAACCCTTTTCCCCTGCCTTCTCCCCATATCAATTGATCACCTTACTAATCAAAAACCTATCTATCTCAGTCTTAAAGACACTAACGAGTTGGAAAGGTGGGGAAGCGATGGTCAAGTAGTATTACTGCTGATCCAGTGACCCAGACAACATTCTGGGGACCCAGGTTCAAATCCTGCTACAGCAGATGGTGGAATTTGAATTGAATAAATGTCTGGAATTAAGAGTCTAATGATGACTATGAATCCATTGCCGATTGTCAGAAAAACCCATCTGGTTCACTAAAGTCCTTTAGGTAAGGAAACCATCATCCTTACCTGGTCTGGCCTACATGTGACTCCAGACCCACAGCAATGTGTTTGACTCTTAACTGCCCTCTGGGCAATTAGGGATGGGCAATAAATGCTGCCTAGCCAGCAACACCCTCATCCCGTGAATGAATAAAGGAAAAAAAAGGCAGAAGTGAAGACGTCAGAAAGCATCTACAGAGAGAGTAAGTTGACAAAAACTTGGCAGATGAAGTATAATGTGGTGAAATGTAACATGCACTTTGGCAAGACAAGTAGAAGAGATGAATGTTATTTAAACAGAGAAAGACCGCAGAAAGCGGCAGTACAGAGGGATTTGGAAGACCTTGTGCATGAATCACAAAAGCCAAGCATTCAAGTTCAGCAGGTAATCTGAAAGACAAGTAGAACATAGAACATAGAACAGTACAACACAGTTCAGGCCCTTCGGCCATGATGTTGTGCCAAACTTATAGCCTCAACCTAAGGTCTATCTAACCTTCAGCCCCACCTTATACTATCATCCATATGCCTATCTAATAGCCGCTTAAATGCCTCTAATGAGGCCGACTCCACTACCCTCTCCGGCAAGGCATTCCACGCCCTGACCACTCTCTGAGTAGAGAACCTGCCTCTGACATCTCCCCTATATGTAACTCCACTCACACTAATGGGCTGTTGCCATTCATTTCAAAGGGGAAAGAATACAAAAACAGAGACATTTTGCTACAATTATACGAGGCTCCAGTCAGACCACAGCTGGAATACTGAGAACAGTGTTGACCCTCTCTATCTAAGATCTTTTGGAGGTGGTCTAGAGAATTGTATTGAATTGAATTAGCTTTATTCTGAGTACAGTGAAAAGTTTATAAATCACCACTTATGGTGCCGTCTTAGGCACCAGGTACCTAGGTACAGATTCTTGAGTACAAGTTCTTAGGGAAAAAGAGAAATAACAAGTCCAGCATTTCAGACCTTCAAAATCACAGTAATAAATCAGAAAAGCAAAGAAATAAAAAGTTTAGCATAGCAGTCCTTCCATGATAACATAATAAAGAAAAAAAAGAAATTAAAAAAAAAGAGAATTTAAGACAAAGTCCACTTAGTCCATGCCACAGCTCTGGGCTCAAGGACCTGTTGGAATCCTGGGCTGTACCCACCATGACACCAGAGAAAATGCTGGATGGAGTCGCAGGCAGACTGAAGCCAGACTGATGCGGATGAAAATAGCCGCTGAAGCACTGAAAAATGTCCTGGGTTGCCGCCGAAACTACTGAAAGGAATGCCAGGCTGCCGGCAAAGTGGCCGAAAGGAGTAAAGGAGTCCCAGACCGGGCCAGATCAATCATGCTGTTGCGAAGATGCTGCAGAAGCTTCAAGGAAACCCAGCCATTGGAATCCCAGCCTCGGCCTGCCATGTCTTCAGGCACTGCTGAATCAGCCTAGTAAAAGGACCCACCGGGATGCAACCATCAGAAATGGTCACATACACACTGCCTTCTCCATTGCAGCAGCCTGTTGGAACATCCTTCCTCACCACAAGCCGCCATAGGAAGGTAAGATGAACTTGAGGTTAGAAAAAATACTTTTGGAAAAGAGAAAAAGAGAAGTATGTGGCAGGCCTAGTGATAAGAAGCAGATGGGCCAGGAGTCCGAATACTTCCTACCCTGCTGCTGCCATCTTGGTTGATTCAGGGTAGGGAGGGATTTTCTCACTAGGAGAAGCATTGGAGTATTGGGTTGCTTAAACACATTGGAATTTAGAAGAACGATCGATAAGCTAATTGAGAAGATGGCGAGAGGTTCACCGAATAGAAGTGGAGACGCAGAGCCCGTTGAGCTTGCACTGACTGGTTAAATGAGCAGCATTACCTACTGTCAATTTCATCCTTTCTCCCCATGCCCTTGCACTCTATTTTTATCCAAATAATCATCCAATGCTGTCTTGAATTTTTTTATTGAACCTGCTTCCACTACATTTTCAGGCGAGGCATTCCATACCCTAACTACTCACTAAGTGTGAAAGTTTCTCCTCACTTCACCCCTGCTTCTTTTAAACTTATGCCCTCTTTTCTTGTTCCTTTAATGGGTGAGAATTCTATCAACTGACTCATGATTTTGAAAACCTCCATCTGATTTCCTCTTAGCTTTTCTTCTCTCCAAGAAGAGTAGTCCCAACTACTTCAATCTGTTTGGCAAATAGGGTTAAGGAGAATCCAAAAAGATGCTACAAATACATTAAGGACAAAAGAGTCATTAGGGAGAGAGGAGGGCCCCTTAAAAATCAACCAGGCTATCTATTTCGCATCAGTATTTACTGAGGAGAAGGACGTGGAAGCCAGAGAACTTGGAGAAACAAAATAATAATATCTTGAAAAGTGTCCATATTACAGAGGAGGAAATGTTGGATGTCTTGAAATGCGTAAAGGTGGATAAATCCCCAGGACCTGATCATGTGTATCGCAGAACTTTACGGGATGCTAAGGAAGTGATTTCTGGGCCCCTTGCTGGGATATTTGTATCATTGATAGCTATGGATGAGGTGCCAAAATGCAGGAGGGTGGCTGATGTGGTGCTATTACTTAAGAAAGGTAGTAAGGAAAAACCAGGGAACTATAGACTGGTGAGCCCGACGTCAATGTGGGTAAGTTGTTGGAGGGGATTCTGAGGGTTAGGATTTGCATGTATTTGGAAAGACAAGGACTGATTTGGGATAGTCAACCTGGCTTTCTGCTTGGGGAATCGTGTCTCATTAAGTTGATTAAGTTTGTTTGGAGAAGTGACAAAGAAGATTGATGAAGACAGAGAGGTGGACATTGTCTATATGGACTTCAGCAAGGCGTTCGACAAGGTTCTGCATGGTAGACTGGCTGGCAAGGTTAGATCACATGGAATCCAGGGAGAGCTAGCCATTTGGATACAAAATTGGTTTGAAGGTAGAAGACATAGACATAGGGTAGAGGGTTGTTTTTTGGAATGGAAGCCTGTGACCAGCAGCATGCTGCAAGGATCGGTGCTAGATCCACTGCTTTTTGTCATTTATATAAATGATTTGGTGAGAATTTAGGAGGAATGGTTGATAAGTTTACAGATGACATCAAAATTGTTGGTATGGTAGATAGTGAAGAAGGTTATCTCAGTGTATAATGAGTCCTTGATCAGATGAGCTGATGGGCTGAGGAGTGGCAGATGGCATTTAATTTAGATACATGTGAGGTGCTGCATTTTGGAAAGACAAATTAGGTCAGGACTTATACACTTAATGATAAGGTCCTGGGGAACGTTGCCGAACAAAGAGACCTTGCAGTGCAGGTTCATAGTTCCACGAACATTCCTTGGACTTGCAGGTAGACAAGGTAGTGAAGGCAAAGTTTGATATGCTTGCCTTTATTGGTCAGTACATTGAGTATGGGATATTATGCTGCAGCTGTACAGAACATTGGTTAGGCCACTTTTGGAATACTGCATTCAATTCTAGTCTACGAGATAACAGGCATGGGGCTGGATGAACACAGCAGGTCAAGCAGCATCATAGGAGCAGGAAAACTTGACGTTTCGGGCCTAAACCCTTCATCAGAAAATCTATTCTAGTCTCCCTGCTATAGGAAGGATGTAGTGAAACTTGAAAGAATTCAGAAAATATCTACAAGGAAGTTGTCTGGGTTGTTGAAGGGTTTGGGCTGTAGACAGAGGCTGAGTTCCTCTTCCAAGGAACTATTCTTATAAACCACTTCTGCATTCTCTCCAATACATTTAGACCCTTCCTATAAAGTGGCATCAAAAATATGTCTATGCATTTTTTTGCCTTTCAGATACTTGACGTTGCTTGTCTGTATTTGCCACAGCCCTATTACAATGAAACCATAATGCTTTCAGCTCATTCCAAATTATTCAAAGTTAGTTATTGTCTGACTCACTCAGCACAAAGCAAGTCTCTAATAGTCCAACGTTTGCTGAGAAATGTATTAAGTGTTAGCCAATTCAATGCTTGCATGCTTTAAATCAACTAGTGATTTTTTTCTTCCCTTTAAATTTCTTGGTAATTTTTCAAGGTTCAGAAAGGCACACTTATAGAAATAAAATGACCTGGGGATGTGATGGACTAATGGTATTATGCTTTGGACTGTTAATCTAGAGACCCAGATAATGTTCTGGGGATAACAAGGTGCGTTCATCCGGCTCCACACCTTGTTACCTTGGATTCTCCAGCATCTGCAGTACCTATTATCTCTAATGTTCTGGGGACCTGAGTTTAAAACCTGCATTGGAAAATGATGGAATTTGAATTTTAAAAAAAAACTGGAAATAAGTGTCCAAATGATGACCATGAATCGGTTGTCAGAAAAACGCATCTCGTTCACTATTGCCCTTTAAGGAAGGAAACTGCCATCCTTACCTGGATTGGTTCCTGGGATGAGAGGATGATTCTATGATGACTGGCTGAGTAAATTGGGTGTATATTAACTAGAGTTTAGGTAAAGAAGAAGTGATTTCTTTGCAACAGCCTTTACAGGAGAGACACACAGTTTGTTGAGCAGAGAAATCTAAAAATCATAGAATCCCTACAGCGTAGAAAGGGGCCATTTAGTCCATCGAGTCTGCACTGACCCTCCAAAGAGAACTCTGTCCTATCTCCATGTCCCTGCATTTACCATGGCTAATCCACCTAACCTGCACATGGCCTGTAGAAAGAAACCAGAGCACCTGATGGAAACCCACGCAAACAAGGGGAGAAAATGCAAACTCCATACTGCCACCCAAGGCTGGAATCAAATCCAGGAATCTGGCACTGTGAGGCTGTAATGCTAATCACTGAGCCATCTGTATATAGCCTCCTACTTTGGGTAAGTTCATCATTTCAGACCAAAACTAGGAAATAGTTCTTCACTGATTGAAATTTTTGACCCCCAAGTATTGTCGATGCTCCTTCATTGGATATATTTGACTGATTGAAAGATTGATTTACTGTCATGTGTACCCAGGTACATTGAAAAGCTTTGTTTATGAGCAGTACAGTACAGGCAGATCATTTTAAGCAAGGACTTACAGATCATAGGGTGGAAAAAAACTAGATAGAGGCATGCAAGTTACATTGCACAGGGTGTGCGCTAGGCAAGATCAACATTATTTGAAGTTAGAGAGTACATTCATCAGTCTAATAATGGCCGGGAAGAAGCTGTTCCTGAACCTGCCAAGGCGTGTGTTCAAGCTTCTGTCTCTATTGCCTGATGGAAGAGGTTGTAGGAGATCATTACCGGATTGTGATTGGTCTTTGATGATGTTGGCCACCTTTCCACAGCAACAGGCCATGTAAATGGAGTCTGTAAACTGATGAAGGGTTTTAGGCCCGAAACGTCAAGTATTCCTGCTCCTATGATGCTGCTTGACCTGCTGTGTTCATCCAGCCCCATGCTTGTTATCCCTGTAAATGGAAGGTTGGATTCCGTGATGGTCTGGGGCCGTGCACACAACCTTCAGTTGAAGATATCAATGAATATCTCCGCCAGTTGACAGAGGGTGAAATGTTTGGTCTCCCAGAAAACCAATGGTTATGGGGCATGGTTGGGAAAGTGGAGACAAAGCTGAGGATCAGTCATAGTTATGCTGAATAGTGAAACAAGTCTATTCCCATTAATTTTTTTAAAAAAGTGTTATGTCATTAGCAGCTGAGTTAAGACTGACTGGTTAGTTTCTAAATTATACCCTGTAGAGAAGCGGAACTGAAATTCATATTAAAGTTCCCGACACAGAAGGACCAACTCACTGAAGTACTCAGCCCATTTGCAAATCTCGAAGATACCAAGAACTGCAGATGCTGGAGTCAGAGTTAACACAGTGTGGACCTGGAAGAACACAGCAAATCTGATGTTTTTAAGGTTGCTGTCAGCCTGGTATGTCAATGATTTCAACTACGTTAGCATGGTTTGAAGCTTAATAAAGAAAGTGGCTGTAATCTTTCACTGAACAAAGTTACATAGAAAAAACCATTTAAAAAATATCTTAGAAACCACTAGCATAGAAAGATACCTGTCAGCCCATCTGATGTGTGTTCTTTGCAAGAATAATGAAAAATCAATTCCACTGCCCTGGTCTCTAGCACTGTCTCTGTATCTTCAACTATTTCATAAGTTTATAAGATATATGAGCAGAATTAGGCCATTTGGCCCATTGATGTCTGCTCCACCATTTGATCATGGCTGATATGTTCCTCACCCCCCTTTTCCTGCCTCTTCACCCACAACCCTCGAACCCATTACCAATTAAAAATCTGCATAAGCCCTCCTTAAATTTACTCACTGTCCCAGAATCCACCACACTTTCTGGAAATGAATTCCACAGATTCACAGCCCTTTGAGAGAGGTAGTTTCTCCTCAACGGTTTTAAATTTGCTACCCCTTATCCTAAGACTATGACCTCATGTCCTAGAATGACCCACAAGAGGAAGCATCTGCTCCACATCTATTTTATCTATACCTTTTATCATCTTGGACACCTCAATTTGATCTCCCCTCATTCTTTTAAATTCCAGAGATCCCATAGGCCTAAACTGTTCAATCTCTCTGCATAGACAAACACCTCATCTCTGGCATCAATCTAGTGAACCTTCTCTGAACTGACTCCAATGCCACTACATCCTTCCTCAAATAAGGTGACCAAAACTGCGCAATACTCCAGGTGCAGTCTCACCAATGCCTGTATAGTTGCAACAATACTTCCGTACCTTTATATTCTATTCCTTTAGCTATAAAAGCCAATATTCCATTGGCTTTCTTTATTATCTGCTGTACCTACTCACTAGATTTCTGTGACTCATGAACCAGGACACACAGACCCCTCTGCCCCGGAGCGCCCCAAAGTTTCTCCCCATTTAGATAATAGGTCACCTTCCCATTCTTCTGACCAAAATGCATGACCTCACATTTATCCACGTGAAACTCTATCTGCCACATTTTGGCCCACTCTCCTAACCTGTCAATATCCATTTGTAATGTTGATATCCATTCCTCATTTCAATTTACCGTCCCGCCTATTTTTGTGTCATCCGCAAATTTGGCTGTAGATCCTTCTATAAGAACATAAGAACTAGGAGCAGGAGCAGGCCATCCGGCCCCTCGAGCCTGCCCCGTCATTTAATAAGATCATGGCTGATCTTTTTGAGACTCAGCTCCACTTACCCGCCCACTCACCATAACCCTTAATTCCTTTACCGTTGAAAAATTTATCTAGCCTTGCCTTAGAAACATTCAGCAAGGTAGCTTCAACCGCTTCACTGGGCGGGGAATTCCACAGATTTAGAACCCTTTGGGTGAAGAAGTTCCTCCTGACATCAGTCCTACAGCTGCTTCCTTTTATTTTGAGGCAATGCCCTCTAGTCCTAGTTTCACCTGCTAGCGGAAACAACCTCCCTGCCTCCATTTTATCTATTCCCTTCATAATCTTATATATTTCTATAAAATCTCCCCTCATTCTTTTGAATTCCAATGAGTATAATCCCAGTCTACTCAGTCTCTCCTCATAATCCAACCCTCTCAACTCTGGAATCAACCGAGTGAATCTCCTCTGCACCCTCTCCAGTGCTAGTATATCTCTTCTCAAGTAAGGAGACCAAAACTGCACACAGTACTCCAGGTGTGGTCTCACCAGGACTCCATACAGCTGCAGCATAGCCTCACTGTTTTTAAACTCCATCCCTCGAGCAATGACAGACAAAATTCCATTTGCCTTTTTAATTACCTGCTGCACCTGCAATCCTACTTTTAGCGATTCATGCACAAGGACACCCAAGTCCCTCTGCACAGCAGCGTGCTGCAATTTTTTACCATTTAAAACATAGTCCATTTTGCTGTTATTGCTACCAAAATGGATGACCTCACACTTATCGACATTGTACTCCATCTGCCAGACCTTTGCCCACTCACTTCGACTATCTATATCCCTCTGCAGACTTTCAGTGTCTTCTGCACACTTTGCTCTACCGCTCATGTTAGTGCCATCTGCAATTTTTGATATATCACGCTTAGTCCCCAACTCCAAATCATCTATATAAATTGTAAGCAATTGCAGTCCCAACACTGAGCCCTGAGGCACGCCACTAGCCACTGACCGCCAACCAGAAAAACACCCATTTACCCCTACTCTTTGCTTTCTACTGGTCAACCAATCCTCTATCCATGCCAATACATTACCTGAAATACCATGCAACTTTATCTTATGTAACAGCCTTTGGTGTGGCACCTTGTCAAATGCCTTCTGGAAATCCAGATACACCGCATCTATAGGTTCCCCATTATCCACCATGCAAACAATGTCCTCAAAGAATTCCACCAAATTAGTTAAACATGACCTACCCTTCATGAACCCATGCTGGGTGTTCCCAATGGGACAATTTATTTCCAGATGTCTTGCTATTTCTTCCTTAATGATAGATTCTGGCATTTTCCCCATTACCGAAGTTAAGCTGAATGGCCTAAAGTTACCTGCTTTTCGTCTACTTCCTTTTTTAAACAGTGGCTTCACATTGGCTGTTTTCCAATCTGCGGGAACCACCCCAGAGTCCAGTGAATTTTGGTAAATAATTACTAGTGCATTTGCTATTTCCCCCATCACCTCTTTTTAGTGCCCTGGGATGCATTTCATCAGGGCCAGGAGACTTGTCTACCTTTTGCCCCATTTGCTTGCCCAGCACTGCCTCCTTAGTGATAATGATAGTTTCTAGGTCCTCACCTGCTACAACCTTTTTGCCTCAGAGATAATAGGAACTGCAGATGCTGGAGAATCTGAGATAACAAGGCGTGGAGCTGGATGAACACAATAGGCCCATCCAGCTCCACACCTTGTTATAACCTTCTTGCCATTAGTTTTCGGCATGTTATTTGTGTCTTCCACAGCGAAGAGCGACACGAAATAACTGTTTAATGTCTCGGCTATTTTCTCATTCCCAGTTATTAAATTGGCCTTCTCATCCTCTAAAGGACCAATGTTTACCTTCGCCACTCTTTTACGATTTACATATTTGTAGAAACTTTTGCTGCCTGTTTTTATATTCTGAGCTAGTTTACTCTCATAATCTATCTTCCTTTGCTTTATAACTTTTTTTGTGGCTTTCTGTTGGCCTTTAAAGATTTCCCAGTCTACTGGTTTCCCACTACTCTTTGCTTTTTTGTATGTGTTTTTTTTCAATCTGATATTTCCCTTTATTTCCTTAGACATCCATGGCTGGCTCTCTCTTTTCCTACAGTTCTTCCTTATCACTGGAATATACTTCTGCTGAGCTCTGTGAAAAATCGCTTTGAAAGTCCTCCACTGTTACTCAATTGACATACCATGAAGTTGTTGCCTTAGCCAACTCCTTCCTCATTCCTTCCTAGTCTCCTTTGTTTAAGCACAGGACATAGGTACTGGATTTAACCTTCTCACGCTCCATCTGTATTTTAAATTCGACCATACTGTGATTGCTCCTTCCGAGAGGATACCGAACTGTGAGATCATTAATTATTCCTGTCTCATTACACAGGACTAGATCTAGCATAGCTTGCTCCCTCGTAGGTTCCATTACATATTGTTCAAGGAAATTATCACGGATAAGTCCCTCCTCAAGGCTGCCATGACTGACCTGGTTTGACCAATCGATATGTAGATTAAAATCCCCCATGATAATTGCTGTACCATTTTTACATGCATTGGCTATTTCTATGTTTATTGCCTGCCCCACCACGATGTCATTATTTGGTGGCCTATAGACCTATCAGTGACTTCTTCTCCCTGCTATTCCTAATTTCCACCCAAATGGATTCAACGTTTTGTCCAGTAGAACCTATATCATCTCTCACTACTGCCCTGATATCATCCGTAAAAATCAGAGCAACGCAACCTCCCTTACCTTCCTGTCTGTCCTTCTGAACAGTTTGATACCCCTGGATATTTAACTCCCAGTCATGACCATCCTGTGACTATGTCTCTGTAATGGCCACTATATCATACCCATTTGCCATGATTTGCACCTATCCCTGTATCCAAGTCATTAATGTATATTGTAAGTAGCCAGCTCCAAGGACCAAAACCTATGGCACCCCATCAGTTACTTCTTGCCATCCAGAAAATAACCATTTATCCTGACTCTCTGTCTTCTGTCCATCAGCAAATCACCCATCCAAACTAATAAATTACCCCAATCCCATATGATCCAACCCTGTGAATTAACCTTTTGTGTGGCACCTTATCAAATGCCTTCTGGAAGTGCAGATAGATTACATCTACAGAATCTCCATTATCGACTTTGCTTGTTACATCTTTGAAGAACTCTAGCAAATGAATCAAACATGATTTGCCCTTCATAAAACCATGCTGACGCCGATGGATAGCATTTTGACTTTCCAAATATCCTGATATTTGCTTCCTTGATAATTGATTCTCACACTTTGCCAACAATAGATGTTAAACTAACTGGTCTTTATTTCCCCACATAAATACCTCCCTCCCTTTTTGAATAAGGCATTGAATAAGGCAAAATTAACATTTTTCCAATCCACAGGAACCTTTCCCATGTCCAGGGAATTTTGGAATACTGTAACCAATGGATCCACTATCTCTACTACCACTTCTTTAATACCCTAGGATGTAGGCCACAGGCCCAGGGGATTTGTCTGCCCTCAATCCTAATAGTTTGCTGAGTACCTTTTCCCTATCAATGTTGATTGTCCTAAGTTCTACCTGTTCTATTGCCTCTGACTTGCTCATTCCAGTAAGAATGGTAGTATTAGAGATATCTCTCAAATGTCCTCATTCTTCAAGGACCGCAACTTCCCCCCAACAGTGGTTGAGAACGCCCTCGACCGTGTCTCCCGCATTTCCCGGAACACATCCCTCACGCCCCGTCCCCGCAATAGTAACCAAAAAAGAATCCCGCTCGTCCTCACATACCACCCCACCAACCTCCGGATCCAACGCATCATCCTCCAACACTTCCGCCATCTGCAATCAGACCCCACCACCAAAGACATTTTTCCCTCCCCACCCTTATCTGCCTTCCGGAGGGACCACTCCCTCCGCGACTCCCTTGTCCGCTCCACACTCCCCTCCAGCCCCACCACACCCGGCCCTTTTCCTTGTAACCGCAGGAAGTGCTACGCCTGCCCCCACACCTCCTCCCTCACCCCAATCCCAGGCCCCATGAAGACTTTCCACATCAGGCAGATGTTCACCTGCACATCTGCCAATGTGGTATACTGCATCCGCTGTACCCGTTGTGGCTTCCTCTACATCGGGGAAACCAAGCGGAGGCTGGGGGACCGCTTTGCAGAACACCTGCGCTCAGTTCGCAACAAACAACTGCACCTCCCAGTCGCGAACCATTTCAACTCCCCCTCCCATTCCTCAGATGACATGTCCATCCTTGGCTTCCTGCAATGCCACAGTGATGCCACCCGAAGGCTGCAGGAACAGCAAATCATATTCAGCCTGGGAACCCTGCAGCCCAATGGCATCAATGTGGATTTCACAAGCTTCAAAATCTCCCCTCCCCCAACCGCATCCCAAAACCAGCCCAGCTCATCTCCACCTCCCTAACCTGTTTTTCCTCTCACCTCAAGCCACACCGCCATCTCCTATCTACTAACATCATCCCGCCCCCTTGACCTATCCGTCCTCCCTGGACTGACCTATCTCCTCCCCAACCCCCTACCTACACTCACCTTTACTGGCTCCATCCCCCCCTCTTCGACTTGTCTGCCTCCTCTCCACCTATCCTCTCCTCTATCCATCCTCTATCCGCCTCCCCCTCTCTCCCTATTTATTTCAGAACCCTCTTCCCCTCCCCCATTTCTGATGAAGGGTTTAGGCCCGAAACGTCAAGTTTTCCTGCTCCTATGATGCTGCTTGACCTGCTGTGTTCATCCAGCCCCACGCTTGTTATCTTAGAATGGTAGTATTGTCCTCCACCATGAAAACTGAGGTAAAGTATTGATTTAGCATCTCTGCCATTTCAGTTTCCCCACTATTAACTCTTAGGTTTCATCTTTGAAGGGACCTCCATTCACCTGAGCAACTCTTTTCCCTTTGATATATCTAAAGAAGCTTTTGCTGTCCTTTTTGATATTTTGTCCTAGTTTTCTTTTGTAATTTACCTTACCTCTTTTTTTGAATTGTTTTAGTATCATTTTAGTTATGCTGCAAAGTTTCCCAATCCTCCAGTCTGCCACTGGCTGTTGCAATATGGTATACCTTAGATTTTGGCTTTATATTGTCCTTGATCTCCTTGTTTAGCTATGGATGTTTTTTACCCCTCCCCTTACCACTTTTCTTTCTTCTAAACAACAGCCACTACTCATCTGCTGACTTGCCTTTTAGCCTTCCTGCCCAATCTACTTGGGCTAAATTTGTCCTCATGCCTATTAATTTCCTCTGTTTAACTCCAGAACACTACTGAACTTTGAAACTGAATTTTGAATTCTATCATATTATGATCACTAATCTCTCCTCATTACAAAATACCAAATCCAGAGTAACCTGTTTCCAGGTTGGTTCCACAACACCTCCAACTGTTCAGCGGTGGGAGTCGGGACAGAGTGCGAGGGGACTGCTGGGAAGGTTTAGTAGGAGCGGACACAGGACGGCTGAGTAAGTGAGGTAATATATTTGGGCGGTTGCTTTACCCGAAACACGACTGAGGTAGTGTCTCCCACCCATCCTCTTCCTCTAACCAAAAAAAAAGGTTCTGGGCGCCGATTTGGTAAGGTTACTAGTTTTTTTTTCAATAGTCTGTTTGGGAATTCAGAACAGTGGGAATGGATGTTAGGGTAGTTGCATGCTCCTCCTGTAGAAGTGTCCCCACTGACTTCATCTGCGGGAAGTGCACCCAACTCCAGCTCCTTGGAAACCGCGTTAAGGAACTGGAGCTGGAGCTGGATGAACTTCAGATCATTCGGAAGGCCAAGGGGGTAATTGAGAGGAGTTACAGGGAGGTAGTCACACCCCAGGTACAAGAAAAATGTAGATGGGTTACAGTCAGGGGACGGAAAGGGAACAGGCAGACAGTGCAGGGATCCCCTGTGGCTGTTCCCCTCAATAACAAGCACACCGTTTTGGATACTGTTGGGGGGTGCACGACTTACCAGGGGTGAACCATAGGGTACAGGTCTCTGGCACAGAGTCAGTGCCTGTTGCTCAGAAGGGCAGGCGGAAGAGGAGGAGAGCATTAGTCATTGGGGACTCCATAATTAGGGGGACAGATAGGAAATTCTGTGGGAACGAGAGAGACTCATGGTTGGTGTATTACCTCCCAGGTGCCAGGGTCCGTGATATCTCGGATCATGTTTTCGGGATCATTAAAGGGGAGGGGGAGCAGCCCCAAGTCGTGGTCCACATAGGCACCAACGACATAGGTAGGAAAAGGGATGGGGATGTAAGGCAGAAATTCAAGGAGCTAGGGTGGAAGCTTATAGCTAGAACAAGCAGAGTTGTTATCTCTGGTTTGTTACCTGTGCCACGTGCTATCGAGGTGAGGAACAGGGAGAGAGAGCAGTTGAACATGTGGCTACAAGGATGGTGCAGGAGGGAGGGATTCAGATACCTGGATAATTGGGGCTCATTCTGGGGTAGGTGTGACCTCTACAAATGGGATGGTCTAAACCTGAACCAGAGGGGTACCAATATCCTTGGGGGGAAATTTGCTAATGGTCTTTGGGAGGGTTTAAACTAATTCAGAAGGTGGGTGGGAACCTGAATTGTAGCTCCAGTGAACAGGAGGTTGAGAGTAGTGAGGTCATGAATAAGGTTTCAAGGTCACAGGAGGGTACTGGCAGGCAGGAAGGTGGTTTGAAGTGTATCTACTTCAACACCAGGAGCATCCGGAATAAAGTGGGTGAACTTGCAGCATGGGTTGGTACCTGGGACTTTGATGTTGTCGCCATTTCGGAGACATGGATAGAGCAGGGACAGGAACGTTTGTTGCCGGTTCTGAGGTTTAGATGTTTCAGTAAGATCAGGGAAGGTGGTAAAAGAGGGGGAGGAGTGGTATTGTTAGTCAAGGACAGTATTACGGTGGCAGAAAGGACGTTTGATGAGGACTCGTCTACTGAGGTAGTATGGGCTGAGGTTAGAAACAGGAAAGGCGAGGTCACCTTGTTGGGAGTTTTTTACAGGCCTCCGAAAAGTTCCAGAGACGTAGAGGAAAGGATTGCAAAGATGATTCTGGATAGGAGCGAAAGTAACAGGGTAGTTGTTATGGGGGACTTTAACATTCCAAATATTGACTGGAAATGCGATAGTTCGAGTACTTTAGATGGGTCAGTCTTTGTCCAATGTGTGCAGGAGGGTTTCCTGACACAGTATGTAGATAGGCCAACAAGAGGCGATGCCACATTGGATTTGGTACTGGGTAATGAACCAGGCCAGGTGTTAGAATTGGAGGTAGGTGAGCACTTCGGTGGTAGTGACCACAATTCGGTTATTTTACTTTAGCGATGGAAAGGGATAGGTATATACTGCAGGGCAAGAGTTATAGCTGGGGGGAAAGCAATTATGAGGCGATTAGGCAAGATTTAGGATGCATAGAATGGGGAAGGAAACTGCAAGGGCTGGCCACAATTGAAATGTGGAGCTTGTTCAAGGAACAGCTACTGCATGTCCTTCATAAATATTTACCTGTCAGGAGGAAGTGGTTGAGCGAGGGAACCGTGGTTTACTAAAGAAGTTGCATCTCTTGTCAAGAGGAAGAAGGAGGCTTATGTAAAGATGAGGCGTGAAGGCTCAGTTAGGGCGCTTGAGAGTTACAAGTTAGCCAGGAAGAACCTAAAGAGAGAGCTAAGAAGAGCCAGGAGGGGACATGAGAAGTCTTTGGCAGGTAGGATCAAGGAAAACCCTAAAGCTTTCTATAGGTATGTCAGGTACAAAAGAATGACGAGAGTAAGATTAAGACCAGTCAAGGACAGCAGTGGAAAGTTGTGCGTGGGGTCCGAAGAGATAGGAGAGGTGCTAAATAAATATTTTTCGTTAGTATTCACACATGAAAAAGACAATGTTGTCGAGGAGAATGCTGAGATACAGGCTATTAGACTAGACGGGATTGAGGTTCGTAAGGAGGAGGAGTTAGCAATTCTGGAAAGTGTGAGAGTAGATAAGTCCCCTGGGCCGGATGGGATTTATCCTAGGATTCTCTGGGAAGCTAGGGAAGAGATTGCAGAGCCTTTGGCTTTGATCTTTATGTTGTCATTGTCTACAGGAATAGTGCCAGAAGACTGGAGGATAGCAAATGTTGTCCCCTTGTTCAAGAAGTGGAGTAGAGACAACCCTGGTAATTATAGACCAGTGAGCCTGACTTCAGTTGTGGGTAAAGTGTTGGAAAGGATTAGAAGAGATGGGATTTATAATCATCTAGAAAGGAATAATTTGATTCGGGATAGTCAACACGGTTTTGTGAAGGGTAGGTCGTGCCTCACAAACCTTATTGAGTTCTTTGAGAAGGTGACTAAACAGGTGGATGAGGGTAAAGCGGTTGATGTGGTGTATATGGATTTCAGTAAAGCATTTGATAAGGTTCCCCACGGTAGGCCATTGCAGAAAATTCGGAGGCATGGGATTGAGGGTGATTTAGCGGTTTGGATCAGAAATTGGCTAGCTGGAAGAAGACAGAGGGTGGTGGTTGATGGGAAATGTTCATCCTGGAGTTCGGTTACTAGAGGTGTACCGCAAGGATCTGTTTTGGGACCACTGCTGTTTGTCATCTTTACAAATGACCTGGATGAGGGCGTAGAAGGATCGGTTAGTAAATTTGCGGATGACACTAAAGTCGGTGGAGTTATGGATAGTGCGGAAGGATGTTGCAGGTTACAGATGGACATAGATAAGCTGCAGAGCTGGGCTGAGAGGTGGCAAATGGAGTTTAATGCGGAAAAGTGTGAGATGATTCACTTTGGAAGGAGTAACAGGAATACAGAGAACAGGGCTAATGGCAAGATTCTTGGTAGTGTGGACGAGCAGAGAGATCTCGGTGTCCATGTGCATAGATCCCTTGATAAGGTTGTCAGGAAGGCATACTGTGTGTTAGGTTTTATTGGTAGAGGGATTGAGTTTCGGAGCCATGAGGTCATGTTGCAGCTGTACAAAACTCTGGTGCGGCTGCACTTGGAGTATTGCGTACAGTTCTGGTCACCGCATTATAGGAAGGATGTGGAAGCATTGGAAAGGGTGCAGAGGAGATTTACCAGGATGTTGCCTGGTATGGAGGGAAGGTCTTGTGAGGAAAGGCTGAGGGACTTGGGGCTGTTTTCATTCGAGAGAAGAAGGTTAAGAGGTGACTTAATAGAGACATACAAGATGATCAGAGGATTAGATAGGGTGGACAGTTTTTTTCCTTGGATGGGGACATAGCTTTAAATTGAGGGGTGATAGATATAGGACAGATGTCAGAGGTAGGTTAATTACTCAGAGAGCAGTCAAGGCGTGGAATGCCCTGCCTGCAACTCGCCAACTTTAAGGCATTTAAATGGTCGTTGGATAAACATATGGATGATAATGGAATAGTTTAGGTTAGATGGGCTTCAGATTGGTTTCACAGGTTGGTGCAACATCAAGGGCTGAAGGGCCTGTACTGCGCTGTAACGTTCTATGTTCTATGTTCTATACTACTCCAAGAAACAAGCTCTCCTACATTCAATGACCTCTGCCTCCAGTCTACACTTGCCAATTTGATTCTTCCAATCTCTGTGCATGATAATTGCCATACCTTTCTTGCAAACCTTTAATGTGTCCAGGTTTGTACTGTGCCCCACTGTAGAACTACTGTTTGGACCCATAGATTACTCCTACCAAGTACTTCGTCCCTTTGCTATTTCTTATTTCTACCCAGGCTGATTCTACATCTTGATCTTCTGTGCTTATGTCAATTCTCATTACAGCACTGATCCTTTCCTTCACCAGCAATGCTATACCACCTCCTTTTCCTTTCAGTCTATTTCTCCAAAATGCTGAGTACCCTTGGATATTCAATTCCCCGACCTGGTCTCCTTGTAACCATGTAACCTTGTAAATCAGTAATTTCTACCAAATCGTACCTTTTTGTTTCTATTTGCACCACTAACTTATTAATTTTGTTTTGAATATTTTATGGATTTAGATACAAGGCTTTTAAATTTGTTCTACTGGCCAATTTCCCTACTCTTTCATAAATCCTTGGTGCATGTTCTCCATGATTCTAAACACCTTTTCTGTCCCTCACTTTTATTGTCTGGTGACCATCCGCCACATTGTTAGCCTGCACACTTACCTCCTCCTTTAATTTGGGTTTTCTAATTTCCCCTATATCCAAACCCTTCCCTGGCACCACTACTCCCCCAATTTACTTTAAAGCTCTGTCTACAGCCCTAGTTATGCAATTCACTAGGACTTTGGTCCCAGCGTGATTCAGATGAAGACTGTCCCATCAGAACAGCTCCCTTCTTCCCCAGTACTGATGCCAATGCCTCATGAATTCAACTTTCTATTGAATAACCCGCGCAACCTGGCAAACATGTTGCACACAAGAAATTTCTCCTGACTTCACATTCTGTGACAATTTTAAATAGGTAGACCATCCAACAAAGCCATAATAAACCGACCTTTTCAATTCTTCAAATGATGTAACTACAAATCTAAGGAACCAGTAGATGGGCAGGACCAAATTACTTCGGCTTTCAGACTCAGGTTGGAGGTTAGACTTCTTAATTTCAGGTCTTGCTGGAGACAAATTAATTTTATACTCACATGCTCAAGTCAGTCCAACTTAACAAGCGTGGGGCTGGATGAACACAGCAGGTCAAGCAGCATCATAGGAGCAGGAAAACTTGACGTTTCGGGCCTAAACCCTTCATCAGAAATGGGGGAGGGGAAGAGGGTTCTGAAATAAATAGGGAGAGAGGGGGAGGCGGATAGAGGATGGGTAGAGGAGAGGATAGGTGGAGAGGAGGCAGACAAGTCGAAGAGGCGGGGATGGAGCCAGTAAAGGTGAGTGTAGGTGGGGGGGTGGGGAGGAGATAGGTCAGTCCAGGGAGGATGGACAGGTCAAGGGGGTGGGATGATGTTAGTCGATAGGAGATGGCGGTGTGGCTTGAGGTGAGGGGAAAAACAGGTCAGGGAGGTGGAGATGAGCTGGGCTGGTTTTGGGATGCGGTTGGGGGAGGGGAGATTTTGAAGCTTGTGAAATCCACATTGATGCCATTGGGCTGCAGGGTTCCCAGGCTGAATATGATTTGCTGTTCCTGCAGCCTTCGGGTGGCATCACTGTGGCATTGCAGGAGGCCCAGGGTTGACATGTCATCTGAGGAATGGGAGGGGGAGTTGAAATGGTTCGCGACTGGGAGGTGCAGTTGTTTGTTGCGAACTGAGCGCAGGTGTTCTGCAAAGTGGTCCCCAAGCCTACGCTTGGTTTCCCCGATGTAGAGGAAGCCACAATGGGTACAGCGGATGCAGTATACCACATTGGCAGATGTGCAGGTGAACATCTGCCTGATGTGGAAAGTCTTCTTGGGGACTGGGATTGGGGTGAGGGAGGAGGTGTGGGGGCAGGTGTAGCTCTTCCGTACCTACACTGGCCCTAAACCCCACCTCTTCCTCCGTTACATTGATGACTGCATCGGCGCCGCCTCGTGCTCCCACGAGGAGCTCGAACAGTTCATCCACTTCACCAACACCTTACACCCCAACCTGAAGTTCACCTGGACCATCTCCAACACTTCTGTCTCCTTTTTGGACCTCTCTGTCTCCATCTCGGGTAACCACATAGAAACCGATGTCCATTACAAGCCCACTGACTCCCACAGCTACCTGGAATACACCTCCTCCCACCCACCCTCCTGCAAAACTGCCATCCCCTATTCCCAATTCCTTCGCCTCTGCCGCATCTGCTCCCAGGATGAGACATTCCACTCCCGTACATCCCAAATGTCCTCATTCTTCAAGGACCGCAACTTCCCCCCCACAGTGGTCGAGAACGCCCTCGACCGTGTCTCCCGCATTTCACAGAACACATCCCTCACGCCCCGTCCCCGCAATAATAACCAAAAAAAA
>JAHRHZ010000249.1:17805142-17817869 GCA_024137785.1 Ginglymostoma cirratum
CTGAGGGACTTGGGTCTGTTCTCATTGGAGAGAAGAAGGCTAAGAGGGGATTTAATAGAGACCTACAAAATGATCAGAGGATTAGATAGGGTGGACAGTGAGAGTCTTTTTCCTAGGATGATGACGTCGGCTCGTACGAGGGGGCATAGCTGCAAATTGAGGGGTGATAGATTTAAGACAGATGTCAGAGGCAGGTTCTTTACTCAGAGAGTGGTAAGGGCGTGGAATGCCCTGCCTGCCAATGTAGTTAACTCAGCCACATTAGGGGCATTTAAACAGTCCTTGGATAAGCATATGGATGATGATGGGATAGTGTAGGGGGATGGGCTTAGATTAGTTCACAGGTCGGTGCAACATCTAGGGCTGAAGGGCCTGTTCTGCACTGTATTGTTCTATGTTCTATCTCACTCCATTCTCTCCCAACCACAAGGCTGAAACTGGAGAACTCCCTACATGAAAGTCCGAGTCGATACTGGGTGACTCCAGCTTGACACTTGTTCCTCTGAACCTCCACCTTGGAGACCCCACACCGGCATCCCAGTGCATGTTCCATGGGTAGTGGCTGTATGCACTTCATGTCCACAGACATTAGCATCAGAAATGTACCAGGCACTCTACATTATAGTGTCACAATTCTGATTCATGCATTTCCAGCTGCACTTTAATTCTGCACTTTGGAGCATACCAACACGTCTCATTGTAATGCTGCTGCCAGGGAACCTTCGATATAGGAATGGATACCAAGTTCCTAGATTGGAGCAGGCTGCATCTTAGTGCTGCTTGCTCACTCGGTCTTTTAGCGCTCACTTACTTTGTGCCCACTTCAATACTCACAGCATCCCTGACTTGCACCAATCAGTCAGAGCTCAAAGGCTGATAGTACTGCTGACTTGCCTTTTAACTCAGACTCAAAGCCAGGCAGCTTGCCATGCTTATCAGCAGTGATCACTCAAGAGAGTGGACATATTGCAGTATGGCACCATCCTACATCAGTCTCACACCTGCATCAGGTGCCAGCTGGGTATATACCAAACACACTGCATGTGCATCAACTGAGTGGCCATATCTCAGAGTCTACGAGGAGTGGTTCTCAGCTAAATCTAGGGAGATTCCCCTCAGGCAGGGGCTCCCAGCACAGTGAGTTAAGCATAGCTTCTGTTATCAGTCCAAGGGCTTGAGCAAGGTGAATCTGCTGCTCAGTGTAGTCAGGGTCAGGGTCAGGAACCTCTCAGGATTGTGGTGCTAAATGTCAGGCTTTCCACCACATGTCTAGGTTCTTTCAGTTCTACTCCTGGAATGAGAGAAAGGCTAGGATTGAGTAAGATGAAAGTAGCTGCACAGCTGTAGGTCAGAGGTGGAAGTTGGGGAAAGGTGGTGAGTGAGTAGGCAGCACAGAGATCATTCAAGGTTAGTGGTGTGGGGGGGTGTGGTTTGGTGGGGGGCGGAATGTGTTGAGATTGAATGAGGGGAAGATGTTGTTACGATACATAGAGTAGTGCAAAATGAACCTTGGTGGGAGGTGGATGCAGTGGCAGAGATAGAGCGAGTGTGAGGTAGTAGAGAGAAAATGGGCTGGATGTTCCTCTGGATGGCTGAGACTGCATTGACCCAGGCTGCAACCTCAGACCAGACTGAAGTGGTCTGGTGACATGGTCTCTTCTGATAGTCCTGGGGAAGTGGATATCCCTTTTCTGCACTACCCCATCCTCCAGGTCCCTGCTCACAAAGTGGAACACTGATTTCCTCGTATTTGTGATGTCTGGAGCATATGTCATGAACCCTGCAGGGTGGCTCTAAAAACACACAATGATTGCATATAAGAAAAGATTAAACACAATCGAACCACAGCCAAGAGCACATGGATTCCATAGTAACAGGCTTACTGAAAGATTCCTGCAAATAAATAGTGGCAGAAAGGGACAAAAGAGTAGATGCCTAATCCCCATCAGGAGCTGGAAGGTGAATGGTTTATCTGAATTCAAACATTTTAAACAAATAATGCAGATTTTCTTCATTGACCACACAGCTGCAAAACTGGTTAAACAAGATGTGAAAATACTGATGTAGTTGCTAACGAGGTTACACAAAGTGAATACCTTGGGACTATCTGAACACTAGGCCTGCTAAAACATGGAAGCTGAGAGTAGGCCAGCTGCGTTAACATGTCAATTTTAGAAATTTGTCATTTAGCATTGATGTCCCACAGGCAAGAGAGCCAGCAATTGATACATTCGTTTGTCTGTGGATGTTATAACAAGGGTATTGAATGTGAGTTTTCTCAGAGATTGAACTGTTTGAGTGTACAATAGAATTGGTGATTGTCTCAAAGTCTATTCGCAGACTAGTTGAGGTCATAATGAAGCTGAGGTCACCTTCTCAATCTCTTCCCTCGCCTGAGGTACGGTGATCCTCACCTCACACCAGTCATCTCTCTCTGTAATGAGGGAGCTGCCCTATGGTTTGCTCGGACTATGGTGACATAACCTTTATTGAAATGTTCCGAAAGACGTCTTGTGAAAAAAGCAAAGGTAACAGTATTGATTCAGCATTGACTGCTTAAAGATGACAGAAAACATGAAGCCAATGTGGCTGGACAACAGCAACCTGCATAAAAACCGAAAGAGAAACAAAAACGGAAGTCGCTGGAAAATCTCAGCAGGTCTGGCGGCCTCTGTGAAGAGAAATCAGAGTTATCATTTCAAATCCAGTGACCCTTCCTCAGAACAGTTCTGAGCTTTTCCAGCAACTTCCGTTTGTGTAGCAATCTGCACATATTAGGTGCAGCTAGCAATATTGACATGGTATCATCCAACGCATCATCCTCCGACACTTCCGCCATCTGCAATCCGACCCCACCACCAAAGACATTTTTCCATCCCCACTCTTATCTGCTTTCCAGAGGGACCACTCTCTCTGTGACTCCCTTGTCCGCTCCACACTCCCCTCCAGCCCCACTACCCCCAGCACTTTTCCCTGCAACCGCAGGAAGTGCTACACCTGCCCCCACACCTCCTCCCTCACCCCCATCCCAGGCCCCAAGAAGACCTTCCACATCAAACAGATGTTCACCTGCACATCTGCTAATGTGGTCTATTGTATCCGCTGTTCCTGATGTGGCCTCCTCCACATTGGGGAAACCAAGCGGAGGCTTGGGGACCGCTTTGCAGAACACTTACGCTCGGTTCGCACTAAACAACCGCACCTCCCAGTCAAGAACCATTTCAACGCCCCCTCCCACTCCTTGGATGGCATGTCCATCCTGGGCCTCCTGCAGTGCCACAACGATGCCACCCGAAGGTTGCAGGAACAGCACCTCATATTTCGCCTGGGAAACCTGCAGCCCAATGTTATCAATGTGGACTTCACAAGCTTCAAACTCTCCCCTCCCCTAACCGCATCCCAAAACCAGCCCAGCTTGTCCCCGCCTCCCTAACTTGTCCTCCCACCTATCCACTCCTCCTACCTCAAGCCCCACAGACACAAAGTCTGCAAAGGGATAGAGAAGGGTTAAGTGAGTAGGCAAAAACTTGGCAGATGGAAGATAATGTATGGCTATGCACTTTGGTGGGAAAAATAGAAGAGCTGAATATTATTTAAGTGGAAAAAGACTGCTGAAAGCTATGAGTCAGAAGTATTTGGGGGTCCTTGTACATAATCCCAAAGAGCTAGCATCCAAGTTTGGCGGGTGATAGGGAAGGGAAATTAAATTTCAAAAAGAATGGAAAATAAAGACAAGAAGGTTTTGCTAAAACTGTATAAGGCACTAGTCAGACTACAGCTGGAATCCTGTTAAAAGTTATGGGTCCCTTGTCTCAGGAAAGATAATGGAGGGGAATAACCAGAGAAGGTTCCCTATGTTGATTTCCGATACAGAGGGTATTGTCTTACATGGAGAGGTTAGGTGGGTTGAGCCAGTATTAATTTGAGTTTAGAAGAATGAGAGGTGAAACATACAAGATTCTTTGGGGTTTGACAAGGTGGATGCAGAAAGATTGTTTCCCCTTATGGGACAGTCTAGGATCAGAGGACAAATCTCAGAATTTGGGGTTGCCCATTTAAGATATAGTTGAGGATGACCTTCTTCTCTTCGAGGGCAGTGAAACTTTGGAATTCATTACTACAAGAGGGTTGTCGAGGTTAGGTCATTAAGTATATTCAAGGCTGAGATAGATAGATTTTTTAAGAAAAAGAGAATCGAGGGTTATGGAGAAACGGAAGAAAAAGCAGACTGAGGTTTATCAAATCAGCTATGATTTGATTGAATGGTGGAGCAGACTTGATGCTGAATGGCCTGCTTCCACATTGTAGGGATTCTTGGATTTTAATTTGATGCACATTGTTGACGACTGATTCCTGGTAAAAGTAGAAGGGGACAACTTTGATTCTGCTACAAACCTGGCACCATAATGGTGAACTTTGAAATGCTGAGCAGATTGCCCAAACCAAACATGGATGCTGACATACCATCTAATCTACAAGTTAACAGCAGGAATATTGAGATGGAAGATGTGCTCAAGATACTCCAGTCCATGTTGGTTAACATAAAATGTGACCAACTTCACTCAGAAACTCTAGTGATTCAGACCTAAAGGCAGTGAAGGTGATCATTTTAAGGATGGCCTGTAAAGATAAAGAGTTGCCAGACACTTTCAGATACTTTTGGCCTTATAGACATGAGCTTGGCATCTCAAGATGTGTTATCTTCAAAGGAAAATTAATATTTTCTTCTGAAGATCTCTGCCAAGACATAGTGTCACAACTACACCAAGGGCTAATGGGCATAGAACAGATGAAGTGACTGGCACACGGGACAGTCAGCGACCATGGACCAAATGTGATGCTGATCGGGTAGTGAGAATATTTGCCACGGTCACCAACCACAGAAAAATAGAGAACGTCTTCACCATCATGGCTCAGTGATTAGCATTGCTACCTCACAGCATCAGGGGTGTGAGTTCGATTCCACACTCGGATGATTGTCTGTGTGGAATTTGTACATTTTCCCCATGTCTGTGTGGGTTTCCTCCAGGTGCTTCAGTTCCCCTCACAGTCCATAGATGTGCAGATTAGGTGGATTGACCATGTTAAATTGCCCATCGTGTTCAGGGATGTGCAAGCTAGGTTGGATTAGCCATATAAGTACAAGGTTACAGGGATAGAGTAGGGGTCTGGGTGGAATGCTGTTTGGAGGATTAGCATAGACTCGATAGGCCAAATGGCTTGCTTCCACACTGTAGGGACCCTGATTCAAAATTACCACTGACCTTTTTACCATACATGTAGATGGCTCTATCCTAGTCACTAATTATTTCTCAAAATTTACAATTGTCAGACAAGTACAAGTAAGTATAAATCTGTAAGGTTTTCCCCTGGCATCACCACATCCTCTGGCAGTTTGTTCCATACAATCACATCCACGACCAGTGAACAGAAAAAATAGCCTCTTTACTGAGCATCTGCAGTTCCACAGTTTGAGGCAGTAATGGAACCCAAAGTACAGTTTTATAGTGAGATAACAAGGTGTAGAGCTGCATGAACACAGCAGGCCAAGCAGCATCAGAGGAGCAGGAAGGCTGACCTTTCAGGCCTAGACCCTTCTTCAGAAATGGCTCGAAACGTCAACCTTCCTACTCCTATGATGCTGCTTGGCCTGCTGTGTTCATCCAGCTCCACACCTTGTTATCTCAGATTCTCCAGCATCTGCAGTTCCTACTATCTCTGATACTGTTTTATGGTAGCCGCTTTGATACAGTTTTAACACATATTAAAATTTTAGCATTATGGTGTCACATAGTTGTACGTATTGTACACAAGTTTGCGTGACATAAGTCCTGGGGAAGCAGGAGACGGTTTAAGCACTTGCTAAATGCTAGTTGTTACTCCCGATGGGATTAGAGTATCTGTTTAGTCTGAGCTTGCATAATTAAGAAGTGATAGTCCTTTTGACTTTAAAGTTAATAATGTTAGTAAAAAAACTGGACCTGTATGATCTAAATAAATAAGAAATTATATGTGTACTAAATAAAAGTATAGACGATATTAAACTGATCTCCCGCAGCTGGGTCATGAGATTTCATTTACTATTGCCGGTTTTGGTAGCTCTCACATTCATTCATGCAATTTCACAGAAGCGCTGCTTTGATAGTAAGTTTCTTAAAGGAGTGGTGGCCCTATTTAATATGTATTTAAAAAGTACATGCTCGTGGAAGAAACTGTTTGATGTTCTGATGGTTGCTAAGGACTAATTAATATCCTTCCATAGTTTTGAGTGAGTTATGGAGACACGATGGCGGGGTTGGCATTGTTTTGAGTAGGTTACAGTATTAACACTTATTCGGGGTAGCCTTTGATACAGAAACAGGTCTAAATGCTGTTAACAGCGTGGGGTCGATAAGAATTGAAAGATATAAAGAAGCAGCAATGGGTTGGCAGGGATAACAAGGCGTGGGGCTGGATGAACACAGCAGGCCAAGCAGCATCACAGGAGCAGGAAAACTTGACGTTTCGGGCCTAGAGAAGGGTCTAGGCCAGAAACGTCAAGTTTTCCTGCTCCTGTGATGCTGCTTGGCCTGCTGTGTTCATCCAGCCCCACGCCTTGTTATCTCGAATTCTCCAGCATCTGCAGTACCTTTTATCTCGGTTGGCAGGGATATTTAACTTAGTTTGATGCACTTTTAGGAATGAGTAAATAGAAATGTGTTGTAGTAAACATAGTGCACTTGTGAGTGAGTTAGTGAAGAGTTATGAATGGATGAATAGAAATGTGTTATAGTAAACATAGAGCGCTTGTGAGTGAGTTGGTAAAGAGAACCATAATGCAATATCTCACACCTCATTAATTACCATTCTATCTGTATTGAGATCTCTGGGGAAACCTTACTGTGCAGTTTTTTTTTTAAGAGGTGTTCATTATATCTTTAAAACAGAAATAAAATATTACTGTATGGTTTCAAGCATCACCAAATTCTGCTTTGAGATAGTAAGAACTGCCGATGCTGAGTCAGAGATAACACAGTGTGGAGCTGGAGGAACACAGCAAGCCAGGCAGCATCAGAGGAGCTGGAAAGTTGACGTTTCGGTTTGGGACCCAAGTGTTATACCAAATTCTGCTTGTTTGCTCTTATAAAAAAACATACAATTTTCTCAAAAGTAACATGTTAGATTATACTCAACTTTTCTCTCTTTTAAAGTGACCCTAAATTCAAGGATGGCAACAATAGACTTGAGGGTTTCTTTATGTACAGCCTCAGCAGTGTTGTTGAGATGACAAGTTTCATCATGGTCAGTTAATTGCTTCCCAAATAATTTTGCCCCATTTGTTTTGATAAAAATTAAATCCATCTTGGCTGTTTCCATTGGCTATTGTTTTAAATTTCAGAAACAGTAATGTCCAGGCTTGGTGGTTTTAAACAACGATGTTATATTGGAGATTCAAGTGATTGCCATCAATTCAAGTTTCTTCTGTTTCTAAAGGATTTGTCTCAACAAGATTTCCAGGACTGTTCCTGTGTTTGTGAAATCTATTAAAAAACCCAATGGGTTAATAAGGTCCAAACATATCTGTAAATTTAGAAATGCAGAACTGGTTCGAAATCACACAGGAAGCTTGAGAGAAGTTTTAAAAGATGTCAGCCGAAAGAGTTAACACTGCTGGCCTGTGAAGCGGCAGGGCCTAAGTCACCAGTTAAAGTTATGTTGTACCTTCACATAATCTGTTTAAAAAACTTTCAAAATCTTCTGAAGATTTCAACCTGGCTTTTAAAATTTCTGTCTTAAAGGAATACTTTAAGATTTTAAAAGACCTTCTTCAAAGGAGCAATATAAGTGCTTGGACAAAACATTTCTCATTCTAAATTTTGAGTTCAGGTTGGATGTCTTCCAAAATGATGTTGTTTTAAGTTCTGAGGAAGGGTCACTGGACCCGGAACGTTAACTCTGATTTTTCTTCACAGATGCTGCCAGACCTGCTGAGCTTCTCCAACAATTTATATTTCTGTTGTTGGTGTTGACCATGAAACTTTAGTTGATTGCCATTAAAAAAAAATCCAGCTCAGGGTTTATGCTCCACAAGGACAGTACGGTGATCACTCCTACCTCTGTTAGGTCAGTACTGTGAGTGGAGAGAAATCAGAGTTAACGTTTCAGGTTGAGTGACCCTTCCTCAAAACTGAAGAACAGTTTCATGGTCACCAGTAGGCTTTTCATTCCAGGTTTTAAAAACAAAATTCAAATTACACTCTCTGCCATGATGGAATTCAAACCAGGGTCCCCGAATATTAAATAGCAAGGTGTAGAGCTGGATGAACACAACAGGCCAAGCAGCATCAGAGGAGCAGGAAAGCTGACGTTTCGGGCCTAGACCCTTCTTCAGAAATGGGAGAGGGGAAGGGAGTTCTGAAATGGGAAATCCAATGTGGGAAACCAAGCGTAGGCTTGGGGACCGCTTTGTGGAACACCTGCGCTCGGATCGCACTATACAACTGCACCTCCCAGTCGCGAACCATTTCAACTCCCCTCCCATTCCTCAGATGACATGTCCATCCTGGGCCTCCTGCAGTGCCACTACGATGCCACCTGAAGGTTGCAGGAACAGCACCTCATTTTCCACTTGGGAACCCTGCAGCCCAATGGTATCAATGTGGACTTCACAAGCTTCAAAATCTCCCCTCCCCCTACCGCATCCCAATATCAGCCCAGCTTGTCCCCGCCTCCCTTACCTGTCCTTCCTCCTACCCATCCCCTCCTCCCACCCCAAGCCCCATCCCCATCTCCTACACAATAGCCTCATCCCGCCCCTTTGACCTGTCCGTCCTCCCTGGCCTGACCTATCCCCTCCCTAACTCCCCACCTACACTCACCTTTACTGGCTCCATCCCCGCCTCTTTGATCTGTCTGTCTCCTCTCCACCTATCTTCTCCTCTATCCATTTTCTATCAGCCTCCCCCTCTCTCCATATTTATTTCAGAACCCCTTTCCCCTCCCCCATTTCTGAAGAAGGGTCTAAGCCTGAAACGTCAGCTTTCCTGCACCTCTGATGCTGCTTGGCCTGCTGTGTTCATCCAGCTCTACACCTTGTTATCCCAGATTCTCCAGCATCTGCAGTTCCTACTATCCCCGAATATTACCCGGGTTTCTAAACTTCTAGTCCCATGAGAATACCAATGTTCCATCACCTCAGCCTTTAAATTGTTGCTGAGGATCTCTATCCACTTTTCTGCCACTCTCACAGGCCTTCTCTCCTTCACTCCCTACTCTCTTGCGTCTTCCATCACACACAAAGATTATTCAATGCTGAATGGTCACCTTTTGGATTATGAAAACCTTTAGTATTCACTTTAGGATTCTGCCCATTAGCCTATTAATCCTCACATCCCATTTGCTCCTTGATGAGGTAATAAAGGAAGGGCATACCCAGTGCATAGTTTGCCAGATGGAACATCCATTTGGAAGGGATGAACTTTAGTGGAGAAGCAATTAGTGACCTTAAATACACAGCAAACCTCATTTACGAGAGAAAGCCCTATTTTTACACTAGCTCAGGGGTTTGAGAGACCAAAAGTGGCTTTAAAGCATATGCTACAGAATACACTCCAAAGGACGAGATATCTGCATAAATAGCTCGACTCTCATGATAAAGAGTCAAAAGCAAATAGGATGTGGGCACTCATGAACCATGGTAGGGAGTTGAGTTGACCACTCCGATCCACTCATTTTGAATATAAA
This sequence comes from Ginglymostoma cirratum, assembly GCA_024137785.1. Taxonomy (NCBI): domain Eukaryota; kingdom Metazoa; phylum Chordata; class Chondrichthyes; order Orectolobiformes; family Ginglymostomatidae; genus Ginglymostoma; species Ginglymostoma cirratum. The sequence goes on from JAHRHZ010000249.1 coordinate 17,814,866, forward strand.
CTCACTTTCGCACTTCATTGGTGGGTGTGTTACAGATGTGTCAGGTCTGCCGTGGTCATCCCTGGTCTCTGGGCACTCAACTTCTTACTCCTTTGGACTCACTGCCCTCTTGCCATCCCACTCATTATCCTTTCATCATTTTCCATTCACCTCACTCACTTGCCCAGTCCAGGAACTAGTATAATGATTTCCTTTCTGTAATTGAATGTGCTACACTTTGAGTTATTATTGTCATATGTACTGAGAAAGAGTGAAAAGTATTGTTTTGTGTGCTATCGAGGCAAATCATGCCTTTCATAAGTACATCAGGGTAATAGAAAAGAATGCAGAATATAGTGTTACAGCTAAAGAGAAGGTGCAGAGAAAAATCTTTAAAATATAAGAGGTCCGTTCAAAAGTCTGATAGTAGTGGAGAAGAAACTGTTCTTGAATCTGTTGGTACGTATTTTCAAACTTTTGTATCATCTGCCTGACGGAAGAGGGTGGAAGAGAGAATAACCAGGGTGGGAGGAGCTTTTGATTATATTGGCTGATTTCCTCAGGCAACAGGATGTATAGGCAGAGTAATGGATGGATGGAAGGCTGGTTTGTGTGATGGACTGGGCTGTGTTCACAACTCTCTGTAATTGTTTGTGGTCTTGGGCAGATCAGTTACCATGTAAAGCTGTGATGCATCTGGATAGGATGCTTTCTACGGTGCATCTATAAGAATTGGTGAGAGTCATTGTGGAGTACTACTCCAGGACAGTGCTGAGGTGTGGTGCCTCTTTGTGAGCAGCACTTTGATTTCTCACTGAGCAATTAACTGTTGAATTGCTTGACTCTAAAATAAACCAATAAAACCGTAAATGCTTTTTGTTTGCGCAATACTTAACCAGAGTATAGGCAAAGATGAATTCTCAAGTAGCAAATTAAACAAAATTTTAATAGGAATAAGTATATGCATCAATACAAGACAGATGTTCACAACTCAGTTGAGTGATTGGGTCAATTTGAGTTGCACCTTCATTGACAGAAGTTCTTTCAGATTCTGCCTTGGGAGAACTCAGTCCTGTGATATATTGGATTATTTTAACTGGAGATTGACTAGCTGCATATATTGTTCATACAATGGAACAATGTTTCTTTCACAGCATCCTTCCACATCTGATTTTATTCAATTGTCCATTGTCCATTCTGGTCTATGAGACTGATGTAAGCTTAGCATATTTATATCATATTTACTTCCATGCTAATTTGAAAGGAGGGTCTTAGAGCAGCACCATTTAACTTGTCATTATTTTTAACAAGAGGTAGGGATATTACCACTACCACTGTGCCACAATAACTTCCAACCATTAAACATACATTTTCCAGTCAACCTGTTCAGCGATGTTATTATCCACCCCTGGACCAAGTGGGGCTTGAACTGAGGCCTTCTGGCTCAAAGGTAGGGACACTACCATACAGTCAGAAAGTCATACAGCACGGAAACAGACCCTTTGGATCAACGTGTCCCTGCCAACCAGGTTTCTCCAAGTCAACTTGTCTCATTTGCCTGCTATTCATATAGCTGTTCAATCTTTTTTAAAAGTTGTAACTATACCTGCATCTACCACTTCCTCTGGCACTAGCTACAACTTCACACTATTAAACTTCTAAGCTTTCAAATCTAGCCTTAATATGACTGTCGGATCAATTAATAATCATTCACCTAATTTAGATAATTTACAGGTGTAAATATTTGGATAAGAATTAAGACAAAATTGTACCTTGACCCTGTTATACTACACTAAGTGTAATAAGTCCAGTCAGTGAAGTTACACTAAATCTATTACCACAGTCTCCTACATCAGCCACGTAATTGCTCAGCTACTGCAACCCTAACCCTAACCCTAACACAAATGCTAACGCTTTTCAAGACCTTGCAAAAGGTATGCAGATTGGAAAGGAAATGTGTTAGTGCAGAAAACTTGGCTTTGACAGTGTGTTCAAAGGATACCGTAAACCACAGTCAGACAAAAAGCATGTGCACCCTTCTGGCAGGAACAGCTAGAAGTGTGTCAAAAGACGTGCACATACAGATGCATCCATACTCTGGACAGAGCAGTTAGGAGAAGCTGAAAAGAAACCTTTTCAACCAAAAGTGAATGGGTTTTCCACACCTTGACTGTGACATGATCTGTGGATGTTATCATGCAGCTGGAGGCTTTTGCTACAATCAACACCATATGTCCAAACAAGACAAACATAAGCTCAAAGATAAAAGGTACTGCAGATGCTGGAGAATCCAAGATAACAAGCTGTGGAGCCTAGATAGGCATTGAAGCTAGTACCAACATTCTGTGATTAAGAGTCTTAAAAGACATACAGTTTGGCTGATAATAGTCAAAGGTACAGCTGACGACAGCTATCTTGACAGTTTATTCCAGTTACCAATCCAATGTCTCAGCAAAATTACTTTAAAATGCTAAAGTATCTCTGTACAGTCAATGCAAGTTTTCTATCTAGACGTACAGGGACCTGAAGTAATAAGAAAACAGATGGCCAGGGAACTCTAAATTGTGACCATGCTCAAAATCAACAGCAAGCCAGTACTTGCGAGTTTATTTCCTGTTATTGCAGAATCCCCAGGATTTATTTCCTTATTTAATGTGCTGATGTGCAGCATCATGATTGTCTGTCTGATAATAACTGTCTAGTTTGCAAAACACCATCACAGGAGTTTTAGATTTATACATTTAAAAGAGTTTGCCAACTAACAGTGCCCATTGTCCTAGAAGTTTCCAGATTCCTAGGAATAAATGGCTGTCAACTGTGCTTTTGCTAGTAGGTCTAGTATCCCACAAATTTTGACCTGCACCTGCTAGTTCTGGGTGAGAGCCTGGATAATGCAACACCCAAGTTAAAATCACCTCACATTCTGACCCATGTTAAAATTCTAGCAATGCAACCAGAATTATGTTACGTCAGAAATGGGGGAGGGGAGGAGGGTTCTGAAATAAATAGGGAGAGAGGGGGAGGC
>JAHRHZ010000249.1:17818269-17845633 GCA_024137785.1 Ginglymostoma cirratum
CTACACTCACCTTTACTGGCTCCATCCCCGCCTCTTCGACTTGTCTGTCTCCTCTCCACCTATCCTCCCCTCTATCCATCTTCTATCTGCATCCCCCTCTCTCCCTTCAGCTTTCCTGCTCCTATGATGCTGCTTGGCCTGCTGTGTTCATCCAGCTCCACACCTTGTTATCTCGGATTCTCCAGCATCTGCAGTACCTATTATCTCTGATTCAATTATCTGTGTTACATCAGCATGTGAGCAAAAGAACTTGAGATCACTAAAGCATTTGAAGAGAAGGAATTTGCTCATTCTAATCTGAATAAACTGAGGTTCTTGTGATTTAAGAAGGGAAAGTGCTATTTATAAGGAATCAGTTGGACAATTGTGCTGCCAAAGGTATAAAAATGTGTAAAGTCTGCATAGTCTTACCAGAACATAGGCTGCTCTCACAAGAAGGGGATGACTGATGGTTGTTTAATCAGAGGGTCACGATGCCTCAGACAAGGGTAGGTGTTAAGAAGGAGGATCATTTCTGGCAACCTCAGTTGGTGCATGAAATGAACCCATGCTGTTGGCATAACTTTGCATCACAAACGAACTGCTTTCTACAAGAAAACTGATGGCTAGGGAACTCAAAACTGTGACCATGCTCAAAATCAACAGTGAGCCAGTACTTGCAAGTAAATTCATTTACGTCTTGTTTTTGTAGAAGTGTGACATCAAGAAGCCCAAGCAAAACTGGAATCAATGGGAATCGGGGGCAGATGGAAATTGACACAGCTAAACCTGACACTTAACCTGGTCCTGAACTTAAAGAAAGCTAGCTTTGATGGAATGAGGCATGCACTGGCTAGGACAAGCAGGTCAAGCATTCTTAGGAGTTTGTTGGTGGAATGGCAATGGCAGACACTTAAAGAACACAGGGATGAAGTTCAGCAATTGTACACCCCTGACTGGGGTAAGAGTAAAACAGAGAAGGTAGCTCAACCATGGCTAGCAAGAGAAATCAGGGATAGTCTTAATCCTAAAGAGGCAGCAAATAAATTGGCCAAAAAAAGCAGCAAACCTGAGCACTGGGCGAAATTTAAAATTCAACAGAGAAGGTTAAAGGATTTAAATTGGAAAGCGAAAGTAGAACATAACAGTAAGCTTGTGGAAAACGTAAAAACTGACCGCAAAAATTTCGATAGATATATGAAGAGAAAAAGACTGTCGAAGACAAATATATGTCCCTTGCAGTTAGAATCAGGTGAATTCATAATGGACAACAAAGAGATGATAGACCAGTTGAATAAATACTTTGGATCTGTCTTCACTAAGGAGCACACAAATAATCTTCTGGAAATGCTAGGGGACAGAAGGGCAAGCTTGAAGGAGGAATTTAAAAAAATCTTTATTGGTCAGGAAATGGTGCTGGGGAAACTGATGGGATTAAAACCCAATAAGTCCCCAGGGCCTGATGCTCTGAATCCCAGAGCATTTAAGGAAGTGGCTGAGGAAATAGCAGTTGCATTGCTGATCATTTTTCAGCACTCTGTAGATTTTGGAAGAGTTCCAATGGACTGGAGGGTAGTTCATATAACTCCACTTTTTAAGAAATGGAGGGAGAGAGAAAACAGGGAATTATAGGCCACTTAGTCTGACATCGGTATTGGGGAAAATGCTGAAATCAATTATTAAGATTATAATAACTGAGCATTTGAAAAGTAGCGACAGAATCAGTCCGAGTCAGCAGGGATTCACTAAAGGGAAATCATGCTGGACAAATCTTCTAGAATTTTGTGAGGATGTAGCCAGTAGAGTAGACAAGGGTGAATCAGTGGATGTTGTATACCTGGACTTTCAAAAGGCTTTTGACAAGGTCCCATACAAGAGATTAGTAAGGAAAATTAAAGCTCATGATATTCAAGGTAAAGCATTAACATGGATAGAGAACTGGTTGGCAGACAGGAAGCAGAAAGTCGGAATAAACGGGTCCATTTTGGAATGACAGGCAGTGACAAGTGGGGTGCCACGGGGTTCAGAGCTGGGACCCCAGCAGTTCACAATATAAATTAACAATTTGGACGAAGGAATTGAATGCCATATCTCCAACTTTACAGGTGACACTAAGCTGGGTGGCAGTGTGTGCTGAGAGGAGGATGCTAAGAGGCTGCAGGGTGACTTGGACAGACTGGCTGAGTGGGCAAGTGCTTGGCAAATGCATATAATGTGGGTAATCGTGAGGTTATCCACTTTGGTCACAAAAACAGGAGGCAGATTATTATCCAAATGGTGGCAGTTTAGGAAAAGGTGAGGTGCAACGAGACCTGGGTGACATGGTGGAACAGTCACTGAAGGTTGGCATGTGGGTGCAGCAGGCAGTGAGGAAAGCTAATGCCATGCTTGCCTTCATAACGAGATGATTTGAGTATTGGAGTAGGGACGTCTTGCTGCAGTTATACAGGGCCTTGGTGAGGCCATACCTTGAGTATTCTGTGCAGTTTTGGTCTCCTAGCCTGAGGAAGGGCGTTCTTGCTACTGAGGGAGTCCAGCGAAGGTTCACCAGACTGATTCCTGGGATGGCAGGACTGACATATGAGGAAAGACTGGATCGACTGGACTTGTACTTGCTGGAATTTAGAAGATTGAGAGGGCATTGCAGAAAAACACAAAATCCTGATGGTGCTGGACAAGCTGTTTGCGGGAAGAATGTTCCTGATGTGGACAGTAAGGAGGTAGTAACTAAAGCCTGTAAGGAACTAGATAATGAAGTCAGTGTGTCTAAGGGGAAGAGTAGGCAGACAGCAGATGATGAACACAGAGGGACAGGTGGCCTGAGGTGCATTTGTTTTAATGGGAGAAGTGTAGTAGGTAAGGCAGATGAACTTAGGGCCTGGATTAGTACCTGGGAGTATGATGTTATTGCTATTACTGAGACTTGGTTGAGGGAAGGGCAAGATTGGCAACTAAATATCCCAGGACATAGATGTGTCAGGCTGGATAGAGAGGGAGGTAAAAGGGGTGGAGGAGTTGCATTACTGGTCAAAGAGGATATCACAGCTGTGCTGAAGGAGGGCACTATGGAGGACTCGAGCAGTGAGGCAATATGGGCAGAGCTCAGAAATAGGAAGGGTGCAGTAACAATGTTGGGGCTGTACTACAGGCCTCCCAACTTTGAGCGGGAGATAGAGGCACAAATATGTAGACAGATTATGGAAAGATGGCGGAGCAACAGGGTGGTGGTGATGGGAGATTTTAATTTTCCCAACATTGACTGGGATTCACTTAGTGTTAGGAGTTTAGATGGAGCAGAATTTGTAAGGAGCATCCAGGACGGTTTTATGGAGCAGTATGTAAATAGTCCAACTCGGGAAGGGGCCATACTGGACCTGGCGTTGGGGAAAGATCCCGGCCAGGTGGTTGAAGTTTAAGTAGGGGATTACTTTGGGAATAGTGATCACAATTCCATAAGTTTTAGAATACTGATGGACAAAGACGAGAGTGGTCCTAAAGGAAGAGTGCTGAATTGGGGGAAGGCCAACAATAGCAAGATTTGACAGGAGCTGGGGAAGGTGGATTGGGGTAGCTGTTTGAGGGGAAATCCACACTTGATATATGGGAGGCTTTGAAAAAGAGGTTGATTAGAGTGCAGGGCAGACATGTCCCTGTGAAAATGAGGGATAGAAAGGGCAAGATTAGGGAACCATGGATGACAGGTGCAATTGTGAGACTAGCAAAGAGGAAAAAGGAAGCATACATAAGGTCTAGGCGACTGAAAACAGACGAAGCTTTAGAAGAATATCGGGAAAGTAGGACCAATCTGAAATGAGGTATTAAGAGGGCTAAAAGGGGTCATGAAATGTCCTTAGCAAACAGGGTTAAGGAAAATCCCAAAGCCTTCTATTCGTATGTAAGGAGCAAGAGGGTAACTAGAGAAAGGGTTGGCCCACTCAAGGACAAAGGAGGGAAGTTATGTAAGGAGTCAGAGAAAATGAGTGAGATTCTTAATGTGTACTTTGCGTCGGTATTCACTGAGGAGAGGGACATGACGGATGTTGAGGTTAGGGATAGATGTTTGATTAGTCTAGGTCAAGTCAGCATAAGGAGGGGGGATGTGTTGGGTATTCTAAAAGACATTAGGGTGGACAAGTCCCCAGATACGTATGGGATCTATCCCAGGTTACTGAGGGAAGCGAGAGAGGAAATAGCTGGGGCCTTAACAGATATCTTTGCAGCATCCTTGAGCACGGGTGAAGTCCTGGAGGACTGGAGAATTGCTAATGTTGTCCCCTTGTTTAAGAAGGGTAGCAAGGATAATCCAGGGAATTATAGACCAGTGAGCCTGACGTCAGTGGTGGGGAAGCTGCTGGAGAAGATACTGAGGGATAGGATCTATTTACATTTGGAAGAAAATGGGCTTATTAGTGATAGGCAGCATGGTTTTGTGCAGGGAAGGTCATGTCTTACCAACTTGATAGAATTCTTTGAGGAAGTGACAAAGTTGATAGATGAGGTAAGGGCTGTAGACGTCATATACGTGGACTTCAGTAAGGTGTTTAATAAGGTTCCCCATGGTAGGCTAATGGAGAAAGTGAAGTCGCATGGGGTCCAGGATGTACTAGCTAGATGGATAGAGAACTGGCTGGGCAACAGGAGACAGAGAGTTGTAGTGGAAGGGAGTTTCTCAAAATGGAGATCTGTGACCAGTGGTGTTCCACAGGGATCTGTGTTGGGACCACTGTTGTTTGTGATGTACATAAATGATCTGGAGGAACGTTGAGATGGTCTGATTAGCAAGTTTGCAGATGACACTAAGATTGGTGGAGTAGCAGATAGTGAAGGGGACTGTCAGAGAATGCAGCAGAATATAGATAGATTGGAGAGTTGGGCGGAGAAATGGCAGATGGAATTCAATCCAGGCAAATGCGAGGTGATGCATTTCAGAAGATCCAATTCAAGAGCGAAAAGCCCTGGAGAAAATTGATGCACAGAGAGATCTGGGTGTTCAGGTCCATTGTACCCTGAAGGTGGCAACGCAGGTCGATAGAGTGGTCAAGAAGGCATACGGCATGCTTTCATTCATCGGACGGGGTATTGAGTACAAGAGTTGGCAGGTCATGTTACAGTTGTATAGGACTTTGGTTCAACCACATTTGGAATACTGCCTACAGTTCTGGTCGCCACATTATCAAAAGGATGTGGATGGTTTGGAGAGGGTGCATAGGAGGTTCACCAGGATGTTGCCTGGTATGGAGGGTGCTATCCATGAAGAGAGGTTGAGTAGATTAGGATTATTTACATTAGAAAGACGGAGCTTGAGGGCGGACCTGATTGAGGTCTACAAAATCGTGAGAGGTATAGACAGGGTGAATAGCAAGAAGCTTTTTCCCCAGAGTTGGGGACTCAATTACTAAGGGTCATGGTTTCAAGTTGAGAGGGGAAAAGTTTAAGGGAGATATGTGTGGAAAGTTCTTTACACAGAGAGTGGTGGGTGCCTGGAACTCGTTGCCAGCAGAGGTGGTAGTGGCGGGCATGATAGCATCATTTAAGATGTATCTCGACAGATACATGAATGGGCAGGGAGCAGAGGTATACAGATCCTTGGAAAATAGGTGACAGGTTTAGATAGAGGATCTCAATCGGCGCAGGCTTGGAGGGCTGAAGGGCCTGTTCCTGTGCTGTAATTTTCTTTGTTATTTGTTCTTTGTTGGAAACGTCCAGAACTAGGGTCACAGTCTAAGAATAAGGGTTAAGCCATTCAGGACTAAGATGAGGAAGAATTTCTTCACTCGGAGAGCTGTGAACTCATGGAATTCTCTCCTACTGAAAGCTATCTGTGCCGGCCCGTTAGATATATTCTAGAGGGAGCTGGACATGGCCCTTGTGGCCAAGGGATCAAGAGGTATAATGAGAAAGTGGGAATGGGATACTGAATTGCATGACTCGCTATGATCATATTGAGTGTTGGTGTAGGTTTGAAGAGCTAAATAGCCTACTCCTTCACCTATTTTCTATGTTTTTGCGTTTCTAAACTCTCTGCTGTTTGGAGTCATACCTGGGACATAGGAAGGTGGTTATGCTTGTCGGAGCTCATTCACCTCAGCTCCAGGACATCTCTGCAGGAATTCTTTTATGAATAAATATGTATAAAATTCTTTTATGAATAAAAGTATAGTTTTAAAATGAAAACTAAAGTCTGGGAAAACTGTCCTCTCAGTCAGTATCACAGTGAAGCAGCCCAGGGAGACAGAATGCTGCAATGTCTAAACTGTGATAAATAGTAATTGTGATAAATTGTGTATTAATAAACACCAGAAGTCAGAGAAACTCAGGACCAGTGTAGTAAAGTAAGCCGAAGTAGGTTTACGAGAGGAGAGTAAAGTTAGCATGGGGGAAGTAAGTTTTAGACTAAGACTAGTATGGCAGGGGAGCTCATTCCTGTTGCTTAATCTGCAGAATGTGGGAAGTCTTAGACATTCCTGGTTGCATGAATGACCACATCTACAGCAAGTACAGATCATAACTGATCAGCTCGAGTGCCAGGTTTTGGAGCTTGAGTGTTGGCTGGAGGCACAACAGATGTGATCAGTATTGAACTTAAGAAACTGTAGTCAGGGAGGTGACCACCAAACAGGAGAAAGAAGTCAGGGAAGTAGTCAGGAAAGTCCCAGAGTGCATCTCGCCCGAGCACAATTTTTCTCTGTTGAAAATGACAGTGACAATTTTTCTGGGCTACAGCCAGACCTCACCTCACAAGGGGCAAACAGAAAGAGACACAGAACAGTAGTGGTAGGAGATTAACCAGTGAGGGATATAGAGAGGTTGTTTCTGCAACCACAGGAGGAAGTTTACAGTTGTGTGTTGCCTTCCTGGGGCCAGGGTCAAGAATGTCACTGAACAGCACAGGCATCCTGAAGGGGAGAACAGTCAAGGATCATAGTTTACATTAGGACCAACAGCATAGCCAGCCAGCAAAATAAGAAGCTACAACATGAATCGAAGGAGCTAGGTAACAGATTAAAAAGCAAAAGCCTGGCATCTCTGGATTACTCCTGGTGCCACATTCTAGTGTGTATATGAATCGATGGATAATACAGATGAATGTATGGCTGAAGAGTTGGTGCAGGATGGAAAGCTTTAGATTCCTAGAACACTGGGTTTGTTTCTGGGGAAGGTGTATGATGGACTGCACTTGAACCAGAACAAGATGAACATCCTTGTAAGGACAAAAACAAAGTTGCTGGAAAAGCTCAGAAGGTCTGGCAGCATCTGTGAAGGAAAAAACAGAGTTAACGTTTCGGGTCCGGCGACCCTTCCTAAGAGCTTTTATTGGGAGGTTTGCTAGTGCAGTTGGTGGGGGTTTAAACTAATTTGGCAGGATGGTAGAGTGGAGGTACAGTACGGGGTGATGCACAGACAAGGTTAGAAGAACAAAGTCAGTTTAGAAGGTGGTATGAGTATAGTCAAGTTAAGGCAAAAGAAAGCATGGCAAGGATGGATGGCAATTATTTTAATGCAAGGCACCTGGTGAGTATGGTAGAGAATTTGAGGTTGTTGAATAACACACAGGAATGTGATTTGGTTGAGGGAGCTGGCTGCTCAATATTCCAGGGTATAAAATATTTAGGTGAGACTGGAGGGTGGTTTAAAAGAAGAGATGTTGTTGATCCAAGAGTCAATTGCTGCAGTAAGGGAGAGATAAAGGTTACACAAATGAGGCCAAATGGTTAGGAATTAACAAAAATTGGGCAATCATTTTACTGGGGGTGTGCTATAGACCTGCCACCCCACACCCCAAAAACAGTCAGATAAGATATAAGTGTAAACCAATAGGATAATAATACTAGAGGAATTCAACTTCCCTTGTATTAACTGGAATAGATAAAGTGTGAAAGAGGGGGCAGAATTTATAAAATGTGTTGAGGAGAGCTTTTCAAGCCAGAAAATCCTACAGGAGAGGGGGTGGTGCTGAATCTAGGTTTAGGGAATGAAGCTAGGCGTGTGGTAAATGCGGCAGTGGGGGAACATTGCTGACAGAATGACTATAATTGAGTAAGATTTCAGGTAATTATGGATAGGGACAAAGGTGGGCCAGAAATAAAAATTCTGAATTGGCAGAAGGCTGGTTTTAGTAAGATAGACAGGATCTGACAAAAGCAGACTCAGAGCAGTTACTTACAGGAAAATCCATTTGAGAGCAGCAGGAGATCTTCAGAAAAGAGAGATAGTGGCTTTGTGATAATGTCACCGAACTAGCTGTCCAGAATCCCCAGCTGATGCTCTGTGAAATTGGGTTAGATTTAAGCCAATTGAATTGAAAGCTGGCCATATGTTGTCCATGTTACCACTGTCTGTTTTTGTACAAACCATTTGATTCCCTAATGTCCTTTATGGAACGGAATCAGTCATCTTACCTGGTTTGACAACATATGACACTTGAAGCAAACCACTCAGATCAAGGGCAGTTAGGCATACTGGCCCAGCAGTGACGCCCTCATCTCATGAATGAATCAAAAAAAAAGTGTGTAGACCAACATGTTCTGTAAAGGTAAAGTGTGGAACCAACAAGTCCAGAGAATCCTGGAGTCAGGAGACTTACAGGATTGGATAAAGGAAAGAAATAAAGTTTATTGTGGATAACCTAGATAAATGTGTGGTGCTACATTTTGGAAAGGCAAATCAGGGCAGGACTTATACACTTAATGGTAAGGTCCTGGGGAGTGTTGCTGAACAAAGAGACCTTGGAGTACAAGTTCATTGTTCCATGGAAGTTGAGTTGTAGGTAGTGAAGAAGGCATTATTGGTCAGTGCATTGAGTATAAGAGTTGGGAGGTCATGTTGCAGCTGTACAGGATCTCGGATAGGCCACTTTTGGAAAACTGCATTCAGTTCTTGCTATCTCTAATGGAATGCTGACTTTTATACATAGAGGACCAGAATAAAATTAAAGTAGTTAGGTGCTTGTTTTTGACCAGCACAGGCTTGGAGGGGCAAAGAGCATTTTTCTATGCTGTAAACCTTTCTGAAGAAGGGTCCCGACCCAAAATGTCAGCTTTCCTGCTCCTCTGATGCTGCCTGGCCTGCTGTGTTCTTCCAGCTCACACCTTGTTATCTCTGACTGCAGCATCGATAGTTCTTACTATCTCTATGAAGTAAATGCTACGTTTTGGAAATGAGGCACCAGATGCACAACTCCGAAACACAATGTTCAATTTTGTGTGCAACAGTAGCTTTAATATTCAATAAATTAAGTGATGCTGTATATTATTTAAGAGGCATCTTGACAGATATTTGAATAGGCAGGGAATAGTGATACAGGCTTCATAGAGGCAAAATATTTTTGGTTTAGGTAGGTATCGTATGTTGGTACAGTCTTGGTGGGCTGAAGGGCCTGTTCCTGTGCTAGATTGTTCTTTATTCTATTGATTGGCAGTAAAGGAATTCAGGTGCTGGCCAAGGGTTAGAATTTGCTGTTGATTTTATTAGGTAGCTGGCTGGCTGCTCCACCTAAAGCACTTTGGAAATTTTGTTGTGGTTCATGGGAACAAAGGAGCTCACCTTTTGCTCACATCCCTATCATTCCTGAAACATTTCATATGTTTCTCTTGGAATTCTGCCCACTCTCCAGTCAGTAGATTCCAAGGTGACTGGGAACAGGCGTGGATTCTGTGGGCCTAAGCAGCAAAATATTTTTGCATAAACTATCAATTTGCGTGGAAGTAATTACCTCGAGGGGATTAGCCAAATTACCTCAGCTAAATTTTCATTGTCCTTTTTCTAAGCTCGTTTTATGATTGAAGAAGTTGCATTGAGAGATCTTGTGGTGCAGTGGTAGAAGGGGCATGACTGAGATGTATAAAATTATGAGGAGCAGAGATAAAGTAGACAGAAAGAGACTTTTCCCTTTGTGGAGGGCTCAGTGGCCAGGGGCATAGATGTGAGGCAAGGTGCAGGTGGTTTAGAGGAGATTGGAGGAAAATGCCTTCTTGAGTCCTTGCAAATCTTGGAGTGTAGGGACAGGTGCAGTGCTGTCAGGAAGGAAGTCCAAGGATTTTGAGCCAGTGACAATGAAAGGACAGCAATTGGTCTAAATCAGGATGATGTGCAACTTGGAGGGGAAGCTGAAGGTGGTGTCCTCATGTATCTGCTGCCTTTTCCATTTAGGTGATGGAGATTGTGGGTTTCAAAGGTGTTGTCAAAGGAGCCTTGACAGTTCTGTAGTGAATCTTGCAGTTGGTACCCATGCTGGATCTAGGGCATGGAGTCAAACAGCAAGGAAACAGTCTCTTTGGTGCAACTCATCCATCCACTGTGTTGGTGATGAAGTGAGTGAATGTTGAAATTGCTGGATGGGATGCCATTCATAGAACATAGAGCATAGAACAGTACAATGCAGTACAGGCCCTTTGGCCCACGATGTTGTGCTGACCTATTATCCTACTAAGATCAATCTATCCTGCATACCCTACATTTTACTATCCTCCATGTGCCTAGCCAAGAGTCGCTTAAAAGTCTCTAAAGTATCTGACTTCACTACCACTGCCGGCAGCACATTCCACACACCCACCACTCTCTGTGTGAAGAACCTACCTTTGACATCTCTCCTGTACCTTCCTCCAATCACCTTAAAATTATGCCCCCGCGTAATAGTCATTTCCGCCCTGGGAAAAAGTCTCTGACTATCCACGCTATCTAAGCCTCTCATCATCTTGTACAATTCGAGTGCATTCAGCTGGGTTATTACAGACCTCAGGTGAAAATGAGATGTGAATCCAGGCTTCCGGCTCAAAAGTAGGTAGATTATCACTACGCTACAAAAGCCCCATCAGCAGCTATGTCCCAGGTTTAAACAAGGTAACAAAGCAGGAAGCAAAAAAATTTCAAATTTTAAATTATTGGCTGGGGAACACATACTGGTCTCTCATTAGATAATCAATTATCCTAAATTGACCAACATTTGTCAATTGTGTAAGTGCATGCTAAGGCTTCATACCAAAGTAATTCACAACTAATGCATTGCACTGTTGCCAAATACATGGAGATTACTCTATGGTAGGGTGTGGTCCTACATCTTAGCTTAATTTTTGTTAGTTTGTTCCTTAACTTCCATGTGTTCCATTCAGCTACCTTCATCTTGAAGTGTCGAGGTGTTCTATGTAGGCACAGGCAACGACCATCACCAAGAGAGAATCTAACCATCATCTTAATACTCAATGGAATTGCCATTACTACTTTCCCACTACAAACATCCTACAGTATCACTTACCAGAAACCAAACTGGACTAGTTACATAAATATTGTGGCTACAAAAGGAGCGGGTCAGAGACAAAGGAATTAAAGGCTGAGTGAGTCACCTCCTGACTCTTCAAAACCTATTCCCTGTCTTCAAGACGCATGTCAGGACTGTGATGGATTACTCCCGGCTTGTAGCTCCAACACAAGTAGTTTGACATCCAGCACAAAGCAGCTCACTTGATTGGTATCACATCCACGTTCATTTCATCCATCACTAATGTTCAGTCGCAGCACACAAAATGTACCACAGAATTTCATCAAGGGTCCTTAGGTAGCATCTTCCAAACCCAAAATCTCTACCATCTAGAAGGACAACAGATAAATTGAAACATCACCATCTGCCGAATTCTTATCCAAGCGACTCATCATCTTGACTTGGACTCACATGCTCATCAGAACGAGGACTCAGGAAACAGAGTTGAAGAAAAAGAGACACCATTTTATACAGAACAAGAAAAGGGTGCTCATTGGTTGGGTCATCATTGGCATGGAGACACAGCAAGAACAGTTAACAGTCAATCTTAATTCTCAGACCAGGTAGGGAGATTCTGATTGGCCAGGGCTTTGTCTTGAGGATACAGCAGAATATGGCTGTCTCCCTGATCCTTTTTTTGTTGCAGCTTCTAGGAGACCCAAATACATCGCACTGCAAGCCCAGCTGATGATGTTAAGAGTCGTTGCCATGTGAAAAACCTAGTTATTGATGCCTGCATTTTCCTTATTTCTGCATGTCCTGCTATAGGAATTTCATGTGCTACTTGCAATATTTCCTTACAATATCTGGGCGGTACCACTACCTGATGAATATCCATCCACTCTTCATTTGCAGTTCTGTGAGGATGTCTCTACTTCCTCATCAGAGCTCTGTTTTCAATTTAATAGTACTCTGAAACTCCTTCAGCAAGACTTCAGTATAAACTGTCTATACTAAGTTAGTTAACACTGGATCTAGAGTCATGGAGTCATACAGCACGGACACAGACTCTTTGATCCAACTCATCCAAGCTGACCAAGTTTCCTAAAATGAACAAGTTCCATTTACCTGTGTTTGGTCCATATCCCTCTAAACCTTTACTATCCATGTACCTATCCTACATGTCTATCCCAACTGTAATTGTACCAACCTCTACCACTTTCTCTGGCAGCTTGTTCCATATACACACCACCTTCTGTTTGAAAAAAAATGCCCTTCAGGTCCCTTTTAAATCTTTCCCATCTTACCTTAAACCTATGTCCTCTAGTTTTGGACAACCCCACACTTGGCTATTTACTTTGCCCATAACCCTCATGATTTTAAAAGCCTCTGTAAAGTCATCCCTCAGCCTCTTATGCTCTAGGGAAAGATGTCCCAGCTCTGATCAGCCTCTCCTTATAACTCAAACCTTCCAGTCTCGCTAACATCCTTGTAAATGTTTTTTGCACCCTTTCCAGTTTAATAATATCCTTCCTACAGCTGGGCGACCAGAATTGTATGCAGCACTGTAAACGTGGCCTTACCAATGTCTTGTACAGCCATAACATGAAGTACCAAATCAATGCTCTGACAATGAAGACAAGCATCCAAACACCTTCTTCACCACCCCGTCTCTATCAAGGAACTATGTGCCTGCACTCCCAGGTCTCTCTGTTTGACATAACTCCCCAGGGCCCTACCATTAATGGCGTTCTGAGCTTCAATGAAAGGAGACATGACAAACACTTTTGAATTATCCTTCTTCTTAAAGAGGGTTTCAGCTGCCCTAATGCCTGCATGTGTTGATAGGTTGACCTCTGGTGAGGGACTTTGTTTAATCATTGCTCTGGTTACTAGACTTGATGGAAAGATACCCAGAATTGTTCTGTCTCTTTAGCTTCTTTAGATTCTACATGACTGCAGGCAAAACTATAAATTTCATTCCAGACAATCATTCCCCAGGAGTAAATCAATTGTTCATCGATAATTTATCAATGACTCTGACTCCCATTAGTCCAGATAACAAGTTGCACTCTAACTGGACGTTGTAGAATGGAAATGGGATATACTCTCCAATTATCCTGTTTACTAACACCGGGTTTCATTGAACTCTCTGCTGGGAACTCTAAATCCTTCCTCAGCAAAATCCTTGTTATGTGTTTGGCTGCATCAGTTGAAGAAAAGGGGGTTACCTTCCCCTCAAACAAAAACCTTTTTTATCTCACACCTACCCTATTTACTTCTGTGTTACCTGCCCAGTGCCACGGTTAAGAGCATTTCCTTGCGCTGGAGAGGAACGTGGATTGGGAGGGGAAAGTTCTATCATCATCATCCAGGTTCGTGCCAATGACATTGATAAAAGTATAAAGGAGGTTCTACTGAAAGAATTTGAACTGTTAGGAGTTAAATTAAACTGAAGAACCTCCAAAGTAAAAAACTCTAGATTACTATCCAAGTCATGGGCAAACGGGCATAGGGTAAATAAAGTCGAGGAGTTAAATGTGCCACTCAAAATTGGTGTGGGAGAATTCATCACGGTGTAAACTCAAAACGTTGACTTTCCTTCTTCTCTGATGCTGCCTGACCTGCTGACTGTGTTCCTCCATCATTTTAATTCCAGGTTTTTCTTGAATTCAAATTTCATCATTTGCCTTGGTGGGGTTTGAATTCAGGTCCCCAGAACATCAACTAGCTCTCTAGACTACTAGTCCAGCAACAATATTATTAGGTTGTTAAGTCCCAAGGTTAATTACAAATCAATAAGGTTCATTACAAACTAATGGGGGCAGAGTTGGCTGGGTAAACAGTTTAGTGAAAAGCTGTTGGAGAAATGATGATAGAATTTTAAGAACATAGTTAATGATTGACAAAGATCCATCCCAGTGAGAAAAAATATTCTTATAGGAGGATAAACCAACCATGGAAGTTTAGGATAGTATCAAATTAAAAGGAAGGAAAAACATAAAATGTGGCAAAGACTATTGGCAAACCAAAGGACTAGCTAAGTTTTAAAAGCTAACAAAAAGTGACAAAAAATATAAAGGGTGAACATAAACTGAGAGCAAACTAGCAAGTATTTTCAAAATGAACAGCAAGTGATTCTTTAAGTGTACAAAAAGGAAGAGAGGTTTCAAAGTGAACTTGCGTCCCTTAGAGAATGGGGCTGGGGAAATGGCAGAGGAGTTGAATAAATGCTTTACATCAGTTTTCCAGTGCAAGACACTAACAGCATTGTAAAAATATTAAACAATTAAGGGACAAATATAAGAGAGAAAATAAATACAATAACTATCACTGGAGGAAAAGTACTGGGAAACCAATGCAGCTAAAAACCGATAAGGCCCCTGTACCTGATGAGTGGCATCCTACAGTAGTAAAGGAAGTAGCTGCAGAGATAATAGCTGCACTGGTAGTAATCTTCCAAGAATCTTTAGGTTCTGAAAAGGTCCCAAAGGATTGGAAAGCTGTGATGCAAGACCTTATTCAAAAAGGGAAGGAGACTAAAAGAAAACACAGGTAAATATAGCTTATCATCTGTCATTAGTAAAATGTTAGAGTCGTTTCAGGTCCAGTGACCCTTCTTCAGGCCAAAACGTTAATTCTGCTCTCTCTCCACAGATGCTGCCAGATCTGCTGAGTTTTTCCAGCTATTTCTTTTTTTGTTGCCACATTTGCTGCCTATCCTGTCCCTGTGGCATTCCTCATGTCCGATTCCAGTCCCCCCTCACCTTTGGTGGAATAACTCGCCACTTACTCTCCTCTAAACCCAGTGGCTGCACTATCTTTTAATGGCTACTGTGAGACAGGCTGGCCACTGGCAATCTGAAGCTAACCTGCTTGCTCAATGACACTTCTGGAAGATATTGGAAAATGGGATGATGGCACTGCAATCGTCCTACAGGGGCCTGGAGGGCTTAGTTGTAGGGGAGGGGTAAAGGAGAGCCCTCCTCTTCTTGGAGGACAGGCAGAGGAAGCTACACCACCAGACCTTGGCAGCTGGTCTGAAGTTGCCACCTTGGTCACCATAGTGTGGCGGAATGGCCAGCGATACTGTAAGAAGAGTAATTTACCTCTGTTCCACCAGGGTAAGATCCACATTTCTCTCTGCTTCCTTACATTCAGCCTATCCCTGCTACTGCATGCTCTTCCCACCTGCGCTCAAGATCTGTCACTCTCACTGTTGCCTAAACATCTTCCCTTACTTGTTCTTCCCACCCCTATTGTCCTCCATCTCAAACCCTCCATTTGCTCTGCACTGCCTACTCACTCCCTTGGAACTTCTCACCCCCTATCAAGCACCTGCACCAGTTCGAATAGACATGCCACTCACTTTGATCTCACTCAATGCCTCCTTTTCTCTCATTACAGGAGAAGGCAGCCCTTAGTGGGGCAGAGCGAGCTAGCAGCGGTGGAGTAGTGCCAAGTATTAGGTTCCTCATCCCCCACAAGGAGAGAACATTAGCCATCACAAGGGAAGACAGGACTGCTGTGACATCCATGTGCTGTCAATTCAGTAAGTATTACACTTCCTTTCACCACAACTTTCACATCAACGCCACTGTCATTGTCACTTATTGCACACTATTTCTAACCACTAGCTGTGACACTTTCTCTCTCTTTTGTCTTAGAAGCATTGCTAGCAACTCCATCATCAACAAAATGCCCAGCCCACCAAGAAGCCACTTCCTGGACCTCTGAGAATAAGAGTGCTGAAGCCCCAGAAGAAGCAAAGGTAAGGCTGCCTCTTGCACCTCTCACCAACCTAGATACTCACACCGCAGTGTGAACTTTAGGCTTTGACAGTGTGTGAAAACAATCTGGTGAGCACCTCTCTTTGTGACAGCTCTGGAGTCAACCGCTGAAGAAAAACCACAGGCCATTGGCTTTTGCAAGACTGCTGGAGACTAGGCACCTGCTCAGTCCCAGCCAAAAGAGGACCCTGTAGCAATAGTACCAAGCTGGAGGAGGAATCACATGCAGCGCAACCCCTCCAGATGTCTCTCCTCAGAAAACACCAGAGGTAACCAGGCCCTCAACCTTCACCTTGCTTGCCCTCCATTGCAACCCCTGCAAGTTCACTCTTGGCCTGTCCAGACACAAGCACCCCAGAGTCATCCAAACAAATCTCCGGGGCCAACTGACTCCACTGCTGAGCAGGTTCCCTCTGCCCCAACTGTGGAACCATTAAACAAAGGCATAGTGGGAGGGAGATGAAGACCTATTGAGGGCATTTTGGTGGCATGGGTGACAATGAATTGTAATAGACTTTGTATTATTGTATAAATTTGCAGATGACACGAAGATTGGGGGAGTAGCAGAAAGCATAGGGGATTGTCAAAGAATACAGGAGAATATAGATAGACTGGAGAGTTGGGCGGAGAAGTGGCAGATGGAGTTCAATCCGGGCAAGTGTGAGGTGATGCATTTTGGGAGGTCTAATTCTAGAGCAAACTATACTGTAAATGGAAGAGCCTTGGGAAAAGTTGATGAGCAGAGAGATCTGGGAGTTCAGGTCCATTGTACCCTGAAGGTGGCTGCACATGTGGATAGAGTGGTCAAGAAGGCATATGGTATGCTTGCCTTCATTGGACGGGGTATTGAGTATAAGAGCTGGCAGGTCATGTTAAAATTGTACAAGACTTTGGTTCGGCCGCATTTAGAATACTGTGTACAGTTCTGGTCGCCACATTACCAAAAGGATGTGGAAGCTTTGGAGAGGGTACAGAGAAGGTTTACGAGGATGTTGCCTGGTATGGAAGGTGCTAGCTATGAAGACAGGTTGAGTAGGTTAGGATTGTTTTCATTAGAAAAAAGGAGATTGAGGGGGGACCTGATTGAGGTCTTCAAAATCATGAAGGGTATAGACAGGGTTGATAGAGATAAGCTTTTTCCCAGGGTGAGGGATTCAATAACGAGGGGTCACGCGTTCAATGTGAGAGGAGAAAAGTTTAAGGGGGATACACGCGGAAAGTACTTTACACAGAGGGTGGTAGGTGCCTGGAACGCGTTGCCAGCAGAGGTAGTAGAGGCAGGCACGGTAGATTCATTTAAGGTGCGTCTGGACAGATGCATGAGTAGGTGAGGAGCAGAGGGATACAGATCCTTAGGAATTGGGCGATAGGTTTAGACAGTGGATTTGGATCGGCGCAGGCTTGGAGGGCCGAAGGGCCTGTTCCTGGGCTGTAAGTTTTCTTTGTTTTTGTTCTAAATATCACTGGTGTAACTGTGGCAGGAAGGTGCAACATAAAGAATGGGGCGAAGCATTATAATCGCCAAGGAGTAGGGACCTCACAGTTCTGTATCCTGTACAGTACATGAGTCTGTGTGCCATGTGCTTTCCATTTAAAAGCCCTAACATCGGTGGGTTCTGCAGCCCCCACCCTCATGGGTGCAGTCACTTATGCCATCTACTCCAAATCTACTCCAAGGGCAGTTGTAGGCATTAAATCCACTACATCATTAGCCCTTTCTGTAAACTTTCTGTAAACAGTACATCATAGACTTTTCCACTTGGGACCTCACAAGCCATTACCTTCAGCTAGAAATACTGATTGGATGTTCTAACTTAACGTCCTCCAGAAATCCCAGGATGCCAGTCTTCGGCCAAAATTATTCATTCCACATGATATCAAGAAACTGGATACTGCAAAGGCTCGGGACCCAGACAACTTCCAATACTGAAGATTTATGCTCCAAAACTTGCTGTGCTCCTAGCCAAGCTATTCAGTATAGCTACTAGCATTTACCTGACAACGTGGAAAATCATCCAAGTCCTGTACACGTCGGCAGGACAAATTCAACCCAGCCAGGAAATGTCGGAGGATAATGTGTTGGATTCGGAGGTTGGCGGGGCGGTATGTGAGGATGAGAGGGATTCTGTTTTGGTTATTATAGCGGGTAGGGGGTGTAATGCTCCGACATTTCCGCCATCTGCAATCTGACCCCACTACTAAAGACATTTTTCCCTCCCCACCCTTATCTGCTTTCCGGAGGTACCACTCTCTCCGTGAGTTCCTTGTCCGCTCCACACTCCCCTCCAGCCCTACCACACCCGGCACTTTTCCCTGCAACCGAAATAAATGCTACACCTGCCCCTATACCTCCCCCCTTACCCCCATCCCAGGCCCCAAGAAGACCTTCCACATCAAACAGATGTTCACCTGCACATCTGCCAATGTGGTATACTGCATCCGCTGTACCCGTTGTGACCTCCTCTACATCGGGAAAACCAAGTGGAGGCTTGGGGACCGCTTTGCGAAACACCTACGCTCAGTTCGCAACAAACAACTGCACCTCCCAGTCGCGAACCATTTCAACTCGCCCTCCCACTCCTCAGACGACATGTCCATCCTGGGCCTCCTGCATTGCCACAATGATGCCACCCGAAAGCTGCAGGAACAGCATCTCATATTTCGCTTGGGAACCCTGCAACCCAATGGTATCAATGTGGATTTCACAAGCTTCAAAATCTTCCCTCTCCCGACGACATCCCAAAACCAGCCCAGCTAGTCCCCACCTCCCTAACCATTCCTCCCACCTCAAGCCCCACCCCCATCTCCGACACACTAATCTCATCCCGCCCCCTTGACCTGTCCGTCCTCCATGGACTGACCTATCCCCCACCTAAATCCCCACCTACATTCACCTTCACTGGTTTTAACCCCGCCTCTTTGACCTGACTGTCTCCTCTCAACCTATCTTCTCCTTTAACTATCTTCTATCCGCCTCCCCCTCGCTCCCTATTTATTTCAGAATCCCCTTCCCCTCCCCCATTTCTGAAGAAGGGTCTCGACCCGAAACATCAGCTTTCCTGCTCCTCTGAGGCTGCTTGGCCTGATGTGTTCATCCAGCTCCACAACGTTTTATCTCAGATTCTTCAGCATCGGCTGGTCCTACTATCTCTGAAAATGTAGGTAGTTGGTTTGCAGATGACACAAAGATCGGGGGAGTTATGGACAGTGTAGAAGGTTGTCAAAGGATACAATGGGATATAGATTAGTTGCAGAAATGGGCAGAGAAATGGCTGATGGAGTTTAATCCGGGCAAGCGTGAGGTGCTGCACTTTGGGAGATTAAATGTTAAAGAAAAGTATACAGTTAGTGACAGCACCCTGAACAGCATCAATGTACAGAGGGATCTTAGTGTTTAAGTCCATTGCTCCCTGAAAGTGGCCACACAAGTAGATAGAGTGGTGAAGAAGGTGTATGGCATACTTGCCTTCATTGTTTGGGGCACTGAGTACAAGAGTCAGGTTGCAGCTTTATAAGACTTTGGTTCGGCCGGGCTTAGAATATTGCATTCAATTCTGGTCACCACATTACAGGAAGGATGAGGAGGCTTTGGAGAGGGTGCGAAAGTGGTTTACCAGGATGTTGCCTGGATTAGCGGGTATGAACTCTAGGGGGAGACTAGAAAAACTAGGGTTGTTTTCTCTGGAGAAGCGAAGGCTGTGGGGGGACCTGATAGAAGCCTCTAAAATTATGAGGTGAATAGTTAGGGTTAGCAGTTAGAATCTTTTTCCCAGAGTTGAAATGTCTAATAGTAGGGGGCATGCATATAAGGTGAGAGGAGGAAAGTTCAAAGGAGAGGTAAGTTTTTTACGCAAAGAATGGTAGGTGTCTGGAACATGCTGCCAGGTGTGGTGGTGGAAGCAGATCAATGGCGGCATTTAAGTGCCTTTTATATAAGCACCTGAATATGCAAGGAATGGAGGGATATGGACCAACGGCAGGCAGAAAGGGTTACTTTAATTTGGTGTCATGTATGGCACAATATTGTGGCCAAAGAGCCTGTTCCTGTTCTATGTTCTACAACATCCACTGATTCTCCCTTACCTATTCTCCTGGTCACTTCTGCAGGATAGTTGAGTAAATTTGTTAACTATGACTCTAAACCAATGCTGACTTTGCCCATACTGCTCCAGAGTCTATAGCATTTTGGCAGATGACCATCAACGCATCCAATATTTCCAGGGCCACTTCCTTGAGTCCACTGGGAGGTCAATTATCAGGCCTTGGTGATTTGTCAGCCCTTAACCCCATTAATTTTCCTAGCACTATTTTCTTACCAATATTGACTTCCTTCAATTGCTCCCTTTCACTAGACCATTGGTTCCTTAAAATTTCTGGGAGGTTATTTGTGCCATTTTGTGATGACAAAACCAAAGTATATGTTCAATTCTGCCATTTCTTTATTCACCTTTATAATTTCCATGGCTTTTGACTGTAAGGGGACCTTTATTTCTCTTCACTAATCTTTTTCTTTTCACGTATTTATATTGGCTTTTATGATCAGTTTCTATGTTCACAGCAATTTTACTCTCATATTCTATTTTCACCCAGTAATTAAACTTTCTGCCCTTTGTTGCTGAATTCTAAATTTCTCACAATCCTTGGGCTTGTTGTTTTCTCCGTCAATTTTATGTGTCTCCATCTCAGACCTAATACTGTGCCTAACTTCTTTTGTAAGCCATGAGTGAGTCACCTTTGTTGATTTATTTTGTGCCAGACAGGAATGAATGATTGCTGTAATTCATGTACATGTTCTTTGAATATTAGCCATTGCCCATCCACCGTCAACCCTTTCAGTTAGGATCCCCAATCCATCTTGCCAATTTGCACCTCATACCCTCATAGTTCCCTTTAGTTAGAATCAGGGCCCTAGTTTTGGATTTGATTACTTCAGTTTTCATGTTAATGAAGAATTCTATTATAGTCACTCTTCTGCGAGAGAGCTCACAGAACAAAATTGTTAACTAATCCTCTCCCATTGTATAGGAGCTAGTCCACAATATACTGTACCTTGTTTGGTTCATCTCACACTCCAGGAAATCCTCCAAAATTTCATTGTTAGTTTAGCTTGTCCCATCTGTATGTTGATAAGTCACCCATGATTACATAGAATCATATAGCACAGAAACAGGCCCTTTGGCTCACCATGTCTATACCAACCAACAAGCATTAAAACCATACTTATCCCATTTACCTGAACCTGGTCCATAGATTACTGTGCCCTGGCATTTCAAGTTATTCATCCTGACGCTTCTTAAATGTTGTAGAGTACCTACCTCCACCACCCTCTCAGGCAGCACGTTCCATATTTCTCCAACCCTCTGGGTAAAAAAATGTTCCTCAGATCTCTTCTAAACTTTTCACTTGAAAGTGTGCCCTCTGGTCTCAGACACATGTGACAAGGGGAAAGGATCCTCAAAATCTACCCTGTCAATGCTCCACATAATTTTGTATACCTCAATCAGATCCTCTCTTAGTTCTGCTGCTCCAAGAAAAACAAACCCAGCCTACAAATCAATTCTCAACCAATACATATTCAATCAATATGTAGATGGCCCTACTAGGGAAGGGACAAACTCGACCTCCTTGTGGGAAATAGTGACAGAGGTGTTAGTCGGGGAGTACTTTGGAACTAGTGACCATCTTTCTATTAATGTTAAAATAGTTATGCAAAAGGATAGGTATGGTCAACAAGTTAAAGTTTTAAATTGGGGCAAGGGCTATGTTGATGGGATTCCATGGGAACTGTCAAAAGCTGCTTGGAAGATGCTGTTCACATGTAAAGGGACAACTGAAAAATGGGAGGCCTTCAAAAGTGAGATAACGAGAGTTCAGGGTCAGCATGTTCCTGTTAGAATGAATGGCAAGGCTGGCAGGAATAGGGAACCCTGGATGACTAGAGATATTGAGGCTCTAGTCAAGAGGATGGCTGATTTCCTTCCCTGAAGGACATCGGGAACCTGGGTCTCCTGCATCAGAGGTAGGGACTCTACCATTGTGCCACAACAGCACACCCTGACCTTACATTTGATTTTTTCTTGATCCAAAGTGGTCTTACATCAACTGAACAGTTTTTAATTCCTTTCTCCAGTGATAATTTTATTTCCTCTTTTAACCACCAGCAATAAATAAATGTCTGTGTTTCTGATAGATTAATTTACATGCAAAGCCTATTGACGGCAATGCAAACCATCACAGGTGAGGGGGGAAAGGGGACCAAGTCAAAATAAGTTGGAAGTAGAATTACAGCACTCCACTCCCGTGGTGCCGTGTCTCTAAATGCTTTCTCTCCAAGAATACTGCGGTATGAATGTAGCAGTAGAAGGGAGGCAGATAGTCAGCAGCTATTATCACCTCTACAGCCCACTGCCTGGAGCTGTTAATAGCCCACTTGGCCAGGCCCAGGAGCAGACCCACAAGGAGGTCCTCTGACTTGTCCACACCCCTATGCACCAGATGCCCAAAGATCAGGAACGTATGACTGAAGTGCAATCAAAAGCACAACAAAAAATTTTTCACATAACGAAAAATGGGGTACAGTCACCCACACCTATATATATATATATGTGTGTGTGTATATATCTATGTGATCCATGGATTCCACAATATGACAAAATGACAGTTGGTCTGGGAGTCCATGAACTGCCATAGTCTGTGGTTACTGCTGCATAAAGCACTCTTCTCCCCAGGTCCCCAAAGAAAAGTGGGAGGACTTCCACATTAGAGACCCCTCCACCGGGGATCTCCACCAGCAGCAAAAAAGCATGCCAAGAGGTGTCTCAGCAGCAGGTTAAGGATTTGAATGCCTTTTAAATGTTG
This sequence comes from Ginglymostoma cirratum, assembly GCA_024137785.1. NCBI lineage: Eukaryota > Metazoa > Chordata > Chondrichthyes > Orectolobiformes > Ginglymostomatidae > Ginglymostoma > Ginglymostoma cirratum. The sequence continues at coordinate 17,841,091 of JAHRHZ010000249.1, forward strand.
TTAATGTGCCCACTTCAACCTCTTCTGCTGGCAGCTCATTCCATATGCATACCACTCTCTGTATGAAAAAGTTGCCCCTCGGGTTCCCATGTATTCTTTCCCCTCCTACCTTAAACTGGTGTTCTCTAGTGCTCAATTCCCCAACCGTGGGAAAAAGACTGAGTGCATTCACCCTATCCATGCCTCTCATGATCTTGTACATTTCTATAAGATCCTCCCTCAGTCTCATAAAATCTAAAGAAAAGATTTCGAGCTTGTCCAACTTCTCCCTATAACTCAGTCCCTTTGGTACTGGCAACATCCTTGTATATCTCCTCTGCACTCTTTCCAGTTTAATAACATCCTTCCTATAGCAAGGTGACCAAAATTGAACACAATACTCCAAGTGCGGCCTCATCGATGTCCTGTACAACTGCAACATAACTTCCCAACTTCTGTACTCAATGCCATGACTGATGAAGGCCAGTGTGCCAAAAGCCTTCTTCACTGCCCCGTCTACCTGTGACTCCACTTTCAGAGAACCGTGCACCTGAACTCCAAGGTCCCCCTCTTCCACTACACTTCTTCCTCTGAGGAAGGGTCACCAGACTCAAAATGTTACCTCTGACTTTTCTTCACAGATGCTACCAGACCTGCTGAGTCTTTTCAGCAACTTCTGTTTTTTTTCCCGATTTACAGCATCCGCACTTCTTTCGGTTTTTATTTAACATTCTATTTACTGTTTTATTCAGTTAGGGCAGGAGGGTGGCTCAGTGGATAGCACAGGCAAGGACCCGGGTTTGATTCCAGCCTCGGGTGCCTGTCTGTGTGGAGTTTCGCGCGTTCTGGCCATGTCTGCGTGGGTTTCCTCTGGGTGCTGGGAAAATAGCCCCAGTCTATTCAGCCTCTTCCTATATTCAAGTGCTTCAACCCTGGCAACGTCCTTGTAAATATTTTCTGAACCTTTCTAGTTTCACAACATTCTTCCCATGGGAGGGAGACCAGATTTGCATACAATACTCCAAAAGTGGCCAAACTGATGTTCTGTATAGCTGCAACATGACCGCCCAACTCCTACACTCAATGCACTGACTAATAATGGTTTGCATACCAAAAGCTTTCTTCACTTTCCTATCTATTTGCAATAGCACTTCCAAGGTCTGTTTGCTCAGCAACACTGCCCAGGACTTTACCCTTGTATCAACATGAGAAGGTGTAACTTCCCTCTTCTGTTTAAATAAATGCGCTTCAGTACGTTAAATATTAAATAATTTAAATTTAAAATATTATTTAACCATTAATTATCACATTTCTAAATCATTAATTGTTCAATGGTTAACAGATTTCTCACTTTATTACCTGTTGTTGTTAACCATAACACAATAAGTAAAAGGAAATTTAATTTAGCTAACCTGTCATGCCGTGTCTTTAAGTCTCTCTTCAGCCCTTTCCATTCAGTTTTATATCCTTCTAACTTTCCAAACGTCTAGTATCCCTCTTGCAACATAAAAATATTTAACTTTTCTGCTTTGTTCTTACAAATGTTTAGATTTTTATTCAAAACTGGCTTTGATGGGCTAATTTTTGCTGAATAAAAATCGAAAGAACTGTGGATGCTGTAAATAGGAAGATAAACAGAACTAAAGCTCAGCAGGTCTGGCAGCATCTGTGAAGAAAAAAAGTCAGAGTTAATATTTCAGGCCCAGTGACCCTTCCTCAGAGCTGGTGAAGAAAAAGTCAGAGTTAATATTTTAGGTCCAGTGACCCTTCCTCAGAACTGGTGAAGAAGAAATCAGAGTTAATGTTTTGGGTCTGGTGACCCTTCCTCTGAACTTCTAGTTCTGTTTTTGTTGTTGAGGAGGTTGTGTGCTGTAAAATGGAATCTAAGTGAGAGCAATGTAGAGCAGTCTGTGCAAATTTGGTCTCCTTCTGTCAGTAGGGATATGCTTACCAAAGAGGTAGAGCAATAAATGTTCACCAGAGTAAACGGGTGTTCTCTAGAGTTTTAAGTCACTTGGAGATAGCAAAAACTGCAGATGCTGGAGTCAGAGTCAATACAGTATGGAGCTGGAGGAACAGGCAGCATCAGAGGAGCAGGAGAGTCGACGTTTCGGGTCAGGACCTTTCATCATGAGGTTACCTCGTTAAAACAATCAAAGTTTTTACAGGGTAGATGCAGTAAGAATGTTTCTTGTAGCTGGGGTGGTTCAGATCAGGAGACACAAACTCAGAATAAGAGATGGATGCTTTCGGACTTAGAGGAGGAGGAATTTCTTCAATCATACTGCGGTGAATCTTTGGAATGCTCTACCCCAAAGCTGGGAAACTCAGTCATTGAATACATTCAAGACAGAGATTGACAAATTTCTAGGTAGACATCAAGGGATATGGGGATAGTGCAACAAAATGATATTGCAGTACAAGATTATCCATGAAGTAGAATGGCAGAAAAGGCCTGAGGGGTTGAATGGCTTCTATTTATTATGTTCCTACTAATAACAGCATTTGGATCATGACCACACTGAGATAAGTAAATGCATCAAATTAAAAGAAGGAATCTATAAGTAATTCAATTTAAATGACTTATGAGAGAACAATTTTATAACATTTTTCATGCTCTCAGGAAGGTGCAAGACATTTACAATTATTGCAGTACACCTACTAAATGTAAGGAGATAAGGAACAAGAACAGAAGGAGGCAATCTGGCCCCTTGTGACTGCTCCAACATTCAATAAGATAATGGCTGACCTGATCTTGATCTCAATCTTCACTTTCCTGTTTATTCCTTATAAACTCTTAGTTCTTCTATAGCTCAGAAGTTCACCCCTCTCAGCCTTGGTAAAGTGGGTTATCACTGTTATTAGTCTATGTGTGTCTATGAGGAATGTGTGTACTCTGATTATAGTAAAAATGCAGGATCTCTAAGGAAGAATTTTAGATGAAAACAACAAATGCTGGAGATCACAGCGGGTCAGACAGCATCCATGGAGAGAGAGCAAGGTATCATTTTGAGTTGAGATGACTCTTCATCAGAGCTGAAGTGAAGTGTGTTGGGGGCAGCACTTATGCTGTAGTTAGTGAGTGGTGCTCGTTTGGAGTGCAGGGGGCAAAAGAATGTTGGCAGTTCAGAATAAGTGATTGGAATGTGAGAAAGATTTGAGCTGTTCGATTCATTTCTACACAACTATATGAGTGAGCCTCTTGCAAGAAAGCATTATTTCACATTTTTGAACCATAAGCCCTCTGCATTCCTTTAATTCAGTACATTTGCTGCTCACTTTGCAGTTTCATCAAGCTAGAAAAGAATGGGTTAGTATATTTTCAAGGTATATGTGCATGTAGCTATGTCTATCTGCATCTTGGTTTCGGCTCCTTCCTGTAAAAAATGCAGGTTTCTTAAGCTGCAGGTCTGTACGAGCTGGTATTTCAACAGATTAAAACAACGAATAAGCGTTCTGCTGCTATGTCAGTGACACCATTTCCATTTGCTGGCATTAGCGCATGAAGGATTTCAATCATTCCTCTGGATCCTGAAAGCCCTGAGATGTGCACGTTTGAATCCCTTTCTAGGGTTATGCCGACCAGAAACAATGTTCTCTTCTTGCATAATTCAGTTTGTGCTTCCCTGAAGGTCATAATGGTAGATTTTGACTTTATGCAATAACATAAAGTTGGTGCAGGTGAACCAGCAGCTCATTTTACTTCTCACAACTTAATTCTTCAACGGCAAGTGAATGACAAAGAGGATGCAAAACCATTCACACTCTTTCGTTCTGATATATTCAGTGTGGATCCAAATAAAAATATTGAGTTCTGAGGAAGGGTCACCGGACCTGAAATGTTAACTCTGTTTTTCCCTTCACAGATGCTGCCAGACCTGCTGAGCTTCTCCAGCAACTTTGTTTTTGTTCCTGATTTACAACATTCGCAGTTCTTTCAGTTTTTAAAAATATTTAACTGTTTTCTGCCAATTCAGTACAATTCAGTGATAGTAATGCCATTAAATGTCAAAGGGTCATGGCTAGATTCTCTTTATCACTTCTTTGGGTCATTTTGCAATGTTTTTGTTATTCATGAATTCTTTGCTTATCTAATTTCTTCAATTCTTTTGACATTTGTGTCATTTAAGAATAGAAGTAGTTTCCTAATCACACTCTGTTTAGTCCTTTAAGTCAGTGAATGTTGAGCTGTTTCTACTTTGTGGTGAATTCTATGTACAAAGCTCCACTTCATATTTCATTAGAACATGATAGTCGAGTCACCTTCTGTTATCTCTTGTTTCTGCTTGCATAGTATGTCAAAAATGAATACAGGAGATTCTGCCAAAACATGATAGAGCAAAAAAATGCTCTGACCAATACCAGAAGTATTCTCTGGAATATTCTGATTCCATTGTATGTCTCCAAACCTCAAAAGATCATTCCAGAGATAGTAGGAACTGCAGATGCTGGAGAATCTCAGATAACAAGGTGTAGAACTGAATGAACACAGCAGGCCAAGCAGCATCACAGGAGCAGGAAAGCTGATGTTTCGGGCCTAGACCCTGAAGAAGGGTCTAGGCCC
>JAHRHZ010000249.1:17855633-17892878 GCA_024137785.1 Ginglymostoma cirratum
TAGGCCCGAAATGTCAAGTTTTCCTGCTCCTGTGATGCTGCTTGACCTGCTGTGTTCATCCAGCCCCATGCTTGTTATCTTTTAACTTCTATCTTTTTCATGCTCCCTATGTTCATTTCTAATGTGCGTCTTGTAATATTGTTTCTTCATGCATTTAATAACTGTTGAACTCTTTCATTGTCTCAAGAAAGTTTTGTTAAATTAGCTACTTTTAAAACATAATTTCGTTTAGTCATGGAGAAAGGTATCCACTGGGAGGGGGTTCTTTGTAAATTACCCTTGATGTGACCAAACAAGGGGGTGGGTGAACATGAAGGGGAACCAATTTATCCATCCTCACCTGGGAGCTTGACAATTTGGGGCATTCTGTCTGGCACAGTATTAACTTGGGAAACTTCACCTTGGGTCTGGCCATAACAGCTCCTAAGTGAAGGTTTTTATGCTGTAGAAAAAGAGAGGAGGAGGACCAAGTAGAACATGGTGAAAGTGCTCCAGTGCAAAAACAAAAGGACTGCTAATGGCAGTAGAAAAGAGATTTAGATGAAGAGTAGGTGTAAACCGCTTAAAATAATTGCGCTCTCCATTGGCTTTCTGCTATTACGTTCCATCTCGACCAGCTGTTAAACTTCTTTCAAAATGAACACTGCACTTGCTGGGAGGATTTACTGATAAAACTTCATCTTCTCTGAGGTGTAATAAAGCATTTTAATAAAGCAGAATACAACAACAATCCCAAGGATAATTATGGATGGGTGACAAACGTTAGCCTGGCAGCAACATCCATATTCTGTGAATAAATTAAAAATAAAGCTTCCTTTTTAAACTTCTTGACATAATGGACAATTTCATATTTTCCCACATCATACTCCATTTGCCAGATCTATGACCACTCGCTTAACCTATCTATGTCCTCTTCAGAACTAAATCTCCTGCCTACTGTTTTGTCAATAGTAAAGTTAGCAATCGTACATTTTGTTCCTGAATACAAGTCATTTACATATATTGTAAAAAAATGTTAACGCACCAGCACTGATCCCTGTGGCATTTGGAAACATAGAAGAAAGGCCTACAAGTAACTGCAGACCTACAGCAATGTGGTTAGCTCTGTTCTCTGGGATGGGCAATAAATGCTGACCTGGACAACAATATCCTCATCCCACTAAATGAATATAAAAGAAATTGTCCTAACTGATCCAGTCTCTCTTCATATGTCAGTCCTGCCATCCCAGGAATCAGTCTGATAAATTTTTATTGCACTCCCTCCATAACCAGTACATCCTTCCTCAGATAAGGAAACCGAAACTACACACAATACTCTAGTTGTGGTGTCACCAAGGTCCTGTACGGTTGCAGAAAGACATCTCTGCTCCTGTACTCAAATCTCGTTATGAAAGTCTTTTTTCAGTCTTTTTTTACAGCATGCAATATCTGCAGGTTTACATTCAGCATCTGGTGCACAAGGACATCCAAGTTTTGTCACATCACTTCTTTTCCAAATTTATCTCCAGCCAGATAATAATTTGCCTTCCTTTTTTGCTGCTAAAGTGATAACTTCACATTTATTCACATTATAATTCATCTGCCTTGCATTTGCCTGTTCACTCTACTTGTCCAAATCATACTGAAACACCTCAGTATCCTACTCACAATTCACCCTATCACCTAGTTTTGTCACCTGCCAATTGGCATTAGATTCCCTCATTTAAATCATACATTGTGAATAGCTAGGGTCAAAGTAGTAACTCCTGTGAGACTTCAATAGTCATTGTCTTGAGGTTGGTTGGCTCGCCAAGATGGTTTGTTGTTCCACAGACATTGCGTTGCTTGGTAACATCCTCAGTGCAGCCTCTAATGAAGCTTCGGTGTGTTTTCCCACCTGGTTTTTAAACTCTGGGGTCCGTTGCGATGGATTGCCTCACTTCTGGGTTTCCTCCGTAGTGGAATGTATATGGGGTCGCGTTCGATGTGTTTATTAATAGCATGCTTCGTGGAGTGCCATGCTTCCAGGAATTCTTGTGCCTGTCTCTGCCTAGCCTGTCTCAGGATCTTGGTGTTGTCCCAGTCGAAATTGTGGTTGTCCTTGTCCATGTGGATTGAGATGAGTGAGTATTGGTCGTGTGTTTTTGTAGCCAGTTGGTGTTCATGGTACTCTTGTTGTTAGTTTCCTTCCTGTTTGTCCGATGTAGTGTTTCTCACAGTCTTTGCAGGGGATTTTGTAGATGACATTGGTCCTGTCCATGGCGGGGAGTGGGTCTTTAGTTCGGGTGAGAACTTGTCGTAGTGTTGATGTGAGTTTGTGTGCCACTCTGATGTTTAGTGGTCGTAGGAGTCTTGTGGTGAGTTCTGACGCGTTCCTGATGTAGGGTAGTGTGATCAGTGTGTTGGGGCGTGTAGAATCTTTCAGATGCTGTTCCTGTAGGCATCTCCTGACCCAGTTCTTTGGATATCCATTATCCTTGAACACATGGAAGAAGTATTCTTCTTCCTCTTGGTGTAGTTCCATGTTGCTGCAGTGTGTTGTTACCCATTTAAATAGTGTTCGCACACAACTTCGTTTGTGTGTGTTGGGATGGTTACTACTGAAGTTCAATATTTGGCCTGTGTGTGTGGCTTTTCAGTGTACTTTTGTTTGCAGTTCCCCATTTGTCTTGCGCTCTACCATGATAAAGCCAACAAAGCTCACATTCCATGAATTAGTTTTTATTCATTCATGGGATGAGGGCATTGCTGGCTAGGCCAGCATTTATTGCCCATCCCTAATTGCCCAGAGGGTACTTAAGAGTCAACCACATTGTTGTGGATCTGGAATCATGTGTAGGCTAGACCAGGTAAGGGTGGCAGTTTCCATCCCTAAAGTACAATAAAAAAAAGTTCCATAGACTCATGATCCTCTGAGAGGAAAAAAATTCTCCTTATCACTGATTTAAATGAAAGACACCTAATTTTCGAACAGTGTTAACATTTCCTGTTTCCAGAAATGGAAATACCCTTTCAGCATTCAATCTGTTGAATCCTCTCAAATGCTATCTGTTTCAAGAAGATTATTGCTCTCTCTCTTCTAAATTCAAATGTGTGCATTTCCAACCTGCCCGATCCTTCCTCACAAGGTAAATTTCTCATTCTGGGAATCAGCTGGGTGAAGTTGCTCTGAATTCTTAAAACTTCTTTATTCACTTGTGGGTGTCGCTGGCTGGTCAGCATTTTTCACTCATCCATAGTTGTCCTTGAGTAGGTGGTGGTGAGCTGCCTTTTCGAACTGCTGCAGTCCATGTGCTGTAGGAAGATCCACAATGCTGTTAGGGAGGGAATTCTCAGATTTTGATGCATCAACACTGAAGAAATAGCAGTTATAGGGAGGCGATGATTTACTGCTTTTACCACTAGACTATTAATCCAGAAACTCAGTTAATGTTCTGGATACACACATTCAAATCCAATCACGGCAGGTGGTGGAATTTGAATTCAATGAAAAATATTTGGAATTAAGAATCTACTCCATATACCTCGGAGATAGCAAGAACTGCAGATGCTGGAGTCAGTATGGAGCTGGAAGATCGCAACAGGTCAGGCAGCATCAGAGGAGCAGGAAAGTCGACGTTTCTGCTTTACACCCTTCATCAGGACTGGCCTAGTCTATCTCACATTTAAAATCAATGATTGATTTAGTATCAAATACAGTTTGTGGAATACAGTTCCAAACCTCTATCACCCTTTGTGTGTAAAAGTGCTTCCTAGCAATTCTCCTGAATAGTTTGGCCCTAATTTTTTGATTATGTCCCCAAGTACTAAAATCTTCAACCTTTGTAAATACTCTATCTACCCTCTTTTTTCTGTTGTTATTTTGAAGACTTCAATGTGATCACCCCTTGACCTTCTAAATTCTTGAGAAAACAGTCCCAATTTAAACTTAACCCTCGAAGTCCAGGTATCATTCTTGTAAGCCTATGTTGTAGTCCCTCAAGGCCAATATATCTTTTCTAAGGTGTGGTGCTCAGATCTGCTCACTGTAGGCCAAATAGGCTAGCCAGAGTTTTGTACAGCTGCACCATAACTTCTGTATCCTTCTACTCCATCCGTCTTCTTTATTATTTTCTGCATCTATTTGTGGCACTTTAAAGATCAGTTGAATCCCAAAGTTTCTTTAGACATCCGTTGTATTTAACTTCATACCAAGAGAGGAGTGTGGAGGTGTAAGCATTTGCAAGAGTTTTGCTGACTTTGGCCTGTCAGGTGACTCTACGTTGACACTTTCTACTTTTGTCGGGGTGTGTCAGACGTAGGTTTGGAACTCACATTGATAAAGGCATTGGAAAAGAGCATATGAATGTAAGAACTCGGAGCAGTAGGCAATTTAGCCCCAAAAGCATGCTCGGCCATTTGGGGCTAAATTGCCTACTTTTAATGTGATTACATTTAATGTGATTATGGCTGATCTCATCTTGGCCTCAACTTCTTTGGCTTTCCTGCCTGCATCTATAACGTTTTAACCTATTACTAATTAAAAATCTATCTCCAACAGTCACTATCATGACATACCACAATATCTGTTACAACCCACTGCCATGCACTTGTGTTACTGATCATTAAAGTTGTGGACTCGATAGTTTATTTCAAATCTAGAAAGCCCTGTGAATATTGTTTTCATTTTGATCCACAAACTATTTATTGAAGCAGTATTAACTCTCACTTTGGTAGTCATCAATGTCCTGAGAACTTACTGCTGCCATGTCAAAAGATTTACAAGGATGTTGCCAGAGTTGGGGGCTTTGAGCTATAGGGAGAGGCTGAATAGGCTGGGGCTATTTTCCTTGAAGCATCAGAGGATGAGGGATGACCTTATAGAAGTTTATAAAATCATGAGGGGCATAGATAGGGTGAATAGCCAAGGTCTTCTCCCCAGGTTAGTGGGGTCTAAAACTACAGGGCAGAGGTTTAAGGTGAGAGGGGAAATATTCAAAAGGGACCTAAGGGGTAGCTTTTTCACCCAGAGGGTGGTGCATGTATTCAATGAAGAAGTGGTGGAGGCTGGTACAATTATAACATTTAAACGGCATCTGGATGGGTGTGTGGATAGGAAGGGTTTAGAGGGACATGGTCCAAATGCTGGCAAATGTGACTAGATTAATTTAGGATACCTGGTCGGCATAGACTAGTTGGACTGAGGGGGTCTGGGGTCTGTTTCCATGCTGTACAGCTCTATGATTCTATGTCCTGAGAATTTTCTCTTGCCATGTTGTTACAAAAATCTCTTTGATCATCATATTCTTCAGGATGCTTTGATTTCTATGAAAAACTTTCTGTAATTGTATTTCTGTAATACAAAAGCATTTAGTGAACTCCACTCTCATTTTTTATCAATTATTCATAACCATGGGATCAACTCTGCTATCAGCAAAAGAGATCAATTGTTGCTGATGAATTCTTATTTTAAATAGGTTCTGGATTTCTGGGCCCTTAGACAAGATAAGATGTTACTCCATCCTTTTCATAAGAATAGTAGTCTCCCTCTGTTCGATGCCATACTTTCATACTCACTAATGTGCTTCACCCAAAGAACTCTCTTCTGACTTATTAACCATCTCCTGTAACCACAGGAAATAGGAACAGGAGTAGGCTGTTTGGCCCCTTGAGACTACTCCACCTTTCAATCAGATCATGGCTGATCAAACATTCCTCACATGAACTTTCCTGCATTTACTCTGTAACATTGATTCCCTTGCCGATCAAGAATCTACCTGTATCAGCCTTAAATATAACAAGGACTCTGCTCCCACAGCTCTCTGTGGCAAGGATTTGCAAAGAGTCTCAACCCTCTGAAAAAAAGAAATTCCTCCCCATCTGAGCCTTAAATTGGTGCTCCTTTATTCTGGGACAATACTCTCTGGTCCTAGATTCTTCCATGTGAGGAAACATCCTCTCAGTCTTCACCCTGTCAAACCCATAGAGAATCCTTTTAAGTTTCAATGAGATCATAACTCATTCTTCTAAACTCCAATGAGTAGATACCTAACCAAGGGCATTGTGGGTCAACCTACAGGTGTGGCCAGCAGCAATTCAAGAAGGCAGCTTATCACCACCTTCTCAAGGGTAGCTAGAGATGGGCAGTATATGCTGGCCAGCCAGCAATGCCCACCTCCCATGAGTGAGGTAAAACAAAAATTATTTAGCTTTTCCTTGTAGACAATTCGTCCATACCAGGGACCATCCTTATGAAATAGTTCTGAAAAGCCCCCAAACAAATGATATTCTTCCTTAAATAAGGGCACTAAGACTGCTCACAGTACTACAGATATGGTCTTGCCAGCGTTTTGCACAGCTTTGGTAAGAATTCCTTCCACTAATACCCCAAAATGCTTGAAATAAAAGCCATCATTCCATTTGCCTTCCAGGTTACCAACTGCACCTGGTGATAGCTTTCTTTGTTTCATGTACAAACACCTGCAAGTCCCTTTGTATTGCAGCTTTCTGCAGTTTTTCTCCAATTACATATTCTTTTCTTTAGTTTTCACTTCCAAAATGAGCGACTTTACATTTTCCCTCTTTATACTTCATTTATACGAGGGGAGGCAATGGCCTTGTGGTATTATTGTTAGATTAGTAATCTGGAGACCCAGGTAAAACTCTGGAGACTTGGGTTTGAATCACACCTTGGCGGGCGGTAGAATCTGACATTAAACATTTGAATTAAAAATGTAACGATAACCATGAAACCATTGTTGATTGTCAGGAGAAAACCATCTGATTCACTTTAAGGAAGGAAATTGCCATCATTACCTTGTCTGGGCTACATGTGACTCCAGACCCACAGCAATGTGGTTAACTTTCAACTGCCCTCTGGGCAATTAAGGATTTGCAATGATTGCTGGCCTAGCCAGAGATGCCCACACATGAATTTTGAATTTATTGTCATGTGTACTTTTACCATAAAAATACAATGAAAAATGTTATAAGTTGCCTTACCATGGCACCTGTATTAATGACAGAAGCCATGGGTAAATTCATAACTAACAATAAAAAGTAAATTTAAGACAAAAGTTCATCACAGTCCATTTAACGGCTCCTGGTTTCGGAGGAAGCCAATCAAAAGATGAGACACGCAGCTGAAATGAGACCATCAATCCATGACGAGAATGTCATGCTGGGACAAAATAGACATACTGAGCCACCGGAAAAGCTGGGCTGAAAGCCTCCGCTGAAGAAAACCACCCCTGAGTCAGACTGCCACCCTGGATGAAAAACGCCACAGCGGAACATCCTGTGAATGAATTTTTTAAAAATTGTCAACATGTTGCCCTCTAATTTTATCTGTCAACATCTCTCACAACCTGCCTTTCCCACTTATTTGTGTCATCTGCAAATGTGACTACATTGCATTCACTTCCTTCCTCCAAGTCATTGATATATAGTAATGATAGTTGAAGTCCGAGCATTGATCCCTGTGGAACATCACTGGTCATGGGTCGCTAACCTGAAAGAGAACCTCTTCTGTCCACTTGCTGTTTCCTGCTTACTGTCAATTCTTGAGCTACACCAATATATCACTTCCACACTGTGAACTCTTATGTTATGACTGAAACTTTTGTGAGGTACCTTATATAATATCTCCTGGAAATCCAAATATAACACATCTACTGGTTCCCCTTTATCCACTCTGGTTGAGATTTCTTCGAAAAACCCTAATAAATTAGTCAGACATGATTTCTCTTTCATAAAGTCATGCTGACTCTGTTTGATTAAATTCTGAGTTTCTAAACGTGCTGCTGTTACTTCCTTAACAATTGATTCTAACACTTTTCCAACAATAGATGTTAGGCTAATCTGCCTGTAATTAAATGATTTTTTTAATCTCCCTCCCTTTTTGAGTGAGGTATCATAATGACAGTGTTCCAGTCCTCCAGCGCTTCTTCAGAATCCAAGGCTTTTTGGAAAATTACAACCAATATATCCATTAGCCCTGTAGTCACCTCTTTTAGGATCCTGGGATTCAAGCCATCAAGGCCAGGGGACTTACCTGCCTTTAGCTCCATTAATTTGGCTAATACTACTTCTCTAATAATGGTCCTGAAAGTTAATTTCTCCCCTGTATTCATTAGAATTAATGGGATGTTTGAAGTATCTTCCACTGTAAAGACTGATGCAAAATATCTGTTTCATTCCACTGCCTTTTCCTTGTTCCCCATAACCATCTCCACAGATTCATTTTCTAAGAGGCCTGTCTTCACTTTGCCCTCTCTTCCTTTTTATATGTTTAAAAAAGTTCTTGCCAGTTTTATATTCCTTGTTAGTTTGCCCTCCTAGTTGATTTTCTCTGCTTCTATTTTTTTAAAGTCTTCCTTTGCTGAATTCTGAGTTCGCCCAGGCTTTGAGCCTATCATTGACTTTGGCCTCCTTACATACTTTTCTTTCAAACTAATAGGCTTATTAACCTACTTGGTTAGCCATGATTGGTTCATCCCTCTCTTAGACCCTTTCCTCCTTACTGGGATGTATTTTTGTTGAGAATCATGAATTACCTCCTTAAATCTCTGCCAATGCATGCTGACTGTCATTCCTGCTAATCTATCCACCCAGTTTGAATGGTCAGGAAGGAGAGATCACATCCGGAGGGAGCCACACCCTGAGGTATGGGCTATGTTAACAAGACAGTATTAGCTCACTTTCCTAGTTACCCTTGAGAATGCAGTACTGAGCTGCCTTTTGAACCACTGAGCGTGGGACTCAGCACCTGCTGCTACATCAGTGGAGGCGCGTCAGTAAGGTAGGCCCAGTGACTTCGACATTGGTTAGGTCCAGTGCTGATGGTGAACAAGTGGTGGCAGAAGGGTTTTGGACTCTGTTTAAGCTATATCTTTTTAAAAATTATTCTTAAACTATTCAAAATGGTGCCAGATCATGGCGACAGTGGAAGCTTTTCACTATATTTTACGGTGTAAAATACATGTGACAATAAAATCATTCATTCATTCAGATCATTTTAGCTAACTGTATCCTTGTTTCATTGTTAATTCCCCTTAAATGCAGATGTTTTCGACCCAAATTTCTCACTTACAAATTGAACATTAAATCCTATCATGTTAGAATCTTTTACTCTGAGGTCGTTTATTAAACCTGCCCATTACCCATTACCAGATCCAAGATGGCCTGCTCCACAGTTGGCTTCATGGTATATTGCTCTAGGAAAATATCCTTAATGCATTCTCTGAACTAGTTGTTGTAGCTACCCTTTCCACTTTGGTTAACCCAATCAACACAAAGATTTAAGTCACCCATAATTATTGTTATACTCTTTTTATATGCTCCTATTATTTATTGATTTATAGAGTGGTTACTATTACTGTACACTACTCCTATCAATGTCTTCTTTCCTGGCTATTTTGTACATCCTCCCAAATGGACTCTACATTGTCTGAGCCGAGATCGTCTCTCACAACTGTCCTCAGTTCATTTCTTGCGTTGGTGTTCCTGTCACTTTCCATCCCTCCTTTCTCCCCAACAGGTCAAGTAGCCCTGAATGTTAAGTTCCTAGTTTTCACTTCCTTGTAACTATGTTTCTGTGATGGCCATAGATCCTCTGGGCTGATTGCAGGCAAGCAAGATACCACGATGCTGGTGAGGGTGGACAAGCGTTATGGATCATTGAGATCCATATAGCTCCTCTGAAAAGCTGACATTTTTACACTGGGTGATTTCTTTCTTAAGAGTCATAAAACTACCTCCTTTTCTCAGTATCAACACTTCTACAAATCCAGCTTCAGTTGAACATTCAAGACTTCTGCACCTGAAACTAAAAAAATGCTTTTCCAAGCTATAAGTGTTTCCATAAGCTCCCCCCGACCTCAAAATTCTAACATCGTCTACCTGAAATCAGAATGAACTATACTGTTTATGAAGTAAGACTTCTCTACTCTTGTACTTCAAACCCCTTGTAAACTCAACTAATGTAAATAAATTCCCATTAATCTCCAAGATAACACAGTGTAGAGCTGGAGGAACATAGCAGGCCAGGCAGCATCAGAGGAGCAGGAAAGCTGACGTTTTGGGTCAGGACCCTTCTTCAGAAATGGGGGAGGGACCCTGAAATAAATAAAGACGGATGGGGCTGGGGAAGGTAGGTGGGATGGTGATAGGTGAGTGCAGGTAGGCAGTGGTGAGGATTGGTCAGTGAGGTGGAAGGAGTGGAATGGTGAGAGAGAAGACGTCTTCTCTTCCACCTATCCACTCCTCCCACCTCACTGACCACTGCCCATCTGCACTCACCTATCGCCATCCCACCTACCTTCCCCAGCTCCTCTCATCCCGACCTCCTTGACCTGTTCATCTTCTCTCCTACCTATCTCCCTCTCATCTCCACCTCCTTGGCCTGTTCATCTTCTCTTCCACCTATCCACTCCTCTCACCTCACTGACCACTGCCTACCTGCACTCACCTACCGCCATCCCACCTACCTTCACCAGCCCCTCTCATCCCCCCGCCTTGACCTGTCCATCTTCTCTCCCATCCATCCGCTTCTCCCACCTCCCTGACGAATTTCCACCACTGCCTACCTGCACTCACCTATCGCCATCCTACCTACCTTCCCCAGCCCCACCCCTCCTCTCTATTTATTTCAGAGCTCCCTTCACTCTCCCTCATTTCTGAAGAAGAGTCCCGACCCAAAACATCAGTTTTCCTGCTCCTCTAATGCTGCCCAGCCTGCTGTGTTCCTCCAGCTCCACACTGTGTTATCTCTGACTCCAGCATCTGCAGTTCTTACTATCTCCCATTAATCTCCAAGCTGCCAGACTTGTTTTAAAGAGGCATCACCATGGCTACGTATCTGGGTCAACATTTTCTGGACTCCCTCCAATGCCAGCATATCTTTCAGAAGATAAGCACACTAAAATTGTTCAGTTTTTCAGATGTAGTATAATTACTGCTTTGCATGGCTTTAGCAAGACTGCAATACTTTTTACATTTCATTCCATTTGAAATAAAGGCCAATATTCCATTTGACTTCCCTACTACCTGCTGAACTTGTTGGCTCTTATTTAAGGGGGTTGGAGTATAAGAGTAGGGAAATCTTACTGAAACTGTACAAGGTGCTGGTGAGACCACAACTAGAGAACTATGAGCAGTTTGGGTCCCTTTATTTAAGGAAAGATATCATTTCATTGGAGGCAGTTCAGAGAAAGTGCACTATAATGATCTCTGGTATGCATGGATTGCCTTATTGGTAAAGGCTAAACATGTTGGGACACTACTCACTGGAGTATAAAAGAATGAGAAATGATCTAATTGAAACATATAGGATTCTGAAGGGGCTTGACAGGATAAATGCTGAGAGATTGTTTCCCTCATGGGAGAGTCTAGGACCAGAGAGCATAGTCTCAGAATAAAGGGGGGCCAATTTAAGGACGACTTTTCTCTGTCAGAGGGTTCTGAGTTTTTGGAACTCCTTGCCACAGAGAGCTGTGAGGGTAGAGTCCTTATGTATCTTTTAAGGTTGATATAGATAGATTCTTGATCAGTAGGGGAATTAAGGGCTATAGGGAAAATGCAGGGAAATGGATATGAGGAGTTTTGGATTAGCTCTGATCCCATTGAATGTTGGTCCAAGCTCAAGGGGCCAAAAGGCCTACTCCTGTTTCAATTTCTTTTGGTCTTTTTGTAGTTTATGTACAAGCAGCCACTTAATCCTCTGCACTGCAGCTTTCTGCGGTCTTTCTCTGATGAAATGCTATTCAGCTCTTCCTTTCTTGCCAATCTTGTATCATCTCACATTTTCCCACGTTATCTTCTATCTGTCAAGTTTTTTTTGGCCACTCGCTTAACCTGTCTATATTGTTCTGTTATTCTTATCACTTGCTTTCTCACTTATTTGTGTGCATCTGAATACTTGACTACAGTTCATTCACTTCTAATCCCATAGCACAACGCTAACTACAGGTGGCCACCCTATCCCAACTCTTTGTCTTCTTTTTGTTAGCTGATCCTCTAAGCATACTAATGTACAACGCCCAACATCATGGGTTTTATACTATTAAGCAGCCTAATATGAAGTATAATATCAAATGCCTTTTAGAAATCCAAATAAGTTACATTTATATTATATCTGCCTTCTATTTTTATCTATCACCTTTATCTATCCTGCCTGTTGCTTCCTTAAAGAATTCAAATAAATTTGTCAGGCATGATTTTCCTTCATGAAGCCACACTGACTCTGCTTGATCATGTTATGGATTTCTAAATGCTCTGCTATTACATTATTTACAATCGACGATAGCAATTTCCCATTGACAGATGGCAAACTAACTGGCGTAGGGTTACCAGCTTTTGTCTGCTTCCTTTTCTTTATAAAACATCCTCTTGCTTTTTTTGAAAATCACTTCAAATATATGAGCTGTCATCTTGTACCTTTTACTAGTGGGAACAATCTCTCCCTATTTACTGTACTTTTGAATAAGGGTGTTAGCTTATGCAGTCTCTCCCCAGAACTGTCTGGAGAGTTTATTAGTTTTGTTTTGGAGAATGACTTTTGAGAAAGTGTATTGTTTCTGGAGTATTGGTAGCATAACATGGAAATAAAGAAATGGAAATTAAGCAAGGGATTAGCTCTGGTTGGAGTACTTGGAAGAAATGGAATATAGAGTTTTGTTTCTATTACCATGTTTTGCCCTGCGGGAGAAAGTTATTGCTGAAACTTAAAGGAAGAATCTACAAGACTGTTATGAGAATAACACAACTTGCACAGTGTAGAAATCTGGGCAACAGCAAGAACGAAGAAAACTCGATTGGATCTTCATGAGATGTGGATGCTAAGATGGAAGTGTGCAATGTTGAGAAAGGACAGAACAGGAACCAGGTATCAGGGTGTAAGTGAAGATTTTGGGAATGCCAAACGGACTGGCTGACAAGAGATTGAAAAATGTATGGTCATTTGTTTGGACAGCATGAGACTACAACTGGTGAATTGAGTGATGGACATCAGACTGGCAGGGAGCAGAAGAGGAAGGCCTAAAACCAGATGGAAACTTATGGCAGCAAGGGACTTCAATGCAGCATGTATGGAAGGTGATTGACAGGAGAAAGAAAAGATTGATAAACCAGCAGTCTGGTTACTCCCAGGTAGAATGGGAGACGCTGAAAGAAACGAATCAAAGATTACAGTTAGAATATTTCTGCCAGGTGCTCTGGTTTCCTCCCACAGTCCAAAGATGTGTAGATTAGGTGGATTGGTTATGCTAAATTATCCATAGTGTGGTGAGGCACGATGGGATAGCAGTTAGCCCTTCTGCCTCACAGTGCCAGGAACCTGGGCTTGATTCTAACTTCAGGCGACATTCTGTGTGGAAGTTGCACATTCTCCCCCAGTCTGCGTGGATTTCCGCCAGGTGCTCCAGTTTCCTCCCACAGTCCAAAGACTTACAGGTTAGGTAGACTGGCCATGTTAAATTGTCTGTAGTGTCCAGAGATGTGCAGGCCAGGTAGATTGGCCATGGTAAATTCAGGAATTGGGGTGGGATTGGTCTGTGTGGATGCTCTTCGGAGGGTTGGTACAGACGTAATGGGCCAAATGGCCTTGATCTGCCCTGTATGGATTCTACAACAGTGGAGGTAAGGCCACAATGCAGTCAGCCATGATCTTGTTGAATGGTGGAGCAGGCTCAAGGACAGTATGACTAGCTACTACAGCTCCTAATTCATATGACGTGATCTTAAAAATGGGGTCAGAATACAGCTTCTGTGCTGTACCCTAGAGCCATATAAATTTTTTTTAGTGAGAATCTGATTATCTGAAAAGAGCATTAATTTTGTTTCAGTTTGTTTTAATAGCTTTGTGCCAGCCTGTGCAAGAAGCTGCGGCTTGCAGCTTTACAGAAGCAGTTGACCGCATCTCCGGGTTTCAACACTCCAAGAGTTACTTGGAACAGTCTACCATGACAATAAGAACTAACATCATTTGTTTCATTTCCAAGTATGAAGGTTTTTCTCTTTAAAATCCTTCTTTCCCAAAAAACAAATCTGGGTATTTATTAATGAGCTAATTGATTGTTTATCATTTCCTCCCTGGCACAACGAAAGTAACATTATTGATGTGTGGGGGTACATGGACTTCTGGAAGATGTTTAATGCAGTGCCACAAAACAGATTTGTGAGGAAAGTTATAGGTCTTGGAACTAAAAGGTCATTAGCAATGTGAATACAAAATTGGCTGAATGATAAGAAACCAGTGTCTAAGGATATTTTTTGGGCTGGAGGAAGGTTTGTGGAACTGGGAACCTTGCTTTTCTTGTTAAGCATTAATCGTCCCAATCTTAAGCGCAAGGTGGCACGGTGGCTCAGTGGTCGGCACTGCTACCTCACAGGGACCTGGGTTCAATTCCAGCCTCGGGTGATTGTCTGCGTGGAGTTTGCACATTCTCCCCGTGTCTGTGTGGGTTTCCTCCCACAGTCCAAAGATGCGTAACGTAGGTGGATTGGCCTTGCTAAATTGCATATAGTGCCACAAGATGTTTAGGTTAGGTGGGTTAGACATGGGGAATGGGTCTGGGTGGGATGCTGTTCGGAGGGGTGGTGTGGACTTGTTGGACTGAATGGCCTATTTCCACACTGTAGGGATTCAATGATTGAATTTACAGACGACATAAAATGTGGAAGAATTGTAAACTGTGAGGAGACAGTGTAAAATTCTAGAAAGACATTGGCAAAGTGGGCAGATCGGTGACAAATAAGTTTTTTTTATCTATTCATTTGTGGGATATGGGCGTCACTGACTGGCCAGCATTAATTGCCCATCCCTAGTTGCCCTTGAGAAGGTGGTGATGAGCTGCCTTCTTGAACCACTGCAGTCCTCCTGCTGTGGGTTGACCCACAATGCTATTAGGGTGGGAATTCCAGGATTTTGACCCAGCGACAGTGAAGGAACGGTGATATATTTCCAAGTCAGGATGGTGAGTGGCTTGGAGGGGAACTTGGAGGTGGTGGTGTTCCCATATATCTGCTGCCCTTGTCCTTCTAGATGGAAGTGGTCATGGGTTTGGAAGGTGCTGTCTGAGGATTTTGGTGAATTTCTGCAGTGCATCTTTAAGGTAGTACACACTGCTACTACTGAGTGTCGGTGGTGGAGCGAGTGAATGTTTGTGGATGTAGTGCCAATCAAGCGGGCTGCTTTTTTCTGGATGGTGTCAAGATTCTTGAGTGTTGTTGGGGCTGCACTCATCCAGGCAAGTGGGGAGTATTCCATCACACTCCTGGCTTGTGCCTTGTAGATAGCGGACAGGCTTTGAGGAGTCAAGACGTGAGTTACTTGCCGCAGTATTCCTAGCTTCTGGCCTGCTCTTGTAGCCACTGAGTTAATATGGTGAGCCCAGTTGAATTTCTGGTCAATGGTAACCCCCAGGATGTTGATAGTGAGAGATTCAGTGATGGTAACACCGTTGAATGTCAAGGGGCGGTGTTTAGATTGTCTCTTATTGGGTGATGGTCATAGCCTGGCATTTGTGTGGCGCAAATGTCACTTGCCACTTGTCAGCCCAAGCCTGGATATTGTCCCGATCTTGTTGCATATGAACATGGACTGCTTCAGTATCTGAGGAGTCACGAATGGTGCTGAACATTGTACAATCATCAGTGGACATCCCCACTTCTGACCTTATGATGGAGAGAAGGTCATTGATGAAGCAGCTGAAGATGGTTGGGCCTAGGACACTACCCTGAGGAACTCCTGCAGAGATGTCCTGGAGCTGAGATGACTGACCTCCCACAACCACAATCATCTTCCTATGTGTCAGGTATGAGTCCAACCACCAGAGTGTTTGCCCCCTGATACCCACTGATTCCAGTTTTGCCAGGGTTCCTTGATGCCACACTCGGTCCAATGAAATCTTGATATCAAGGGCTGTCACTCTCACCTCACCTCTGGAATTCACCTCTTTTGTCCATTACAACCAAGGTTGTAATGAGATCAGGAGCTGAGTGGCCCTGGGGGAAGCCAAACTGGGCATCACTGAGCAGGTTATTGCTGAGCAGGTTCTGAGGAAGAGTCACTGGACCCGAAACGTTAACTCTGTTTTTTCCTTCATAGATGCAGCCAGACCAGCTGAGCTTTTCCAGCAAATTTGTTTTTATTGCTGAGCAGGTGCTGCTTGATTGCACTGTTGATGACACCTTCCATCACTTTACTGATGATTGAGAGGAGACTGATGGGACCGTAATTGGCCAGGTTGGACTTATCCTGATTTTTGTGTACGGGACATACTCAAGCAGTTATCCACATTGTTGGGTAGATACTGGTGTTGTATCTGTACTGGAACAGCTTGGCTAAGGGAGCGGCAAGTTCTGCAGCACAAGTCTTCAGTACTATTGCTGGAATGTTGTCAGGGCCAGTAGCTTTCGCAGTATCCAATGTCTCCAGCTGTTTCTTGATATCACACGGAGTGAATCGAATTGGCAGACGACTGGGGACCACTGGAGGAGGCCGAGATGGCTCATCCACTTGGCACTTCTAGCTGAAGATTGCTGTGAATGCTTCAGCCTTATCTTTTGCAATGATGTGTTGGGCTCTTCCATCATTGAGGATGGGGATATTTGTGGATCCTCCTCCTCCAATGAGTTGTTTAGTTGTCCACCACCATTCACGCCTCGATGTAGCAGGACTGCAGAGCTTAGATCTGATCTGTTGGTTGTTGGATAGCTTAGCTTTGTCTATCACTTGCTGCTTCCGCTGTTTGGCGTGCAAGTAGTCCTGTTTGCTGGTTTCACCAGGTTGATACCTCATCTTTAAGTATGCCTGGTACTGCTCCTGGCATGCTGTCCTGCACTCCTCATTGAACCAAGGTTGATCCCCTGGCTTGATGGCAATGGTTGAGTGGGGGATATGCCGGGCCATGAGGTTACAGATTGTGTATTGATGGTCCACAGCGCCTCATGGATGTCCAGTCTTGAGTTGCTAGATCTGTGTGAAGCCTGCCCCATTTAGCAAGGTGATAGTGCCACACAACACGATGGAGGTTGATCTCAATATGAAAGCGGGATTTCATCTCCAAAAGGACTGTGCAATGGTCACTCTTACCGATACTGTCATGGACAGATGCAACTGCAGCTGGCAGATTAGTAAGGATGAGGTCAAGTATGTGTTTCCTTCGTGTTGTTTCCTTCACCACCTGCTGCAGACCCAGTTTAGCAGCTATGTCCGATAGGACCCGACCAGCTTGATCAGTGGTACTGCTGCTGAGCCACTTTTGGTGGTGGGCATTGACATCCCCCACCCAGAGTACATTTTGTGCCCTTGCCATCTTCAGTGTTTCCTCTAAGTGTTGTTCAACATGGAGGAGTACTGATTCATCAGCTGAGGGAGGACGGTATGTGGTAATCAGCAGGAGGTTTCCTTGCCCATGTTTAACTTGAAGCCATGAGAGTTCATGGGGTCCGGAGTCAATGTTGAAGACTCCTAGGGCAACTCCCTCCCAACTGTATAGCACTGTGCCACCCCCTCTGCTGGGTCTGTTCTGCTGGTGGGATAGGACATATCCAGGGATGGTGATGATGGTGTCTGGGACATTGTTTGTAAGGTCTGATTCTGTGAGAATGACTATGTCAGTCTGTTGCTTAACTAGTCTGTGAGACATCTCTGCCAATTTTGGCACTAACCCCCAGATGTCAATGAGGAGGACTTTGCAGGGTCGACAGGGCTGTTTCTGCCGTTCTCTTTTTCAGTGCCTAGGTTGGTGCCAGGTGATCTGTCCATTTTCATTTCTTTGAAACTCTGTAGCAATTGGTATAACTGAGTGGCTTGCTAGATACCATTTCAGAGGGGGTTGAGAGTCAACCATGTTGCTGTGGGTCTGAAGTCACATGTAGGCCAGACCAGGAGAGGGTGGCAGATTTCCTCCCCTGAAGGACATTAGTGAACCAGATGGGTTTTTCCTGACAATTGGCAATGATTTCAGGGTGATCAGTAGATTCTTAATTCCTGACTTTTTTTTTTGAATTCCAATTCCACCATCTGCTGTGGTGTGATTCAAACCCGGGTCCCCGGAACATCAGCTGGGTTTTTAGGTTAACAGTCTAATTATAATACCACTAGGCCATTGCCTACCCTCTATGTTGAAAAGTGTGAGGGGATACAAAAGAAGAATATTTAAAGACAATAAAATTCTAAAGGGGTTGCAGGACCAGAGACACTTCGGTGTCTATGTCCACAGATTGATGAAGGTGGTTGTGCAGGTGGAGAAAGCAGAAATATTCTCAACACTATTAATTGAGGCATAGAGTACAAGGACAAGGAGGTGATGTTGAACTTGTATAAGACACTTGTTAGACATCAGTTGGAATATTCTCTATGGTCGTGGGCATCATATCGTAAGAATTATGTGAACTTATTGGAGAGGAGGAACAAAAGTGATTTATGGCAATGGTTCAAGGGATGACAAACTTCAGTTATGAGGATAGATTGAAGAAGTTGGGACTGTTTTCCTTGGACAAAAAGCTAAGATGAGATCTGATAGAGGTTTTCAAAATCATGAGTGGGCTAGATACAGGAGGTAGGGAGATACTATTCTCACTTGCAAGAGTAACAAAAAAAGAGATGATAGTCATTCAAAGTGATTTCCAATAGAAGCAAAAGGGCCCTTCATTTGAAAGGAGGAGTCAAGAAATGTACCTAATCGGCCAGTTAGCTTAACATCTGTTTAATGTTTTAGTGAAGATCTGATAATAGAAAAATGTTAGCCTTTGTTATGAAGGATGTAATAGCAGAGTATTTATAGAAACTTAATATGATCAAGCACAGTCAGCATGGCTTTACAAAGGGGAAATTACAGGAATATAGGAGCATGTGTAGGTCATTCAGCCCCTGAGCCTACTCCAGCATTCAATAAGATCATGGTTGATCTGTGGCCTAACTCCTTGGGCCCATATTACTTAAAAACTTGCTTAATAAAAATTTGTCTTTCTCAACTTTAAACAATTAAATTAACATTGACTGCCATTTGAGAAAGAGAGTTCTGAACCTCCACTGCTCTTTGCGAGTAGAAGTGCTTTCTAACATCTCTCCTAAATGGCCTGACCCTAACTCTTAGACTATATTCCCTGGTTCTAGAATCTTCAACCAGTAGCTTGGGGCAGCACAGTGGCACAGTGGTTAGCACTGCTACCTCACAGTGCCAGGGACCTGGGCTCAATTCCACCCTCGGGCAACTGTCTGTGTGGAGTTTGTGCATTCTCCCCGTGTCTGGGTGCTCCAGTTTCCTTCCACAGTCCAAAGATGTGCAAGCTAGGTGGATTGACCATGCTAAATTGCCCATAGTGTGCAGGGATGTGTAGATTAGGTGGGTTATAGGGGAATGGGTTTGGGTGGTTGCTCTGAGGGTTGGTGTGAACTTATTGGGCCAAAGGGCCTGTTTCCACTCTGTAAGGATTCTATTCTATGATTCAGTAGAAACAGTTTATCTTTGTCTACCCTATCATTCCCTGTTAATGTCCTGAAGATCTTGATGAGATCACCCTTTAACCTTTCAAATTCTAGAGAATAAATGCATAAATCATGCCTGAAAAATTTATTGAAACTTGTTGAGGTGTTTATAAGCAGGATAGTTAACTTGTTTTGGTACCCTTATGTTGACATTGGAGGCAGTCCAAATAAGGTTCACTAGGCTGAGCCCAGGTACAGAGGGAATGTCTTATGATGAGAGGTCATCAGGGTCTAGAAGAATGTGAAATGACCTTATTGAAACAGACAAGATTCTTAGGGGACATGACAGAATCGATGCAAAAAGGTGGTTTCCCCTTATGGGAGGAATAAGGACCAGATTGTTTAATTGCAGAGTAAGGGATCACCCATTGAAGACTGAGGGAAGAAGAGGAATTATGAAATTCTTTACTGCAGAGGGCTGTTGAGGTTGGGGCAGGAAGTATTTCAAGGCAGAGACAGAGATTTTTTAATCAGTCAAAGAATCAAGGGTTATGCTGAAAGGAAGGAAAACAGATTTGAGGATTATAAAATTAGCCATGATCTCATTGAATGGCAGAGCAGACTTGTTGGGCTGAATGGTCTGTTTCTGCTGCTACATCTCACTATGATAGGGAAAAGAAAAGCTTTCTCACTCAGCCAGTAGTCAGGGCATGGAATGTCGTAAGTGGAACTATAGTGGAGGCAGCTTCACAATTGAGGATAAAGAAAAAGCACCTGAGATTATTTGGATAGTAATAATACATGACACTGAGGGGAGGGGGAAAGAGGAAAGCAGCTTCAAAAAACTTGTCCATCTTCCTCCTCACCTATCCCTTCCACCCTTCCCACTGACCAATCATAATATCTCACTAGCTACATCCAGCTATCTCCATGCCAGCTCCCCTCCCATCAGCTCCGTTCTACTCTCCCACCATCTATTTCTGGGCTTCCCCTTCCCTCTATTTATTCGGCAATATTAAGAACTGCCAATGCTGGAGTCAGAGATAACACAGTGTGGAGCTGCAGGAATGCAGCAGGTCAGAGAACTAGGAGCAGGAGTAGACCATCCAGCCCCTCAAGCCTGCCCCACCATTTAATAAGATTGTGGCTGATCTTTTTGAGACTCAGCTCCACTCACCATAACCCTTAATTCCTTTACTGTTGAAAAATTTATCTAGCCTTGCCTTAAAAACATTGAGTGAGGTAGCTTCAACCACTTTACTGGCCAGGGAATTCCACAGATTCACAACCCTTTGAACAAAGAAAGAACAAAGAAAACTTACAGCCCAGGAACAGGCCCTTCGGCCCTCCAAGCCTGCACCGATCCAAATCCACTGTCTAAACCTATCGCCCAATTCCTAAGGATCTGTATCCCTCTGCTCCCCACCTACTCATGAATCTGTCCAGACGCACCTTAAATGAATCTACCGTGCCTGCCTCTACTACCTCTGCTGGCAACGCGTTCCAGGCACCTACCACCCTCTGTGTAAAGTACTTTCCGCGTGTATCCCCCTTAAACTTTTCTCCTCTCACCTTGAACGCGTGACCCCTCGTTATTGAATCCCTCACCCTGGGAAAAAGCTTATCTCTATCAACCCTGTCTATACCCTTCATGATTTTGAAGACCTCAATCAGGTCCCCCCTCAATCTCCTTTTTTCTAATGAAAACAATCCGAACCTACTCAACCTGTCTTCATAGCTAGCACCTTCCATACCAGGCAACATCCTCGTAAACCTTCTCTGTACCCTCTCCAAAGCTTCCACACCCTTTTGGTAATGTGGCGACCAGAACTGTACACAGTATTCTAAATGCGGCCGAACCAAAGTCTTGTACAATTTTAACATGACCTGCCAGCCCTTATACTCAATACCCCGTCCGATGAAGGCAAGCATACCATATGCCTTCTTGACCACTCTATCCACCTGTGCAGCCACCTTCAGGGTACAATGGACCTGAACTCCCAGATCTCTCTGCTCATCAACTTTTCCCAAGGCTCTTCCGTTTACAGTATAGTTTGCTCTAGAATTAGACCTCCCAAAATGCATCACCTCACACTTGCCCAGATTGAACTCCATCTGCCACTTCTCCGCCCAACTCTCCAGTCTATCTATATTCTCCTGTATTCTTTGACAATCCCCTATGCTTTCTGCTACTCCCCCAATCTTCGTGTCATCTGCAAACTTACTGATCAGACCACTTATGCCCTCTTCCAGATCATTTATGTAAATCACAAACAACAGTGGCCCCAGCACTGATCCCTGTGGAACACCACTGGTCACCTTTCTCCATTTCGAGAAACTCCCTTCAACTACTACTCTCTGTCTCCTGTTGCTCAACCAGTTCTTTATCCACCTAGCTAGAACACCCTGTACACCGTGTGACTTCACTTTCTCCATTAGTTTACGATGGGGAACCTTATCAAACGCCTTACTAAAGTCCATGTAGATGACATCTACAGCCCTTCCTTCATCTATCAACTTGGTCACTTCCTCAAAGAACTCTATTAAGTTAGTAAGGCATGATCTCCCCTGCACGAAACCATGTTGCCTATCACTGATAAGCCCATTCTTTTCCAAATATAAATAGATTCTATCCCTCAGTACCTTCTCCAGCAACTTTCCCACCACTGACGTCAGGCTTACTGGTCTGTAGTTACCTGGAATATCCCTACTACCCTTCTTGTACAGGGGGACAACATTAGCAACTCAACTTTGGGTGAAGAAGTTCGTCCTGACCGCAGTCCTACATCTGCTTCCCTTTATTTTGAAGCAATGCCCTCTAGTTCTAGATTCACCTGCTACTGGAAACAACCTCCCTGTTTCCACTTTACCTACTCCCTTCATAATCTTATATGTTTCTATAAGGAGCAGGAAAGTCAACGATGTTCAATGTATTGACTCCGTCCGTTTATTTCTGGGATCCCATCCCCAATCTTGACGAACAGTTTCAGTCCGAAACGTTAATCTCCCCGCTCCTTGGATGCTGTATGACCTGCTGTGCCTTTACCGACTCCAATTTGAACCATCCATCGCCTCTCTGCGAGACCCACCCGCCACTGAGGGAGGGGGCGGGGGAAGCGGCCCATGAAGTCCCGCCCATTTTCCAGACCAACGGCTGTGAAACTTTTCCACGACCCCGCCCCTATTCCTGTCAATCGTACGGGAAACGGGGTGGGGGGTAACCGACCATGTCATTGGGGAGATTTCATGTCAGTCAGGAGCGCGTCACAAGCCCTTCCCGCCCCCATAGCGCGTGTCTTTGATCTCGCTCCGCCCACCGTTGGTGGATGACGGCTTTATCTCTTCGTTCCCTCAGTGTCCTTTTAATCTTATTTCCAAGTTAACTGTCTGGACTTTGCTTTTGAATGTTAACTTGATGTCGTGTGATAATTTTTTTGAACGTTTGGGAAGCATGGGATGGATAGTTCGCATTTTGCGTTCTAAATAAGCGTTTTTTTTAAAAAAATGGATGAATTATTGCGAGGGGAGTGGGGGAGGAACACTCGTCTCGGTGGAACTTAACTGGGTTTTTTTGGGGCAAAAAAACAGAAATCACGAGTAAGTCACCTTTCGTAAATCACCTGCTCCCTTCATTCCACCTCTTCCCCCTCCTTGCAATAAAAGTAATGAAAAGAACGAAAGAAAAAGGGTGTTGAAGGGTATTGACCGGCGTGTTACTGGATGTAATAATAGAGGAAAGGGGATGGAGCTGAAAGGTAAGGTTGGAGAGATGTGGGGACGAAGCAGTTTATTCTCTTCTCCCCTTTCAATCGAGCGAGAACGAATTTCTTACTTGATTTCTCTTTGCGTCATTTATTAATTTTCGTATTTTGTTTTCGTGTTCACTTTATACTATCCGAAAAGCAAGATTTCGGCAATGAGGATACGTGTGTTGTAATCCGTGCATTTTAGCCTTAAATACCGTGGGGAAAATACGAGATAACAAGTATGGGGCTGGATGAACACAGCAGGTCAAGCAGCATCATAGGAGCCGGAAAACTCGACGTTTCGGGCCTAAACCCTTCATCAGAAAAAAAGTGTTTACATTTTTAATGCGTTTTTAGAGAAAATACTGTATGTAAATCTACTAGGTTTAATGATCGTTTTGTTTGGTCCCAAGAATTGCTGCTTTTTAAAAAAAGCACTTTCAGTAAACTGAAAAGGTAGTTTCAGTCTTCAAGCTTTTCGTTTTGGAGGGAGTTGTTGTGGTGGAGGGGGGGGCGGCTTTGTTTCTTCAGAAAGCGCATGAAGGAGTTGTCGGCTTATTTGTTCTCCCGACGTTATGTGCATTGGCTGGCTGGCGGGCAGTCTGTGCTTTGCGCGAACGTTATTCACAATCGACACTTTTTTCCTGGAGGCGCAAATGCTTTTCATTCAACCCGAGTACGTGGTAAAAATATGCTGGCGTTGCCTGGCAAAAGGACGGAATATGTACGCCTACATGTACGTAATTTTGTCACTGAAATAACCAGCAATATCGATTTTAAAAAAAAAAATCCTGACACAGCAAACGATTCGGAACGCAGAAGAAAGACTAACCTTTCGGGCTGACATTCTGAATTGACTTATTCTCATGGAAGGAACGGTTCTGCTCGAGTTCCTTCTGAACCGTATTTAATTAAATGCTGCAATATTTTTTCCCCTCACTTCCAAGTCGTCGTCTAACGTCGCAATAGTATTGATGTATTTTAATACTCAAAAATGCTTCACGTTTTAAGTTAACAAATGATTAGTAATTGCAACGTCGCCCAGCAGTGATAAATATTTAAATTACAAGACTGCTTCATTCAGCAGTCTTGTAATTTAAATTTTTTTGTTGACTTGCGGTTTTGAGGACTTTTCTTTCCTCACTAACAACCAGTATGGTGGGTGAGACTGATGTCTGAGTGCAAACGTTAAACTTCCTAAAAATTTTTAGAAATCTAGGCATATTGGCATATTACAATAATTGTATTTGACAGTATATGGCAAAATAATATGCTCTTTTAATATTTCAGAATTATTTGGTTACCATTCCACCTGTTGGCTGCAGTAAAGGAACCAAAGCAATCTCTAAATAAAAACCAAAAGAACTGCGGAAGCTGTAAATCAGCAATCTCTTGTGGTTCTTGGGGTATTCCATAACATTACAGGGCTGGCAGCAAAATAAGTTTAAGCTATTTCCATTTATAGTAGTGCAGTGTCAAGGCAGCATACCTCTCATTTACAGCTAAAATTTTTTTTCATGTTGGGAGTCATAATGAAACCACCTTTACCTAAAATACTGCTCGATGTCAGTTTGATTTCTTATTCTGTCTAACTAAAGCATCCTCATTGCCTGAACTGTTTCAAGATGTATGGTGATAAGTGGTTAACACTGTTGCCTCTCAGCACCAGGGACCTGGGTTTGATTCCAGCCTTGGGTGACTGTGCAAATGCCACACAGATGTTCTCCTTGTGTCTGCGTGGGTTGCTGCTGGGTGCTGAGGTTTCCTTCTCCACCCCCCCCCCACCTCCCAGCCCAAAGATGGGAGGGTTTGGAGGATTGGCCATGGTAAATTGCTCTGCAGTGTTCAAGGATGTGCAAGCCAGGATGTGCAAGTAGAGTTACCGGGATAAGGTGGGGGATTGGCTCTGGGTGGGATGCTCTTTGGAGGGTCATCACAGACTTGATGGGCTGAATGGTCTCTTTCTGCACTGTAGGGTTTGTGATTTCTGTTGTTGGCTTGCTCGCTGAACTGGCTGGTTATTGTCCAGACATTTTGTCACCATGCTAGATAACCTCATCAGTGCGACCTCTGGTGAAACGATGTTGTTCTAATGTGCTTGGTATTTATAAGATCCGGTCTGTTAAGTTGGGTTGTGTCACTTCCGGTACTGTTCTGCATGAGTTTCTATATGGGGTCTTATTCCACATATCTGTTGATTGCGTTATAGGTTGAAAACCAGGCCTCTAGAAATTCCCGTGCGTGTCTGTGGTTGGCTTGAGCTAGGATGGTCACGTTGTCCCAGTTAAATTGATGGTCTTCATTAGAACACAGAACAGTACAGGCCCTTCGGCCCATGATGTTGTGCCGAACTTTTACCCTAAACCCAAGGTCTATCTGACCTCCACCCCTACCTTATACTATCATCCATGTGTCTATCTAATAGCTGCTTAAATGCCCCTAATGAGGCCAACTCCACTATCCTCTCCGGCAATGCATTCCACGCCCTTACCACTCTCCGAGTAAAGAACCTACCTCTGACGTCTCCCCTATATCTACCTCCACTCACTTTAAAACTATGCCCCCTCGTAATAGCTACCTTCACCGTAGGAAAAAGTCTCTGGCTGTCCACTCTATCTATACCCCTGATCATTTTGTACACCTCTATCAAGTCACCTCTCATCCTTTGTTGTTCTAAAGAGAAAAGCCCTAGTGCTCTCAACCTTTCCTCGTAAGACCTTCCCTCCATTCCAGGCAACATCCTGATAAATTTCCTCTGCACCTTTTACAACGCTTCCACACCTTTCCTGTCTGAGTGCACTGAGATGAGGGAAAGTTCATTGTCGTTTACCTGCTAGCTGGTGTTTGTGCATCCTGATGGCTAGTTTCTTTTCGGTCTGGCTGATGTAATGTTTCTTGCAGTCGTTGCAAGATATTTTGTAAACTGTGTTGGTCCTGCATGTCATGGGCATCGGGCCTTTGGTCCTTGTGAGTGTTGGTAGTGTGTCTGTGGGTTTGTGTGCTACTGTGATTCCTAGCGGTCACCAGAGTCTCGTCAGTTCTGATATGTTCTTGATATGCGGTAGTGTGGCCAGTCTTTAATGGTCAAATACACAAATAAATGGCACATCTATGGGGTCACCCATCTCTGGACATATTGCAAAGACTGGAAAGCGCTACCCTCCCCACTCATACAGCCAAAACTGTGGATCTGATATGTGGACGACACATTTGTCATCATTAAATGCACCAAGTTAGAGATACACCCTCTCATCAACAATGTTTTCACTGGGATCAAATTTACGAGAGAAGAGGAAGACAACAATCAACTTCTGTTTCTAGACATTAGAGTAGAATGAGTGACCAACGGGGAGTTCCAATCTACAGTAGGTAGGAAGGCAACCCACACTGACCAAATTCTAAATTTGCACAGCAATTATCCCAACGTCTACAAGCATGGCTGTGTTAGGGCACGATTCAAGTGGGTCACAACTCACTGCGACACACCAGAACTGTGCAGGAAGGAGGAAGAGCACCCATACAAGGCCTTTGCTAACAGCAGATATCCCAACAACTTCATCCACAGGTGCCTACTAGATTGACAATGCCAAGAGAATTAGAATTAGAATCCCTACAGTGTGGAAAGAGGACACAGTATGCCCTAATACACTGGCCAGACTACCATATACCAAGAACATATCAGAACCCAATAACGAGACTCCTGTGACCACTAGGAATCATGGTAGTACACAAACCCAGAGCCACACTATGACAAATGCTCACAAGGACCAATACCCATGACGTGCAGGACCAGTGTAGTTTACAAAATACCTTACAATGCCTGCAACAAATGTTACATCATCCAGACCAGAGGGAAACTAGCCATTAGGATACACGAAAACTAGCTAGCAGCAAAATGATATAACGAACTTTCCCTCATCTCAGTGCACGCGGACGATGAAGGCCATCAATTTAACTGGGACAGCGTGACCATCCTAGCTCAAGCCAACCACAGACATGCACGGGAATTCCTACAGTCCTGGTTTTCAACCCATAATGCAATCAATAAACGTGGACCCCGTATAGAAACCCATGCAGAACAGTACCGGAAGTGACACAAGCCACCTTAACAGACAGAATTGCATAAATACCAAGCGAAGTAGAACAACATCGCTTCATGTTACCTAGCATGGTGACGAAACGTCTGTATGATAACCAGCCAACTCAGTGAGCAAGCCAACAACCTCATTCACCACCTGAGCTGCAAATCTTTGCAAGAACCTGAAACTGTGATTTCCGTTAATCTCTGCACTCTTTTTAAAGATTTTGTCTTTCTAAAGCTGAAGTACTCAGAATTGTACACAATGCCCCAGTTAAGATTGAATTGGTCACATCATTGGTTGTCTCTGTGCCTCTGACAAGGATCCTGTATGTATTTTGAAGCGACTTCTTAACCACATTACTTTTTATCGAAATATATTACCACTGCTTTGAATCACATCTGTGAAGTGACTGGCCGTTTTACCAGATAATTTTGTTTTGAAGTATCATTGCTATCTTCCAAATTCTCTACGCTTTCACTGGTGGTCATCTAAAAATTTTGGAATGTTGACTGTTGTCACTGATGCACATTGAGAAAAGCAGTGCCACTGATACTGTAGGAAACATCTATATGGACAGATGAATTGGAGCAGGGATAGGCCAGTTGGCGCTCTCATCCATTCCACAAATTAATAATATGGCTGCTCTCCCTGTGGTTTCAACTCCACATTCCTGTCCACTCCCACTAAAGTTGACTTCCTTGTTAGTCAACAATCTGTTCACTTATGCCGTGATATTCATGGACGCTGCCTCCAATATTCTGTGGAGAATAGCGTTTCAAGGGCACTCTAACGTTTTGAAAGAAAACAAATTCTCCTCTTCTCATTCTTAAGTGGGAGACTCCTCCTTACTGAACCATGACTCTTGACTCTAGATTTCCTTTCAGATGAGAGATCTTTCAGTATGCACACTTAATTTTCTCAGGATCTTTTATGTAATGTGGTTAAGAAGTCACTTCAAAATGCATACATGATCCTCTTATTTTGCTAAACTCCCAATGACTAGAAGCGGAGCCTGTTGAACCTTTCCTCATAAGATTACTCCATGCCAACCTGTCCTCCTCCACTCCCAGGTCGAGTGAATAGTTTTTAATGCGTGTGTAACCGTAATAAAGTTGCTCTGGTTCTAGAGGAACATAGGACTGTTCTCTTGTTAGAGAGATGACTTGTGGTGGATTTAACCTGAGGGTTGATTAAAGAGAGCAAAACTAAATGTGGTGTTCCAGATGTGACCTCACCAACGCTTATATACAACTGTGGTTAAAACATCAATTTTCATACAAAATTGCCTTGGCAAGAAACAGCAATACTTTGTTTCTCATGTGCAAGTTTACCCAAATTCCTTTATACCTCCAAGTTCTGAAATCTGTCCTTTTAAATAATATGCTGCTTTCCAATATTATACTTCATCTGCCAAATTTTTTTGCCCACTTTATGTATCCATATCCCTTTTCAGATTCCTTATGTTCTCTCCACAACTTACTACCTATTTCCTTTTGTGACAAGACCACTTCTCTTCTTACCATGGTAGGTGTTCTTGGCTGGAACAGCATTAATTGCCTTTCACCTTGAAGATGGTGATGAATTGCCATCTTGAACCGCAATATTTGGAGTATTGATTACATTTTTGAGCTCCTTATTTCGGCTTTTTGCTGCCTTCCTATATTTTTGGATAACTAGCCTATAGTTTATTGCTGAAGAAGGGTCCAGACCCGAAACGTCAGCTTTCCTGCTCCTCTGCTGCTTGGCCTGCTGTGTTCATCCAGCTGTACACCTTGTTATCTCTTATAGTTTATTGCTTTCTGTCTCCCTCCATGTGCACATAGAGGAATTAATGTTTGCTATTTTCAGATCTGATGAGATGTTTCCAGAATTTAGGAAAATTTCTTTCAATGCACTTTCTTTTAAGAGACCATAGGATGAAGTCACCAGGGCCAAAATTTGAGTTCTATTAATTTTCTCATTACCCTTGCCTTGGTGATTTGTGACCATTTGAAATTTCTCCCTCCTGTTCACAATCCGCATCATAATTATTTATCAGATGTTATTTGTACCCAAACCATGAAGATGGATACAAAATGTTAAATAAGCTGTTTCTTTATTTTCCTCAATTAATTCCCCAGGTTTTCTAGAGATCCAATGTTCATTTTTCCTCTCACTTTTTAAATTCCTGCAGAAACTCCATCTTTTTTCATTTCTCAAGCTTTCTCTTCCTGAAGTTGCAAGTTTCTTTCTCTTTATTAGTCTTTAATCACTTTTTTTATCTTGACCAGTCTTCTGACTTATCTTTCATTTTTGCTTTTGCTTTCAGTGTGACACTATCTGTGCCTTAGTTATGTTGGAATAGTGCATCCTTTTCTTTCTCATTGGAATGGACTTCTTTTGAGTATTCTGAAAGGTCTCCTTAAACATATGTTGCTGTATATCTTGCTCCTGCCCCTCAAACTATTGTTGTCCACTCCATGTAGTTTCCTGTCACTTGAATGATTTGGAATTCTCTTATTCCAGGGGATAGAACTTTGCTGGGTGTGTGTGTGGGGAGGTGGGGGAGCACTATTCTCCAGTCTTGTGGGACCTCGTCTGTTGCTAAAGAGTATACAAAGATTTCTGTCAAGGTCCCAGCAATCTCCTCCCTTACATGTCTAGTATCCTGGGATAGATCCCATCAAACCCTGGGGACTTATCTACATTAATGTTTTTGAAGACACTCAATGCCATTATCTTGATATCAATGTACCCCTCCCTAATCTTACCATCTATGTCCGTTTCCTTGGTGAATACTGATGCAAAATACTCAGTAAGAACTTCACCCACTTCCTCTGGCTCCATGCATGTATTTTGTCCTTTAATCTTGCATGGATCTACCTTTTCTCTAGCTATTCTTTTGCTTGATGAAGGAGAATCCCAAGACGTTTATTATGTGTATTAAATGACAGAAAGCAGTGGACCAGGCACTGATCCTTGCGATACACCACTGGTCATGGGCCGCCAGTCTGAAAAACAACCCTCTACCATCACTATCCTGTCTCCTACCTTTAAGCCAATTTTGTACCCAAATGGCTAGCTCTCCTGGATTCTGTGATCTAACTGATCTACTGTGAGTACCCGATCCTTATTTTGTAGTTATGAAACTTCAAAACTCCAGCCATCTGGCATCCTGCTTCTAGGACATTCTATTGTGCATATAGCAACCTTGTGTAACATAAAATTTATTCTCGCCTATTGTCTCCCTGTATCTTTTAATGGCGCCTACCTTGTTCTTGATTTTTCTCTATAAGAGGAAACATCCTCTGCATATCCATCCTTCAAAGCTCCCAGAGGATCTTCTGAACCTTCATCACAGAAACATTATTGTTGCTTGGAAGCCAGAGTTCTAATATGGCAGAATCATGTAGAATTTTAGTTGATTTTGTATTAAACTGTCTTTAACATAAAGGACAGAGCAACTTCATGTTGAGCTCTGTGATTAGTGCATACATCTGGAAATATTCATAGCATTAAATAGGAATGTTTTCAATTTTTTGAGGTGAACAGTTTAGTCTTTTAAGGAAAAGTCAGGACAGAAGAAAGGAGGGGAGAAAAATAGTTGGAGTGTGGTTCACTATGATACAAGGAGAGAACGTTTTTAATAAAATACCCAGGAAGTTTGTGTATGTAGGTTTCTATCAGAGAGAATAGGTTATGACAGTGTAGATTTCTTAAGGCTAGCAGCCTGTAAAGCATTTCGGCTGAAAAGAAGTCCTGAATGTTTAATGTCAGTAAATGAAGCTCTAGAAGGCTTTGAAAGAAGAGTCTAAGGAACCTGTTTAAAAAATAGGTGATCTCTGTTAACAGTCTAGAGATCTCCTGGAGAAATTTTATGGAAAGAAAACTGCATAAGTGAATGCAGAAGTTCGCTGGAAAGAAGGTACGTTTGTACCTACTGAGCAGTATACTTTTATGGTGGACGTGAGGATGACTGATATAGGATAACCCAACAAATTGGTCTCAACACTTTCAAACTTCATACAAATCATTACAGAATCTATTGAGTAATTCCCATTCTTCATTGTCTGGGAGTTTTGCCACTGTTTATCTTGGGCATTATCTGTTCTTTTACCTAAGGCAGGCTTTGTCTGTTGGATTAATGCAGCTCCAGTGCTTTTAAGTTTCTGTACATCTGTGGTTCCTGTGCACTTGTACAATAAGTCTGGAAAATTTAACCTCTAACTGATACTGATACTGATTCAGTCCCCTTCACTGTTGTTGTGAGGGTGAAATATTGAATCTTAATTTTGTGGTAGATGTGATAAGTTTATTGCAAATTGATTTGTTTTTTCTTGTGTGATAAAAGTACACGGGCAGCCTTATGTGAATAACTTTCCGTGCCTGACCAACATGTACCTTTTACCGTTTGGTTGCCATGTTGTTATTGTTTATCAAGCCAGATTTCATTCTGGGATCTGACTAGTCTAGTATTGCCATCAGTTGGGATTATAACAGTTACAATCAAGATGTATCTGGAGTTTGAGAATAAGAGACAAGCTGAGCCTGTTGAACCTTTCCTCGTAAGACAACATGCCACCCCTAAGTAATGACCTAAAATCTGTGAACTGCTTCCAAAGCATTTACATTGGTCTTAACGAAAGTCTCCAACACTACTCACAGGACTCCAGATGTGGTCGAACAGCTGCCCTGTATAACTGAAGTTGATGTCTGCTGATTGTTCAATACTATTTTTGACTTCCTTGTTTTATGAAGTTGTGTAGAGTACTTGTGAATTGGAAGGAAGGAAGCTAGAATTTTTTTGTTTTGTACTTTTCTTAGCTTGGAGATTTTTTTTAAAGAATCCCTACTAGGTTGACGCAGGCCATTCGGCCTTTCAAGTCCATATTGACCCTCCAAAGAGCATCCTAACCAGATCCATTCCCTTACCCATTCCTGTAACTGTGCGTTTCACTGCACCTAACCTATACATCCCTGAACACTGGGCAACTTAGCATGGCAAATCCATCCAACTTGCCCATCTTTGGACTTTACACAGAAAAACGTCAGTAAGTAGTTGAAGATGTATAGCCAGTTTTGAAATTGAAACGAGTATCAATTGGCTGTGTGATTGGAAACCTATAGGCTTGTTTTGTTGTTTTTGGCAACTAGCTTGAATCGGCAAACTAATTTAATTTAAACCAAGCACTTAGAGTTTGAAGACCAATTGAATTTAAATCTGATGGTTTTGAGACAACCTCGTACCAGTGCTATTGTAAGAAAATTGAGATGTCATCCAAGGTATATAAGAAGAGGGTTTTTTGAAAATTGGGGGAGAACAAACCTCCTTGTGAGGAATAAAAGTCTAGCTGTCACAGAAATCTGTAAGCTTTCTAGGAAAGCACCATCTATCCACTAAAGGTAACACGGCATTTCTAGGATAAAAGTCCTCACCAGAAGATATTCAGAGAAAAGATCCCTGATAGAAGGATTAGCGGAAGAAAGGCATTTGTGACTGGAGAGACAGCGGAGAAGGCAGAACATTCTGGAAGACACACCCTGTATGGACTTTAACTCTATAAGTTTTAATTCAGTTTTCTTATTACTTGGGTTTCCATAAGTGAGACTTGTTTATTGGAACAGCATACCAGTAGAATTTTTTTCAGATAGGGAATAGTTAGTAGTTGGGAATTGTTCGGTTTGTTAGTAGTTCTGTTAATTTGTTCACTGTTAAGGTGAAAGAAATAAATTGTTACTTATTGCTTACAAAGTGGATATCAGGGATTTTCTTTCGTTTAACCACTCCTTTTTAACAGAATAGGTGAGGTGAGGCAAGATTCTCTGGGTGTTTTGGGTTTAATAATTAGAAGGGGACCTCTACTCCTGCCGTAACAGATTTGGGGGCTTGTGTTTTGATTTTAATTATCAGAGGGGTTCAACTTCCCCGTTATGATACTTGAATAATGTAGCAGTCCATGCTGA
Source organism: Ginglymostoma cirratum (assembly GCA_024137785.1). NCBI lineage: Eukaryota > Metazoa > Chordata > Chondrichthyes > Orectolobiformes > Ginglymostomatidae > Ginglymostoma > Ginglymostoma cirratum. The sequence continues at coordinate 17,888,795 of JAHRHZ010000249.1, forward strand.
AATGCTTTTAAGACCTGCACAATATCCAGTTTGGGCTGACAAGTGACAAGTAACAGTGCCAGGTGCTTGGGTGGGTTCAGTAACCTAAATCTCCACCCAGGTCAAAGGCTAGGAACGCTTTAATGAAACTCTCTGCCAGATTCCCCCAAAGCCTGTCCCCAAGTCAGGAGAATACGCCCTACTTGTCTGGATGAGCGCAGCTCCAACAACACGAGAAGCCCAACACCATCTAGGACAAAGCAGTTTGCTTGATTGACATCACATTCACAAATATTCACTTCCACTTCCTCTTCCTCTGTTGCTCAGCAGAAGTGTGTACCATCTACCAAGGTGCTCTACAGAAATTCACCAAGTCTCCTTAGTTAGCAATTTCCAAACTTGTCTGTTTTGAAGCTGATGATCCCAAAGGCAGCAAATGCGTGGCATTGCCTGTGAGTATCCCTGCACGACACTCACCATTCTGATTTGCAATGATAAGACTGTTTTGTGTCACTAGGGCAATCCCTTTCTATAATTTTGTGCAATAGGTCATCCAGATACTTCTATCTTAGCTTTGTAATCTCTCACCATTAGAAAATATGCTTTTTTTTCTGGTCTTCCTCTCTATTTTATACTCTCCTTTTCCAGATGTTTGCCCACTTTTTATCTACCAAGGAGAATATGACTCAGTTAAGTCTACTGTTTGTTGGCTCGCTCATCTTCTGTCCAAGCCAATATGTTTTCATGACATGGGTGTTTATTTTGCACATAACGTTTCTGATATGTCTAGAAATTGAAGTGCAGCTTCCTTTATTCATAGGATGTGGGTGGTGCTGAGCATTTATTGTCCAGAGGGTATTTTCAGTTGGTCACATTCCTGTGGATCTGGAGTCACTTGTAGGCCAGACCAGGTAAGGATGGCAGTTTCCTTCCCTAAAGGATGTTAGTGAACTAGATTGTTGATTGTCAGGAAAAAAGCAAGCTATGGATTCATGGCCATCAACATACTGTTATTTCTGGATTTTTAAAATTGAATTCAGATTCATCTGCCAAAGTAGGTTTCGAATGAGGGTCCCCAGGACATTAGCCAGGTCTCTGGATTAATAGTCTAGTAATGATACCACAAGGCCGTTGCCTTCTGTATATACCCATTGGTTTCCCCTTATCCATGACTTACTGGCATTCTTTAAGGAATGCCTAAGTTGCTTAATGACTATAAGTTAGTTAGAATCTTTCTCTTTCACAAAAGACTGAAGCAGTCCATATCCAGGTGCAGCAAGACCTAGACAATGATCAAGTTTGGGCTGACAAGCAACATTCACAGGGTGGGACAGTGGTCAGCACTGCTGCCTCACCGCGCCATGGACCTGCGTTCGATTCCACCCTTGGATAATTATCTGTGTGGAGTTTGCATATTCTCTCCATGTCTTTGTGGGTTTCCTCTCTCAGTCCAGTGATGTGCAGGTTAGGTGATTGGCCATGCTAAATTGCCCATAGTGTCCAGGAATGTGCAGGCTAGATGGGTTAGCCATCAGAAATGCAGGGTTACGGGGATAGGGCTGGGTGTGTGTTTGGGTGGGATGCTCTTTAGAGGGTCACTCTAAACTTGGTGGACCAAATGGTCTGCTTCCACACTGTAGGGATTCTGTGAAATGCAAGGCAGGAACTGTCTCCAATAAGAGACCACTGCCCCTTGACAAGGTCAGAGTAGGAATACTATGAATAACTAGCCTGACTCCCCCAGAGCCTGCCTGCCATCTGCAAGACACATCAGAAGTGTGGAATATTCTTGATTACTCCTGGTGCCACATGCTGCATGTACAGAAATAGGAGAAATTGTGTGGCTTGACTTGGTGCGGAATGTGGGGCTTTAGATTCTTGGGACAGGGACTGTTTCTGGGAATGTAGGATTTTCAGGCAGGATGGGGAGGCTGTAAAAGAGGAGGTGGTTTTGTTATTTATTACGGTGTTTTTAAAGCAGTAAGGAATTATATCGTGGAAGGGTCTTCAAATGAAATTTTTGTGGATAGAGCTTAGGAATAAAAAGGGAGCAGTCACACTCCCAGCAGTGTATTCTAGCTCCCAAACAGTCTGCAGGCAATACAGGAGTAGATACGTAGACAACAGTGTGTGTAAAAGCAATAATAGGGAAATTATATTAGGGGATCTCCAAGTTGTGCAACATTAACTAGGATAGTCATAGTGTAAAGAGTTTATGGGGGCTGATTTCTTGAAATGTATTCGGGGAACTTTTTGTATGTCGAAAGTCCAATAAGGGATATGCAGTGTAGGATTGAATTCTGGAGAACATTGCTGGTTGGTGTTTGAGTTTGTAGTGGGAGAGCATTACATTGATAGCAACCACAACATTTAAGTTTTTAAGAAAAGGGTTTTGGATTGGCCAAAGTAGACTGGGAACAGCTACTTTTGGGGTAAATCTCCTGTAGAACATTGTGGAGGGGCATTTAAGATGGATTTGGCACAAGTACAGGCCAAAGGAGTTCAGTTTATAGTGAAATGTAGGAGCAACATACCCAGAGAGCCCCGAATGTGTAGGAGTATTCGGGACTGCAAAAAAGATGCTTTAAACAGCTACAAAAAGAGCAAGGACTTAGCAATAACTGCAGATTCTGGAGTCACAGTCCATACAATGGAGCTGGAGGAATACGGCAGGTTGGGCAGCATCAGAGGAGCAGGAAAATTGATGTTTCGGGTTTACGTCCTTTGTCAGGACTAGGAAGGGAGCTTGGAAATCAAAAGGGAGGATGGGTTGATAGGTGGATGTAGGCAGGGGGTAGTAGAGATTGGTCAGTGGGAAGGGAGGGTGGATAGTTGGGAAAGATGATGAACAGGTCATGTCAAGTTGAGGTGGCGATGAAGCTGTGGGTGGGGAAATTTTGAAACTCGTGAATTCTACGTTGAGGCCATTGGGCTGGAAGCTCCCGAGGTGGAATATGAGGTGGTGTTCCTCCAGTTTGCGTGTGGTGTCATTGTGATGCTGGAGCAGGCCCAGGATGGACATGTCATCAAGGGAGTGGGCGGGGGAGTTAAAATTGCTGGCAGCAGGAAGGTGTTGCTGATTACAGAATACAGAGTGGAGATGCTCCACGAATTAGTCACCGATTCTGCACTTGGTCTCACCGATGTAGTGGAGACCACTTCGGGAGCAAGATGGCGAACGTACGGGTGAATCTCTGTCAGATTTGCAAAGATTGCCTGGGACCTTGGACGGAGGTGTAGGGGCAGGTGTAGCACCCCCTGTGGTTGCAGGGAAATGTGCCGGGTGTGGTGGGGAGTGTGGAGTAGACAAGGGAGTCGTGGAGTGAGTGGTATTCAGGAAAGGCAGATAGGGGTGTGGAGGGAAATATCTCTTTGGTTGTGGAGTTGGATTGCAGGTGGTGGAAGTGGCAGAGGATGATGTGCTGATGTGTGATAAATGTGTAGAAGCTTTCAGAGGGACATTTGAGCTTAATTTTTGGTGAGCTCTTATTGATTAGTGTTAGACTTCACCTTTCAAAACATTATATTTGATCAATGGTTTGTAGGCAACCCCTGGCAATACAGTCAAGCCACCAGGGAGGACTACTGGTTGTTTTTCTCTTTTTTTTTCTTTCAACCATCAGCCCTAATCCTGATGATTGGAATTGCTTCAAGTTCCTTCCTCATTCATTCACCGATTCATAATGATTCCTACTGTGGTAGTAAGTTGTCTTCTAAAACCATTATAGTCTATGTGCTAGAGATAAAAGGTACTGCAGATGCTGGAGAATCCGAGATAACAAGCGTGGGGCTGGATGAACACAGCAGGTCAGGCAGCATCACAGGAGCAGGAAAACTTGACGTTTCGGGCCTAAACCCCTCATCAGAAATGGGGGAGGGGAAGAGGGTTCTGAAATAAATGGGGAGAGAGGGGGAGGCGGATAGAGGATGGATAGAGGAGAGGATAAGTGGAGAGGAGGCAGACAAGTCGAAGAGGCGGGGATGGAGCCAGTAAAGGTGAGTGTAGGTAGGGGGGTGGGGAGGAGATAGGTCAGTCCAGGGAGGACGGACAGGTCAAGCATCTCATATCTACTAACATCATCCCGCCCCCTTGACCTGTCCGTCC
>JAHRHZ010000249.1:17893278-17917011 GCA_024137785.1 Ginglymostoma cirratum
ACACACTCACCTTTACTGGCTCCATCCCCGCCTCTTCGACTTGTCTGCCTCCTCTCCACCTATCCTCTCCTCTATCCGCCTCCCCCTCTCTCCCTATTTATTTCAGAACCCTCTTCCCCTCCCCCATTTCTGATGAAGGGTTTAGGCCCGAAACGTCAAGTTTTCCTGCTCCTGTGATGCTGCCTGACCTCCTGTGTTCATCCAGCCCCATGCTTGTTATCTCATAGTCTATGTGCTGTAGTTAAGCCCACAATACCATTAGGGAGGGAGTTCCAGGATTTTAACTTAATGACACTGACGAAACAGCAATATATTTCCATATCAAATTAAGACTTATAACTCTGTAGGAATAGGAGTAGGCTATTCAGCCCCTTGAGCCTGCTCTGCCATTCAATAGGATCATGGTTGACCCGACACTCTGTGTCTGCTGCTTTTTCCCATGTAACCTTCAGTTCCCCTACTGAACAAGAATGTGTCTATCTCTTCCTTCAATATATACAAGGATCCCATTTCTTCAGCCCTCAGAGAAGAAATTCCTCCTCATCAGTCTTAAACTGGATGCCCTTTATTCTTTGGCTGTTTCCTCTGGTCCTAGACTCTCCAATGAAGGGAAACATCCTCTCAAGCATTTACCTTGTCAAGCCCTTTAAGAATCCTGTACGTTTCAATGAGATCACCTCTCAATCTTCTAAATTCCAGTGAGGATAGTGCCAACCTGTTAAGCCTTTTGCTCAAAAGACAATCTTTCCATACTATGGATCATCCTCCTGAACCTGGTTCTGCCATGTTACACTTGAGCATGGACTGTTTCAATATCTGAAAAGTTGTGAACGGTGCTGAACATCCCCACTTCTAACTTTATGATGGAGGGAAGGCCATTGATGCAGCTGAAGATGATTGGGCTTATGATATTACCCAGAGGAACTCCTGCAGAGATGTCCTGAACCATAGCCATCTTTCAAATGCTTGGTATGACTCCAACAGTAATACCAATCTTGACAACACCTTCCAAACCAATGATCACTTCCTTTATAGGAGGAAAGGGTAACAGATAAATGGGAACATCACCTGCAAGTTCCCCTCGCAGCCATTCACCATCCTGATTTGGAAATATATTGTTGTTTCTTCAGTGTCATTGAGGTAAAATCCTGGAACTCCCTCCCTAATGGTATTGTGGGCTTAACTACAGCACATGGACTATAATGGTTTTAGAAGGCAGCTTACTACCACAGTAGGAATCATTATGAATCGGTGAATGAATGTGAGAAAGGAACTTGAAGCAATTCCAATCATCAGGAACAGGGTGCTGAGAAAATTATTAAATTTGTCAGATTTCCAGGTCCCGATGGACTTCACACTTGGGCCTCAAAAGGATTTGATATTGAGGCAGTAGATGCATTGGTTTTTATTTGTGGAAATTCTCTAGATTCTGGAAAGATCCTATTCTATTATTCCTATTAAAGAAATGAAGACCTAGCAATGGCAACTAAATTTTCTGGTACAAAGATGTGTAGGAAATTTTAAGTTGTGAAGAGGACACCGGTCTGCAAAGGGATACAGATACGTTGAGTGTTTGGGCAAAAGCTTTAGATGGGAATATAATGTGGGTGAACTTGTCTACTTTAGGGGAAAACTAGAACTAGAGGACACATTTTTAATAGCCTCCCATTTTAGATGGAAATAAAGAACTAATCTTTCAGAGGATTGTGGATCTTTAGAACTTACCAGTCCCTACTAATGTTACTACTAGATATGGCTTGATGGTTCATTTTTTGATTTGTTTTGGATTGGTTTGGTTTTAACAAGGTTTTGCTGAAAGACGAGCATGCAATGTCACTGTTTTTTTTTTAGCAAACTTCTGTTTTATTGTCTAAAAGACAATTTTTCATTGATCAGAAACTGAAATGGACTAGCTTAGCAGTAGCTAGAATTCTTTGAGTAACTCTCCCCCTGTTCACTATCTACAAGTTGCAAGTCAGAAATTGGCATTTTCTCTAAAGCCTGGATGACTGCAGTTGCTACAATATTTGAGATATATGAGCCTGTCCAGGACAAGTCAGCCCACTTGTTTAGTACCACATCCACAAGCATTCCTGCCCTCTATCACTGACACTTTGTAGCAGCAATTATCTACGAGACGTATTATCTATGAGATGCGCTGCAGAAATTCGCCAAGCCTTCTCGGACAACACCCCTCAAGCACACAATTACTAGCAACTAGAAGAGTAAGGGCTGCAGATACATGGGATTACCATTGCCTGCAAATCTCCCTCCAAACCACTCATCGTCCTGACTTGGAAGTATCTCATTTCTTTAATGTTGCTGACTCAAAATCCTGGAACTTCCTCTTCATGGCAGCTTAGCATCACCACCTCAGCTAGGTTCAAGCAATCAATGCTAGCCAGCAAGGTCATGTGCCACGATTGATAATGGAAGGGAAAGGATACTTTGAGTCAGCAATTGAGTTGTTTGTCACATAAACCCAGCCTCTGATCTGCCCTTGTAGAATAGGTTTATATTGCTGTTCATTTTAGTTTCCAGTCAATGCTAACTCCCAGGATCTTGATGTTAGACAATTCTGTGGTGGTAATGCCATTGAATGTCAAGGGGAGATGGTTAGATTTTTCTCTTGTTAGCAATGGTCATTGCCTGCCACTTATGTGGTGAGCACCTTTTTAGTTGCCACTTGTCAACTTAGACATAGATATTGTCTAAATCTTACTGCCTTTGGGCATGGACTGCTTTAGTATCTGCGTCGTTGTGCAATGTTCAGCAGCACTCACAATCATTAATAAACGTGCCTGTTTCTCAGATTATTATGATTGCGTGAAAGTCATTGATAATGCAGCTGAGGATAGTTGGGTTTAGGACAGTATGCTGTGGAATTTCTGCATTGAAGTGTCCTGGGACTGAGATAATTAGCTTTCTTTCTTTACTAAGTTTAACTGTAACCAGCTGAGTTTCCCTCCTGATTCCTATTGACTCTAGTTTTGTTAAGCCTTCTTAATGGCATACTTGGTCAGATGCCGCCTTGACGTCAAGGGCCATTGTTCTCTGCCTCCTGGAGTTCAGTTAGCCTTGTCCATGTGCAGACCAAGGCTATGAAGTCAGGAGCCAAGTGGCCCTAGCAGAACCCAAACTGAGTGTCAGTGGGCAGGTGCTGCAGTGCAAGTGTCACAGAATGACACCTTCCACTTCTTTTGAGGTAGATTAGATTAAAGTGGCTGCTTTAAACAAGTAGGGTTCTTTTGCCTTTTAGTAGTCGGGACACACTTGGGCAACGTTGCCCATGTTGTGTAGGTGCCAGTGCTTTAACTGTACTGAAACAGCTTGGCTAAGGATATGGAGCTGGATGAACACAGCAGGAAAGCTTGATGTTTCGGGAAGGGTCTAAGCCTTAAACGTCCCTTCCTGAAACGTCAAGCTTTCCTGCTCCTCTGATGCTGCTTGGCCTGCTGTGTTCATCCAGCTCCACACCTTGTTATCTTGGATTCTCCAGCATCTGCAGTTCCTATTATCTCTGGCTAAGGATGTGTCTAGGTTTGGAGCTGAAGTCTTTGGTAGTGTTGGTGAGACTTGTAGCATGTGCAGTAACTAATGCCTTCTGCCATTCTTTGATAACGTGGAGTAAATTGGCTGAATGCCAGCATCACACTGCCAGGGACCTTAGGAGTAGACACAGATGGACATTCTCTCAACACTTTTTTTATGGCTGAAGATGGTTGCAAATATTTCAGCATGTTTTTTTACATTGAAGTGTGGGGCTCCACTATCACCGAGAATGGGGATAATTGTGGAGTCACCTTCTCTGGCTAATTGCCTAATTGTCTACAATCCTTCATGATTGTTGTGGTACTTATTTGATCTGATCCAAAAGACAACTGCAGATGCTGGAAATCAAACAAAAACGTAAATTTCTGGAAAAATTCAGCAGATCTAGGAGCACTTGTGGAGAGAAAACAGTTGATGTTTCAGATCCAGTGATTGTTCTTCAGAACAGACTCTCTTCTAATTGTACACAACAGCATCAGAGGGCATCATAGGCTATGGCTATGAGAAGGGGAAGGAGGGGTTTATTGGTAGTGACCACCAGCATGGCCTTGCCCATGGTAGCAGGGTGGGCGTTATTTAAAGTGTTTATCATCTTGGGCCTAGAAGAACAGTTGTAGACAAAATTCAATGTAATGGACCTCCGGGGGAGGAGGACTGGGATCGGGGAGTAGGAGACTGGGGAGGAGAGAAGAAAAATGAGCGGAAATGAGTTGGTGGGGTAGTGCATGGTAAAAGGGGATATGGAGGCTTGGGGGTGACTGTAGCTAATGATCAAGCAGAGCCTAGTGAGGTTGTTCACAGCGAGCTGTGTTCCCTCCCATCATCTGTCCTTTTCAGGATGCGAAATGCAATGGAAAATGGCTGGGACAGCACCCAGGGTTTGTGAAGTTTGTGTCAGAATTTTCTGGGCTAAAACATAGGATCCATGTCTGCTGGATCTCTATCCATTCTATCCAGCCCACTCATGATTTTAAAAATCTCATCTCTACCTTTACTCCTCTTCAGTCTATCCTCATAACTGAAATTTCTCATTCCTGGAACCATTCTTGTAAATCACCTCTGCACTCTTGTCCAATGCTTTTTATTTTGCCTATAATGTCGCACCCAGTACTATACACTGTACTGTAAGGTCCAATAAAATGTCTTGTACAATTTCAACATCAATTCCTTTGCTCCAATGCTGTATGCCTTGATTTAATAAAGCCCAAGGTACATGTGTTTTACCAAATGCTGACACTTAGCTTTGATGATCTATGTACATAAACACTGGTCCAGCTGGAAATTGAACATTGCAGTCTGTGATGTGGAACAGACTTGGTCGAGTTTTTTGAAGAAGCAATGAAGAGGATTGATGAAGGTAGAGCGGTGGACGTCGTGTACATGGACTTCAGTAAGGCATTTGATAAGGTTCCACGTAGTAGACTCGTTAACAAGGTTCGATCACATGGAATACAGGGAGAAGTAGCCATTTGGGTAATTACTAGCTCAAAGTTAGGGGACAGGGTGGTTGTGGAAGGTTGCTTTTAGGATTGAAGGCCTGTGGCCAGCAGTATACGGCAAGGATTGGTGCTAGGTCCATTGTTTTTTGTCATTTATATAAATGATATGGATGTGAATATAGGAGGTATGGTCAGTAAGTTTGCAGATGACGACAAAATTGGTGGTGCAGTAAAAACCAAGAATGTTATCACAGTACAGCGGGACCTTGATCAGATAGGTGGATGGGCTGAGGAGTGGCAGATGGATTTTAATCTAGGTACATAGTAGAGAAAATCAGGGCAGGACTTACAGACTTAATGGTAGGGTCCTGGGGAATGTTGCCAAGCAGAGACTTGGGGAACAGACCTTGGCCATTCACCCTTTCCATGCCCCTCATGATTTTATAAACCGTTGTAAGATCACCCCTCAGCCTCTGACTCTCCAGGGAAAATAGCCCCAGCTTATTAAGCTTCTCCCTATAGGTCAAAGCCTCCAACCCTGGCAACATCCTCGTAAAACTTTTCTGAACCCTTTCAAGTTTTACAACATCCTTCCCATAGGAGGGAGACCAGAATTGTGCATAATACTCCATGAGTTTTTCAACCAATGTTCTGTACAGCTGTAAAATGACCTCCCAACTCCTGTACTCAATGCACTGTCCAATAAAGGCAAGCATAGCAAATGCTGCTTTCACTATCCGCCCACGACTCCCCTTTCAAGGGACTATGAACCTGCACTCCAAGATCTGTTTGTTCAGAACCGTTCCCAGGACCTTACTGTTAAGTGTATAAGTCCTGTCCTGATCTGCCTTTCCAAAATGCAGCACTCCACATTTTATCTAAGTTAAACTCCACCTGCCACTCCTTGGCCCATTGGCCCATCTGATCAAGATCCTGTTGTACTCTGAGGTAACCTTATTTGCTATCTACTACATCTGCAATTTTGGTGTCATCTGCAAGCTTAATAACTATACCTCCTGTGTTCATATCCAAATCATTTATATAAATGACGAAAAGCAATGGATCCAGCACCAATCTTGGTGGCACACTGCTGGTCACAGGTCTCCAGTCTGAAAAGCAACCCTCCATCGCCACCCTCTGCCTTCTATCTTGTGAGCAAGGTCTGTATCCAAATAGCTAGTTCTCCTTGTATTCCGTGTGATCTAACATTGCTATCCAGTCTGCCATGAGGAACCTTGTCGAATGCCTTACTGAAGTTCATATATATCACATCTACTGCACTGCTCTCATCAGTCCTTTCTTTCTTCAAAAAACTCAATCAAGTTAGAGAGAGACAATTTCCCATGCACAAAGCCGTGTTGACTATCCATAATGAGACCTTGTCTTTCCAGATACATGTAAACCCTGTTCCTCCAGGATTCTCTCCCAACTTGTCCACCACCAATGTCAGGCCCCTCAGTCTATAGTTCCCTGACTTCCTACTACCTCCTTAAATAGTGGCACATGTTAGCCAACCTCCAGTTTTCTGGCACCTCACCTGTGACTGTTGATGAAACAAATATCTCAGCAATGGGCTCAGCAATCTCTTCACTCGCTTCCCACAATGTTCTAGGGTACACCTGATCAGGTCCTGGGGATTTATCCACCTTTATGCGTTTTAAGACATTCAGTATCTCCTCTTCTGTAATATGGACGTTTTTTTTCAGGTGTCACTGTATATTTTCCCATGTTCATCCAGCTACTTTCATCAGGCAGAAGCTATAAAAGTTTGAACACATGTACAAACAGATTCAAGAACAGCTTCTCTGTTATCAGACTTTTGAATGGACCTTTTTAAATGTTAACGTTCTTTCTCTGCACATTCTTGGCTACTGTAATACTATTTTCCACTCTGTTCTGATACCCTGATGCACGTTATATAGTACGATCTACCTTTATAGCATGCAAAACAACACTCTTCACTATATCTTGATGCAGGTAACAACAATCAATCAGTCAACTGGCTGACAATAGGATCTTCTTTAGATATACAAAAATGGCCCTTAGGAAGTGAATCTGGGCTGATGGTTTTGGGGAACAAGGTGATAAACAGATTTTGTATCCGTCTTTTATGGTGGCAGATGTGTCAAATGCCCTATCAATAATGAAGTATATGGGGAGCAATCAAGTACCATTACCTTCTCTCAAGAAGTAGTATTAGACCAACTATCGACACTGAAGGGCTGCATCCTATGATCCTGCATGAGTTAGATACGGAGATAGTGGGTGCATTGGTTGTAATTTTCTGAAATCCATTGGTATGTGGAGAAGTACCAAAGGGTTAGAAAACCACTGATAAAACATCCCTATTTAAAAAAAGGAGTCTAAAAGTGGGTGATTTACAGCCAATTAATCTAACATCTATTGTTAGAAAAGTATTGGAATGTATTAAGCACATTTTGAAAATTTATAATCTATTCAAGCAGAGGCAGCATGGCTTCATGAAAATGAAATTGTCTGACTAATTATTAGTTTGCACAGAGTGGATAGAGGGGAACCAGTAGACGTGATGTATTTGGACTTGCAAAAGGCATTTGCAACAAGGTACCCTGAAAAAGGTTAAGACATGGAGTCCACAGTATTGGAATTGGCTAATGGGCAGGAAATAGCGAGCAGGGATAAGGGTTCTTTCAGGTTGGTGATTTGTGACCTGTGGCAGTGGGGTTTAAGAAGAATCCATGCTGCGATCACAGTTGTTTACAACACATAGTAATGACTTGGAGGAAGGACGTGAATGTACTGTATCCAAATTTGTAGATGATGCATGTAAGTGGAGAGGCAAGATGAGGGGTGCAAACAGTTTAGAGAGATGGTGATTGGTTAATTAAGTCTGCAGAAATTGGGGAAATGGACTATAATGTGGGAAATGTGAAGTTAATTTTGATAGGGAGAACAAATGATTATTTTAAATGAAGCAAAAACTGCAGAAAGCTTCAACACAAAGGGACTTTGGTGGGGTGGAGTAGGGTGGATGTTATTTGTGGATAAAATGTAGAAATCTAGCACACTGGTGTAGCAGGTAATCCGGTATTGCCAATGGAATATTGGCTGTTATTTCATGGGGGTTGGAGTGTAAGAGTAAGGAAGTCTTACTGTGACTGTACAAGGTGCTGGGGAGACCACATCTGCAGTACTGTGAACAGTTTTGGTCTCCTTTATTTAGGGAAAGATAATATTTCATTGGAAGTAGTTAAGAAAAGTTCCATAGGATGTTTGCCTGTATGGAGGGATTGACCTATGAGAAAAGGCCAAACAAGTAGGGACGCTCCTTTCTGGAATTTAGAAGGATGAGAGGATTCTTAAGGGGTTAGAAAGGGTAAATTGAAATGATGTTTCCCCTCATGGGAGAGTCTAGGTTCAGAGGGCACAGTCCCAGAATAAAGGGGTGCCAATTTAAGACTGAGATGAGGAATTTCTTTTTTGACAGTGGAGAGTTTTTGAAACACCTTGCCACAAAGCTGGGTGGGCAGAGTCCTTGTGTATATTTAAGGCTGAGATGGATAGTTTTTGATCAGTAGGATAATCGATAGTTATGGGAAAAAGACAGGAAAGTGGTCACGAGGATTGTCAGATCAGCCATGATTGTATCAAATTGTGGAACAGCCTTGAAGGTCTGAACAGCCTAATCCTGTTCCTATTTCTTATGGTCTTAATATTGATCTGTATGGAATCTGTCATGCGTTCTCTAATGCATCAGGACAGTGAGCAACAGCAATTGTGCAAGACCCCACTGGTTTGTTTCATTTTCAGGTGATGAGGTCAGTACTGCGGCCTGAGAAGTAGGATTCGAGAAATTAACTGGTTTTCTTTAGGTACGCACATGGTGTTTAGAGGACCATATCATGTTGTGGGATTCATCAACAGGAAGGTGTTCTTGTAAGTGACTTGTGATCACCATTACCACTTTGTGGAGGTGTATGCCTGCTCTCCTCACAGGCTGCACAATTTGTACATCATGGTGCACTCTTTTGTACCTGTGCATTTGAGGGTTTAGGTGCCTTGTAAAGCTGGCTGCTGGCAGGACTACAGTCATGGTTTAGGAAGCCAATGTAAAACACCCTGGCCAGGGTGTGTGCACCCAGTGTGTAGATCTAAAGCCACCATGTTTTCAACCAGGGTCATGATGGGACTCCTTGGACCAGTCTGGGAGAACTCTCCAGTACAGTCTGAACAGTGTGCTGCACCATCCTGGCTTGCTGTGTTCTGCACAATTGGAGCAGGCAACAAGAAAATGTGTTAGATTGAGTAACTGGGGAATGAGAACACTAAGGAGCTGGAAGCTTTCCTTGTGCATGGTACAGCTCAACTGCATTAGGCACTACAGGCCAAATTGACAACTGGTTTCTGTAAGTAAGTGCTGTGTGCAGCAGAATATTATGGAATGTGAAAAAGTGGTTGTCAATATGCCAGTCTTCAGCCAATCACTTCACGTGATATCAAGAAATGGTTGGAGGCACTGGAAACTACAAAAGCCATGGGCCCTGACAAAATTCCAGTGATTACTGAAGATTTGTGTTCCAGAACACACTGTTCCTGTACCCAAGCTATTCTCGTACAGTTACAACACTGATATCTATTCATAAGACCATAAGACATGGAAGCAGAAGTTGGGTCATTCGGCCCATCAAGTCTGCTCTGCCATTCAATCGTGGCTGATAAGTTCCCCAAACCCATTCTCTTGCTTTCTCCCTGTAACCCTTGATCCCCTTGATAATCAAGAACCTACCTACCTCCAGAATAAATGTACTCAATGAGCTGGCCTCCACAGCCCTCTGTGGCAGTGAAATACATAGATTCACCATGCTCTGGCTGAAGAAGTTTCTCCTTCTGACATAAAAGGGCCTTTCCTTTGCTCGAAGGCTGTGCCTTCGGGTCCTAGTCTGTCCTACCAGTGGAAGCATCTTCCCAACATCCACTCTGTCCAGGCCATTCAGTATTCTGTAAGTTTCAATTAGATCCCCCCACCCCCGCCACATCCTTCTAAGCTCCATCGAGTATGGTCCCAGAGTCCTGAAACGTATCTCATATGTTAAGCTTTTCATTCCTGGGACCATTCTTGTGAACCTCCTCTGAACCTGCTCCAGGGCCAGTATATCCTTCCTGAGATATGGGGCCCAAAACTGAATATAATACTCCAAATGTGGCTTGACCAGGACCTTTATAAAGCCTCAGAAGTACTTCCCTGCTTTTATATTCAAGTCCTCGCAAAATAAATGCCAACACTGTATTTGCCTTCCTGACTACTGACTCAATCTGCAAGTTTACCTTGAGAGAATCCTGGACTAGAACTCAAGTCTCTTTGCACGTTAGACTTCTGAATTTTCTCCCCATTTAGAAAATAGTCCATGCTTTTCTTCTTTCTTGTTGGGCTGAAGGGCCTGCTTCCACACTGTAGGATTCTATGAAGTGGAGACTTGCAATCAGCGAACAACATTCAGCACCATCGTGACTCTTCAGACACTGAAACAGTCAATGTTAAAATGCACCAAGATTTGGACAGTATCTAAACTTGGCCTGACAAGTGGCAAGTAACAAATGCCAGGTAATTAACATCTCTAATAAGAGACAATCTAACAACTGCTCCCTAACATTCAATGGTGTTATCATCATGGAATCTCCGTCTATCATCCTGGGGGTTACCATTGACTGGAAATGCACCTGGACTCACCACATAAACAATGCCTACAAGAGCAGGTGCAAGACTAGGAATACTGTAATGAGCAACTCACCACCTGACTCCCCAAAGCCTGTCCATCATCTCCGAGGCACAAGACAGGATAGTGATGGAATGCTCCCAACTTGCCTGGATGGATGCAGCTCCAACAATACTCTAGAAGATTGCCAGTCAGGACAAAACAGCCTGTTTGATGTCACACCACATCCACTCCCAAGACCACTGATTGTATAGTAGCAGCATTGTGTACTGTACACATGATGCACTGCATAAATTCATCAAAGATTAAAGTTTTGACAAAGATCTGGGACAAGATAACCATAATAGCCCAAGCCAAACGTAGACACGCACAGAAATTCCTAGAGGCATAGTTCTCTGCCCATACTTCAATCAACAAACGTAGAATTGGACCCCATATACAAACCCACACAGATCAAAACCAGAAATGACAGTACTCACCATAACGGACCGGACCGATAAATTCCAAGCGGAGTAGAATAACATCGCTTCATGGAAGGCTCCACTGATGGTCACCTAGCAAGGTGACGAAATGTTTGAACAAAACCAAGCCAGCTGGGCAAGCAAGTCAACAACCTCATTCACCAAACATTCTCGGACAGCAACTTCCAACCTCTCAGCAATTTCTACCTAGAACATTAAGGGCAGTAGGTACATGGGAAACCTGCAAGTTCCCCTGTAAGGAACTCACCATCCTGACTTGGAAATATATTGCTGTTCCTTCGATGTTGCTCAGTCAAAATTCTGGAATTCTCTCCTGAATGGCATTGTGGGTCTATCTAAAGCACATGGACTGCAGCAGTTTTAGGAGGCAGCTCACGACCACCTTCTTGAGGGTAACTAAGGCAATAAATGCTAGCCAGCAGCAACACCCACATCCCAATTTTAAATCAATAAGGGAACCTAGGCTTATAGGAGAAAGGAAGAAGGTGAAATTGAGGATTTTTAGGTCAACCCTTTCTCATTGAATTGAGCAGCACATCGATGGCTGAGAGGTCTTTCCTCTAATGTTGAAATTGGATCTTCATACATAAGGAAATCAATCATAAGACCAAAGAAAACAAGGACAGGAGTGTAGGCTGTTTGGACCCTTGAGTCTGCTTTGACATTTAATAGGATCATTGCTGATCTGAAACTCATGACCACTTTCTTGCTCTTTCCCCATAATGCCTGTTTTGCCTGCTAATCAAGACTACCTATCTGAACTTTAAATATGCACAAGGCCTCTGCACGCAAAGCTTTTTGTGACAAGGAGTTTCAAAGACTCTCAACTGTAAGAAGAAATTCCTCCTTATCTCAGTCTTCAATGGCTGCCTCTTTTTATTCTGAGACCATGCCCTCTGGTCTTAGCCCCATGGGGGGAAACATTTACCCTATGTTACAATGAGATCACTTCTCATTCCTATAATCTCCAGCAGGTAGAATCCAACCTGTTTTAGCCTCTGCTCATAAGACAGTCCCTCCTTCAAGGGATAATCGTAGTGAACCTTTTCTGAGCTGCCTCCAATGAAATGATATCCTTCCCTTAAATAAGGGGACCAAAATTGCTCTCACTATTCCAGATGTGGTCTCTCCAGCACCACCTATGGTTGCAGTAAGACTTCCCATTTTCATACTTCAACCCCATTGAAATAAGGGCCAGCATTCCAATAGCCATCTGGATTACAAAATATTTCAGGAAGCTAAAACCAATCTCAAAAGGTCAGAATACAGGGCTGGAAATTTGTTGCAAATGTACAGTAACTTGGGCATACTGCATTCAATTCCAGTCATGGTATCTCAAAGGAATTATTGGCCTTGCAGGAGGTGTGGGACACACTCATCACAATGATACTGATATTGATCCTTTTAGTCACAAATGTATAAATTTACTTGAATTTTCTTTTTATGGGCATAGTACGGGTATAGATTTGCACTGTATATTCCCTAACTAGGCAAATCGGTCATTTGAAAATCAATTGCTGATGTACAGAATGTGCAGCTAGATAGTTTGAAGCAATTGAGTTATTTTGGGTAAATAGGTACTAATTAATATTGAGATTCAAACCACCATTACTGATTAAGTTATTTATTCAGGCAGTTATTTTTAAATAATATAGTCTGTGTTAATTGAAGAAAATGGACCTTTTAAACTTGTTAGCAAGCATGGGGCTGGATGAACACAGCAGGTCAAGCAGCATCATAGGAGCAGGAAAACTTGACGTTTCGGGCCTAAACCCTTCATCAGAAAAACTGCTGCAAGTCATCCAAGAATGATTTAATATGAGCATATGACTGACTTTTATAGTTTTAAGATGAAGGAGTTCACTAGAAAAATCATGATATCCAAATCGGGATATTGGAAACTTTAAAAGTTCTACTTGTACCGAATTTTAAAAATACTTTCAAATTCATAGTAATGTAGTTTTACAAAGCTATTTTGGTGCGTAAATAGTGATTATAAAATGTTTCTTGCAAAGAAAATAGAAGTACCAGATCTCCCCCTCAAAATAGTGCGGCAGATGAAGATCTGAAATGAAGGTTTCCACAATGGTGCCTTGAACTTGTGCATTGTTTTCCTCAACTGAGTGTACTTGCCTCCCTCCCACTGTCCAAAGTTTGTGGCACAGTAGGCAGTGAAGAATCTTTTCTAAGATTATAAAGGGATCTTGATCAAACAGGTCAATGGGCTGAAAAATGGCAGATGGAGTTTTATTTGGTTAAATGAGAGATATTATATTTGGCTATTAAGAGATTAAAAAAGGATTGACTTGCAGAAAATTTGTTTGTGGCTGTTTTGAAACAGTGCAGATACAAGCAACCAGTCCAAGTGTATGGTCCTGTACTTGTTGCTTATAAACTTTAATGCACTGAAATTGCACTGTGTAGATACATAGACCCCAAAGGAGAGATTCCTTCTCCGTAGGAGAATAGAGAAGCATATTGCTATGTAGAAATGTCTAAAATTTTAGCTTTCGTTTGGAACATTCCTTCCCTTGCTTAGATTTTCTGCAAGTCAGTCTTTTTTTTAATCTCTTAATAGCCAGGACTATGTGATTCTGACACTTCATTCGTAAAATTATGTATGGATTTTAAATGAGTTTAAAAAAGAAAAACCCTGTTTTCGTTTCTCTTCCACACAGAAAGAAGAGTTGGTACTAAGGATAGGGCACATGCCAGTAAAAAATCTACAATTTTGGCCCAGTTAAATCTAATTTTTTTTTTTTTCAAACAACATTTCACAATGTAATTTTGACAACCAATCAAAATGAAATAATTTATAGCATAGCTAGCCATTTGAATAAATTATTTACCTTGTGCCAGTGCCCTACCATAGCTCTGCAAATCTTTTCGAAGAATCTGTTTCAATTTTTCTTGCTGCTGTTTGAGAAAGCAGCTCATCACCCCCACCTTCAGGGCAATTAGGGATTGTCAATAAATGCTGGCCTAGCCAGGGAAGTCTACGTCGCTTGTATAATTTTTTGCTTTAAAAAAGAAATTACTGTTTCCACTACACTCTTAGGGTATTATAGATCTAACCACTTATTGTGCAGAAAGAGAGAACCCTTTTAGGTTAGGAGAATAGTGAAACATGTTGCTGTCCTGGAATAATGCCCGAAAGAGTTATTTCCCCTTTTTATCTCATTTTTCCTTACTGACAGAATCACAATAGTTACAGTTCAGAAGGAGATCACTCAGCCCATCATATCTGTACCAATTTTCCAAATAAGTAATTCATTATGTGCCATTCTTTCTCCTCTCCATAACTGTGTATACATTGTTCCCATTTCAGATAACAGCCTTCTGAATTGTTTTGAGTTGAACCTGCCTTGACCACAGCTTGTGACTGTGCATTCCAGACACTGACCGTTTGACTGTTACTTTTGCGGAGGACCTTGCAGAAATATTTGCATCATCAACAACTACAGGTGAGGTGCCTGATGGCTGGAGGGTGGCTAAGTTGCCCCTTTAAGAAGGGCTGTAAGGAAAAACCAGGGAATTAACAGACCCGAGTCTGACTTCGGTTGTGGGTAAGTTGTTGGTGATTCTAAAAGATGGGATTTATAAACATTTAGGGATAGTCAGCATAGCTTTGTATGAGGGAAAGTTCTGTCCCACAAACTTGATTGAGTTTTTTTTTGAAAAAGTTACCACAAAGATTGAGGGCGAGCAGTAGATGTTTACCTTGACGGACTTCAGTAAAGCCTTTGACAAGGTTCCGCATGGTAGACTAGTTAAAGTTGATTCAAGTGGGATTCAGGATGAGCTTGCCAGTTAAATACATAATTGGCTTAACAGCAGGAGTCAGTGGCGGTAGAAGGTTGCTTTTCGGACTGGAGGCTTGTCACCACTGTTTTCCACAGGGATCAGTTCGGAGTCCTCTTCTGTCATTTAAATAGTTGATTTGGACAAGAATGTGATGCGTGGTTAGTAAGTTTCTCAATGACACTAAACTTGGTGGCACAGTAGACAGTGAAGAATGTTTTCTAAGACTACAAAGGGATCTTGATCAAATGGGTCAATGGGCTGAAAAATGGCAGATGGAGTTGTATTTGGATAAATGAGAGGTATTATAATTTGGTACAACAAATGGGCAGAATTTATACACTTAACGGTAAGGCCTTGGTTAGTGTAGAGGGACCCAGGGTTCAGGTACATAATCTTTAAAGTTTGCATCACAAAGAGACTGTAGTTCTGCGTCCAGTTCTGGCCAATCTGTTATAGGAAGGGTATTATTAGAGGGTTCAGAAGAGATTTACCAGGATGTTGCCAGGCATGGGAAGTAAAGATAGGCTGGGACATTTTTTTAACTGGAACATAGGAGGAGGTTGAGAGATAGCCTTAGAGGTTTATAAAATCATGAGGGGTACAGATAGGGTTAATGGTGGGACATCTTTCCCCTAAGATGGGGGATTTCGAGACTAGGGGGTACATTTTTAAATCTCTCTCTCCTTTCGCCTTAAAAAAGACATGAGGACAAAATTTTTCCACAGAGGGTGGTTCATGTGTGGATTTGGATAAGTACATGAGTAGGAAATTTTTGGAGGGATAGGGGCTAGGAGCAGGCAGGTGGGGACTAGTTTAGTTTGGGATTACGTTTGGCATGGACTTGTTGGACTGAAGGGTCTGTTTCTGTACTGACTCTGTGTATCATGTGGTTCTTAATCCTGCTAACAATGAGAGCAGTTTTTCCCAATCTGTTTCCAGATACTGAATCCCTTTTTCTCTCTCTGTCTCTCCCTTTCTCAATATTTTCTTCAAAGTGAATGGTGTCAAGTTCTCTGAACTGTCCATGTTATTGGTTCCAGAAATGAAGAATTTTATTCATGTGAATCTTTGCTCTGCACCCTTGCTGATGCCTACATGTCCTTCCTAAAGTGGTGCTGGAAATGGGTACAGTACTCCAGGTGAGGCTGAACTAGTGTTTTATACAAGTTTAACATATCTTCCTTGTTTTCAAGGAACAAAGAACAGTACAGGAGCAGGCCCTTCAGCCTACCAAGACTATGGCAACATATGATGCTTTTCTAAACTAAAATCCTTGCCTCTGTGGTCCATTTTCCTTCTATTGCCCGACTGTCCATATATCTGTGAAAATGCCTGTTAAGCATTGCTATTATGTCCGCTGCCTTCACTACCACCTCTGGCAGTGCATTCTTTTAAAAAAAAAACGTAGCTGTCACATCTTTTTGAACTTACCCCCTTTTTTGCCTTAAACTATGCCCCCTTGTAGTTGATATTTCTAATTCTGTTATGCTCCTAAGAATTCTGTTCATTTCAATAAGGTCCCCTCATTTTTCTATATGTTCCAATGAACACAGTACCGATGTATTCAACCCCTCCTTAACAGAGGGTCACTTCAGACCTGGCATCAGCCCGATGATGAATCTTCTCTGGGTTGATCTAATGCCAGCATATCTTCCCTTAGATAAGGGACCAAACGTTTACAGTGTTCTGGCTGTTTCCAATTGGTGCCTAAAGTAATTTTAGCAAAACCACCTACTTTTATACTCATTCCGTTTGAAATAAAGGCCAACATCATTTGCCTTTCTGCTTACCCGCTGAACTTGGATTCTCAATTTTTTTTGGGACTCGTAGATGAGGATTCCCAAACTTTCTTTGGTCGTCCACAATTAAATGGTATTCACTCCTCTCTTTTTCCTGCCAAAGTGCATAAACTAACGGTTCTTCACGTTATGTTCCATCTTCCACATTTTTTCCCATTCACTTAGCCTGTCTATAACTCTCAATATTCTGTCGCCCTGACTACTTGCCTTCTCACCAATTTCTGAATCATCCGCAAACTTGGTTATAGTAAATTTTCATCTTCCTCATCTAAATCACTTAATATATTATTGTAAATAATTGTTGCCTCAGCCCTGATCCCTGTGACATACTGCTAGTGTTTTTCTGTTGAGGAGATGACAAAGATGATTGAGGGGAAAATGATTCTTGATGTCTACATGGACTTCAGTAAAGCTTTTGACAAGGTCCCTCATGGCAGCCTAGAGCAAAAGGTGAAGGCACATAGTATCGGAGGTGGGCTGGCAAGATGGATACAGAACTGGCTTAGTCATAGGAGACAGAAGATAGCAGTGGAAGGGTGCTTTTTGGAGTAGAGGGTTGTGACTAATGGTGTTCTACAGGGATCGGTGCTGGCACCACTGCTGTTTGTGATCTACATAAATAATCTGGAGGAAAACATAGCTGGTCTAATTAAGTTTGCAGACAATACAAAGATTGGTGAAGTTGAAGATAGTGAGGAGAATTGTCAGAGGATACAGCAGGATATAGATCAGTTGGAGGCATGGGCAAAAAAAGTGGCAGATGGAGTTTAATGCGGACAAATGTGAGGTAATGCATTTTGGAAGGTCAAGTACAGGTGGAAATTATGCAGTGGATGGCAGAACCCTTCGGAGTTTTGGTGTGCAAGTCCACAGATCACTGAATGCAGCAGCACTGGTAGATAAGGTAGTGAAAAACACCTATGGCACACACGCCTTCATTGAAAGGGGCATTAAGCATAAGGATAGACAAGTTATGCTGCAGCTTTGCAGAACTTTAGTTCGGCCACACTTGGAATATTGCGTACGGTTCTGGTCACCACTCCACCAGAAGGATGTGGATGCTTTGGAGAGGGTAGAGAAAAGATTTACCAGGATGTTGCCTAGTATGGGGGATTTTAGCTATGAAGACAGGTTGGATAGACTGATTTTTGTTTTCCCTGGAACACAGGAGGTTGTGGGGACGACCTAGTAGAAGTTTATAAGATTGTGAGTGGCATGGATAGAATGGAAAGTATGAGGCTTTTCCCAGGGCGGAGGGGCCAGTCCCTCGGTGATACAGGTTCAAGGTGCGGGGTTGGGAGAGGAGGAGTTTAAAAGAGATGTGTGAGGCAGGTTTTTCACACCAAGGATGGTAGGTGCCTAGAATGTGCTGCCAGAGGAGGGGGTGGAAGCAGACACAATAGCAGCATTCAAGAAACACCTGGACGAATACATGAATAGGAAGGGAATAGAGGGATATGGATCCT
Organism: Ginglymostoma cirratum; assembly: GCA_024137785.1. Lineage (NCBI taxonomy): Eukaryota > Metazoa > Chordata > Chondrichthyes > Orectolobiformes > Ginglymostomatidae > Ginglymostoma > Ginglymostoma cirratum. The sequence goes on from JAHRHZ010000249.1 coordinate 17,911,514, forward strand.
GTAAGTGAAGACAATTTTAATATGGAAGGGCAAAATGTGTTGGCGCAGGCTTGGAGGGCTGAAGGCCCTGTTCCTGTACTGTTTTGTTATGGATTGTAAACTTATAAATGCCCCTTTCATACCAACTCTATCATCTTTTTGTTAGCCAATTCTTTATCGATGCTAATATATTGCCTTCAGCGCCATGATCTTGTTAGGCAGCCTAATGTTTGGGCACCTTAGCAAATGCTGCCTGAAATTCCAGATTTTGTGTCCATTTTTGTTTTCCTCTTTATCCTGCTTTTAGCTCAGAATTTTAGTAAGTTTGACAGGCCTAATTTCATCTTCATGAAGCTATGCTGAATCTTCGATCATGTTTATTTCTAAATGTTGTGATATAACATCCTTTTATGATAAAACTCATGCTTTCCCTAGTAACAGATGTTAAGCTAACTGGCATACATTTGTTATCTGTTTCTGTTTCCTTTTTTAAACAAAAATATTACATTAACAACGGGACTTTGATCAGCTAATGGCAGATGGAGTTTAATTTGGATAAATGAGAAGTGTTGCATTTTGGTGAGGCAAATCAAGGCAGAATTTAACCAGTTACTGGTAGGGTCTTGGAGTGTTGCTGAACAAAGACCATGGGGTGAAGATTCAAAGTTCCTTGAAGGTGAAATCACAAGCATACTGGGCAGTGAAGAAGGCATTTGGTATGCTTGTCTTTACTGGTTAGAGCATTGAGTATTGGAGTTGCGAGGTCATGTCCTGTACACCCACAACATGTTTTTGGAATACTGCGTTTAATTCTGGTCTCCCTGCTATAGGAAAGATGTTTTTACATTTGATAGGGTGCAGAAAAGATTTACAAGGATGTTGCTGAGGTTGGAGGGTTTGAGCCATCGGGAGAGGTTTAGTAGGCGTGGACTGTTTTCCCTGGAGTGTCAGAGGCTGAGGGGTGACTTTTATAGATATTTATCCATGTCCCTCATTGGGCTTCCTTGGAAAATGATCGTGACTATTCACCCTATAAAATCATGAGGGACATGGAAAATAGTCCACGTGTACTAAACCAGAGATTTAAGATGAGAATGAAAAGATATAAAAGGGACCTAACTGGGCATCTTTTTCATGTAGCAGGTGATGTGTGTATGGAATGAGCTGCTGGAGGAAGTAGTAGAATCTGGTAAAGTTAAAAAAGTTAAAAGGCATCTGGATGGGTACATGAATAGAAAGGGTTTAGAGGGACATGGGCCGAATGATGACAAATGGGACTGATTTACATGGGATGTCTGGTTGGCATGGAAGAGTTGGACTGAAGTGTTTGTTTCCATGCTGTACGGCTCTATGACAGTTTTCTTGGACTACTGGGACTTTTCTAGAAATGTAAGGATTCCTGAAAGATTACTAACAGTGCATGAAATGCATTGAGTCCCTCATGAGTTTTCTTCAGAAGCTTTCTCTTGTATTCTAATTTTGCCTCATTATTATTTTTGACTTCTTTCTGTGAATGTTTAATATTTTTTCCAATCTTCTGACCTGTCACCTGACTTTGCACAGCTATGTTTTTGGTTTGATGCCATCTTTAACATTTCTAATTAATTACTGGATGGTGAATCTGCCCTTAGAATTCTTCTTGTTCATTGAAATGTACCAATTCTATATGTTCTGAAATTATACCTTTAAATATCTACCATTGCTTTGTGTTGCAATTTGCATTGATCATTCATTTAACAAAATTTACAAATTTATTTTGACCAGCTTTTGCTTTCATGCCCTTTCTAATTGCCTTTATTTGAATAGAAAATTGTCTCTGACTCCTTCTTTTGTGAAACTGTAAAAATTGTAAAAGTAAAAAAAACTAAATATTATGGTCACCAAGGGCGCATCACTAGTTTCATGGTCATCATTATAGACCCTGAATTCAAATTCCGCCGTCTGCCATGCCAGGATTGGAACCCTGATCCTCAGCGCATTATCTGAGTTTCTAAATTAATAGTCTAGCAATAATACCACTAGGCCATTGCCTCCTCGTGGTCTAGTATCTAAGCTAGTTGCTACTTTTTTTTTCACATTCCCACTCGTTCTAGGAGATGTGTGAGGCAGGTTTTTCACACAAAGGAGTTGAGGATAGGAGGCGTGATGGATTTAAAAGGAAAAAGCACAATTCCTTGAGAGAGAGAGAACTGTTTACAAATGTAGGTTAACAGGATGGAAAGTTAGATGATCACCTGTGAGTGGGAATAGAATCAAAATACAAATTGAAATAAATCGCTGGAGAAACTCAGCAAGTCTGGCAGTATCTGTGGGTGCGGTGGGGAAGAGAGAGAGAGAGTTAAAATTGCATCCAGTCAGTCTTCAGAATGGTGTGGGTCTGCAAGATCAACTCGGAAGCCATGAATTAAAAATAAAAAAAGTTGGAAATCAGTGGTCAGCCAGCATCCATGGAGAGAGAGCAAGCTAAGATCATGAGTCTGGATGACTCTTCAGAGCTGATGTAAAGTGTGGAAGGGGCCGAATTTATGCAACAGTGGCAGGATGGAGTGCTGGGGAAGAAAGGCAGCTGACAGTGCAGATTAAGAGATTGAAATGTGAAAATGGCAGAACAATGGTGTGTCTAATTGCCAAACTGGAAAGGACAGCCTGTAACATTGCAGTTGGAGGGTGAGGTGGTGGAAGCATGGTGACAGAAGGCAACAATAAAGCCAAAAGAAAGAGAAGGCATGGGAGTGAGTTCACAGACTAAAGGTGTTGAACTCCTCATTAAATCCAGAAGGTTGTAAAGTACCATAAGATGCTGTTCTTCCAGTTTGTGCTCTGATTCACTGGAGTACTGCAGCAAGTTGAGGACAGACAGTTGGGTATCTATGAGCAGGACGCTGTTAAAATGATGACCGGAAGGTCGGGGTCGTGCTTGCACATGGACTGGAGGTGTTCTGCGAAGTGGTACGCAGTCTGCATTTGGTTTCTGCAATGTAGAGTAGGCCACATTGGGTGCAATGAATACAATACACCAGATTGGAGGAGGTAAAGGTGAAATGCTGCTTCAGCGGGAAAGACTTTTTCCACCTTGGATGGTGAGCACGGAGGTGGTGAAGGAGCAAGTATTGCATTTTTGGCAGTTACATGGAAGGCATGGTGGTGTTGGTGTTCAAGGAATGGACTAGTGTCCTAGAGGGAATGGTCCCTGCAAAACGCAGATGGGGAGCGAGGGCTAGATGTGTTCGGTAGTGGTGTTCTGCTGGAGTTGTCTGATGCAGTGGAAGATGATCCTTTGAATGTGGAGGCTGGTGGGATGAAAAGTGAGGACAAGGGTTACCTGATTGCACTGTTGGGAGTGATAGGGAGGGGCTAGGGTGAAGGCACACGTGATGGGTCAGATGCAGTTGAGGGCCCTGCCAACCACAGTGGATAGGAAACCATGGTTATGGAAGAAGGAAGCCATGTCAGCGTTGCTGTTTTGGAAGGTGGCGTCATCGGAAAGATATGGTGTAGGTGAAGGAACTGGAAGAATAGGATAGAATCCTCACAGGACGTGGGGTGTGAAGAGTTCTAGTGAAGGTAGCTATGAGAGTTGGTGGCCTTGTAGTAGGTGGCAGTGGACAGGTTGTTCCCCAAAATGAGACAGAGGGATCAAGGAAAGGACATGAGGTCACTAGCTCAGCTGTGTGTAATCAGAATGGTACACTGGGGATGCCCACATACACTTGAGGGCACTTTAGCAGAGCAATGCTAGGCTTTCAATATTACTGTGCTTCCAACTTCATGCTGTAATGATAAAATTCCTGCTGCGGCCACAGCACAGATGGGATTTATAATCCCTGGTTGAGGGAAATCTGTGGTGTATAAATTGTGTTGCCCCTCATGCTACTGATGGTCAGTGAGGAAAGTGGATTTTGACCCTTGCAGTTGTGATTTCTTTGCCTTTGTAGGCAACAAACTGGCCAGTTCTGCAGATAATCCCACACCATAACTGGAAGAGGTCTGACAGAATATGGTATCTTTCACTCTAAGCTTTTTATAGTAGTAGTAAAACTATTAATGACTGGTATGATACTCAATTGCTGAGGCTTGCAAGCTCAACATTTCCAAAATGGTGAGATGCACACTTAAAAAGCAGCTGTTTTTTTTTCCCATTATTAGAGGTATTCTGTAAATATCAATTGGCTGATCTTATTGATTAACTTTATGCAATGTTTTTGAATCGTGGCATTCTTTCAAGTAGAAAAGGCAGCAGTTATAGTAGCAGTTCACATTCTCATAAAATGAAGTTTCCTAGAAGTGTACTATGTTGTAGTTAAATGTTTAACTGCAACATACAATTCCATAAACATGAAACTTCTGGTCACCCAGTTATGGGAAGGATATTATCAAGCTGGAGAGGGTTCAGAAGAGATTTACCAGAATGTTGCTTGGTTCAGAAGGTTTGAGTTATAAGGAAAGGCTGGATAGGCAGGGACTCTTTTCACTGGGGATCTGGGTTCGAATCCCGCCATGACAGCAGGTGGAATTTGAATTCAATAAATATCTGGAAGTAAGAGTCTAATGATGACCAGTTGTCGGAAAAACCCATCTGGTTCACTAATGCCCTTCAGGGAAGGAAACTGTCATCCTTACCTGGTCTGGCCTACGTGTGACTGCAGACCCACCACAATGTGGTTGACTCTTAACTACCCTCTGGACAATTAGGGATGGACAATAAATGCTGGCCTAGCCAGGGACACCCTCATCCTGTGAAGGAATAAAGTAAAAAAAAACTGAAGTGGTGAATGCAGGTGCAATTACAACAGTTAAGATCCATTTGGATATATAACTAGGAAAGGTTTGGAGGGATATGGGCCAGGAGCAGACAGGTGGGACGGGTTTAGTTTGGGATTATGTTTAGCATGGACTGGTTGGACTGAACAGTCAGTTTCCGTGCTGTATGACTGTACATCCCTGTTGTTCCCTTGGAAATTCCATTGGTTATTTTTATTCTGATAAACTCCAATATGTTTGCATGGATGTAGTAATACATTTTCCTTTCATTCTGGCAAGAAATATGAAATAGCTGTAAATTGTTATGTAGATTGACTGACTAATGCTTGTAGTTACTTTGGCTGTGACTGCAGATATTTAAGCTAATTGATACAATGAGGAATATTGCCAAACTGGATTCTAGATATTAAAATTTATTCCCGATTGCAGGTTGAGAGAAAAAACACCAGTTCTTCTTTTGTCTCATTGTAAATTATTTGTTTTCTTTGCAGCTGTCCTTGTTTTGAAATCTTACTGGACCACACTGAAATTGGGACACGACTGCTAGTGACTAGAAAAATGAGGAAAGCTAAACTTGTCTTCAAAGGAGCTCTAATGTAAGATGTGCATATTTGGCAGTAAACTTAACACATTCCTGCTCTCAATTCTAGTTTGATTTTGAAAAAGAAATTGCTTTGCAATGGTTTCAGAAATAGTAGGAACTGCAGATGCTGGAGAATCTGAGATAACAAGGTCTAGAGCTGGATGAACACAGCAGG
>JAHRHZ010000249.1:17917411-17928505 GCA_024137785.1 Ginglymostoma cirratum
CCTTAAAGTTGGCGAGTCTACAACTGCTGCAGGCAAGGCATTCCATGCCCTTACTACTCTCTGACTAAAGAATCTACCTCTGACATCTGTCCGATATCTAGCACCCCTCAATTTAAAGCTATGTCCCCTCATGCTAGCCGTCAGCATCAGAGGAAAAAGGCTCTCACAGTCCACCCTATCTAATCCTCTGATCATCTTGTATGTCTCTATTAAGTCACCCATCAACCTAACCTCCTCCTCTCTAACAAAAACAGCCTCAAGTCCCTCAGCCTTTCCTCGTAAGACCTTCCCTCCATACCAGGCAACATCCTGGTAAATCTCCTCTGCGCCCTTTCCAGTGCTTCCACATCCTTCCTATAACGCAGTGACCAGAACTGTACGCAATACTCCAAGTGCGGCAGCACCAGAGTTTTGTACAGCTGCAACATGACCACACGGCTCCGAAACTCAATCCCTCTACCAATAAAACCTAACACACTGTACGCCTTCTTAACAACCCTATCAACCTGGGTGGCAACTTTCAGGGATCTATGCACATGGACACCGAGATCTCTCTGTTTGTCCACACTACCAAGAATCTTACCATTAGCCCAGTACTCTGTATTCCTGTTACTCCTTCCAAAGTGAATCACCTCACGCTTTTCCGCATTAAACTCCATTTGCCACCTCTCAGCCCAGCTCTGCAGCTTATCTATGTCCCTCTGTAACCTGCAACATCCTTCTGCACTATCCACAACTCCACCGACTTTAGCGTCATCCTCAAATTTGCTAACCGATCCTTCTACGCCCTCATCCAGGTCATTTCTAAAAATGACAAACAGCAGTGGCCCCAAAACAGATCCTTGCGGTACACCACTAGTAACTGAACTCCAGGATGAACATTTCCCATCAACCACCACCCTCTGTCGTCTTCCAGCTAGCCAATTTCTGATCCAAACCGCTAAATCACCCTCAATCCCATGCCTCCGAATTTTCTGCGATAGCCTACCATGGGGAACCTTATCAAACGCTTTACTGAAATCCATATACACCACATCAACCGCTTTACCCTCATCCACGTGTTTAGTCACCTTCTCAAAGAACTCAATAAGGTTTGTGAGGCACGATCTACCCTTCACAAAACCGTGTTGACTATCCCGAATCAAATTATTCCTTTCTAGATGATGATAAATCCTACCTCTTATAATCCTTTCCAACACTTTACCCACAACCGAAGTAAGGCTCATTGGTCTATAATTACCAGGGTTGTCTCTACTCCCCTTCTTGAACAAGGGGACAACATTTGCTATCCTCCAGTCTTCTGGCACTATTCCTGTAGACAATGACGACATAAAGATCAAAGCCAAAGGCTCTGCAATCTCCTCCCTAGCTTCCCAGAGAATCCTAGGATAGATCCCATCTGGCCCAGGGGACTTATCTATTCTCAGCCTTTCCAGGATTGCTAACACCTTATGAACCTTAATCCGTCTAGTCTAGTTTTGACCTGATGTGAATATTAGTTGGTAGTTATCAACTCAAACCTGAATATTATGCAATCATCAGTGAATGTCTACACACTTTGCTTTACAGTAAGACCATGAAGTGTCGGAGCAGAAGTAGGCCATTTGGTCCCTTGAGTTTGCAATGCTATTTAATGAGATCATGGCTAATTTGATGAAGGGAAAGTCACTGAAGCAGCTGAAGGCAGTTGGGCAAGGTCATGACTAAACGTCTTCTGCAGTGATGTCCTGTGAATGACCTGACTGACCTCCAATGACTGTACCAACTTCCTTTTTGCTAGCTATGTCTGACTCCAACGTGTGGAGATGTAGCTAGAGGCTACAATAAATGCAATCTAACAAAAACCATGTACATATACTGGCAGTAAAAACAGGGAATGTGCCAGAGAATTGCATAAGAGCCACCACACAAGGTCAGCAGCCAGATAGACCACAGTAAAGATTCAGAGTGGAAACGTTTTCAACCAGAAGCGAACAAGCTTTCCTTGTTGATTAACGTGTGGACCAAGTCAAATAGTATCTTTTTGCCTGAAGCAAATTAAAAATATGCTGACACCTAACACTGTCATGGGAACAAGTGCAAACATTTGCAAAATCTTGAATATACACCTGAATTGTTCGAAGTTAACGATATAACCTACAACTGCCTTTTTCTTTCTCCAGTACTTACAACTATAACAAGTCTGAATGGAAACCACTAACCTGCTGGATATAAGTGGGCTAGCAATAGTGAATCTACCGCTGTGTGTAAAGTTCAACCTTGGTATATTGGTAATCTTTTGAATGATTAGGATTTTGGCAGAAGAGGCGAAATTTAACTGCATTGAGTCAGTCCATGACACAGCAAATGTATCTCGATAGTTCTGACACAAGAAGGAACTTCAAAAGATCATGCTGGATTGCACCTCGGAAGGTTAGGACAACCTTCCCAGAAATCATCTGCCCAAGTTCTCATAAACACAGGGCAAACATCTCAAAATGAGCAAATGAAGATGGTCCATGAACAAATGTGTCAGTGTGAAACTACCTAGTCTGTACACCATTTAAAAGGTTAGAATTATTTATCCAATCCAGGGAGCCTGGTCACCTGCAGCTGCGTTCAGGATGTGCAATGAGCCAAGGTATCAACACATTTACAACTCAAGAACAATTATCTCAAACCAGATGCTGTACAGAGTATTAAACCTTCATTTTTTTTTTTTGATTCCCTATCCAAGTAGCTTTCCTAACTACCCTAATGTACACATTCACATCTTTGATGTGATTTTCCATTGGGAGGGAAACGATGGATCTTGTGATATCGTTTTGAGAGGGAGCATAATAATGAGCAAGTAACTAGGATACAAAATGCATGACTAGCAACTATTCAGTCTAACTTGCTGCTTGCATTGTAGAAGTTTAGTTGTATTTTCCTATAATAACATTTGCTGAGATACCGTAACAAACACGGAGATAGTGGCATGTTGGTAATATCCCTGGACTAGGAATGCAGAGACCTGGGGCCATGGGTTCAAAATCCGGTATGGTAGCTGTTGGAATTTAAATCCAATTGATAAACCTGGAATTGAAAGATAGCCATCAATGATGGTGACCATGTCAACTGTTGTAGGGATACTTGGACAAATTGATAGGGTACCTCAGGTGAACGCATAATCATTGTTTATTTCATACAGATATGGAGAGAAGCTTTAATGTGCCAAAGCTTGCTCTCCCAAATTACATAACTCCAAGTTTCATACAGATTACAATTATAATTCCCACACTTCAACATCCATGTGTCCCATAGTACCTGTTTCCCACAGTTTTTGCCAGCATTGTTTGTTCCTACCCAAGTCCTGGTTTGCGACTAACCTTGACGGCCTTTTTGTACTTCAGCATTGTAGCCAGTAATAAGTAAGATAGCTTTAATCCTTGCTAATTTAATCTGTGTGTATATCTATTTTTATTTGTTTCCTAGAAATTCAGAAATCGGGGGAAACGACATTAGGTCAACAACCTTAACTGAAGCACCAAGTAGTGAGATGGCTTCAGAGACAGTAAGAACTGCTGATGCTGGAGCCAGAGATCACAGTGTGGAGCTGGAGGAGCATAGCAGAAAATACATTTCTGAAGAAGATCCCGACTTGAAACGTCAACTTTGCTGCTCCTCTGACGCTGCCTGGCCTGCTGTGCTCCTCCAGTTCCACGCTGTTATCTCTGACTCCAGCATCGGCAGTTCTTACTATTTCTGAAACTATCTGTACTACTTGGTTCTTCAGTTGAGGTTGTCGACCTAATGCCCTGTTTCCCCTGATTTCTGAATTCCTACGATGTGACCACCTGGTGCAATAACTAACGCAAGCATATTGGATATAAATATATAACTCTTGTGCAAAAATCAGGGAATGGGAAATGATTCAAATTTGTGTGTATATCTATATATTTGTTTCCCAGTTCCACAGTCCCTTGTATAAGGTCAGTCTTTACACTCAATGCCATCTACTGAACTGTACATGTCCATATTGCTACCAATATAATATCCATTAAATCCACATCTCAATTCATCATCTGTTCCATATAATCGGATGAGTGTATACTGCTGAACAGGTTTTTACGTTATATCTATCTAAACTATACTTACTACATTTTCTAACTTTCTCTTTGCTTAAGGTGGTATATATTAATATTTTCCATAATAATTCCCGCCCCCCCCCCACCCCCCCCAAATTACCCGAATATTCTCTGCCCTAGATAGTGTCTTAATTGATGTTGACTCTGGTCGAAGTGGGATTGACAGAAAAATGCCAATCAACATTGTTATTTCTGATAGATTCTGCTTTAGTTTTATATACACGTTAAATCCTCCAGCTGTCAGCTGCTATGAGGGTACCTAGCCCTTTTCAATTTGCCTCCGATTTTCCCTCGCTTGGTTTCTTTTTTAATCCATGAGTTACTGTAGGCATCATTTCTGATTGTGTTATTTAAGAGATTTTCCTGCACCTTGATCACTTTATTAATTGACTAAGCATGAGGCTTTATATGTTGTGGCCAAGCTCTGAATTATCTATTTCAGGTCTTTGTTTGTACTGAGCAGTCTGTACTGGGTCCTTGTCCTTTTTTCCCAGATTTTGTTATGTTGTGAACTTAAAAATCTGAGCCCTTTTGGTATGGCAACAGTAGACCAATCAAACTTACTCTTGAAGCCCCTATGTTGAATGTTGTGGCAATGTTATTGACCAAACTGCGTTTCAGGTGATCATGGGCTGGGATGTAGTAGCTTTTACCCTTCACTATTGAACCAGATTGCCCATATTGTCACTTATTTGACCAAAACTGTATATAATGCTCAGGTGTGATCTGAACATTGCTTGAGTGAACCATAATGGAGATATTTAAAACAATGGAGACCAGCTCATGAGGTACAACATCGTAGAAAATCTCATCATCTGAATGAGCTTCATCGTCAATTTTCTGATAATCTAAAATGTGCACTGGCCTAGTTAAATTAGAAATTTAACAAGCAACCCAATTTCTCCAAAGAGCCCCTAATCATCTGTATTTGTCAAATGAACGATGACTTAGAATTTTACAATACTGGAGGAGGCCATTCGATCCATCATGTCTGTACCAGCTCCTGAAAGAGCTACCCAGCAATTTCCTCCCTACAGCCCCATGTCTGTAGCCTCTAAATGCATCACTTTCAAATATATCCAACTGTACTTGTTCTCCAACAGTTACGCTCAGTATTCTATCTTAGGTGTTGTACTCTGCATTTCTTATGGTGTAGTCTAGTCCAATTTGTATGTGTGTTTTTGTTGGCCAGTTCTCCTTGATGCCACTAAGCACACCAGTCCTACCAGCATCATTGTGACAAGCAGCATTCTGTAAATTAAACAAATAACTGTCCTGATTGTCACTGTCACTGTCACTGTCACTGGTTGATTGGGATTATTTCTGCAATGCAATTGAAAAATTAACTTGTAAAATGCTTAAGCTGTGACCAGTGTTTTCAGTTTTCATTTCCTTTTTATCTGTACAACACGTCGCTAACCATAACTACCATATATGGTCCGACTCACTGAGGTGCAACTGCTCCTGCAACCAGTTTTGCTTTCACCTCTATCTATATCACATAGAAATTGCTGACCTCTAATATCCTGTTGCACCTTGCGCCGCTGCTTGTAGTGGTTTTTAAATCACTAACCCTTTCCTTTGTGGGTCCTACTTCTTTGCCAGCCACAGCATTCCCTGGGAACCTGATAACCCTTCCTGTCAACAGCTCGTATGGAATCAATCTAGTTATTCTCCTGTGTATTGCCCTGTGTCCTATCGAGATTCTGCGTAACAAATCTGCCCCCCCCGCCCACCTAGTCTTTTGTATGGCTTTAGCTAGTGCTTTTAGTGTCTTTATTAATTTGTTCTGCCATGTCTGAGCTCTGCAAATGGTAGGGGATATGAAGTTTTGTTTGATTCCCAACAACTTAAACTTCATAAAACATAAGAAATAAGTGCAGGAGTAAACCATTCAGTGCTGCAAGCATGCCCCCAGGCCTCAGCTTCTTGATATTTCAAATCTCTATCTCCAGCCTGTTTTAAATACTTGTGATTTTGCCTGTCTGGGGTAGTGAACTCCAGATATTGACTCAGAGATAATAGGAACTGCAGATGCTGGAGAATCCGAGATAACAAGGTGTAGAGCTGGATGAACACAGCAGGCCTAGCAGCATCAGAGGAGCAGGAAAGCTTGACATTTCAGGCCTAGACCCTTCTTCAGAAATGGGGGAGGGGAAGAGGGTTCTGAAATAAATAGGGAGAGAGGGGGAGGCGGATGGAAGATGGATAGAGGAAAAGATAGGTGGAGAGGAGACAGACAAGTCAAAGAGGCGGGGTTGGAGCCAGTAAAGGTGAGTGTAGGTGGGGAGGCAGGGAGGAGATAGGTCAGTCCAGGGAGGATGGACAGGTCAAGGGGGCGGGATGAGGTTAGTAGATAGGAGATGGGGGTGTGGCTTGAGGTGGGAGGAGGGGATAGGTGAGAGGAAGAACAGGTGAGGGAGGGCGGGACAAGCTGGGCTGGTTTCGGTTCATCCCGCAGCGCCAGTTCTGCTTACCAAAAGTGGCCCACGAGGCACTCACATTCCACGCCTGGCTCCAACCAGCGAGTCGGGCTTCTTACCCATTTAAAGTTTGAGAATAGGTTGAGATCGTTTCAGCCCAAGACCTCTAATCATTCGCTTTACCGGGTAAAACTGCGGTTGGGGGAGGGGAGATTTTGAAGCTTGTGAAATCCACATTGATACCATTGGGATGCAGGGTTCCCAAGATGAATGAGTTGCTGTTCCTGCAGCCTTCGGGTGGCATCGTTGTGGCACTGCAGGAGGCACAGGATGGACATGTCGTCTGAGGAATGGGAGGGGGAGTTGAAATGGTTTGTGACTGGGAGGTGCAGTTGTTTATTGCGAACTGAGCGCAGGTGTTCTGCAAAGCGGTCCCCAAGCCTCCGTTTGGTTTCCCCGATGGAGAGGAGGCCACAATGGGTACAGCGCATGCAGTATACCACATTAGCAGATGTGCCGGTGAACATCTGCTTGATGTGGATAGTCTTCTTGGGGCCTGGGATGGGGGTGAGGGAGGTGGTGTGGGGGCAGGTGTAGCACTTCCTGCTGTTGCAGGGAAAAGTGCCGGGTGTGGTGGGGCTGGAGGGGAGTGTGGAGCAGACAAGGAAGTCATGGAGAGAGTGGTCCCTCCGGAACCAAGACAAGGGTGGGGAGGGAAAAAGGTCTTTGGTGGTGGGGTCGGATTGCAGATGGCAGAAGTGTCGGAGGACGATGTGTTGGATACGGAGGTTAGTGAGGTAGTACGTGAGGATGAAGGGGATTCTTTTTTGGTTGTTATTGCGGGGACGGGGTGTGAGGGATGAGTTGCGGGAAATGCGGGAGACACGGTCAAGGGCGTTCTCCACCACTGCAGGGGGGACGTCGCGGTCCTTGAAGAACGAGGACATCTGAGATGTACAGGAGTGGAATGCCTCATCCTGGGAGCAGATGCGGAGGAGGTGAGAGAATTGGGAATAGGAAATGGCATTTTTGCAGGAAGGTGGGTGGGAGGTGTATTCGAGGTAGCTGTCGGAGTCGGTGGGCTTGAAATGGATATCGGTTTCTAGGTGGTTACCCGAGATGGAGACAGAGAGGTCCAGGAATGTGAGAGAGGTGTTAGAGATGGTCCAGGTGAACTTCAGGTTGGGGTGGAAGGTGTTGGTGAAACGGATGAACTGTTCGAGCTCCTCGTGGGAGCACAAGGCGGCACCGATATAGTCATCAACGTAACGGAGAAAGAGGTGGGGTTTAGGGCCAATGTAGGTACGGAAGAGGGATTGTTCCACGTAACCTGCAAAGAGGCCGGCATGGCTTGGGCCCGTGCGGGTACCCATGGCCACCCCCTTTGTCTGTAGGACGTATGTTCACCTGCACATCTGCTAATGTGGTATACTGCACCCGCTGTACCAGTTGTGGGCTCCTGTACATCGGGGAAACCAAGCGGAGTCTTGGGGACCGCTTTGCAGAACACCTGCGCTCGGTTCGCAATAAACAACTGCACCTCCGAGTCGCGAACCATTTCAACTCCCCCTCCCATTCCTCAGACGACATGTCCATCCTGGGCCTCCTGCAGTGCCACAATGATGCCACCCGAAGGCTGCAGGAACAGCAGTGCATATTCAGCTTGGGAACCCTGCAGCCCAATGGTATCAATGTGGATTTCACAAGCTTCAAAATCTCCCCTCCCCCAACTGCATCCCAAAACCAGCCCAGCTCGTCCCCACCTCCCTAACCTGTTCTTCCACTCACCTATCCCCTCCTCCCACCTCAAGCCACACCCCCATTTTGTACCTACTCACCTCATCCTGCTCCCTTGACCTGTCCGTCCTCCCTGGACTGACCTATCTCCTCCCTACCTCCCCACCTACACTCACCTTTACTGGCTCCATCCCCGTCTCTTTGACTTGTCTGCCTCCTCTCTACCGATCCTCTCCTCTATCCATCTTCTATCCGCCTCCCCCTCTCTCCCTATTTATTTCAGAACCCTCTTCCCCTCCCCCATTTCTGATGAAGGGTCTGGGACCAAAACGTCAAGCTTTCCTGCTCCTCTGATGCTGCTTGGCCTGCTGTGTTCATCCAGCTCTACACCTTGTTATTTCAGAAAGTAGTCAATATCTGGGAAAAGAAATTCCCTCTCTGTTTTAAATGAGTGACCCTTCTATTCTGTAACTGTCCTCTGGTTCAAGATTGCCGTGCAAGTGGCAACATCTACTGTCAAGTCCTTTCAGAATCTTTATTCAACAGTCTTCGCTCATTCCTTGCCATTCTCTTTCCTGCCTTTTCCATTTCACTTGCTCTTTAACTTCTGTACTGGCCTCTACCCTCTCTTTTGTTTCATTACTGTTTAGGGACCCATCTCCTTACCAGACTAGTTTTTAAACTGTCCTAAGTAGCTCTAGCAAATCTCCCTGCCAGGATATTGGTGCTGTTCTGGTTCAGGTATAGTGACCTGTACAAGAGGGACAGACCTCCACCCCAGAAGAGGTCCCAATAATACACAAATCTGAATCCCTGCCCTCTGCATCAGCTTCTCAGCCAAACATTCTCCACCCTATTCTCCTCTTCCTACCCTGGCATGTGGCACTGGGAGTAATCCAGAGATTACGGTCCTTGAGATCCTGCTTTTTTAATCCCTGTATAAATTCCTATATTCACTCTGCAGAACCTCATCCAACTTTCAACATATATCATTGGTGTTAATGTGTGCAAAGACCTCTGGCTGCTCATGCATGACTTTGAGAAATCGTTGCAACTGCTCCGCGATGTCCTTGACTCTGGAACCAGGGAGGCAACATGCCATCATAAAGTCTCGCTCTTGGCTGCAGGAATGCCTGTCTGTGCCCCTGACTAGATAGTCTCCTATCACAATTGCCCATTTGGACTTTAACACCACCACTAGTTCTGCTGTAAAGCAGGGTATGGCAAAGACCTGACTGCTGGTGCTGTTTTTCCCCCCCCGAGAGGCTATCCTACCTAACAGTATCCAAAACAGTATAATTTATTTGAGAGGGGGATAGCAACATGAGACCCTTGCACTTCCTGCCTACTTGTCCTGGCAGTCACCCGTATACCTGACTGAACTGGTGGTGTTATCATCTCCCTGAAGCTAGTATCTATCTTATTGCCTCCCTCTTGTGTGCTTCTCAGTGTCCAACTGTTGCTGCAACCGAACTGTGCAGTCTGAGGGGAGCTGCAGCTAGACACACTTCCGGCAGACATAGTAAAGACATTCAACTGCTCCCTGATCTCTCACATCTAACAGGAGGAGCATACCACATCACTGACTACTATCTTGGCTTCTAAGTTTAAAAACTTTGGAAGACATTAAAAAAAACCAAATAAGTCATACTGTTGCTTAAATAAAGACTTACAAAGTCATAGTTTAGAAATACCTACCAGGACTTGCTCAGCAATAAGCTGCTCCTATTGATCCTACTTGCTTTCTGAACTGTTGTGTCTGATCTACTCTGCCCCCATTGGAGCTGTGGATGTAATAAGGGAAACAAGACACAGCAACAAAAACAGAAGTTGCTGGAAAAGCTCAGGAGGTCTGGCAGCATCTGTGAAGAAAACAAATCCAGAGTTAACGTCTCAGGCCAGTGACCCTTCCTCAGAACTGGGTTTCTTCAGCTGTGCTTTTCCAGCAACTTCTGTTTTTGTTCCTGATTTATAGCATCTCCCGTTCTTTCGGTCTTTAAGACACAGCAATGCTTCCCTTTCCCACTTCCCTAAACTCCCACACTTAACTCCTAGCATTTCATTGTCGGGGGCACTGTAGGCCTTGCTTTTATACCCTGGGTCTACCCTGCTTCAAGAACTAGATTTAACTGATTTACTTAGCTGAATTCACTGCTACCCTGTGCTAAGGCACTAGGGGACCTTGTTTTAGCTTTCCTTCGGCCTGAAAAAGAAATAAACTTGCATGACTACCCTTCACTTACCCACTGTTTGTTTGATTATTAATTACAGTCATAATTCCGTGTGTCAACTTAATTACTTGCTGCAACTTGATCACTGGCCCTGTAAAAGTGTTCCCTGATCTGAATTTAACCTGCAATTGTATTCCTCATTCTCAGATTACCTCTTCTAATATTAGACCATAAGACATAGGAGTGGAAGTAAGGCCATTTGGCCCATCGAGTCCACTCTGCCATTTAATCATGGCTGATGGGCATTTCAACTCCACTTACCCGCACTCTCTCCGTAGCCCTTGATTCCTTGCGAGATCAAGAATTTATCAATCTCTGCCTTGAAGACATTCAACGTCCCGGCCTCTACTGTGCTCCGTGGCAATGAATTCCACAGGCCCACCACTCTCTGGCTGAAGAAATGTCTCCTCATTTCCGTTCTAAATTGACCCCCTCTAATTCTAAGGCTGTGCCCACGGGTTCTAGTCTCCCCACCTAACGGAAACAACTTCCCAGCGTCCACCCTTTCTAAGCCATGCATTATCTTGTAAGTTTCTATTAGATCTCCCCTCAACCTTCTAAACTCTAATGAATACAATCCCAGGATCCTCAGCC
>JAHRHZ010000249.1:17928905-17998144 GCA_024137785.1 Ginglymostoma cirratum
CCTTCATCAGAAAAATTTTCTGATGAAGGGTTTAGGCCCGAAACGTCAAGTTTTCCTGCTCCTATGATGCTGCTTGACCTGCTGTGTTCATCCAGCCCCATGCTTGCTTAACATCTACCAAGCAGTTTTTTTTTTTCTGACTTAGTGAGAGGGGTCCTGTGAAATTGATTTCCTAAACTGCTGTCACTACCTCTTGGGTCTGGGCTCGTGTGATATGTGGACCTTGACTAGTTTTCCCAGAGTATTTTGGTACATCTCCTCCCGTTCCATAAAACCACAACTATCATCCCATTTATGCCCACCTTTGACGCCCCTTTCACCTTGAAGTCCATTTCTGAATGTAATATGATGCCACCACCCCTTCCATCAGCACTTTCTTTCTCGTCTGTATCCTTGTTTAAATTATACTATACTTCCTATAGCACAATTGAAATTGCTGCTACTTGATGCTCAGGGCTTGCTGCCACTACCTTAGCTACAAATGGTGCTATCTGATACCTGGGCCCTGTTGTGGCAGGCGCTTTAGCTGCCTCAGCTGCACAACAGTTACCCATTTGAATGGGGTTTGTTTACTTCTGTAATGCCTTTAGTGGTCATGTGGCAGTTTCCACTGATTTCTTAATTAATGCCTTGTGCTGTATCTGCTGCCCTCTTATGGTGATGGACCCTCTTCAACTTCATTTTACCATATGGTAATGTAAAACTCCAAAGGCTAATCTATGGTCTGTGTAAATGTTAGCCAGATGAGTGCAGTCTCACATTATGTGCTGATCTGAACACAGTATTTCAGTTTGTTTTAGTTATTGCTTCTCTCCACCAAACATGAAGATGTGGATGTTCACTATCTGTCTATGATGGTGTTGTCCACCTATACATTTCTTTACTGAGTAACATTCTCTAACAGAAATTGTTGCTAATTCTTAATTACTAGCATTTAGAATTCCACACATAGCAGAGAATTCCACAGGCTGACCACTTTGGGGCAAAGAAATTTCTCCTTTGTCTCAGTCATAAGTGGCCTACCTTGAATCCTGAGACTGTAACCCCTGGTTCTGGATACCCTGGTGATCAGGAATGTCCTTCCTGCGTTTACCCTGTTAGTCTTTACAGAATTTTACAAATTCCTACAAGACTGTATCTCAGCCTCCCCCTCTCCCCCGGCAATCTAAATAATTAAGCATTCCTTCATACATCAGTCCTGACTTTCCAAAAATTAGTCTGGTAAACCTTCGTTGAACTCCCTGCGTAGCCAGAGTTGAGGAGACCTTGCAATACTCCAGGTGTGGTCTCACAAAGGCCCTGTACAATTGCAGCAAGACATCTTTGCTTCTGTACCCATCCTCTCGCTATAAAGGCCGACATGCTATTTTTCTCTTTCATTACATGCTTGCATTCAGTGAATAATAATCAAGGACACTCAAGTCTGATTGGAACTCTCCCTTTCGGTCAGCCTGGGAGAATGAATAGCTGCTAATTGGAACCATTAGGGGAGGCGATGGCCTTTTGGTATTATCACTGGACTGTTAATCCAGAGACCCAGATAACATTCTGGAGACCTGGGTTTGAATCCCGCCAAGGCAGATAGTGGAATTTGAATTCAATAAATATCTGGAATTAAGAGTCTATAGATGACTGTGAATCCATTGTTGATTGTTGGAAAAACCCATCTGGTTCGCTCATGTTCTTTAGGGAAAGAAATTGCCATCCTTACCTGGTCTGGCCTACATGTCATTACAGACCCACAGCAATGTGATTGGGCAATTAGAACATAGAACGTAGAACAGTACAGCATAGTAAAGGCCCTTCGGCCCACAACGTTGTGCCGAACTTTTACCCTAATCCTAAAGTCTATCTGACCTCCACCCCTACCTTATACTATCATCTATATCATACTATATGCCTATCTAATAGCCGCTTAAATGCCCCTAATGAGGCCGACTCTACTACCCTCTCTGGCAATGCATTCCACGCCCCTACCACTCTGAGTAAAAAACCTACCTGTGATGTCTCCCCTATATCTACCTCCACTCACTTTAAAACTATGCCCCCTCGTAATAGCTACCTCCACCCTAGGAAAAAGTCTCTGGCTGTCCACTCTATCTATACCCCTGATCATTTTGTACACCTCTATCAAGTATTAGGGATGGGCAATAAATGCTGCCTAGCCAGCGACGCCCTCACCCTGTGAATGAATAAAGGGGGCAAAAAAAAAAAGTGGCTAACAAGAAGTTGTTTGTGATACAGGTAGTTCCGCTATAATGCGTGTTCGTTAATGTGAATTGTCTGTAACACGATTGAATAGTGGATGGGCTGTGAACTTTTCGCTGTGTGAGTATAATCATTTTTCTATAGCGACTTCCCTATTATGTGGCATGCTGTGTTGACTTTCTATAGCGTGAGGTCACACAAGAATGCAACTATGGCATTATAGGAGAACTACCTGCATCAGCATATGTGATGGCAAGGCTGGTGTGTGCATTGGGATAAGGACCAAGGACGTGCACGAAAATTGTTGAACTTAATATTGAGTCTAGGAGGTTGGTTCCCAAGCAGAAAATGAGGTGCTGTTCTTCCAACTTGCACAGAGCTTTGTTGGAGAACTGTGGCAACAGTGAGACAGATGTTGGCCAGAAAAGATGGTGTGTTGAAATGACAGGCAACGGGAAGCTCAGGGTCATTTTTGTAGACAACATAGACATTCCACAAAGCCCAGTCTGCTCTCCATCTCCTCAGTGTAGAGGAGACCACAAATGCTGGTGATACCCACGCTGTATAAAGGAATAAAAAAAAACTTCAGAGAAATGGAACCTACTTCATTGACTAGTCCTGATGTGCAATTATATGTTTGTGCAAGTAAGTGCACATTTGTAACAAGCTACACATTAAGTTTCTGAGAGGAGCAAGAGGGTATTCATCAAACAGTTATGAATGCAGATATTCATTTAATTGGTTATGGTTTTATCTCCGTAGGTTCACTGTCTTGATTGTGGTGTTGTGCATTTTCCTTGGAACACTCAACACATTTCTGTCTCCGCATTCTCTGAATGATGATATATGGAGCTTATACATTGTGAATCTTGAAAAAATAGAGGTGAGAGCTTTTGGAATATATCTGCTATTTTCAAAATATAACCATTTATGTGGCCTTCTCAGACATCACTTTTTTAAAATTTATCCAGAAGAAAATCTTACTACATTTTATATTGACACCCCATGTTAAACAAATGTTCTCAAGTAATCCATATACTGTCAAAATATTTTGTTTGAAATGCACATCAAGCTAGCAAGATGCTAAGTCTCATGGGTAGAAAATTGTGACCTCCCAGTAGTGAGCTTGGAGACCAGGAGGCCATATAATTAACTTTGGTGGATTACCTGAACCTTGCTGCCCCTTCAGAAGTCTTATTGTTGACCTTCCCAACCCATTGCCAGTTGAAGCCCTTAAATGCTCAACTAATGATCAGCTAAAGACTTTATCCTGTGATTGCTGGTATTATCCCAGTGGTGGGCAGGACTGTGCCAAATGACGTTAACCACCGCTAAAGCTATGTCTTAGCTAAAATAAGTTATTGATGTCGTTTAGATTTGAAGAAGTTTGGTTTTTAAATTGGTAGGTAGAATAGTGATTTCTTTTTAAACAGGTTGAGAGATATATAGCCTTCAGACTGAACTGGTCTTGTGTATATTAGAAGTATTTACTATCGAACAAGGTAAACAATTGTGCATCAAAATTTCTGTCAAAAATTTCTGGGCTTCATTTTTTTTTAAGATTAGGAGACACATTCATAGCTTAACGAGAGTGAAACCTTTTGTTTTAGTTAATGTTTTGGACTGTATGCAAAAGCCTTTGGTTGAACATGGATGTATAAATCAGTGCTATTGAGAAAGGGAGATGATGTGTAGATTGGTTAATACCAGATTATCTTAGTATAAGAGGTTTAGTGTTCTTCTCAGACCAAAATTCCTTCTGTAAAACCCTTAAAACGTTATTTGAAGCAAAGTGCGTTTAAACTTTCACACATGAAAGAAGCTAAAAGATTTTCCAGACCATCAGTTAAATTAAATGTATTGGTGTTTCTTTATTCATATGATGTTAGCATCACTGCCTCAGCGTCAGGGACCCTGGTTTGATTCTACCCTCGGATGACTGTCTGTATGGAGTTTGCACAATCTCCCCATGTCTTACTTGGGTTTTCTCCGGTTTCTTCCCAGATTCGAAAGATGTGCAAGTTAGGTGGATTAGCGAAACTAAATTGCGTGTAGTGTCGAGAGATGTATAGGTTAGGTGGATTAGCCTGTGTAGACTTGATGGGCCAAATGGCCTGTTTCCATACAGTAGGGATTCTGTGATTCTGAGATATTCTGGAGCTGAGGTAACTGACCTTCAACAACCACAACCATCTTCCTTCGTGACAGGTATGACTCCAATCAGTGGAAAATTTTTCTTCCTGATTTATATTGACTCCACTTTTGTTAGGGCTCCTTGATGTCCCAGTCAGTTTGATGCAGCCAAAGATGTCAAGGGCAATCACTGTCATTTCACCTCTGGAATTCAACTCTTGCTTACGTTTGAACGAAGGCTGTAATGCGTTCAGGAGCTGAGTGGCCCTTGCAGAACACAGACTGAGTGCCAGTGAGAAGCTTATTGCCAAGCAAGTGCTTGACTGTGGATTACACATTCCAAGAATAGATTGATGGAGAAGTAATTAGCTGGGTTTTATTTCTCCTGCTTGTTGTGTACAGGATATACCTGGGCAGTTTCCCACATTGGCACTTGCTGGTGCTGTGCTTGTATCGAAACGGATTCGTTAGGGCCATGGAACTTTCTGGAGCACAAGCTTTCTGTACTATTGCCAGAATGGCATCAGGACCCATGGCCATGGCAGCATCAGTGTCTCCAGCTGTTTCTTGTCATCGTGTGGAGTGAATTAAATTAGCTGAAGATAAAGTTAATGACCTGGATCTTCTGGTGTCTACTGTGTAAGGAGCGATTTTGGGATTTGTAGTGTTTTGGGATTACACATTTAAAAAGAGTCTATGCCCCTCGTGATTTTATAAACCTCTGTATGATCATTTCTCAACCTCCTATGCTCCATTGGGGAAAAAAAAGTCCCTTGCCTATGCCTCTCTTTCAATGAGAGACCTTGTTAAATCCAAAGCAAACCCGAAACCTGAATCATCACACTGTAATAACATTAGTGGGAACTGGGAATTAAAGTTTTAAAGATCCACAGTCCTCAAAGAATAGTTCTTCTTTTCCATCTAAAATGGGAGAACCTTTTATTTTTAAATTGTGTTCCCTAGTTATAGTTTCCCCTAAATTAGTCAAGTTCACCCACATTATATTCCCATCTTCTAAAATTTTTGCCCGCTCACTTAATATATCTGTGTCCCCTTGCAAACTAGTTAATCCTCTTCACAACTTAATTTTTGAACTATCTTTGTCTTATATCTTTGTTTTCTGTTAGCTATATAATGTTTGATCCATGTCAATATGTTACCTCATACAGAGTTGTAGCTTTCACATGTTGACCTTTGAGTGGAAGCTTGTTGAATGTAACCTAATTACAGCGCATTCACAGTCTTCCCCCTTATCAGTGTTGCTTGTTACTTCCTCAAAGAACTCTAATGAATTTGTCAAATATGTTGACTGTGCCTGGTTGCATTTGAGACTTAAGTGCCCTACTATAACCGCCTTCCAGCATTTTCCTGTTGATGGACGTGAAGCTTGTTAAACCATAGTTGTACGCTTTCTGTCTCCTTCCTTTCTTGAAAAGAGAGAATCTGAAGAGATCTTCCCAGAATCTTGGGCATTTTGGTAAATAAACATCAATGCATCCATTGTCACTCCACTCCTTTTAAGACCCAAGCGTGAAGTCCGATAAGATGTAGGAATTTTTCAATTTTAAGATCCAAAAATTTTCTCACTGCCCTTTATCTGATGATCGTAATTGCTTCAAGTTATTTCCTCCCTTTCATCCCTGATTCAGTATGATTTCTAGTGTTGGATTAAGGTGCCTTCTTGAACCACTGCAGTCCAGGTGCTGTAGGTAGACCCACAATACCGTTGGGGAAGGAGTTTCAGAATTTTGACCCAGTGACAGTGAAGGAATGGCAATATATTTTTAAGTCAGGATGGTGTGTTGCTTGCAGGTGGTGGCGTTCTTGTACAATTGCTGCCCTTGTCCTTCTAGATCGATGTGGTTTAGAGTCTGGAAGGTGCTGACTAAGGATCTTTGGTAAATTTCTGCAGTGCAGTAGATAATTCATGCTGCTGCTACTGAGTATCAATGGGGGGGGGCTAATACTTGTGAATATGGTGCCAATCAAGCAGGCTACTTTTTTAATTGTACAGTATTAGGCCTCTGGAGCGTTCTTGGAATTCACTCATCCAAGGAACTGGGAAGTATTCCATCCCACTCCTGACTTGTGCTATGTAGACGGTGGGCAGGCTTTGGGGAGTCAGATGCAGTATTCCTAGCCTCTGACCTGCACTTGCATTCACTGTTTATATGGTGGGCCGAGTTGAGTTTCTAGTCAATAGTGGCCATCATGGTGTTGACAGTGGAGGATTTCAGTGATGGTAACACCATTGAATGTCAGATGGTGGTGGTTAGATTGTCTCTTATTGGAGATGATCATTGCCTGGCATTTGTGACGTGAATGTGCTTGCCATGTGTCAGCCCAAGCCTGGATATTGGCCAGGTTTTGCTGTATTTGAACATGGACTATATTGGTATCAGAAGAATTGGGAATCGTGCTAAACATTATGCATTCATCAGTGAACATCCCCACTTCTGATCTTATGATGAGGGAAGGTCATTCATGAAGCGGCTGAAGGTGATTGGGCCCATGATACTACGCTGAGGAACTCCTGCAGAGATGTCCTAGAGCTGAGATGACTTTCAACAACTACAGCCATCTATCTATCTGCCAAGTATGCAGTAGTGATACCAGCCTATAGCAGGACCAGAATTCATGTTCGCTAGGATAATAACTGGTATGGAGGGTGTTTTCGTGAGCAAAAGCTAAATAGGTTGGAACTCTCCTCACTGGAGTTTAGAAGAATGAGAGGTGATCTCATTTAAACATGCAGGATTCTTAAGGGGCTTGACAGCATAAATGCTGAGATGTTTCCCTTCATGGGAGGATCTAGGACCAGAGGGCATAGTCTCAGAATAAAAGGGTGCCAATTTATGACTGAGATGTGAGAATTTCTTAAGAGGGTTGAGTATTTTGAAAATTGCTACAGTGTGCTGCGGAGGCAAAGTCCTTGTGTACTTTTAAGGCTAAGATGATAGGTTCCTTAGAAAAAGCAGGAAAGTAATTGTGAGGAGTGTTGGATCAGCCTTGGACCTATTGAATGGTGGAGCAGGCTGAAGGTCCAAAAGGCCTAATCCTGGGCCTATTTGTTATGGTCTTAATAGTGGGCTGGTTTGGGCTAATAGTTGAACATCAACATTGGTGCAGGACAGTGGCAAAAAAGAGAAAAACTCGTCATCTTCCCTGGTTGCTTGAATGTATTGCAATCAGTGAATCACGCACGATCAACGCATCAAAGCGTTGTACTTGATCAGAGGTTCAAATCCAACTCGGTCATCAAGAGCAGGGTAGAAGCTAGATGCTCACCAAATGACCTTTCGGGGCCTCTGCACAGCTACCAAATTCCATCAAAAGTAATTTTTGTCTCTCTCATAACTGAGTGTAGTGACTTGACTGGGCAAAGAGGATGGTGATGCTTTGGAAGAGTTTTATTGTGCCAGTACCGGATTAGTTTGATGGACCAATTGTTCTGGTGTTCTATATTTGCAGGAGAGTGATGGAATATTCACTAAACAAAGAAAGTGAAAACCTTTCATTAAGATGTGAAGGTTACTGTTTGTCCCTAAATGCAAAATTGCTCCATGTGAGAAATGCCTCCTGGAATATAAAATAGAGGTTGGGGCTGTAATTCTCTGCTCGACTGTTCGGGGTGGACCATTTAGGGCGGAGATCAAGGTGATACTTCTTCACCCAAGGAGTGGTGAGCCTGTGGAATTCAGTACCACAGGAAATAGTTGATGCCAAAACACTGAATGTGTTCATGAATGTAGCACGTGTGGTGAATGGGAGCGAAGGTTATGGGGAGAAGGCAGGATTAGGCATTTGATTTGGAAGATCAGCCATGATCATGATGAATGGCAAAGCAGGCTCAAGTGCCGAATGGCCTCCTGCTCCTATCTTTTATGTTTCTATGTTTAAACTACCCAGCTAAAAACATTGTACCTAAGGCAGTTTTGCCTTTGCAAGCTGGTCTATTGATGACCTGCTGCCAGTGAGATTTAGCACGTTGCTGCAGAAACAGAAATTCTGTTGGTGGAAGCTGTGCTAAATGACAGGAGACACTTCAAGATTGGAAGACTAATCTCAATGCAGCTTCAGTCAAGACTGGAGAGCATGGCAATCAGCTTTGCAATTGGAGAGGACTGTTTTTGCAATCTCTGTATTGTGACTACAGTGAAGTAAATTGTCATAATACAATTAGCCTAACTTTAACCCTAGAATTAAAAGTATGAAATTTATTTAGACACCTACCAGTGGCTAATTTTTAAAAGATTCATTCATGAATAAGGGTATCACTGCCTAGGCCAGCATCTATTCCCCATCCCTAATTGCCCAGAGGGCAGTTAAGAGTTTACCACGTTGCTGTGGGCCACATATAGGCCAGACCAGGTAAGGATGGCAGTTTCCTTCCCTGAAGGACATTAGTGAGCTAGATGGGTTTTTCTGATAATTGACAATGGATTCATGGTCATCATTAGACTCTTACTTCCAGATTTTTATTGAATTCAAATTCCACCATCTCTCATGGTGGGATTTGAAACCACATCCCAGAACGTTACCTGGATCTCTTGATTAGCAGTCCAGCATTAATACCATTGGGCTGTCACCTCAATGGAATGAACACATTTGAGTTCACAAAGTAAATTCAAAAGTAGTACCATAACTCTATATAGAAATTACAAAAGACAAATTGTGTTTATATTGTGCCATTACCTACTATCTCTGGATGTGATTGCACTGGAGAGGGTGCAGAGGAGATTTACCAGGATGTTGCCTGCACTGGAGAGGTTTGATTATGGAGAGAAGATAGACTCGGGTGGTTTTCCATAGAGTAGAGAAGACTCAGTTGGGGGACAGGTGGGAGGTATGATTGAGATGTATAAAATTGAGTGGCTAGGAAGAGACAAAAAGAACTTTTTCCCCTTGTGAAATAAGAGGCATAGATTTAGGGTAAGGGATAAGAAGTTTAGAAAGTGATTTGAGGAAAGAATTTCATCCAGAGGGTGGTGGGAATCTGGAAATCTAAGGGCGGTAGAGACAGAAACCCTCAA
Source organism: Ginglymostoma cirratum (assembly GCA_024137785.1). Lineage (NCBI taxonomy): Eukaryota > Metazoa > Chordata > Chondrichthyes > Orectolobiformes > Ginglymostomatidae > Ginglymostoma > Ginglymostoma cirratum. The sequence continues at coordinate 17,938,280 of JAHRHZ010000249.1, forward strand.
CAGTTAAAACATATTTAGATGTGTACTTGTGATACCACGGCATTCAAGGCTATGGACCAAGTGCTAAAAATTGAGATTAGAATAGTTAGATGCTAGTGTTTGACTGGCTCAGACTCAGGGTTATTTTGTTTTGTAACCTCTGATAGAGGTAGTTCTGCTATAATGCAATAGTTGCATTCTTGCGTGACCTCGTGCATAAGAACATCACCTTAGAAAATAGCATTATAGGGGAATCACTATACCTGTACAGCAGAAAGTTTGCGTTATCGAAGCAGCATCCACTGTTCATCAATTGCGTTACTGCCAATCAGAGTTAATGAAACACACATTATAGCAGAACTACCTGTAACATGTTCTCGAGGGAAATAAGCAATGGGTAAGAAATGCCGGCCTTTCCAACTGTGCTCACATCCCATCAAAAGAATAGATTAAAGGCTTGGTGTGTGTTAGAACAGGAGCATGCCACATAGTCCCTTGAGCCTGCTCTGCTGTCCTCTCCTTTTCCCCTACCCCATGATTCCCTTAGTCCAAAAAATATCCATCAATCTTTAGCATGAATGTACTTAAAAACTCTGTGTTTACAATTGTTTTGGGCAGAGAACATCAAGATTTCCTGAGTCCTTGTAAGTGCTGTTTGTTTCTTCTCTCCGTCTTAATCGGTGCAACATAGAGACGTTGCCATGGAAAATGCACCAGTTAATAACTGACTGTTAACTGCCCAAGTCTGTTTAAATTTAACCTTGGGCAGGTTGATTGATCAAGGTATCACCCTGAGAAAGGAGCCAGAGAACATGTGTCACTTATTTTGTTGAGTTGAAACCGGCACGTGTTCTTCCTGTCAGTAAAGAGCAGGGTCCTGTGCAATGAACTATATAGATGTCAGTATGTACAAATCCATCACACCGTGTGCCCAACTGATGACCTTAAATTGCTTGTCAGTGGAATTCTTTGCACAGTCTGGACAGCATTTGCTAAATAATTCAATCACAAAAACACACAAAATGTCTAACATTATGTTCAGCTTTGCAAGCCGTGACTGGTTGTGAATGGTTGCTATCTTGCTTGTCACTAACAGCCTCCTCGCAGTGGGGGCCCGCCAGTTTAAAACATTGGTATAAAGTTAAAAGTTTGTTTAAAAAGAAAGAAACAAACAAAAGAAATGGAGCGGACAAACTTTGGTCTGGGAGCCCGACCCCACCACGTTGGAGAACATCTCTGATACTTTTGTTTCTATTTCTAATGTTCTTAAGTGCTTAAAATAACCAAACATAATTAATATGTTCTTTTACAGAATGGCCAGAGATATGCAGCAAAGGTGTTGGATCAAAAATGTCGTAAGTCCTATGTCCAGCAAGAGATGAGTATTTTGTTTCCTCACAAATATGACATCAGCATACGCCCTTTCCTGGAGAGGAATTCCATTATACGAGACTCTGTATTCAAGTACAACACCCCATTTGGTTTTAAGACGCACCAGAATAGTCTTAACCAGCTCATGGATCTCATGCCCACAATATCACTGCCGGAAGAACTAGAAAACAAGGGCTGCAAGCGCTGCCTTGTCATGGGAAGTGGTGGAATACTGCGAGGATTAGGTCTTGGACCTTATTTGAATAGATTTGATGTTGTTATCAGGTACAGAATACGTCATGTTTGTGCAGACTGATCATATCTTCACAAAGCAACATTGCTCAAATAACTTAAAATGCTTGAAAAAATTGCTTTTTGTAAACTCAGAATTGTTGCAATGTAGAGGCCGTCATTTGGCCTATCTTACCTGCACCAGTTTTGCTTAAATGTGTCCAAATGTAATATTACCAATATTTTTCATGCAGTTTTGAAAGTTGAATTCAGAGATTGATTATTAAATGCTGCACAGATCTGTTCTGTAGAATCATGTGATTCCAAAATGTAACCCGGTACCCCAGGATGCTAATTGTGTTAGTATGTAGTTTGCTGAAGGTGAAATTAAGCATTTGGTGTGTTTTACTATGGAGCTGTCACAGTTTAGATGTTACCTTTCATCTTCAAGTATCGTCAGACAACAGGTTTGTTCCATTGTAACACTAGAAATAGGATCAGGAATACATCCTGTGGAATAGCATATCAGGTTCATTTAAGATTGTGGCTGATATTCTGCCTCAGTTACACGTATCCATATTATCCATTTCACTAGAATCCGCCTAGTATCCAAGCTTTTTGATGCTTTATTTTGAATATATTCAGTCAGCATATATAGATCTCTTGAAGTGAAGACTTATCTCTGTCTTTAGTAGTCCATGCTGAATGTGTATGCATGTTGAGGGAGATAGATTTTTACCAAGTGAATATTTAAAAACTAACTTGGGTTTCAGTTTAATGCCACTAAAATCCACAGTTTAAGTTCTGTAGTTGCTAGTCTTAAGAAGGTCTTTTCAAGACATCCAGTGGAAAAGTAGCTTAATTAAGAACCAGCTGAAACTGAATCAACATTAAGTGAGTCAGATGGGCCTTTTTTGTTAGGAGCATATAAAACAAGCCATCTTAGTCTAGTTGAGCATTCGGTGTGACTTGACATAGTGTTCCAGGATTGAGTGGTTCAGGGAAGGAAGGGACAGAGGTGTCCTGTTGTTTGTTTGCTTTTTCATCAACATTTTCAGCCTCCAGAAATTGATTCTTTGCTTCAGGTGAAGAAGCTGGTTAATTGGTGAGTAGCTTGTAACTGATTAAAGTTTATTCAATTCCCAGGCTCAAAATAGTACGGCAGCTGATGGTAAGCATAGCATAGAAGCATAGAGCATAGAACATTACAGCGCAGTACAGGCCCTTCGGCCCTCGATGTTGCGCCGACCTGTGAAACCAATCTGAAGCCCATCTAACCTACACTATTCCATTATCATCCGTATGTTTATCCAAACGACCATTTAAATGCCCTTAAAGTTGGCGAGTCTACAACTGCTGCAGGCAAGGCATTCCATGCCCTCTCTAGTCTCTGAGTAAAGAATCTACCTCTGACATCTGTCCTATATCTATCACTCCTCAATTTAAAGCTATGTCCCCTCATGCTAGCTGTCAGCATCCGAGGAAAAAGGCTCTCACTGTCCACCCTATCTAATCCTCTGATCATCTTGTATGTCTCTATTAAGTCACCCATCAACCTAACCACCTTCTCTCTAACGAAAACAGCTTCAAGTCCCTCAGCCTTTCCTCGTAAGACCTTCCCTCCATACCAGGCAACATCCTGGTAAATCTCCTCTGCACCCTTTCCAATGCTTCCACATCCTTCCTCTAACGCGGTGACCAGAACTGTACGTAACACTCCAAGTGCGGCCGCACCAGAGTTTTGTACAGCTGCAACATGACCTCACGGCTCCGAAACTCAATCCCTCTACCAATAAAACCTAACACACCGTACGCCTTCTTAACAACCCTATCAACCTGGGTGGTAAGGTTAAGAAAATGTATTTTGAAGTATTAAATATAAGTTGAATTCAGCAACTAAGTAGCTTCTTGGGGCACATTAAGGATGATGGGACAGGTAATGTATCAATCATAGCCACAGAATATGGGGGTTCCTGGCTACCAAGTTCATCCAGAGTGAACAGATTTGTGGCAAGGATTTGAAATTTTGAGCAGCTTTGGCTCAGAATTTGAGCTGGAGGGTGAGCTACAGCAATTGCAGTGCATTAGGGAGGGCAAAAGTTTACCTGGATTCTTTGTACCAGGAGGCAGTCACAGGGTTGGATCATCTGATTTGGCCAGTGTTCAGTGTCAGGCCACTGTGGCTGTGTGGCAAGGTGGCTAAGTGGTTAGCACTGCAGCCTCACAGAGCCTGTGACCCGGGTTCACTTGCGCACTCTGGTGACTGTCTGTCTACGTGCAGTTGGTACATTCTCCATGTGGCTGCATGCATTTCCTCCCACAGTCCAAAGATGCGCAGGTTACGTGGATTGGCCTTGATAAATTACCCAGAGTCCAGGGATGTGCAGTCTAGGTGGATTAGCCATGGGAAATGCAGGGTTTACAGGGATAGGGTAGGGGGCTGGATCTGGGTGGAATGCTGTTCAGAAGGGGGCGCTGGGTCTGAGTGGGATGCTCTTTGGAGGGTTGGTGTGGACTCGATGGGCTGAGTGATCTGCTTCCACTGTATAGCGATTCTGTGGCTACAAGTGAAGTAGGTAAGGGGCTCCAGAGGACAGGCATGCAGGAGCTTCAGCCTTTCCAATTGTCCAATAATTTCATGTTCCTTTTGGCTTGTTTGGATGAGAATGTGGGCTGCAAGGGGGATGAGCTAACTTACTATGGCACAATAGCCACTCAAGTGATGGTGAATTAAGAAGAACTTAGCAGCAGCTGGGGACAATGCAATGAGAGGGAATGACATTGATCAATGCGCAAAAGATCTGGGAGTCCAGACGGCTGTGTTTCTTATCTGGTGCTAGAATTCAGATTATGATCAAGACTGCAGCGGAATTTGCAGTGAGAGGGGGAAGATTTGGTCATCATGGGCGATGTAGATACTAATGGCATTGGCAGGACAAATAAGGAGGTTTTCCATAATAGGTAGAACATAAAACATAGAACAGTACAGCACAGTATAGGCCCTTTATCCCACGATGTTGTGCCGAACTTTTACCCTAATCCTAAGGTCTATCTAACCTCCACCCCTACCTTATACTATCACTCGTATGCCTATCTAATAGCCGCTTAAATGCCCCTAATAAGGCCAACTCCACTACCCTCTCCGGCAATGCATTCCACGCCCCAACCCTACCTCTGACGTCTCCCCTATATTTACCTCCACTCACTTTAAAACTATGCCCCCTCGTAATAGCTACCTCCACGCTAGGAGAAAGTCACTAGCAGTCTACTCTATCTATACCTCTGATCATGTTGTACACCCTGTATCAAGTCAAACATTACCTTCCCGTTGGCACTCTGGCTCGCGCTGCTACCACTGAAAACAAGGTATCGCGAGTCGGATAAATCAGTAGAGTCAAGGACAAAGAGAAAGCTAATAAAATGGGAAATGATAAACAGGCTGTGTCAGGAACTAATAGAGAGAATGAGGCTGAGTCTACCTATAATAAAACTAGGATTTACTAAGAAAAACACAAGACTCTTGATATAATTCAAAACAAAATGGGTGAATGAAGAGTGCAAATAGAAGTGAAAAATAGTCATTACAGAGATATGGCTGCCGGATGACATCAGTTGGAGCCTGAATCTTGAAGGGTACAGGACATTTAGGAGAAAGTGGAGATGTGGCTCTGTTTAGTTAACATTAGCTGAATAGAGAGGAATCTACTAAGTTCAGGAAACTGATGTAGAAATGAGAAATTATAAAAACAGTAGGTCACTTTTGGGAGTGATGTACAAATCCCCTAATTGACCACAGTGTCGGTGGACCATCAAGGAAGAAATAACGAAACCTTATTAGAAAGACACACATAGTCACTGAGTCATAGTCATACAGCGCGGAAACAGGTCCTTTTGGCCCAACTCATCCATGCTGACCAAGTTTCTTAAACTTAATTAGTTCCACTTGCTTGCATTTAGCACATATCCCTCTAAACCTTTATTATCCATGAATCTGTCCAAATGTCTCTTAAATGTTTTAATTGTACCAGTCTCTACTACCACCTCTGGCGATCATTCATTACATGTGCAACTCTGTGTGGAAAAAGTTGCTCCTCGGGTGCCTTTTAAATCTTCCCCTCTCACCTTAAACCTGTGCCCTCTAGTTTTGGACTCTCCTAATCTGGGAAAAAACCTTTGCTATTCACCTTACCTGTGCTTCTCATGAATTTATAAAACATCTATTTGGCCACCCCTCAGCTGCCTCCTCTTCAGGTTTTAAAAAAAAAAGTCCCAGCCTATCTAGCCACTCCTTTACAACTCAAATCTTCCAGTCCCTGTAACATCCTTGAAAATTTTTTTGCACTGTTTCCAGTTTACTAACATCCTTCCTATAACAGGGTGACCAGAGTTGCATGCAGTCCTCCAAATGTGGCCGTCCCACAACAGTGGTGGTGTCCGCGAACTTGTAGATGGCGTTTGTTCAGAATTTGGCATTACAGTCGTAGGTGTACAGGGAGTACAGTATGGGGCTGAGAACGCATCCTTAAGGGGCTCCAGTGTTGAATGTTATTGTGGATGAGGTGCAGTTACCTATCCTCACTAATTATGGCATATGGGTCAGAAAGCTGAGGATCCAGTTGCAGGGAGCGGAGCCAAGACCAAGGACATGCAGTTCTGAGATCAGTCTGGAGGGGATAATGGTGTTGAAGGTGGTGCTGTCGTCAACGAGCAGGAGGCTGACGTTAAAAACCAAAGGAATCGCAGATGCTGTGAATCAGGAACAAAAACAAAGTTGCTGGAAAAGCTCAGCAGGTCTGGCAGCATCAGTGAAGGAAAAGATGGAGTGAACATTTCGGGTCCGGTGACCCTTCCTCAAACTGTTCTGAGGATAGGTCACTCCGTTTTTTTCCTTCACAGGAGTCGGATGTAGGTGTCCTTTTTGTCCACACATTCCAGTGACGAATGCAGGGCTAGGGGTATGGCATCCCCTGTGGATCTGTTATGTCAGTAGGCAAACTGTGTGTAGGGGATCGAGGCAGGCTGGGATACTGGAGTTGATGTGGGCCATGACCGAACAGCAGTGGACCAGCACCTATCCTTGCGGCACACTGGTCACAGGCCTCGAGTCTGAAAAACAACCCTCTACCACCAACTCTGATGAAGGGTTTAGGCCCGAAACGTCAAGTTTTCCTGCTCCTATGATGCTGCTTGACCTGCTGTGTTCATCCAGCCCCATGCTTGTTATCTCGGATTCTCCAGCATCTGCAGTACCTTTTATCTCTCTACCACCAACTGTCTCCTGCCGTTAAGCAAATTTTGTATGCAATTGGTTAGCTCTCCCTGGATCCCATGTGATCTAACCTTACAAGCCAAGCTACTATGCTGAATCTTATCGAAGGCCTTGCTAAAGGCCAAGTAGACAACATCTACCTCACTGCTGCCGTCTATCTTCTTGGTCATCTCTTCAAAAAAACTCAATCAAATTTGTGAGATATGGTTTTCCATGCACAAAGACATTCTGACCATCCGAAATCAGTCCATGCCTTTTCAAATACACGTATATCTTGTCTCTCAGAATCCCCTCCACCAACTTGTTCACTAATGACATCAGGTCACCGTTCAGTAATTCCCTGCAGCTTTCTTAGATAATGGCACAACATTAGCCACCTTCCAGTCTTCCAGCAACACACTTTTGGCTGTCACTGACATAGTTATCTCTGCAAGGGACCCTGCAACTTCTTCCCTAGCTTCCCACAATGTCCTGGGATACACTTGATCAGGTCCTGGGTATTTATCTACCTTTATGACCTCCAGAGCCTCCTTTTCTGTAATGTGGGCTCTCTTCAGGACATCACTGTTTACTCCCCAAAGTGTGTAACTTCTGTTTTTTTTTCCTCCATGGTAAATACTGATGAGAAACATTCATTTAGGATCTCACCCATCTCCTGTGGTCTAGATATAGAGAAGCCATTGATTTTTAAGGGGTCATAGTCTCTCCCTAGCTACTCCATTTTTTTTTTTGCCCTTAATATACTTGTGGAATAACTTTGGATTCTCCTTTTACCTTAACTGCCAAATCTATCTCGTATCCCCTTTTTGCCTTCCTGACTTTTCTCTCAAGTGTGTTCCTACACCCCTGTACCCCTCAAGGGATTCTCAAGATCCCAGCTGTCTATATCTGGCATATGCCACTTCTTTTTCTTGACCACAGCCTTCAATATCTGTAGTAGTCCAGTTTCCCCTATTTCTGCCAGCCTTGCCCATCAAACCAACTGGAACATGCTGGCCCTGAACTCTTGTTATGGCGTTGTACAGCACAGAAACAGACTCTTTGGTCCAACTCGTTCGTGCTGACCATGTATTCCAATCTGACCTAGTTGCGTTTGCTAGCATTTGGCCCATATCCCTTTAAGTACTTCCAACTCAAATTGTTACCTCACATTTGAAAGCTTTCTTTTGAAAGGATTTGTTAGACATCCCTTGACCTGCAAGCAGCTTTCCCCAGTAAACTTTTGGAAATTCCTGTCTAAAACCATCAAGAGTGGCCTTGCCACAATTTGTGATTTTAACTTCTGAACCAGACCTTATCCTTTTCCGTGATGGTTTTAAAACTAATAGAATGATGGTCACTGGTTCCAAGTGTTGCCCCACTAACACCTCATTCACTTGCCTTGCCTTATTTTCCAAAGGATGTCGAGTTTTGTCCCTTCTCTAGTAGGGCCATGTACATATTGTTTTGAGAAATGTTTCCTGAATACACCTAACAAGTTCCTCCCCTGCCAAGCCCTTAACACTATGGCAGTCCCAATTTGTTTAGAAAGTTAAAATCCTCTGCAATACAACCAGAAAGGCACAAATACCCTGGGAGGGAGGTTTGCTTGAGCGATATGGGATGGTTTAAACTAGATTGGCAGGGGGTGGGAAACTGGATTTGTAATTCAGAGGATGAGATATTCAGCCTTCCAACAGACACAATAGGGAGTGAGGTTGTTAATAAAGAAATGGAGTCGATGGAGTGTAATTGTGGACGCAGGGATGGTTTGAAGTGTGTTTACTTCAATGCTAGAAGTATCAGAAATAAAGCGGATGAACTTAGAGCATGGGTCAGTACTTGGAACTACGATGTTGTGGCCATTACAGAAACTTGGGTAACTCGGGGACAGGAATGGTTGTTGGAAGTTCCGGGATTCAGTTGCTTCAAAAGAAATAGGGAGAGTGGTAAAAGAGGCGGCGGAATGGCATTGCTAGACTGGGCTAGTATAGCAGCTACTGAAAAGCAATTCGAGGATAATATGTCTACAGAATCAGTTTGGGTTGAGGTCAGGAACAAGAAAGGAGCAGTCACTTTGGGGTTTTTTTTTACAGACTCCCTAATAGTTGCAGAGAAGTGGAGGAGCGGATTGGGACGCAGATACTGGAAAGGTGCAGAAGTCACAAGGTTGCAGTGACGGGTGACTTCAGCTGTCCAAATATTGATTGGAAATGTTTTAGTTGTAATAGTTTAGATGGAGTGGATTTTGTCCAGTGCGTTCAGGAAGGATTCCTGACACAGTATGAGGATAGACCAACTTGAGGAGAGGCCACTTTGGATTTGGTGCTTGGCAATGAACTGGGCGAAGTGTTAGACCTGTTGGTAGGAGACCATTTTGGCAGCAGCGATCATAACTCTGTTACTTTTACAATAGTCATGGAAAAGGATAGATACAGCAGGATAAGGTTTATGATTGGGGAAGGGTAATTACCATTCTGCTGGGCATGAACTGGGTAACATAAAATGGGGACAGACGCTGTCAGGGAAGAGCACTATCGAAATGTGGAGATTGTTCAAGGAATGCATACTGCGTGTGATTGATATGTTTGTCCCTAGCAGGCAGGGAAGATGCGGTCGAGTGAGGGAGCTCTGGTTCTCGAGAGAGGTCGAACGACTAGTTAAGAGGAAGAAGGATGCTTAGATAAGGTTTAGGAAACAAGGATCGGAAAAGGCTCTGGAGGGATACAAGTTTGCCTGGAAAGACCTGAAGAAAGGGCTTAGGAGAGTTATAAGGGGGCATGAGAAAACCTTGGCAGATAGGATCAAGGAAAACTCCAAGGCTTTTTACACGTGTGTGAGGAATAAGAGAATGACCAGAATAAGGGTAGGGCCGATCAAGGATTGTAAAGGGAATTTGTGCGCGGAACCTAAAGAAATAGGAGAGGTCCTTAATGAATACTTTTTTTTGGTATTCACAACTGAGAGGGACCTAGTTGTAGGTGAGGACAGTGCGAAACTGGCTGGTGGCTACAGGAGGTGGATGTAAGTAAGGAAGATATACTGGGAATTTTGAGGAACTTGAAGATAGGTAAATCCCCCGGGCCTATTGGGATTTATCCAAGGATTCTATGGGAAGCAAGGGAAGAGAATGCAGGGCCTTGGGCGATGACCTTTTCGTCCTCACTGTCCACAGTATAGTGGCAGAAGAATGGAGAGTCGCAAACGTCATTCCCTTGTTCAAAAAAGAGAATGGGGATTACCCCGGAAATTACAGGCCAGTTAGCCTTTCTTCAGAGGTGGGCAAATTATTGGAAAGGGCTCTGAGAGAGAGGATTTATGATCACTTGGTTGGGCACAGTCTGACTCGTGATAGTCAACATGGATTTGTGAGGGGTAGGTCATGCCTCACAAGCATTATTGAATTCTTTGAAGAGGTGACCAAACACGTGGATGAAGGTAGAGCAGTGGATGTGGTATACATGGATTTAAGTAAGGTGTTTGATAAGGTTCCCCATGGTAGGCTCATGCAGAAAGTAAGGAGGCATGGGATAGGGGGAAACGTGGCAGATTGGATTCAGAAATTGGCTGACCCTTAGAAGACAAATGGTGGTAGTGGATGGAAAATATTCAACATGGTGCTCATTTACGAGTGGTGTACCACAAGGATCTGATCTGGGTCCTCTTCTATTTGTGATTTTTGTAAATGATATGGATGTAGGAGTGGAAGGGTGGATTAGTAAGTTCGCGGATGATACGAAGGTAGGTCGAGTTGTGGATAGTGCGGAGGGCTGTTCTAGGTTACAAGGGGACATTGATAGGATGCACAGCTGGGCTGAGCAGTGGCAGATGGAGTTTAACCTTGAAAAGTGTGAGGTGATTCAATTTGGAAGGACAAACTTGAAAGCAGAATACAGGGTTAATGGAAAGATTCTTGGCAGTGTGGAAAAGCAGAGGGATCTTGGGGTTCACGTCCACAGTTCCCTGAAAGCTGCCACCCAGGTGGATAGAGCTGTTAAGAAGGCATATGGTGTATTAGCTTTCATTAATAGAGGGATTGAGTTCAAGAGCCGTGAAGTTATGCTTCAGCTAGACAAAAGCCTGGTTTGGCCACATCTGGAGTATTATGTCCAGTTGTGGTTGCCTCATTACAAGAAAGATGTGGAAGCGTTGGAAAAGGTGCAGAGGAGATTTGCCAGGATGTTGCCTGGAATGGTGGGAAGGCCTTACGAGGAAAGGCTGAGAGAGCTAGGGCTTTTCTCTTTTGAACGACGAAGGGTGAGAGGTGGCTTGATCGAGGTGTACAAAATGATCAGAGGTATAGAAAGAGGGGACAGCCAGAAACTTTTTCCTAGGGTGGAGGTAGCTATTACAAGGGGGCATAGTTTTAAAGTGAGTGGAGGTAGATATAGGGGAGACATCAGAGGTAGGTTCTTTACTCGGAGTGATAGGGGCGTGGAATGCATTGCCGGAGAGGGTAGTGGAGTCGGCCTCATTAGGGGCATTTAAGCAGCTATTAGATAGACACGTGGATGATAGTATAAGGTGGGGACGGAGGTTAGATAGACGTTAGGTTTAGGGTAAAAGTCGGCACAACATTTGTGGGCCGAAGGGCCTATTCTGTGTTCTGTGTACAACCCTATTGTTCTTGGAGCTATCTGCAATCTTCCCTACATGTTTGCTACTCAATTTCCCATTGACTACATGAGACTGTTTCATGGAGTCCAATCAAAGTGATCACCTCTTCCTTTTTTTCTCTGTTCCACCCATATAGCCTTATTGGACAATCCTTCAGGAATATCCTCTAAATACTACTGTGATGTTTCACTTATGAAAAGCATCACTCCATCCTCCTCTCTTAACATCCCTTCTTTCCTTCCTACAGCTTTTGTACCCTGGAATATTGAGCTGCCATTCCTATCCCCTCCCTGAGCCATATCTCTGTCATAGCTGTGATATGCCAGTCCCATGTACCCATCCGTGCCCTGAGTTCATCTGCCTTACCTGTCAGGCTTGTTGCATTGAAATAAATGCAGTTTAATTCATCATTCTTCCCTCATTCTCTGCTGTGCTCTTGCCTGCCTCTTCTATTTAACTTACTCTCTAATCTCTGTACTGGCCTCAACCTTCTTTTTTATCTCACTACCGCTTGAGGTCCCACCCATACTGCCAGACTAGTTTAAACCGTCCCATGGCACATGAGAGATTTTGATGTACACATCAACTGGAGAAGTCAAATGGGCAAAGGTGGCTGAAATGAAGAGTTTGTAGAATGTTTTCAGGATAGTTTCTTAGAACACATTCTGGAACTGACCAATGAGTAGGCTATAATAGACCTGATATTTTGAAATGAGATAGGATTTTGGTCAATGATCTCATTGTAAAGGTACCCCTGGGTAGCAGTGACTATAATATTGGGAAAGAAAACAAAACTGTCAATGCTGGAAATCTGCAGAGAAAGCAGAGTTAATGTTTCAAGTTAAGTGATTTTCTTCAGAACTGATAGTAGCTGGTGTATATGCTGAAGACAGGGTTTGGGTGGTGGGGTTGCAGGGAAAGTATGTGATAGGTGGACATAAAGCCAAGAGAGAGACAACAGCAGTTAGGCAGACAAAGGGATGGTCTGACAGCACCCGTGGAGAGAATACGGACTTAGTGTTTCAAGCCCAGATGACCCTTCAGACTTCCTTAGTTTCTCCAGCAATTTCTGATTTGGTTTCAATCTTTAGCATCACAGTTCTTAGTTTTAGTTTAGGAGTTTTATATCTGTCTTCATGAGTGAGTACATTTAACATACTAAAAGCACCAATAAATCAGGAAATGGAAGGAAGGGAAGAACTTAGGAAAATCAGACATACCAGAAAAGTGGTACTGTGTAAATTGTAAGCTGGGAACTCCAACAAGTGACTGGTCCTGGTGGACTTCATTGTAGGGTCTTAAAATAATTGGCTAGTGAGATAATTAGTATATTGGTTTTCATTTTCTTGATTTGAAGATGGTCCCATTAGATTGGAAGATAGGTATCCCTTTCATTCAGAAAGGGAGGGAGTCAGCAGGAGAGAACAGGCCAGTTAAATATCTGTCAGAAGGAAATATTAGAAGCTTTAATAAAAAAGAGGTTGTAGTTAGGTACTGTAAGTTTAAAGTAATCAGGCAGAGTCAACATGGTTTTTTTTTAAAAGGGAAATCATTTTTACCTGATCTATTGAAGTTCTTTGAGCAAGTAACACATGTTTTGGATAAAGGGGAACTGGTGGGCGTACTGTCCTTAGATTTTCAGAAGGCATTTGATAAGGTGCCTCAAAGGCTAGTGCAGAAAATAAAAGCTGATAGTGTAGACTGTAACATATTGGCATCAATAGAAAATTGGCTCACTAATAGGAAACAGTGAGTGGGTGTAAATTTTTTTTTCATTTGGCAAGGTGTAATAAGTGTTAAGGTGTAGGAATCGGTGCTGGGACCTTCAACTGGTCATAATTTATATAAATGACAGCTGAAGAGATGGAAGGTATGGTTGCCACATTTGCTGATAATACAGAAACATTGGTCCATTGCACCTACTGTACCAGTTAATGTGATCATAGTGATTATCCAACTTGGTACCTGATTTCCATCTTTTTCCTCATATGCTTTCACCCCTTTAACCCTAAAAACTGATTCTGACTTCTTCAAAACATTAAATATTTTGATCTCAACTGTTTTCTGTGGTAAAGAATTCCACAGACTCACCACTCTGAGTGAAGAAATTTCCCTCCTCTCAGTACTAAATGGCCTACCCCAAATGCTTAAACTGTGACCTCTGGTTCTGGACTCTACTCATCAGGAACACCCCTGCGTTTACCCTGTCTAGTCCGTCAGAATGTTTTTAGGTTTGAGAGATCCCCTGCTCATTTTTCTAAAGTCCAGTGAATATAGTCCTAAACAATCCAGTCTCTCTTCATACGTCTGTCCTGCCATCCCAGGAATCGGTCTTGGAAACCTGTTGCACTCCTTCCATAGCCAGACTTCCTTCCTCTGATAAGGAGACCAAAATTTCATGCAATACTCCAAGTGTCCCCTCACCAAGGCACTATATGATTTCAGCAAGACATACCCTGTTCCTGTACTCGTTCTGTTTGAAGGTCAGGATATCATTTACCTTCCCCAACTGCTGCAGCTGTATGCTTTCAGTGATTTGTTGCATAAGGACATCCAGGTCTTGTTGCACCTTCCCTTTTCTAAACTATCACCATCCAGCTAATTACTCGGAGATAGCAAGAACTGTAGATGCTGGAGTTGGCGACAACAGTGTGGAATTGGAGGAATAAAGCAGGTCAGGCAGCTTCAGAGGAGCAGGAGAATTGACGTTTCGGGTTGGGACCCTTCAGAAATGGTGACGGAGTAGGGAGTTGGGAAATAAAATGGAGGAGGGGTGGAGCCAAGGAAAGGTAGATTGGATGGTGATGAAAGGATATAGATAGGGAATGGTGGGGTTTGGTCATGGGGGGTAGGTGGAGTGCATAGGTGGGAGCGATGATGGACAGGTTGTCCAATCAAGGTGGTGAGAGGGAGGATGGTTGGGGCTGGGGAAAGGTAGGTGGGGTAGTGATATGTGGATGCAGGTAGGGGATAGTGGGTTTGATTGATGGGAAGGGTAGGGCAGATAGGTGGGGAAGAAGATGGACAGGTTGTGTCGGATCGAGGAGGTGGGGATGAGAGGGAGGTTTGGAAGTGCGATGGGGGTGGGGAGATTTTAAAACTGGTAAAATCATTGTTAAGGCCATTGGGCTGTAGGGTCCCGAGGGAGTGATGGTGTTGCTCCTGCTCCTATGATGCTGCTTGACCTGCTGTGTTCATCCAGCCTCATGCTTGTTATCTCCCTCCCCCCAGCTATCTGCCTTTCGTAAGGACAAATCGCTCCTCGACTCCCTCGTCCACTCAACTCTTCCCACTAACTCCACTATACTGGCACCTTTCCCTTCAACTGCAGGAAGTGCTGTACCTGCCCCTACACCTCCCCCCTCACATCCATCCAAGGCCCAAAGCAAACTTTTCACGTCCAACAGGGGTTCACTTGTACATCCTCCAACCTGTGATGCTGCTTGACCTGCTGTGTTCATCCAGCCCCATGCTTGTTATCTTGGATTCTCCAGCATCTGCAGTACCTTTTATCTCTATAGCTGGGGGGAGGGAAATCTCTGGTAGTAGGGTCGGATTGTAGGTGGTGGTAGTGGTGGAGAGTGATGCAGTGGAGTGGTATGAGGACCAATTTGTGGAGCGTTTGAGCTTTATACACGCTATTCAACAACACCTTCTGGTCGCCAACCATTTAACTCCCCCTCCCGCTTCCTTGATGACATCTGTCCTGGGCCATCTCCAGTGCCATGATGACGCCACATGCAAACTGGAGGATCAACACCACCTATTCCGCCTCGGGACCAGTCCAGTGAGTACAGGCCCAACCTACTCAACCTCTCATAAGACAGTCCCTCTATACCTGGTGTCAGCCTAATGAACCTTTTCTGGCCTGACTGCAATGTCTGGACACCCTTCCTTAGATGAGGAGACCAAAAACTGTTTGTAGTATGCTGGTTGTGATGTGGCTAACACCTTATACAGTTTTAGCAAAACGTCCCTAATTTTATGCTCAATTCCCTTTAAAATATTGGGCAACATTCTATTTGACTTGCTATTATCCCGTGAACCTGGATGCCAGCTGTCTGTGCTACTCTAGTTACTTGATTTGCTAAGACATTGGTGATAGTCCTTCTTGTTTGCTAAGGGAATAGCATCATCTTTTCTTAGTTTGGATGTCAAGCTCCATAAATTGATGTTTCTTGCCTCTTGCAAATTTAGCCCTTTTAATCTGTGTACTCTGTATACATTTGCTCGTGACTTGTTTTAATTTCAGGAGCTGCTCAGCTCTTAAAAGAACCAAATTTCTTGTCTAGTCAGTGTTTCTTGTTCCCATGTGAGCCATGGTAACCTGATGAAAGCCTCCTATCGCCAGTTCTTCTCTAGTTACATAGAGGTATCCTTATGTTTGGCTCCAGGCAAACAACACAATATCCTGGTTGCCTGTATGTGGGAACTATTTACAATTTTGGCTACATTCCATTTGCATGTCCTTTTTTTTTTTGGTTGAATACATGACATGTAGTTAACCAAGTCTAACGGCAATTTGCATATCAAGAGTCATTGACAAAGACGATTTGATATTACTTGAAATCATATGATAACCAGAACAGATCTTTGTGTCCTGACTTGCCCTGAAGACATTTAGAATGCTGTTGTAACCACGGGAAAAAAAATCCTCATCTGACTAATGAATAATTTCACTGCATGTCTGATTGCAAGAACAGTCCCTGTTCAGACACCATGCCAATTCAAGTATTCCGCTTTACTGAACTCACTACACACACAACCTTAAACAGAACGTTGCCATTTAAGTTGTTCTTGTAGTTTTAATTGCCTACCAAGAAACGTAAATTCTTCTCTATCAGGCTGAACAATGCACCAATCCATGGATTCACTAACGATGTTGGTAACAAAACCACTATAAGAATGAGCTATCCAGAGGGAGCACCAAAATCTCAGCTTGAATACGATCATAATATGCTGTTCGTTGCTGTAATGTACAAGGGAGTAGATTTCAGCTGGTTGAAGGCCATGATTAAAAAAGAAAAAGTGGTGAGTAGATTCTATAAAATATCTATATTTCATATTGATGCTGTATATTTGCATGAGCACCACAACTGCTTTCTGTAATGTTCTATATGGAATAATGTTTGGCCCCTGTGGTAATACAGTTGGATGTAGTAAACTTCTTTGCCACTGTATCAGAGATAAAAGGTACTGTAGATGCTGGAGAATCCGAGATAACAAGGTGTGGGGCTGGATGAACACAGCAGGCCAAGCAGCATCATAGGAGCAGGAAAGCTTGACGTTTTGGGCCTAGACCCTTCATCAGAAATGGGGGAGAGGAAGAGGGTTCTGAAATAAATAGGGAGAGACAGGGAGGCGGATAGAGGAGAGGATAGGTGGAGAGGAGGCAGACAAGTCGAAGAGGCGGGGATGGAGCCAGTAAAGGTGAGTGTAGGTGGGGGGGGTAGGGAGGAGATAGGTCAGTCCAGGGAGGACAGACAGGTCAGGGGGGCGGGATGATGTTAGTAGATAGGAGATGGGGGTGTGGCTTGAGGTGGGAGGAGGGGATAGGTGAGAGGAAGGACAGGTTAGGGAGGCGGAGATGAGCTGGGCTGGTTTTGGGATACGGTTGGGGGAGGGGAGATTTTGAAGCTTGTGAAATCCACATTGATGCCATTGGGCTGCAGGGTTCCCAGGCTGAATATGATTTGCTGTTCCTGCAGCCTTCGGATGGCATCACTGTGGCATTGCAGGAGGCCCAGGATGGACATGTCATCTGAGGAATGGGAGGGGATGTTGAAATGGTTCGCGGCTGGGAGGTGCAGTTGTTTGTTGCGAACTGAGCACCGGTGTTCTGCAAAGCTGTCCCCAAGCCTCCGCTTGGTTTCCCCGATGTAGAGGAAGCCACAACGGGTACAGCGGATGCAGTACACCACATGGGTAGATGTGCAGGTGAACATCTGCCTGATGTGGAATGTCTTCTTGGGGCCTGGGATTGGGGTGAGGGAGGAGGTGTGGGGGCAGGTGTAGCACTTCCTGCAGTTGCAGGGAAAAGTGCCGGGTGTGGTGGGGCTGGAGGGGAGTGTGGAGCGGACAAGGGAGTCGCGGAGGGAGCGGTCCCTCCGGAAGGCAGATAAGGGTGGGGGAGGGAAAAATGTCTTTGGTGGTGGGGTCTGATTGCAGATGGCGGGAGTGTCGGAGGATGATGTATTGGATCCGGAGGTTGGTGGGGTGGTACGTGAGGACGAGGGGGATTCTTTTTTTGGTTATTATTGCGGGGACGGGGTGTGAGGGATGAGTTACGGGAAATGCAGGAGACATGGTCGAGGGCGTTCTCGACCACTGTTGGGGGGGGAAGTTGCGGTCCTTGAAGAATGAGGACATCTGAGATGTACAGGAGTGGAGTGTCTCATCCTGGGAGCAGATGCGGCGGAGGCGAAGGAATTGGGAATAGGGAATGGCATTTTGGCAGGAAGGTAGGTGGGAGGAGGTGTATTCCAGGTAGCTGTGGGAGTCAGTGGGCTTGAAACGGACATCGGTTTCTAGGTGGTTACCCGAGGTGGAGACAGAGAGGTCCAGGAAGGAGATAGAAGTGTTGGAGATGGTCCAGGTGAACTTCAGGTTGGGGTGGAAGGTGTTGGTGAAGTGCATGAACTGTTCGAGCTCCTCGTGGGAGCACGAGGCAGCGCTGATACTGTCATCAATGTAACGGAGGAAGAGGTGGGGTTTAGGGCCAGTGTAGGTACGGAAGAGGAATTGTTCCACATAACCTACAAAGAGGCAGGCATAGCTTGGGCCCATGCGGGTACCCATGGCCACCCCCTTTGTCTGTAGGAAGTGGGAGGAATTGAAAGAGAAGTTGTTGAGGGTGAAGACGAGTTCGGCTAAGCAGATGAGGGTGTCGGTGGAGGGGGATTGGTCAGTTCTGCGGGACAGGAAGAAGTTCACAAGCTTCAAAATCTCCCCTCCCCCAACTGCATCCCAAAACCAGCCCAGCTCATCTCCGCCTCCCTAACCTGTCCTTCCTCTCACCTATCCCCTCCTCCCACCTCAAGCCCCACCCCCATCTCCTATCTATTAACATCATCCCGCCCCCCCCGACCTGTCCGTCCTCCCTGGACTGATCTATCTCCTCCCTACCCCCCCACCTACACTCACCTTTACTGACTTCATCCCTGCCTCTTCGACTTGTCTGCCTCCTCTCCACCTATCCTCTCCTCTATCCATCCTCTATCTGCCTCCCCCTCTCTCCCTATTTATTTCAGAACCCTCTTCCCCTCCCCCATTTCTGATGAAGGGTCTAGGCCTGAAACGTCAAGCTTTCCTGCTCCTATGATGCTGCTTGGCCTGCTGTGTTCATCCAGCCCCACACCTTGTTATCTCTTTGCCACTGTAAATGGCCGCCTGTGCAAAATTTCATGGACATTGGCAAACCTTAGCAGTCACGCTACATTGCTATACCTCAGTATGCTGAGATGCTTGACCTTTATGCGGTAGGCTTATTCTGCAGGTTGCACATTTTGTGTATCTCTGCATTTTTTGACTATCAGGATGCATTGACAAATCCAATTTGGTATTGATTGAGATCATATGGTATAACCAGAACAGATCTTTGTCCCTTAACTTGCCCTTAAGACTTGTGCAATGCTGTTATAACATTGCATCACTTGTGCTGCATAACAACAGGGTTAAAGTTGCTGTCGGGCTGCCTTCTCATTAGAGAAAGATAACTGGTCATGATTTAACCTGAGGGTCACCGTGCCTCAGACAAGGGGAAAGGTTGAGAAGGAGAGTCATTCATGGTAATGTCAACCAGTGTGGAAATTGAACCCACGTTGTTGGCATCACTCTGCATCACAAACTAGCCATCCGCCCAGCAGAGCTAACTGGCCTCCTCCATAACAGGTACCTAGCTAAGGTATTTAGCATATTCATGATCTGGTTTACAGCTCCTTGGTATTGTGCTCCTTCGTATTGTTTCCCTTTGCTAATACTGCAGTGATAGTGTAACAGCTTGAGTTTTCGGTAGTGTTGAGAACATTCTTTAAAAGTCTATTCAAGCAATGTGTGCAGCTGGTTAAACTAGCATTTATTGACCATCCCTAAATGGCCCTGAAGCAGGTGGTAGTGAGCTTCTGGAATTACTATAGTCCTCATGATGTAGGTAAACCCACAATGTTAGGAAAAGAGTTCTTGGATTTTGATCTACCAGCAATGAAGTTCAAGGCCACTAAGGTTTTGGAGTAGATGTGTAGCTCGGGTTGTGGGTGTTGAGGTTGTTGAAGTTGGTTGGCTCGCTGAGCTGGTTTCTTGTTTCACAGACGTTTCGTTACCATGCTTGGTAACATCCTCAGTGCAGCCTCTGATGAAGCGATCGTGTGTTTTCCTGCCTGGTTTTTAAACTCTGGGGTCCGTTGAGATGGATTGCCTCACTTCTGGGTTTCCTTCATAGTGGAATGTATATGGGGTTGAGTTCAATGTGTTTATTAAAAGCATGCTTCGTGGAGTGCCATGCTTCCAGGAATTCTCGTGCCTGTCTCTGCCTAGCCTGTCCCAGGATCTTGGTGTCCCACTCGAAGTGGTGGTTCTCCTTATCCATGTGGATGGAGATGAGTGCGTATTGGTCGTGCCTTTTTGTGGCCAGTTGGTGTTCATGTACTCTTGTTGTTAGTTTCCTTCCTGTTTGTCCAATGTAGTGTTTCTCACAGCCTCTGCAGGGGATCTTGTAGATGACGTAGGCCCTGTCCGTGGCAGGGAGTGGGTCCTTGGTTCGGGTGAGTTGTTGTCGTAGGGTTGCTGTGGGCTTCTGTGCCACTCTGATGCCCAGCGGTTGTAGGAGTCTTGTGGTGAGTTCTGACGTGTTTCTCATATAGGGTAGTGTGATGAGTGTGTCGGGGCGTGTAGTCTCTTTCTGATGCTGTTCGTGTAGGCATCTTGTGACCCAATTCTTTGGATATCCATTATCCTTGAAAACCTGAAAGAGGTATTCTTCTTCTTGGGGTAGTTCCATGTTGCTGCAGTGTGTTGTTGCCCGTTTAAATAGTGTTTGCACGCAGCTTCGTTTGTGTGTGTTGGGATGGTTACTGTTGAAGTTCAGTACCTGGTCTGTGTGTGTGGCTTTTTGGTGTACTTTCGTTTGCAGTTCCCCATTTGTCTTACGCTCTACCATGACGTCCAGGAATGGGAGCTGTTTGTTCTTCTCCGCCTCTCTGGTGAATTTTATTCCGGTGAGGGTGTTGTTTATAAGTTTGTGTGCCTCCTCTAATTTGGTCCATTTAATGATGACAAAGGTGTTGTCTACGTAGCGTATCCGCAGTTTAGGTTGGACTTGCAGAAGGGCGGTCCTTTCTAGTCTTTGCATCACTGCTTCTGCTATGAGTCAGGAGATAGGTGATCCCATGGGTGCTCGTATGTTTGACCATTGAAAGTGAAGTGGGTGGTCAGGCATCGGTCCAATAGTTTGAGCATGTTGTCTTTGGAGATGGTTATTAATAAGCACATTGAACTCGACCCCATATACATTCCACTATGAAGGAAACCCAGAAGTGAGGCAATCAATCTCAGTGGACCCCAGCGTTTAAATACCAGGCGGGAAAACACACCGACACTTCATCGGAGGCTGCACTGAGGATTTTAACAAACATGATAACGAAATGTCTGCCAAACAAGAAACCAGCTTGGTGAGCCAACCAACTTCTTCAACCTCGAGTTCTAGGCCAGGATGGTGCGATTTGGAGGGGAACTTGGTGGTGTTCCCTGCATCAGTATCTAAGACTACAATGCTCACTAGTAACTGTTCTTTGTCTATGTTAATTTCTTAAAATATTTCACCTTGATGTTTATACTTGTTTCTTCCTTTTCCATTCTGAAGACACATACAATGTATTAAAGGAAGACTCTGCCCACATTTTACTAGCCTACACAGAAAGTGTGTTTAGGTGCCTTGTCATCCAGGGTTCTCTGGTTTTGGTTCCACCCTTATTGAAACATATTTGCCCTGTACTCTCTCTTTTTCTTCCATTAATGACCCCTCTTTCTCTGACAGTTTTATCTGTAATTAGCTGCTCCCAGAGCACTTGGGACAAATTGTATCTACATAAGAAATAGGAGCAGGAGTACGCCATCTGGCCTCTTGAGCCTGCTGTGCATCCAATAAGGTCATGGCTGATCTTTGCGTGGACTCGGCTTCACATATCCACCTGCTCACCATAACCCTTAATTCCTTTACGTTTCTAAAATCTATCTATCTTTTGCCTTAAAAACATTCAATGAGGTAGCCTCAACTGCTTCATTGGGCAGGGAATTGCACAGGTTCACAACCGTTTCGGAGAAGAAGTTCCTCCTCAACTCAGTACTAAATCGGCTCCTCATTTTGAAGCTATGCTCCCTAGATCTAGTTTCAGCTGCCAGTAGAAACAATCTCCTTGCTTCTAACTTATCTACTCCCTTCATGATTTCATCTTTCTATAAGATCACCCCTTATTCTTCTAAATTCCAATGAGTATAGTCCCAGTCTACTCAATCTCCCCTCAAGCCCAGCATCAACCTAGTGAACCTCCTCTGTACCCCCTCTGGTGCCAGTACATCCTTTTTCAAGTAAGGAGACCAAAATTGTACACAGTACTCCAGGTGTGGCCTCACCAGTACCCAATATAGCAGCAGCATAACCTCTCTGTTTTCATACTCCATTCCTCTGGCAATGAAGGACAATATTCCATTTGCTGCCTGAATTACCTGCACCTGCACGCCAACATTTTGTGATTCGTGTAGAACAACACCCATGTCCCTCTGCACAGCAGCAAGCTGTAATTTTTCACCATTTAAATAATAGTTCGTTTTGCTGTTATTCCTACCAAAATGGATGACCTTATATTTACCAACATTGTACTCCATCTGCCTGACCCTTGCCCAGTCACTTAATCTATCTAAATATCTCTGCAATCTTTGTGTCCTCTGCACACTTTGATCTACCACTCATCTTAGTGTGTCAAAGTTCACAGATGACACTACACTTAGTACCAAACTCTAAGTCATCTGCAAATTGTACGCAATTGCAGTCCGAGCATTGATCCCTGAGGCATACCATTAGCCACTGCCAACCAGATAAGCCCCCATTTACCCCACTGTTTGCTTTCTGTTAGTTAACCAATCCTCTATCCATGCTAACACATTACATGTAACTCCATGCACCTTTACCTTATGCAGCAGCCTTTTATGCGGTGCCTTGTTGAATGCCTTCTGAAAATCCAGATCGACCACATCCAATAGATCCCTGTTGTCTACTGTACTCAATGTCCTCAAAGAATTCTAGTAAATTAATTAAACGTGACCCACCTTTCATGAGCCCATGCGGCGTCAGCCCAGAATGACAGTTTCTATCCAGATGTCTTGCTATTTCTTCGTTTATAGTAGATTCAAGCATTTTTCCCACTACAGAAGTTACCAGGCCTATAGTTATCTGCCTTTTGTCTACCTCCTTTTTTTTTTTAAACAATAGTGTCACATCTCCTGTTTTCCAATCTGCTAGAACTGCCTCAGAGTGCAGCCGAATTTGATAAATTGCCATGAGTGCATTTGCTTCTTCTCTGCCATCTGTTTTAGTATCCTGTGATACATTCCATCAGGGCCAGGAGACTTGTCTAACTTTAGTCACACTAGCTTCCCAACCTTACCTCTTTAGTGATAATCTTTCCTTCACCTGCCATGGCCTCCTTTTGCCAACAATCATTGGCATGCTATTTGTGTCTTCCACTGTGAAGACCAACACAAAATACCTGTGTAACACCTCAGTTACTTCCTTATTTCCCATTATTAAATCCCCTTCTCATCCTCTAAAGGACCAATATTTACCTTAGCCACTCTTTTTTTCTTGTTTTGTATATTTTTAGAAACTTTTGCTATCTGTTTTTATATTCCCAGCTAGTTTACTCTCATAATCTATCTTACCTTTATAGCTTTTCTCATGGCTTTCTGTTGACCTTTTAAAGGTTTCCCACTTATCTTTGCCACTTTGTACATGTTAGCTTTCAATTTTATTTCCTTACCCATGGCTGATCATCCCTTTTCCTACGGTCCTTCCTTTTCACTGGTATATACTTTTGCTGAGCACTGTTAAAAGTTGCTTTGAAAGTCCTCCACTGTTCCTCAATTGCCCTGCTATAAGTCTTTGCTCCCAGTCTACCTTATCCAGCTCCTGTCTCATCCCATTCTTCTTTGCTTAAGCGTAAGATACTAGCATTGTATTTTACCTTCTCGCCCTCCATCCGCATTGTAAATTCAACCATAGTTTGATTGCTTCTTCTGAGAGGATCCCTACCTATGAGATCATTAATTATCCCTGTCTCATCGCACAGGACCAGATTTAGGATAGTTTGCTCCCTTGTAGGTTCCACCGCAAACTATTATGGATACATTCTATGAACTCCTCCTTAAGGCTGCCTTAATTGACTTGGTTTGACCAATCAATATGTAGATTGAAATCCCCCATGATAATTGCTGTACCATTTTTACATGCATCAGTTATTTCTTTTTTATTATTGCCTGCCCCCCCCATGATGTAATTTGGTGGCTTGTAGACCATGCCTATCAGTGACATCTTTCCCCTTACTATTTTTAATTTTCACCCAGATTAATTCACCCTTTTTCTCCACAAAGCCTATATCTCACTACTGTCCTAATGTCATCCTTAAGTATCAGAGCTACACCACCTCCCTTTCCTTCCTGACTGTCCTTCCAAATACAGGTAGATCTCCTATTACGCAATAGTTGCATTCCTGTATGACATTGCGCCCTAGAAATTGCATTATAGGGAAATTGCAGTAGATAATTGCTATACCTGTGCAACACAAAGTTCGTGTTATCCAAACAGCGTCCGCTAATCATCAATCACATTCCAGCCAATTCGTGTTAACGAAACACATTATAGCCGAACTACCTGTAGTCTGGTATCGCTGGATATTTAACTCCCAGTCGTGACCACCTTGCAAACATGTCTCTGTAAATGTCACTTAATCGTATCCATTCATGAAGATCTGTGCTGTCAACTCATTTACCTTGTTTTGAGTGCTACAAGTATTCAGTTAAAGTACCCTTATGCTAGATTTTATATCTTCTGTTTGAATCCAAATCCATCATTAGAAGAACCTTTTGTTTTTAAACATTCTGACTTTTTTTCTGTCACTATCTAGTTTCCACTCATCTCAGTACTACACTGCTCAGCTGCTTCTTGCTTTTTATTCACAATCTCGATTTCTGTTTTTTCCTTAAGCCTTCACCCACTGTAGCTAACTCGAAGCCTCTCCTTAGGTTCCCATCCCTCTGCCAAACTAGTTTAGAGTCTACCCAACAGTGCATCTTAACTTAGAATTAAAAGGAAATTAGCCTTTCTCCAGTTAGAAACTTTTATTCCAGGCCCATTCTTAACTTTTTCCATAGTTATCCTAAATCCAACTGATGTATGATCTCCATCTCCAAACACACCCCAAGTAATGTGCCTTCCACTTACCCAGGCTCATTTCTGAATATTAGGTCCAGAATTACTCCTTCTGTTGTTGGGCTTTCTACATACTGGCCTAAGTTGTAATACATTGGGAAATGTGAACATACAAAGGGATCTGAGTGTCCTTGTTCACCAGTCAATGAAGGTAAATGAAAACAGCACATTCAGCAGCATCTGTGGAGAGAGAAACAGTTAGCATTTTGAGTCTGGTATGACTTCTTCAAAACAGATTGTTACCTTTTGAAAAGTTATAACACACTTGGGAAAATTGGGTAGTGTTGTAGAACAGAGGGGCCTAGGGATGCAGGTACATAATAGAATTAGAATCCCTACAGTGTGGAAACAGGCCGTTTGGCCCAACAAGTCCACACCGATCCTTGGAGCATCCCACCCAGACCCATTCTCCTATAACCCACACACCCCTGAACACTCTCTGGGCAATTTAGCATGGCCAATCCACCTAGCCTGCACATCTTTGGACTGTGGGAGGAAACCGGAGCCCCCGGAGGAAACCCACGCAGACACGGGGAAAACGTGCAAACTCCACACAGACAGTCACCTGAGGCTGGAATCGAACCCGGGTCCCTGGCGCTGTGAGGCTGTAGTGCTAACCACTGAGCCACCGTGCCGCCCCAAACTTTGAAGTTTGAGACACATATAGACAGGGTAGTTAAAAAGGTGTTTGGCATGCTTGCCTTCATTGTTCAGTCCTTTTTAAGTATACAAATTGGACGGTCTACACCTGGGCAGGACTGGAACCAATGTCCTAGGGGCTGCTTTTACGAACGCTGTTGGGGAGGGTTTAAACTAATGTGGCAGGGGGATGGGAACCAAATGAGGTTCGTGGACAATAAGGAGGTAGTAACTAAAGCCTGTAAGGAACTAGATAATGAAGTCAGTGTGACTAAGGGGAAGAGTAGGCAGACAGCAGATGATAAACGCGGAGGGACAGGTGGTCTGAGATGCATTTGTTTTAATGGGAGAAGTGTAGTAGGTAAGGCAGATGAACTTAGGGCTTGGATTAGTACCTGGGAGGATGATGTTATTGCTATTACTGAGACTTGGTTGAGGGAAGGGCAAGGTTGGCAACTAAATATCCCAGGATATAGATGCTTCAGGCGGGGTAGAGAGGGAGGTAAAAGGGGTGGAGGAGTTGCATTATTGGTCAAAGAGGATATCACAGCTGTGCTGAAGGAGGGCACTGTGGAGAACTTGAGCAGTGAGGCAATATGGGCACAGTTCAGAAATAGGAAGGGTGTGGTAACAATGTTGGGGCTGTACTACAGGCCTCCCAACAGCAAGTGTGAGATAGAGGCACAAATATGTCGACAGATTATGGAAAGATGTCGGAGCAACAGGGTGGTGGTGATGGGAGGTTTTAATTTTTGCAACATTGACTGGGATTCACTTAGTGTTAGGGGTTTAGATGGAGCAGAATTTGTAAGGAGCATCCAGGAGGGTTTTCTAGAGCAGTATGTAAATAGTCCAACTCGGGAAGGGGCCATACTGGACCTGGTGTTGGGGAATGAGCCCAGCCAGGTGGTTGAAGTTTCAGTAGGGGATTACTTTGGGAATAGTGATCACAATTCCGTAAGTTTTAGAATACTGATGGACAAAGACGAGAGTGGTCCTAAAGAAAGAGTGCTGAATTGGGGGAAGGCCAACAATAGCAAGATTTGACAGGAGCTGGGGAAGGTGGATTGGGATAGCTGTTTGAGGGTAAATCCACGCTTGATATGTGGGAGGCTTTTAAAGAGAGGTTGATTAGAGTGCAGGACAGACATGTCTCTGTGAAAATGAGGGATAGAAAGAGCAAGATTAGGAAACCATGGATGACAGGTGCAATTGTGAGACTAGCAAAGAGGAAAAAGGAAGCATACATAAGGTCTAGGCGACTGAAAACAGACGAAGCTTTGGAAGAAAATCGGGAAAGTAGGACCAATCTGAAACAAGGAATTAAGAGGGCTAAAAGGGGTCATGAAATGTCTTTAGCAAACAAGGTTAAGGAAAATCCCAAAGCCTTTTATTCATACATAAGGAACAAGAGGGTAATTAGAGAAAGGGTTGGCCCACACAAGGACAAAGGAGGGAAGTTATGCGAGGAGTCAGAAAATGAGTGAGATTCTTAATGAGTACTTTGTGTCAGTATTCACTGAGGAGAGGGACATAACGGATGTTGAGGTTAGGGATAGATGTTTGATTACTTTAGGTCAAGTCAGCATAAGGAGCGGGGAGTATTGGGTATTCTAAAAGGCATTAGGGTGGACAAGTCCCCAGGTCCAGATGGGATCTAACCCAGGTTACTGAGAGAAGCGAGAGGGGAAATAGCTGGGGCCTTAACAGGTATCTTTGCTGCATCCTTGAGCATGGATGAGGTCCCGGAGGACTGGAGAATTGCTAATGTCCCCTTGTTTAAGAAGGGTATCAAGGCTAATCCAGGAAATTATAGACCAGTGAGCCTGACGTCAGTGGTGGGGAAGCTGCTGGAGAAGATACTGAGGGATAGGATCTTTTTACATTTGGAAAAAAATGGGCTTACTAGTGATAGGCAGCATGGTTTTGTGTAGGGAAGGTCATGTCTTACCGACTTGGTAGAATTCTTTGAGGAAGTGACATAGTTGATAGATGAGGGAAGGGCTGTAGATGTCATATACATGGACTTCAGTAATGCATTTGAAAAGGTTCCCCATGGTAGACTGATGGAGAAAGTGAAGTGTAGGAGGTCCAGGGTGTACTAGCTAGATGGACAGAGAACTGGCTGGGCAACAGGAGACAGAGTTGTAGTGGAAGGGAGTTTCTCAAAATGGAGATCTGTGACCAGTGGTGTTCCACAGGAATCCGTGTTGGGACCACTGTTGTTTGTGATATACATAAATGATCTGGAGGAAGGTATGGATGGTCTGATTAGCAAGTTTGCAGATGACACTAAGATTGGTGGAGTAGCAGATAGTGAAGGGGACTGTTGGAGAATGCAGCAGAATATCGATAGATTGGAGAGTTGGGTGGAGAAATGGCAGATGGAGTTCAATCCAGGCAAATGTGAGGTGATGCATTTTGGAAGATCCAATTCAAAAGCGAACTATACGGTAAATGGAAAAGCCCTGGGGAAAATTAATGCACAGAGAGATCTGGGTGTTCAGGTCTATTGTACCCTGAAGATGGCAATGCAGGTGGATAGAGTAGTCAAGAAGGCATACGGCATGCTTTCATTCATCGGACGGGGTATTGAGTACAAGAGTTGGCAGGTCATGTTACAGTTGTATAGGACTTTGGTTGGACCACATTTGGAATACCGTGTACAGTTCTGGTCGCCACAGTTCTGGTTACCAAAAGGATGTGGATGCTTTGGAGAGGGTGCAGAGGAGGTTCACCAGGATGTTGCCTGGTATGGAGGGTGCTAGCTATGAAGAGAGGTTGAGTGGATTCGGATTATTTACATTAGAAAGATGGAGGTTGAGGGGGGACCTGATTGAGGTCTACAAAATCATGAGAGGTATAGACAGGATGGATAGCAAAAGCTTTTTCCCCCAGAGTGGGGGTCTTAATCACTAGGGGTCATGATTTCAAGGTGAGAGGGGAAAAGTTCTTTACGCAATGGGTGTTGGGAGTCTGGAACGCGTTGCCAGCGGAGGTGGTAGAGGCGGGTACGATAGCGTCATTTAAGATGTATCTTGACAGATACACGAATGGGCAGGGAGCAGAGGGATACAGAACTTTGGAAAATAGGTGACAGGCTTAGATAGAGGATCTGGATCGGCACAGGCTTGGAGGGCCGAAGGGCCTGTTCCTGTGCTGTAATTTTCTTTGTTCTTTGTTCTTTGTTCTTTGTTCTTCTAGGAGTTGGGAAGTCATATTGGGGTTGTACAGGACATTGGTAAGGCGTTTTCTGGAATACTCTGTCCAGTTCTGGTCACCCAGTTATAAAATGATATTAAGCTGGAGAGGGTTCAGAAGAGATTTACCAGGATGTTGTCGGGTATGGAAGGTTTCAGTTATAAAAAAAAGGCTGGATAGGCAGGGACTGTTTTCACTGGAGCTCAGGAGGTTGAGAAGCGATCTGATAAAAGTTTATAAAATGATGAGATATGTGGATAGGCTTAATGGTATTAGTCTTACCCTTGGGATGGGGGATTTCAAGACTGTGGGGCACATTAAGGTGAGAGGAGAGAGATTTTAAAAAACAACATGGAGGGGGTCAAATTTTTTACACAGGGTGGTTCGCATGTGGAATGAACTTCCTGAGAAAGTGGTGGATGTGGGTACAATTACAATGTTTAAAAGACATTTAGTTAATTACATGAAGAGGAAAGGTTTGGAGGGAAAAGGGCCAGGAACAGGCAGGTGGGACTAATTTAGTTTGGGATTATGTTTGGCATGGACTGGTTGGACCGAGGGTCTGTTTCCATGCTGTATGACTATTCACACATGCTGCTAGACCTGCTGAGTATTTTTCATTTCTGAAGAAGGGTCTTGGCCCAAAACGTGAGCCTTCCTGCTCTTCTGATGCTGCTTGGCCTGCTGTGTTCATTCAGCTCTACACCTTGTTATCTCAAGTATTTTCAGCATTCTGTTTGTTTCAGATTTCCAGCATCCACAATATTTTGCTTTTAACAAAACAAATAGCCAGGTGAAAAAGCAATTAGGAAGGCAAACATTATGTTGGCCTTTGTTTCAAAAGGATTTGAATTCAGAAGTAGGAATATTTTGCTGCAGAGCCTTGGTGAGATCATATCTGAAGTACTGTGTGCAACTTTGGCTTCCCTACCTAAGGGAGGATATACTTACCATGGAGGCATTGCAGTGAAGGTTCAGTAGGCTGATAACCAGGAATGGCAGAATGAGGAGAGCTTAGTTTGACTGGATCTGCATTCACTAAAGTTTAGAAGAATGAGATGGGATCTGATTGAAAAATTGGAAAATATAAAATTCCAACAGGGCTAGTCAGACTAGATTTAGGGAGGATGTTTTCCTTTGTTTGGAATTCTAGAACCAGGGGTCACAGACTCGAGACATCCTTAACCCTGGTACCCAGTCGGTAACTTATCGTCTTCGAGTCACATCTATGGCTGTAGAGTTATCTGTCTACTCCTCCACTAACAAATCACCAACCAATACTGGCCTTCCACATTTCATCCACTGCACCTCTGAGCTGCTAGACCTCCCATAGCATCATGACCTTGGCTCTGGTTGGCTTCCACAGGGTAAGAGTCACTTTCACTGTTTTCTAATGTTAAAAGGTTGTTTGCAAATGAGGTGCTTTTGGGATTCCCTCGTTATGTGCCTGGCCCCCTTCTGTCTGGCTGTCACCCATTTATTCTGTCTGTGTTTCTTTGAGTGGTGTGGTGGCCACGTACTGAAATGTGTCATCCACCAACCTCTCGGCTCTGTAACTGCTCCATAGTGCCCTCAGCAGCAGCTCAAGCTCCAAAACTCAGATTCTGAGTTGCACAAGCTGGAAGCACCCCTGCATACATGGCCATCCAGGAGTGCCTTGGAATTCCCAAGCTGTGCAGGACCTGTAGGTTATGGTCCTGAGCTCCCCAGATATATTTTAACTAGATGAAATATGGACCTGTGATTTTATTTTACCAATCCTCCTACTTAAGTATGGACTAGAGAATTTTTATTCTGATTTTGCGCCAGACAACCAACCAGAACCCCTAACTCTGTGAAGTGAAGAAATTTAGTTTTGAAGTTCTAAAATATTAATCATAAAATGAAGATTTTAAGCTGTACTTAAGGCCTTAAATTAAGTCATTATCCGGTTGCAAGCAGCAAGAGAAATATCCAGCAATTACCTATTTGGTCTTCTGTGAATTTACATTTCAATGTCGTTGAAGCATGTCTGTCTGCTTCTGGGCCCTCTGCTCTCACTGTTCCTTTTAACCTCACTCCTGAGTCCCAGGATTTGGAGGTATCATGTACTTAAATTGGAGAATTGTCTCCTAGTGTTGGTTTTAATGAAGTTACCCCAGGCAAATATGTAGAAGTTGGTAAGTTAATTTAATTGCCATAACATTGAATTGAACTGAATGATTGTCACTTGCATTTTACAGTGAATAATATGGTAAAATACAGTGAAAAGTTTCCCTGTCACCACAATCTGGTGCCATTTTGAATAGTTTAAGGATTAAAAAAATGTAAAAACATAGCTCCACGTGAACATTTGTTAACTTCTGCTATCTTCTTTACCATTTAGTCATTTTGGAAAAGAATTTGGTTTTGGCAGAAAGTTACGGAGGAACTACCTATTGAACCAACGCAATTTCGAATTCTGAATCCTGAAATTATACGAGAAACAGCTCTCGATCTACTGCAGTTACCTGAACCTCAATCAAAACTCTGGGGTTGGGACCAGGTAGGGGCTGAATTTGGGATATTTGAATTAGAAATGTGGTTTGGAAAATGGAGTTTGGAGAAAAGTGATTTTGGGGCCAGGTGAAATGATTATGCATGTTTGTGATTGTGAAAGTTATTTCCTTTAATGTTTGCTAGAAGCAAAATGCAGTTCTGATTGTAAAGCACTAAAATGGAATGTTTTCAAAATGTTTTTCTGCATTCAATCCGGTACACTTTTGTATCCATAATGATGAATGTTGTATAACAAGACATTTGATATGCTGGGAAATTTTTGTTTGGTACAATTTAGAGAAAAACGTTTTGCACTTGTATAGTATATTTCTTGACCACCACGCAGCTCAAAGGCTTTACAACCAATGACATACCTTTTGAATTATAGTCACTGTTCTATAAATGGACAGAATTGAATATTGAGCATAAAATTTTATTTTATGCCCTGTTTGTTCCTTGTTGTCATTGCATTATTTCTAAGGTAGCCTCTATTTTTAAATTGCCTATCAGTATTTGTTAAATATTCTATTACTATAATAAATACTGTATCAGCTCTTTCCATATATCTTGACTGTGCCCAAAGGTCCTGAAATTCAAGAAGTATTTCCATCCCTAATCTTCTCTTCATTGGAACCATTCTGTGCTTCCACATCTTTTCATAAACTGTGTTTTAATTCTATCCATCGATCAGTGTATGCTTTTCAGTGTCAGGTTGTCTTTCTCATGTGACCTGACGAAGGGTCTAGGCCCGAAACTTCAGCCTTCCTGCTCCTCTGATGCTGCTTGGCCTGCTGTGTTCATCCAGCTCTACGCCTTGTTATCTCTCCACTTAGGATAGTTTCAGATCTGAACTCTTTACAAACTGTAATTTCCTGCAATTTTTGTGCTGTGCTGAGATCTTAGTTATTTCTCCTATAACGTGATAGTTGCATTCTTGTGTGACCTTGTGCTATAGTAAATCGTGTTAAAGGGAAATCACTATAGAAAATCACCATACTGTACAATAGGAAGTTCATGTTATCCAAACAGCGTCTACTGTTCAACAATTGCGTTACAGTCAATTCGCGTTAACGAAACACATTATAGCAGAAATAAAATGTACTTAATGTTTTTGTTGGCATCATATACACGTTCTGCTTATATTCAACAGCATTTCAAAATTACTCATTGTTTTAAATCACTGAGAGATGTGGGTGTTGCTGGTTGGGCCTGCATTTATTGCCTGTTCTTGGCTTCCCTTGAGAAGACGGTGGTGAGCTACCTTCTGGAACCGCTTCAGTCCATCTGCTGAAGATAGACTGTAGCCACAATGCTGTTGGGAGGAAGTTCCAGGATTTTGATCCAGCCGTATTGAAGGAACAGCAATATATTTCCATGTGAGGATAGTGAGTGGCTTGGAAGGCAACTTGCAGGAGGTGGTGTTTCCAAGCTATATGCTGTCCTTGTCGTTCTAGATGGAAGCGGTCATGGATTTAGAAAGTGCTATCTAAGGAGGTTTGGTGAGCTTTTGAGTGCATCTTGTAGATGTTTACACTGCTGCTACCATAAGACCATAAGACATAGGAGTGGAAGTAAGGCCATTCGGCCCATCGAGTCCACTCCACTATTTAATCATGGCTGATGGGCATCTCAACTCCACTTACCCGCACTCTCCCCGTAGCCCTTGATTCCTTGCGAGATCAAGAATTTATCAATCTCTGCCTTGAAGACATTCAACGTCCTGGCCTCGTACTGCGCTCGGTGGCAATGAATTCGACAGGCCCACCACCCTCTGGCTGAAGAAATGTCTCCTCATTTCCGTTCTAAATCGACCCCCTCTAATTCTAAGGCTGTGCCCACGGGTCCTAGTATCCCCACCCAAGGGAAACAACTTCCCAGCGTCCACCCTTTCTAAGCCATGGAGGGTGTGGATGTGGTGGTGTCAAGAAGGCTGCTTTGTCCTGGATGGTGTCAAGCTTCACTCATCCAGACAAGTGGCGAATATTCCATCGCATTCCTGGCTTGTAAATGGTAGACAGGCATTGGCAGAGTCAAGAGGTGAATTACTCACTGCAGATTCCTTGTCTCTGACCTGCTCTTGCAGCCATTAAATTCATATGGTGAGTTCAGTTCATTTTCTAGCCAATGGTAACTGTCAGGATATTGATAGTGGGAGAATTCAGTGATGGTAACACCATTGAATGTTAAGGGGCAGTGGTTAGATCATCTCTTATTGAAGATGGTCATAGTCTGGCATTTGTGTGGTGTGAATGCTATGTGCCATTTTTCAGCCCAACCCTGGAGATCATCCAGGTCTTGCTACATTTGGACCAGGGGCTGCTTCAGGATCTGAGGAGTTGTGAATGGTGCTGCACATTGTGCAATCATCAGCAAACGTATCCGCTTCTGACCTTATGATGGAGGGAAGGTCATTGAAGCAGCTGAAGATGGTAGGACCTAGGGTATTACCCTGAGGAACTCCTGAGATGCCCTGAGCTGAGATGACTGACCTGCCAAAGATATAACCATCTTCCTTTTATACACGTATGATCCCAATGAATGGATTTGCCCCTTGATTCCCATTGATTCTAGTTTTGCTAGGGTACCTTGATTCCACATTTGGTAAAATGCAGTCCTGATGTTGAAGGCTATCACTCTTACCTCACCTCTGGAATTGGGCAGGCAGCTTATTGCTGAGCTGATGCTGCTTGATAGCAGTGTTGCTGATGCTATTTGATGTGTTATTCCACAGTCCAAGTGAGGTACCGACACTGACTATTTATCCCAGTGGAGTGCTGAAGATTCTTTTGAGAGTGGGGGAGTTGTGGCGAATGAGGGGAGCAGTTTTCTGACTGACTTTGGCCTTAATTCAAGGAGGCCCAAATTTTGTCCAAGTGCCTGAATATACTGAAATAATGTAAGGCTTCCCATGGAAAAGCAATGAGGTTCTTCAGCCACAGCACACTCCTCTCCATGAATATTTTTCTTCGTATGTAAAATTTTAATTGTAGAAGATAAATTGTCATTTGGCTGTTTAGGACTTGAGTTTTGCTGAAAAAGGTCTCATTTGGCGAAGCTTCCTGCACACTTCACATTTTTCATTAGGCTAATTCAGGTGGAAAGCTAACATTTATGCTGAATGGTTGGCAAGTGGACTCTGGTAGAGGCATTGCCAGGGAGAAAGCACCCGTTTAATGCTAATTGACCGCTAATAACCAGACGTTTGTTTAAATTTAAACCCAGGCAGGTTAACTGTGATTGGTCTGAGAAGTGAACGTTACCTACTTTGTTGAGTTGAGACAGGTCTAGGCCTAAGGCGTTAGCCTTCCTGCTCCTCTGATGCTGCTTGGCCTGCTGTGTTTGTCCAGCTCTACACCTTGGTATCTGACACTGTGAACATGTTATTTCAGCCTGTGTATTACTATTTTTAATGAATGAAGTAGCTATGCAAATTAAACAGTTTAAAAACTGGAAGTGTTATGTTTGTGCTGTTTTTCTGATTTTTATCTCCCTCAATATGATATGTAGCAGCTGTTGCAGCAAATTTGATTTCTGGCTTTTTGTTGCTGTGTGCTATGCTTTTCCAAAGAGATTACATAGCTGCTAATGGGTATCGAACATTCTGGGAGCATCAATGTTACGATACTTGTTTGTGACGTGAATATGGGACAGGCTAAATGGACCAACTAATATTTGCCTGTCAGCTTGTTTTTATTTACACTTCCTTGAGTTATTTGAAGCAGCTAACGATTTGTTTTATTACTTTCTACTATAACACTTGTACTGTT
Organism: Ginglymostoma cirratum; assembly: GCA_024137785.1. Taxonomy (NCBI): domain Eukaryota; kingdom Metazoa; phylum Chordata; class Chondrichthyes; order Orectolobiformes; family Ginglymostomatidae; genus Ginglymostoma; species Ginglymostoma cirratum. The sequence goes on from JAHRHZ010000249.1 coordinate 17,973,327, forward strand.
TCAATAAAAGTAAATCTGTCTGGCATTAATAACACTAATATTACCTGATTTATATTTTAGAATATTCCGACTTTGGGAGTCAGCGCTGTTGTTCTAGCTACACATTTATGTGATGAAGTCAGCTTGGCAGGATTTGGATACAACCTTAGCCAACCACAAATACCATTGCATTACTATGAAAATGTCCAGATGCATGCTATGAAGGCCCAAACTATGCACAATGTGGAAACTGAGAGGAATTTCCTAGAAGACTTAGTTAAAGCTGGTGTTGTGACAGATCTTAGTGGAGGAATTCACTGCAAATTTTGCAATAAGCAGGAAAGCACAATCTTCTGAAGGTATGCAACCTTTCAAAAAAAGGAGTGGCCTTCAGTGTAGATATCATTTGAAACTAAGGCCTTCTCAGCATACCCATTCGTGAATATTGCAGTTTTAAATGATCCTACTGAACCCTTTTGCAGGAATTATTTTTCTCAATCGTGCATCAAATGTACAGCAAGGGTAACTTTGAAAAGAAGGTATGTGGCCACCTGAATTAATTTGATTATTGAACTAAACTGGAATTGTCAATGTTACTGCAGTTTTTGATGAAATGTTTAATATTTTCAGCATGGAGCATTTGTGATGTGTTAAATTGAAATTTTCATTTGCCTGCTGCACATGATTCTCTCTTCTGTGTCAAGTTTTTGAAAATATGTTACCTGGATGTCCCTGGATGTTAAACCCAATTCAGTATTGAGGTAATGTTAATTTGAATATGCCAATTTAAATTTCACTTATGAAGTTGGCAATTTGCAAAGCAGTATTTTGAACATTGTCCTAATGATCATTCTGGAAAAAGGCATCTCTACTTTGGAAAGTACAAACCAATTTAAAGTTTGTCACACTGCACACTTGTTAAATATTAAATGATTGAAACAGTAATTCTAAATCATGCAGAAAGGAAATCTTCAGAATTCACTGGGCTGTCTGGTAGTCATACCCTTCACAAATTTGCTTACTTGTGTAGTACTGTTTTTCTTTTTACCAACTGCATCTCTAATGTTTGCTCATTCAGGATTTTCTGGGAGAAATGTGTTCATGTCACGTATTGTACACTCGCAGTTGATCATTTCTGCCATTTGCAAAAATCACCAACTGTGACATTCTCTAGGAATGCATCTCCTTTGAACTGTGGGACTTTGCTTGTTTGATAATAGGACCATGTTAAAGAACGATGCAAATGTTCTTACATGAATGCGATGAGGGTGAGATTGCACTTCAGTGGTAGTGTTAAAGAACTGGTGCTAAACTAACAGCTCACTAAAAGTAAAATCAAACAAGACATTAGAAGAGCATCAGATGTATAATAGTTTTACTGACAACCATTTCACACCATTGAAATCAATTTCAGCCTTTTATTGCTGAGAAGCTTTAAGAGTTTACTGAAGATATTTTGGTGATTGTTGATCAGTGTGTAGAATATTAGATGACATAAAATTCTGCATCGGCAGAACTGTCAGTCAACTATGTGGTTAGTTGCAGATGTTTTCTAGCTTTTTGCTTCTATACATTACTGTAAAATAAAATTATTTGTGTATATTCCTATTTTTATATGTACATTTGTAGTCACTTGATCAGCTTAACTGATGTCAAACTTATGGAATCTTACTGATCACTGCATATTCTTTTAGAATTTTATACTGGAAATGTTAATTACTTCAGATGGAAATATCTGTGATTATATTTTAAATATTTTAGCTTACAGAGAAAAATCTTTTGGATAACCTGCTTTATTAACTGCTGCCACAGCAAATATCCTTTCTGTATTTTCTGTAGGATTTTTGTAAATGATTCAACTGCATTGAAATTCTGGTCTGTTTGAGAGAACTTGCTTAAACACGAGTCTGGTGTGACCTAAAGTAATATTGCTTTGCTTTATAAAGCATATGTTCCTCTTTTTCTTTTTCTTCCCCTGAAGTTAGTGAAAAAGATGTCACTAACTTAGATAAAAGGAAGATAATGCATTGAAATGTGTTTGGAATGAGTGTGTTATCATTGATATTAACAGATATTTACTGTAGCAGCAGTGTTATTACTGGAATCAATACAAATGGAAAGCTGGCTAATGATTATCTACCAACATATTTTGTACAGTGACAATTAACTGACTGATTTTTTTGTTTGGTTAAAATTTGGATGGAAACAAATAAGATCCATCCACTGGAAGAAGAGGTGTATTTAAAGAAGAGTCATAGTAAAATCTGAAAAGGTTTCATCTTTACAAGAGCACAATTATGACCAAAGGCTGAGAATTTTGTTTCAGCATTGCACAATGCTTTCTGTTTAAAATAAATCTTGTACATTGCTGTTTTCATTTTATTTTTGTAATGACTTGAAAGCATTATTTCAATGTTGTCCATTCAGCCTATTGTGTTTATAAGCAATATTTTTCTATGAAGGTTCCATCAACAAGCAAACAACCTGAGCCACCAGAAGAAGTCAATAAAATAATAATGCTGTTCAGGGAGATTTATGAAACTTACTTCATAGTTATAAAAGCAAAATACTGTGGATGCTGGAAATCTGAAACAAAGGAGAAACTCAGCAAGTTTGGCAGTATCTGGCAGAGAAATAGTTAATGTTTTAAGTCTGGTGTGACTTCTTCAATTCTGACATGGATGTTACAAGACCTGCATTTCTCCAATGTTCCCCAATATATTTGTACCATCATGATGATGTTTGATTGTTTTAATTGTATATTAGGTACATTTACCGAGTGAATGCTCCTGATACAGCTTCATTCACTAGGGGATCCTATCATGATGTAAAGTCACATAAGGATTTCTTGTCTAGTTCCAGTTATGCCATGCTAATTTGTAAAATCTGCCTCTGTGTTTTAATTTGGCAGAGAAGGCTTATTGATTGGGATTAATAAAATATCATTACAGATGTGATGTAATAATGTGATCTGACTGTACTGCACTATTTCAGAAATTGTAAGTTTCGCAGAATATCTTTAGTGTTAACGGCACAGATGAGGCCATTTGGCCTACTGTGTGTTGCTCATTAAATGAGTATCATTACTGGGTGATAATCTCCTTTTCCCCCACAATCTTTTTATCTGACTACTCGTTCAGTATGCTCTTGAATGCCTCAATTGAACCTGCTTCTACTGTATTTCAATGCAGTGCATGCTGTATCCTAACTATGCACTGAGTGAAAGAAGCGGTCCTCACTTCACTGTTGAGGATTTTGCAGATCACCTTAATTGCCCTCTTGTTCTTATTTTTTTTTATGAGCGGGAACAGTTTCTCAATTTACTCGAATCAGCCCACTCATGACTTGAACCTTTATCAAATTTCCTCTCAGCCTTTTCTCCAAGGGAAACAGTCCCAACTACTTCAATCTATCCTCATACTAAAGCTCCTTGTCCCTGGAACTATTCTTGTTAATTGCTTCTGTACTCTCTCCAATATGTTCGCATTCTTCTTATAATGTAGTGCCCACAATTGTACACAACACTCCGGCTGAAGTCTCTAACTAGTGCCCTTTACAAGGGCAACATCACCTCCTTGCTCTTTTACTCCGTGCATGTTACTTGTTTCCTCTGCCTGTCCTGCCATGAAACATAGAAATTAGGAATTGGCCATTCAGCACAAAGGGGAGGTGATGACCTAGTGGTGTTATCAATGGACTGTTAATCCAGAGACCCAGATAATGTTCTGGGGACCTGGGTTCAAATCCTGCCATGGCAGATAGTGGAATTTGAATCAAGTAAAAATCTGGAATTAAGAATCTGATGATGACTGCAAATCCACTGCTGATTGGAGAAACCTATCTCGTCCACACGTGTACTTTAGGGAAGGAAACTGCCATTTTTGCCTACATGTGACTCCAGGCCCACAGAAATGTGGTTGACGCTTACGTGCCCTCTAGGCAATTAATGCTGGCCGCCTCCTGTGACTGAACTTAAAAAAAAACTCAAGCCTCCTCCATCCCTTATAAACATGGCTGATCATCCAACTTGGCAGCTTGTTTCTTCATTTCCCCCATATCCTTGGAACTAAAAAGATCAAAATGCTGGCCCCAGGCACCGGAATTGTGGCCAACTACCCACTGTAGTGTGATGTTGGGAATAGCATTACCCAGGAAATTAGAGACGCTTGCAATAAAGGAATATCTGTAATTATGGGTGATTTTCATTTGCATATAGATGAGCAAAGCAAATTAGTAACAATACTTCAGAGGTGAAATTTCTGGAATGTTTACAGGATGGTTTTCTTGACCAAGCTTGCAGGGAACATAAAATCAATATTAAAGTTTCTATAGGTATGTGATGAGAAAAAGGTGAAGACAAATGTAGGTCCCTTACAGTCAAATGGGAATTTATAATGGGGAAGAAAGAAATGGCTGAGTAAATACACACTTTTGTTCTGTGTTCACAAAGGATGATATAAATAACATACCAGAAATGTTGGGGAACACATGATTTAGTGAGAGGAAGGAATTGAAAGAAATCTGTATTTGTAGGGAAATGTTGTTATTGTTGTGGAAATTGGTAGGATTGAAGGGGGATAAAATCCCCAAGGCATCATAGTCTACATCCCAGAGTACTTCAGGGAGTGGTCCTCGAAATAGCAGATGCACTGCTGGTCATCTTCCAAGATTCTGGAACATTTCTTACAGATTGGGGGATAGCTAATATACTCCTATTTAAACAAGGAGACAGAAAAAGCATCAGCAATGTGGCTAACTGTAGTTAATGCTGGTCAGTCAGCCTGACATCAGTAGTGGGGAAGTGTTAGAGTCTGTTATAAAATAATTAGTAGTAGAGTTCTTGGAAAACAGTAGCATGATCAAGCAGAGTCTGTAAGGATTTACAGAAGAGAAATTATGCTCTATAGATCTGGAATTCTTGGAGAATGTAATGTTGATGAGGGGGAGCCATTGGGTATCGTTTACGTAGACTTTCAGAAGGCTTTAAACAAGTCCTACATGAGGGATTAGTTGTAAAATTAAAGCATGTGTATTTTTTCCATATTTTCTTTTGAGTGGTAGGCAGTGACTAGAAGGTACTATAGGGATCAGAACTAGGACCCCAGCAACAATATCCAAAGTATAGAGATAACAAGCATGGGGCTGGATGAACACCGCAGGTCAAGCAGCATCATAGGAGCAGGAAAACTTGACATTTCGGGCCTAAACCCTTCATCAGAAATATCTCTGTATCCAAAGTATATCTGTTTTACAAGGAATAACCACAGGAGACTCCTGCATTGCTTGTCTGGCTGCCTTGCTTTGCCTGGTGGTCATCCATGCTTTTCCTGCCTGTGAAGCCTTAACCTGTAATGTGCCCACATCGGTGTATGTGCTATCCATGACACTGCCCAGTTTGTGGATGCTGTATAGTGTTCCCAACTGTTACTCCAGCTCTGAAAACAGACCTTGCAGGAGCTGCAACTGGAGACACTTAGACCATAAGACATAGGAATAGAAATTAGGCCATTCGGCCCATTGAGTCTGCTCCGCCATTCAATCATGGCTGATAACTTCCTCAATTCAATTCTCCTGCTTTCTCCCCGTAACCCTTGATCCCCTTGATAATCAAGAACCTATCTATCTCCGTCTTCAATGTACGAAATGACCTGGCCTCCACAGCCTTCTGTGGCAGTGAATTCCATAGATTTACCACTCTCTGGCTGAAGAAGTTTCTCCTTATCTCTGTTTTCTAAAAGGTCTTCCCTTTACTCTAAGGCTTTGTCCTCCGGTCCTAAACTCTTCTACCAATGGAAGCATCTTCCCAACATCCATTTTGTCCAGGCCATTCAGTATTCTGAAAGTTTCAATTAGATGCCCCTCACCCCCCTCATTCTTCTAAACTCTAATGAGTATAGTCCCAGAGTCCTCAAACATTCCTGCATGCATGCTGGCCCCAACCACTGGAACTGTGCTCAACTTGCAACATACAGCAAGAAGAGCACATCACAGCTTTGAGCTCACCTACGATGATTTACCCTTTTTGTTTTGCATCTTTGAAAAGGTTTAACTTATCATCAAATAATCTAGGGCCCTTTTTCCCTGGTCCTTGTTACTGTAGTAATATAGTCCTTACAAACTGTAAACCGTAAAACAAAACAAAAATCACTTTTTCCTTTCTGCACTGAATTCCCACTGTGCTTCAAGTTCCCAGAAATACATGCGTTGTGTGTGAACACTCCTGTTCTTAAATCAAACTGACGGAAGATGAGATGACTCTCGCTCATTAAGCTTCAATTGTAATGAACACCAGTTGAGGCCTATTCATTCATCGTGTGATTGACTGGTAAATATAACTCAGCTGCGACAGCTACCTTAAATTTACCTTTTACCACATCTACTGAATTTTATTTTAGAAAAGAAAGACTTAATATTGTGCTCCATATTCTCAGAAATACGCATTCACTCTGTCTGTCTCACTCAGAATGTGTTCTCTCCCGACTGCTCGTGCACAGTTTACTTTCAGTGGTCTGTGCAGACATACCCTGGTTCCTCTGTTGCTGCGCCCCTTAAAATTGTACCCTTTATTTTGTCTTTCAAAGTTCTGTCCAAAATGTATCACTTGACACTTATCTTGAAACTTCAAGCGAAACTCATCTGCCACTAGGTGCCCACTCCACCAACTATGACCTGGAATAAGATCAGAAATTTCTGGAAAAACTCAGCAGGTCTGGCAGCATCCAAGCAAAGAAAGCAGAGTTAACGTTTTGGGTCTGGTGACCCTTCCTCAGAACATGCAATTTTTTTTGTTTGTTTCGTGTAAGACTTTCTGGAGTTCCACACTCCTTTCACTTTACAATTCCTTAGCGTTCTGTGTCATCTGTAAACGTTGAAATTGCCCTCAATACCAAGATCTGGATCATTGATATGTCAGAGGAAAAGCAAGGGTACCAATACGGATCCTAGGGGAACTCCACACAAACCTTCCTCCAGCCTGAAAAATAACCATTAACCATTACTGTCTGTTTCCTATCACTCAGCCAATTTTGTATCCATGTTGCTTTTATCATTTTATACCATGAACTTTAACTTTTCTCACATGCCTATTTTGTCGCACTATGTCAAAGGTCTTCTGAAAGTCCATTTTCACCGCGTCAACAGTATTACCTTCATCGAATCTTTCTATTAGGCAATACTAATCGCGTTACCTAATAATAAAGTGAGGGACAAAATTAACATAACAATTACTGGAGAAAAAGTACCAGGAAAACTAATGGAGCTAAAGGCCATTAAATCCCCTGAAACTGATAGGTTGCATCATAGGATTTTAAAGGAAGTAGCTGCAGAAATAGTGGATGCACTGGTAACAATCTTCCAAAAATTGTTAGATTCTGAAAAAGACCCAGGGAAATGGAAAACTGCCAATGAAATGCCCTTACCAAAAAGGGAAAGGAGACATAAAACAGGCCTGTTTGCCTAACATCTGTCATTGGAAAAATGTTATAAAGGAGGAAATAGCGGAACATTTAGAAATACATTATCTCAAGTCAGCTTGGCTTCATGAAGGAGAAATCATGTCTAACAAGTAACATATCTGGTTTGTTAATGCCCTTTAGGGAGGGAAACTGCCATCCTTATGTGGTGTGGCCTACGTGTGACTCCAGATCCATAGAATCACAGAAATGTGGTTAACTGCCTTCTAGGTAATTTGAGATAGGTAATAAATGTTGGCCCGTGAGTGAGTAAAACAGGATACCTCTTATGCCAGCTAGGTTAAAAACTTATAGAGTAAGAATAGAGAAATTAAAAACCTTCTGATTAGTATGAACAGAATAAGAAAGGACTGCTACATCTCCCCCAAAAAAAGGAAAATCCTGCTTCTGGGTGACCTGTACCTCAAAGGTTCAGCTTCATTCTTTTCATGAACCAAATATGCCAATGATAAGAACTGATCTTCAGACAGGTTGGCTCCACCTTCATAACCATTGTTTTATAACTTTATAGTATTACTTTTATAAAAAGAGGGGCCAATATAAATGCGGGGGAATCCATAGCCTATTTATTACTCGGTAAATACTTTATAACTAGTAAGCAAGTGATGAATACCTTCGAATTGGTATTCACCAAAGAGAAGGACAAGGATGACTGTGTGATTAGAGAGGGATGCGTTGATGTTCTGGGGCTTGTTGATATTAAGAAGGATTTATTGTAGAGATTTTATTCTCACATATGCCCGAGTCCAGGAACACAGGAGATAGAGAGGGAGAGGCAAGGGAGGGATTTGAGTAGGAGAATGAGAGTTGTAGGGACACAGGAGTACAGTCAAAAGTATAGAGAGTTACCACTCTCCAGCACCATATTAGAATACTGAAGTTAAAAGCAGAAATTAAAGAAAGAAAGAACAAAAGGAAAAGAAATGTCCAGGTCTGTCCAAGCATATCCTGGCTCTCCCTCAACCCAGCACCATGAGTCCTGAGCTGAGCTCACCAATATTGCCACCACTGGAGCAAAGAGCTACTACTGTCTGGCACCATCATGCCACCACCACCTTGAGACGTGCATTGGGCCCACCACTGCCATCGACACTGCAGCTACTGCCTAGCTGCCACCTGTGCCAGACCCACCAATGTCTCTGTTGCTGGAACATAAGTAGTCACTCTCTGGTGCCATCTCTCACCGCTGGGCCCACACTCGATGCTGCTGCCATGAATCCACACTGGGCCCACATTGCTGACGTTGCCAATGTCAATTCTGCTGCCATTGATGCCTTTGCTGCCAGGTCCCACGCTAGGCCTACAGTTGCTATCGCTGTTATGAGTCCATGCTGGACCCACCTTGTGGATGTAGATGGAGTAACTTTCTTTCCTGGACCTTTTGTTGTCAATCTTTGTTGGTGCCATCTTGAGATTTTGGGTGTTGTGAAAAACATTAAGTCTCCTGACCTGGTGGGATCTATCCCAGGATATTGAGGGGGACAAGGGAAGAGATTTTTGGGGCTTTGACATAGATCTCCGTAACCGCTTTAGCCACAGACGAGGTTCTAGAAGACCAGAGGATAGCCAATGTTGTTCCCTTATTTAAGAAGGGCAACGGGGATAATCCAGGAAATTAAAGGCCAGTCACCCTTACATAAGTGGTAAAGAAATTATTGGAGAATATTCTTAGGGACAGGATTTACTTCTTAGGGATAGCTTATTAGGGATAATCAGCATGACTTTATGTCGGAGAAGTCTTGTCTCACAAACTTGATGAGAGTAAGGCAATGGATGTTGTCTTACTCTCAACTTTATTAAAGCATTTGGCAAGGTCCCTCAGGTAGGCTGGTCCAGAAGATCAAATCGCATGGAATCCATGGTGAGTTGGCAAGTTGGATTAAAAATTGGTTTTGTCATAGAAAACTGAGGGTAGTTCTGAATAGGCATTTTTCAGACTGGAGGTCTGTGACCAGTGTTGTTCCGCAAGGATCAGTGTGCAACCTATGTTGTTTGTAATAATATAAATGACTTGGATGAAAATATAGGTGGTCTGATTAGTAAGTTTGCAGATGACACAAAAATTGTTGGAGTTGTGGACAGTGAGGAAGTATATAAGGATGCAGTAGCTGGAAAGTTGGGAGGAGAAATGGCAGATGACTTTTAACCTGAACAAGTGTAAGGTGATCATTTTGGGAGGTCAACTGCAAGAGGATAGTATACAGTAAATGGGAGGACCCTCAGGAGCACTGAAATACAGAGGTCCAATCCTAGATCTCTCTGAAAGTGGCAACACAAGTGGATAAGATGGTGAAGAAGGCAATGGCATGCTTGCCTTTATCAGTCAGGGCACTGAGTATACAAGTTGGCAAGTTATATTGTAGATGTATAAGACTTTAGTCAGGCCACATTTGGAGTACTGTGTGCAGTTCTGGTCCTCACACTATGGGACGAATGTGGAGGCTTAGGAGAGGGTGCAGAAGGGGTTTACCAGGATGTTACTTTGATTGTGTATGAGCTATAAGGAGTGGTTAGATAAACTGGGATTACTTTTGCTAGAGCGTTGGAGGCTGAGGGGGTGGTCTGATAGAAGTGTATAAAATTATGAGGGGTTATAGATAGGGTAGATAGTCGCAGTCTCTTTACCAGGGTGGAAATGTCAAGTACAAGGGGTCTTAGGTGAAAGGACGAACATTTAAAGATGTGCAAGGCAAGTTTTTTACATAAAGAGTAGTAGGTGCCTGGAATGCACTGCTAGGGGAAGTAGTAGAATCAGATATGATAGTACTGTTTAAGAGGCACTTATACAGACACGTGGACAGGCAGGGAACAGTGGGATTCAGACCATGTGTAGGCGGAAGGCACTGGTTTAGAATAGTATCATGGTCGGCACAGACATGGTGGGCTGAGGTGCTGATCTTATGTTGTATTGTTCTATGTGATATGTTCTAAGATTAGATAAATGGGTTTGCCACTTAAATGCTTAAAAGGTGTATATAATATTTGGGAGCTTGTATTAATTATTGATATTCTGGCACTGATTCAAATAGTAAACTCCAAATAGTGTCAGGATCTTTGAGCAGTTACCTGTTTCCCATGCAAATCTCAGATAATTGTGAGCCAGGGTGGAGACAGGTGATAGTACAGAAGTGGAACTAGGCAGCCTTTGAAATGTCATTTGGGGTCAGGAAAAAAGTTCTGGGTCAAATAGATGAAATTTATCAAGCGGAGAATGTCGTCTTGAGACAAGGTTGAGATAGTCAAAATAACAGAAGCATGGATGAGTATTTCAGCAGCAGAGCTGGGTTAGGATCGGGGGGCAGTTCTACTCAGATGGAGGTTGTGTTTTGCTTTATTTGGTAAAGAGGATGTGGGAACAGAACTTTAGCTCGGGGCCATGTTGAATGCAGTGTTTGTGAGCAGTCAGGCCCAGCCTGGGCATTGGCCAAGGAGGAGGATGAAATATATGTGAGCAAACCGTTGCCAAACATATGGTGGGAAGGCACAGAATGAACAAAAGGAGGGGGTTGGGGAGAGGTCAGCTTTTGCCAGGCTTTTCTCCACTCCATGTCCTCCAAATTACATGGATACAGAGTAAGTTCCATTAAATCCACGCTGGGGACAAAATCCTTCAGTCTCCAAGAATTGCTGGGAATATAGATGCAGGATTAACCCATGCATATTCCTTCTTCACACTTTCTGTTACCAGCTCATCTAAATGGCAGTGGTGACCAGTCTCAAATGTGGTGGTGTTAATTGGCTACAATCCACATATTAGTTTGTGTGAGGCTCATGCCACTTTATGACAGGCTGTGAGACTTAAAGCTGGCCCACAGGTCTTAAAGAGGAAGTGCATTGTAGCTAAGGCAACGGTACTGAATCTGAACTGTAAGAAGATAGACTAATGGCACAACACAACAGGGCAGACCAGTGCTCAGGGTTCGCTTCAACACTCTAAACCTTAGTGCATGAAGTTGTCAAGAGGTTCTCCAGATGAACTTGGAAAGGAAATGGGAGCTGTTAATGCAAACTGTGTAGCTCTTAAGGACCTGACTGCAGTGGACAAAGGTATTTTAAATCCCTCACAAAAGTGGTTAAGGTTACTGCATGCATCCTCAAAATGCCATATTCTTAAACTGAACGACCAGCCATATGTTATCAACCATTACAGCCGTATCACCTGAATACATTATCCCACATTAACTGACACATTCCACTTCGGCCTTGCATAGCAAATTAGTGTGTAGCTGTTGGCAGCAGTAGCTAAGTGAAAAAGCACAGACACGGTTCCATGGCCTCATGTCTTTGGAGGACACTGAGGCCTTTGCTGACTATTCTCAATTGCCCTCTGAAATGCTTAGCAGGCTATTCAGTTGTATCAATCACTACAATGTCTGAAAGAAACGAAACTGGACGGATCACCTGGCATCGACCTAGGCACTGGGAAAGGCAATGGCAGAAACAGACCTGTCGACCCTGCAATGTCCTCCTCACTAACATTGGGGTCTAATGCCAAAATTGGGAGAGCTGTCTCACAGACTAGTTAAGCAACAGCCTGACATAGTCATACTCATGCAATCATACCTTACAGATAATTTCCCAGACACCACCATCACTATCCCTAGACATGTCCTGTCCCACTGCAGGACAGACCCAGTAGAGGTGGCGGCACAGTAGTATACAGTTGGGAGAGAGTTGTTCCCCATGATGTCTCATGACTTCTGGTTAAACACGGGCAAGGCAACCTCCTGCTGATTATCACATACCATCCTCCCTCAGCTGATGAATCGGTACTCCTCCATGTTGAACAACACTTAGAGGAAGCACTGAGGATGGCAAGGGCACAAAATGTACTCTGGGTGGGGAATTTCAATGTCCACCACCAAGAGTGGCTCAGCAGAAGTACTACTGATTGAGCTGGTCAGGTCGTAAAGGACATAGCTGCGAGACTGCGTCTGCGGCAGGTGGTGAGGGAACCAACAGGAAGGAAAAACATACTTGACCTCATCCTTACCAGTCTGCCAGCTGCAGTTGCATCTGTCCATGACAGTATCGGTAAGAGTGACCATCGCACAGTCCCTGTGGAGATGAAGACCCACCTTCACATTGAAAATACCCTCCATCGTGTTGTATGCCCCTCACCACCTGTCTCAGATCCAGTTCACTAATGTCCTTTAGGGAAGGAAACTGCCATCCTTACCTGGTCTGGCCTACATGTGACTCCGGACCCACAGCAATGTGGTTGACTCTTAACTGCCCTCTGGGCAATTAGGGATGTGCAATAAATGCTGCCTTGCCAGTGACGCCCTTCATCCCGTGAATGAATAAAAGGAAAGGACTATCACTGTGCTAAATGGGACAGACTTCAAATAGATCTAGCAACTCAAGACTGGGCATCCATGAGGCACAGTGGGCCATCAACAGCAACATAATTGTACTCCAGCACAATCTGTAACCTCATGGCCCAGCCTATCCCCCACTTAACCATTACCATCAAGCCAGGGGATCAATTCTGGTTCAATGGAGAGTGCAGGAGGGCATCCCAGGGGCAGCACCAGGTATGCCTGAAGGTGAGATGTCAACCTGGTGAAACCACCAAACAGGATTACTTGCATGCCAAACAGCGAAAGCAGCAAGTGATAGACAGAGCTAAGCGATCCCATAACCAATGGATCAGATTTAAGCTCTGCAGTCCTGCCACATTCAGTCGTGAATGGTGGTGGACAATTAAACAACTTACTGGAGGTGGAGTCTCCACAATTATCCCCATCCTCAATGATGGAAGAGCCCAGCACATCAGTGCAAAAGATAAGGCTGAAGCAATCTTCAGCCAGAAGTGCCGAGTGGGTGATCCATCTTGACCCCCTCCAGTGGTCCCCAGCATTACAGATACCAGTAATTCGATTCACTCCACGTGACATCAAGAAATGGTTAGAGATGTTGGATGCTGCAAAGGGTATAGGCCCTGACAACGTACAATAGTTGTGAAGACTTGTGCTCTGGAACTTGCCGATCCCTTAGCCAAGCGATTGGAGTACAGTTACAACACTGGCATCTAGCCAACAACATGGAAAATTGCTGAAGTATGTCCTGTACACAAAAAGCCGGACAAATCCAACCCGGCCAACTACCGCCCCATCAGTCTCCTCTCGATCATCAGTAAAGTGATGGAAGGTGTCATCAACAGTGCTATCAAGCAGCACCTGCTCAGCAATAACCTGCTCAGTGACGCCCAGTTTGGGTTCCCCCAGGGCCGCTCAGCTCCTGATCTCGTTACAGCCTTGGTTCAAACATGGACAAAAGAGCTGAATTCCAGAGGTGAGGTGAGAGTAACAGCCTTTGATATCAAGACTGCATTTGACCAAGTGTGGCATCAAGGAACCCTAGCAAAACTGGAATCAATGGGCACTGGGGACAAACTCTCCACTGTTTGTAGTCATACCTGGCACATAGGAAGATGATTGTGGTTGTTGGAGGTCAATCATCTCAGCTCCAGGATATCTCTGTGGGAATTTCTCAGGGTAGTGTCCTAGGCCAAACTATCTTCAGCTGCTTTATCAATGACCTTCCCTCCATCAGGAGGTCAGGAGTGGGAATAATCACTGATGATTACACAATGTTCAGCACCATTCGAGACTCCTCAGATACTGAAGCAGTCCGTGTTCAAATGCAACAAGGTCTGGACAATACCCAGGCTTGGACTGACAAGTAGCAAGTAACATTCATGCCACGCAAATGCCAGGCTATGACCATCATCAATAAGAGACAATCTAACTATCACTCCTTGATATTCAATGGTGTTACCATCACTGAATCCCCTCCAACAACATCCTGGGAGTTATCATTGATCAGAAACCCAACTGGACTCACCACATGAACACAATGGTTAGAAGAGCAGGCCAGAAGCTGGGAACACTGCAGCGAGTAACTCACCTCCTGACTCCCGAAAGCCTGTCTGCCCCCTACAAGGTACAGATCAGGAATCTGATGGAATACTCCCCACTCGCCTGGATGAGTGCAGCCCCAACAACACTTAAGAAGCTTGACACCATCCAGGACAAAGCAGCCGGCTTGATTGGCACCACATCCACAGGCATCCATTCCCTCCACCACTGACGCTCAGTAGCAACAGTATGTACTTATCTACAAGATACACTGCAGAAATTCACCAAATATCCTAAGACAGCACGTTCCAAACCCACAACCACTTCCATCTAAAAGGGCAAGGGTAGCAGATGTATGGGAACACCACCACCTTCAAGTTTCCCTCCAAGCCATTCGTCATCCTGACTTGGAAATATATCACCGTTCCTTCACTGTCGCTGGTCAAAATCCTGGAATTCCCTCCCTAATAGCATTGCGGGTCAACCCACAGCAGGTGGACTGCAGTGGTTCAAGAAGGAAACTCACCACCACCTTTTCAAGGGCAACTAGGGATGCGCAAGAAATGCTGGCCAGTCAGCGATGCCCACATCTTGCAACATGAATAAATGAAAAAAACTAGTCCAGAATTTACTGCCCACCCCTAATTCCTTGAGAAGGAATGCAACAGAAGTTCAAAGAAAGATTGAGAAAATTGGACCTGTATTTTCTATAGATTAAGAATGAGAAGTGATCTGATTGAAACTTAGTAAATTCTTATAACACATGACAGATTGGACTGAGATCCACTGTTTCCCTGGCTGGTGAACACTGTCTACTTACTCGCTTGGGATACCTCCCTGCTGGACCAAAAGTGCCACCTGTTTTCGTCTCCCGTCATCTCTCATTGCAGAATGAAAACAGCCCCGTATAGACCAGAAGGTGTCAAGACGTATGGTGGACTGCTCAACATTTGGCTTCTCATTGAAGATAGCATCCTGACTCTGACCACCCTGAGTAGCTAATTGGCCATTTCCCAGTCCATGTATTGGATGTATCAGAGGCTATCATGACTTATTGTGCTGGGACTCCCTAATCAAAAACTACCTGCTTAAACATGGCTGAGACCTATGTCCAACTTCATTTTCTTTCTGTCTGCTCTAATTGGCAACACATATGCTATACAAGCCTGGTAGATCTGGCTGAAGGGGTCTGGTGCAAAAAGGCAATGTAGGGATGCTGTGACCATCCAGGTAGATCAAGGGGAATGAGGGCTATCACAGAGAGTTAAGAGCTTGCAGATGCAGCTTGGTTCAGTCCACGAGCTGGGTGTGTATGCCTGAGCACACAATGTCCTTGCTGAAGCGTTACAATGAGAGTTGCCAGAATAGCTGAAGGTGCAATACTGAAGTGCAGAAGCATCCTATAAGTGAATCTGAGATGTGCCATGAGGACTCTTCGAGGCTGCCACACATCAGGTGCCAATGTCTGTGGATGTGGGGTGTGTGTGGCTGGTGCCCATGGAGGGTGCCCTGAGATGTTGATGTTGGTGTCCAACAAGCCTTTGGCGTTGAATTTGCCAGGTACGCACTCTGACTTCCATGTCAAAAATTCTTATAATCTAGCTATGTTGACGCGTTTCGTGAGATAGAAAACTAGATATTAATGAGGCGCATTGGAAAGTCAACAAGGCATTTAACAAGCAATAATCCCCCTTATGTTTCAACTCACAGCTGTCTAGAAAGAAACTCGCTATTCTGCTTGTCAAAAATGTAAAATCTGGAACGAGATGGTCCTGATGAAGAGATAGGGTAGGCCTCCTTTTAATTCTCCTGATTCTGCCACAAATCTCAACGTAGCCCTTGTCACTCAGAGCACTGTGTTTTCACTCCTTGACAGGTGATTTCCAACTTCTTGGAAGTCAGTTCACCTGATGTGGACTTCACACTCACACTGATCTGCAATTCCCAACTATCACCCTTCCCTGTGGCATCACAGCAGCTTTACATCTCCACCTTGAACATCTGATAACGAACAAAAGGAGAAGCTACAGCAACAAGACCATGAGCGACTGCAGCAGCAGCACTATTCACCTTCTCCTTAGTCACACATTGCTTCACGAGGCGAAGGGAATGGGAACTGAGATCCACCTGTAAGGAGGCATGTCCCTATGACAGGCAGAGGGTCAGCTCTCTTGAATACAGTGACACAGGAAATTCTGGCTTTCATGGCATGCCAGCGCTGCTACCTGCAGCGCCTTGGAGCAAGGTCTCCATCCACGTGGGACCAGGTGGGCACACTGCGAGTGTCCATCCAGAAAGCTGTCACTGAAGAGGCATTTCTTAAGGTAGGTGTGCCGGCTGTTCAGATAACGTATGGAGAGAGAGGGATGAGTGAAGCTGTAAATAATGCTGGTTGTAACACGTTAGCAATCCGCATGAAGGAACCTAGGGCATTGTTACTAAGTTTGTAGATGACTCAAAGATAGCTAGAGGGGCGGGTAGTGTTGAAGAAACGGGGAGGCTGCACAAGGATTTGGACAGGCTAGGAGAGTGGCAAAGAAATTGCAGATAGAATATAATGTGGTTATGCACTTTGGTGGAAAGAATAGAGGCAGAGATTATTTTATAATTGAGGAAAAACTTTGGAAATCTGAAGCACAAAGGGACTTAGGAGACTTAGGTCAGGATTCTCCTAAGGTTAATATGCAGATTCAGTTGGCAGCTAGGAAGGCAAATGCGATGTTACCATTCATTTTGACAGGGCTAGGATACAAGGGCAGAGATGTTCTGCTGAGTCTGTTGAAGTCTCTGGTTAGAATGCATTTAGAAAATTGTGCTGGCCTTGGAGGCGGTCCTGTGGATGCTTACAAGAATGATTCCAGAATGAAGGTCATGTCATATGAGGAGTGGTTGAGGATTCTGAGTCTATACTCGATGGAGTTTAGGAGGATGAGGGGGCATCAGATTGAAACTTACAGAATACCGAACAGCCTGTATAGACTCGACATGTAGAAGATGTTTCCACTAGTAAGAGAGACTAGGACATGAGGGCACAGCCTCAGAGTGAAGGGGCTACCCTTTAGAACTGAGATGACAAATTTCTTCAGCTAGAGCATGGTTAATCTGTGGAACTAATTCCCACAGAGGGCTGTGAAGGCCAAGTCACTGAGTGTGTTTAAGACAGAGACAGATAGGTTCTTGATTAGTAAGGGGATCTAGGGTTATGGGAAGAAGGCAGGAGAATAGCGTTGAGAACGTATCAGCCATGACTGAATGGTGGGACAGGCTTGAAGGGCCAAATGGCCTGATTATGCTCTAATATCTTATGGTCTTCCAATCTGAGGAATTTTTTGTAGGAGATACATTGAGAAGGTCAGAATGTAGGATTTGCACCTGAAACTGTTATTCCAATTCCCTACCCTCATGAGACCCTTGACGCTCACACTTTCACTTTTCATTCCCTTGGCCACTTCCATCCACGCCCACAAATGGGTTCCTGACCCATTAAAATAAAACAGAGAACTGCAGGTGTTGGAAATCTGGAACAAATACAGAGATTGCTGGAGAAGAGTTCTGAAGAAGGGTCACTGGACTTGATATGTTAACTGTGTTTCTCTTACCCCAGATGCTGAGTCTGTGTGGCAATCTCTGTTTTAGTTCCTGACCCACTCCTGGCCTCCCTGCTGCTTGAAGGTGTGTCTAGTAAGATTCCATCCAATAAGCCTATCATGAAAGAGAAAGTATTCAACAGTCTTGAGGTAGAGAAAATCCTAGTTCAAAAGTAGAGGTCGTGAATATAAGATAGTCACTCAATCAAATGAAAAGAATTCAGTGGAACTAACTTTATTCAAATGCTGAATAAACTCATTCCCTCAAGAAGCTTGGTAGTATACAAGCAATCCAGGGAAAATGAGGAAGAAAGGATTGGAAAGGATTCTGATAGGAATAGAGTTGAATGAGATGACTAAGTAAGGTCCATGCTGAAAGACTGAACAAATGAACATATCAAATATGAGTAATAATAGACCATTCAGCCCCTCAAATGTGCTATGCCATTCCATCCGATCATGGCTGATATGTTTGTGTTTCAAATTGCAAATTTCCATATATCCGATAATCCTTGATTTCCCCTGCCCATCAAGAATTTATTCATCTTTGTCTTAAACTTATTCATTGAGCCTGTCCAAATACTTTCTGAGACAGAGAGTTGCGAAGTTGATGATCCCACGGAGATAGAATTCTGCTCAGCTCTGTCCTAATTTTAAAATGCTGCCCCTTGTTCCAGGCTGACTCCCGAGGAGGACACATCTTTCCGGGTCCACCTTCTCAAGACCACTCAGGACATCAATGAAGTCATCCCTCACTCTTCTAAACTTGAGTGGAAACAAGCCCAACCCGTCCAACCTTTTATCATCAGACAACCCACTCAGTCCAGCTAACAATTTAGTAAGCTGTTCTGAAACACCTCCAGTACATATACATTCTTCTTTAAAGAAGAAGTCCAAAACAGTATGTGATATGAGAGGATATGATCTCATCAATTCCTATATAACCTAGAACTAATGTTTCCTCAGTGGGGAAGTGCCTTGATCTACTGTATATGGCTGAATGAAATGAGGAGTCTCTTATTTAAGGTGGTAAAGAGAAGTGATTTTTCTTCAGTGGGTCACTGGTCTGTGGGAGTAATGAAGGCGAGGTCATTGAATATTTTGAAATGTGAGATTAATTTCTGTTTAACAACTGAGCCATAAGACAGAGGAGCAGAGATAATAGGAACTGCAGATTCTGGAGAATCCGAGATAACAAGGTAGAGGGCTGGATAAACACAGCAGGCCAAGCAGCATCATAGGAGCAGGAAGACTGACGTTTCGGGCCTAGACCCTTCTTCAGAAATCGGGGAGGGGAAGGGGGTTCTGAAATAAATAGGGAGAGAGGGGGAGGCGGATAGAAGATGGATAGAGGAGAGGATAGGTGGAGAGGAGACAGACCAAGTCAAAGAGGCGGGGATGGAGCCAGTAAAGCCTGTAGGTGGGGAGGTAGGGAGGAGATAGGTCAGTCCAGGGAGGACGGACAGGTCAAGGGGGCGAGATGATGTTAGTAGGTAGGAATTGGGGGTGCGGCATGAGGTGGGAAGAGGGGATAGGTGAGAGGAAGAACAGGGAGGCTGGGATGAGCTGGGCTGGTTTTGGGATGCGGTAGGGGGAGGGGAGATTTTGAAGCTTGTGAAATCCTCATTGATACCATTGGGCTGCAAGGTTCCCAAGCGGAATATGAGTTGCTGTTCCTGTAGCCTTTGGGTGGCATCGTTGTGGCACTGCAGGAGGCCCAGGATGGACATGTTGTCGAGGGAATGGGAGGGGGAGTTGAAATGGTTTGCGACTGGGAGGTGCAGTTGTTTATTGCGAACCGAGCATAGGTGTCCTGCAAAGCTGTCCCCAAGCCTCCACTTGGTTTTCCCGATGTAGAGGAGGCCACAACGGGTACAGCGGATGCAGGAGACCACATTAACCTCCCCTCCCCCTACAGCATCCCAAAACCAGCCCAGCTCGTCCCTGCCTCCCTAACCTGTTCTTCCACTCACCTATCCCCTCCTCCTACCTCAAGCCACACCCCCATCTCCTATCTACTAACCTCATCCCGCCCCCTTGACCTGTCCGTCTTCCCTGGACTGACCTAACTCCTCCCTACCCCCCCACCTACACTCACCTTTACTGGCTCCATTCCCGCCACTTTGACTTGTCTGTCTCCTCTCCACCTATCCTCTCCTCTATCCATCTTCTATCCGCCTCCCCCCTCTCCCTATTTATTTCAGAACCCCTTTCCCCTCCCACATTTCTGATGAAGGGTTGAGGCCTGAAACGTCAGACATAGGAGCAGAAGCAGGCTATTCAGCCCATTGAGTCTGTGCCACCTTTCAGTGAGATCATGGCTGATGTGATAATCCTCAGTTCCACTTTCCTGCTTTATCCCCACAGCCCTTGGTTATCTTACTGATTAAGACACTAACTCATAGAACATAGAACATAGAACATTGCAGCGCAGTACAGGCCCTTCGGCTCTCGATGTTGCGCCGACCTGTGAAACCAATCTGAAGCCCATATAACCTACACTATTCCATTATCATCCATATGTTTATCCAATGACCATTCAAATGCCCTTAAAGTTGGCAAGTCTACTACTGTTGCAGGCAGGGCATTCTACGCCCTTACTACTCTCTGAGTAAAGAACCTACCTCTGACATCTGTCCTATATCTATCACCCCTCAATTTAAAGCTATGTCCCCTCGTGCTAGCCGTCACCATCCCAGGAAAAAGGCTCTCACTGTCCACCCTATCCAATCCTCTGATCATCTTGTATGTCTCTATTAAGTCACCTCTTAACCTTCTTCTCTCCAACGAAAACAGCCTCAAGTCCCTCAGCCTTTCCTCATAAGACCTACCCTCCAAAGCAGGCAACATCCTGGTAAATCTCCTTTGCACCCTTTCTAATGCTTCCATATCCTTCATGTAACGCGGCAACCAGATCTGCACGCAATACTCCAAGTGCGGCCACACCAGAGTTTTGTACAGCTGCAACATGACCTCACGGCTCCGAAACTCAATCCCTCTACCAATAAAACCTAACACGCCGTACGCCTTCCTAACAACCCTATCAACCTGGGTGGCAACTTTCAGGGATCTATGCACATGGACACCGAGATCTCTCTGCTCATCCACACTACCAAGAATCTTACCATTAGCCCTGTACTCTGTATTCCTGTTACTCCTTCCAAAGTGAATCACCTCACACTTTTCCGCATTAAAATCCATTTGCCACCTCTCAGCCCAGCTCTGCAGCTTGTCTATGTCCCTCTGTAACCTGCAACATCCTTCTGCACTATCCACAACTCCACCGACTTTAGTGTCATCTGCAAATTTACTAACCCATCCTTCTACGCCCTCATCCAGGTCATTTATAAAAATGACAAACAGCAGTGGTCCCAAAACAGATCCTTGTGGTACACCACTAGTAACTGAACTCCAGGATGAACATTTCCCATCAACCACCACCCTCTGTCGTCTTCCAGCTGGCCAATTTCTGATCCAAACCGCTAAATCACCCTCAATCCCATGCCTCCGTATTTTCTGTAATAGTCTACCGTGGGGAACCTTATCAATCGCTTTACTGAAATCCATATGCACCACATCAACTGCTTTACCCTCATCCACTTGTTTGGTCACCTTCTCAAAGAACTCAATAAGGTTTATGAGGCACGACCTACCCTTCACAAAACCGTGTTGACTATCCCGAATCAAATTATTCCTTTCTAGATGATTATAAATCCTATCTCTTATAATCCTTTCCAACACTTTACCCACAACCGAAGTCAGGCTCACTGGTCTATAAATACCAGGGTTGTCTCTACTGCCTTTCTTGAGCAAGGGGACAACATTTGCTATCCTCCAGTCTTCTGGCACTATTCCTGTAGACAATGACAACATAAAGATCAAAGCCAAAGGCTCTGCAATCTCTTCCCTAGCTTCCCAGAGAATCCTAGGATAAATCCCATCCGGCCCAGGGGACTTATCTACTCTCACACTTTCCAGAATTGCTAACACCTCCTCTTTATGAACCTCAATCCCGTCTAGTCTAATAGCCTGTATCTCAGCATTCTCCTCGACAACATTGTCTTTTTCATGTGTGAATACTGACGAAAAATATTCATTTAGCGCCTCTCCTATGTCTTCGAACCACACACTCAACTTCCCACTACTGTCCTTGACTGGCCCTAATCTTACTCGAGTGATTCTTTTGTTCCTGACATACCTATAGAAAGCTTTAGGGTTTTCCTTGATCCTACCTGCCAACGATTTATCAAAACCCCTCCTGGCTATTCTTAGCTCTCTCTTTAGGTCCTCCCTGGCTAACTTGTAACTCTCAAGTGCCCTAACTGAGCCTTCACGCCTCATCTTTACATAAACTTCCTTCTTCCTCTTGACAAGAGATTCAACTTCTTTAGTAAACCACAGTTCCCTTGCTCGACCACTTCCTCCCTGCCCGACAGGTACATATTTATCAAAGACACACAGTAGCTGTTCCTTGAACAAGCTCCACATTTCAATTGTGGCCAGCCCTTGCAGTTTCCTTCCCCATCGTATGCATCCTAAATCTTGCCTAATCACCTCATAATTGCTTTTCCCCCAGCTATAACTCTTGCCCTGCGGTATATACCTATCCCTTTCCATCGCTAAAGTAAACGTGACCGAATTGTGGTCACTATCACCGAAGTGCTCACCTACCTCCAAATCTAACACCTGGCCTGGTTCATTACCCAGTACCAAATCCAATGTGGCATCGCCTCTTGTTGGCCTCTCTACATACTGTGTCAGGAAACTCTCCTGCACACATTGGACAAAAACTGACCCATCTAAAGTACTCGAACTATAGCGTTTCCAGTCAATATTTGGAAAGTTAAAGTCCCCCATAACGACTACACTGTTACTTTCGCTCCTATCCAGAATCATCTTTGCAATCCTTTCCTCTACATCTCTGGAACTTTTCGGAGGCCTGTAAAAAACTCCCAACAGGGTGACCTCTCCTTTCCTGTTTCTAACCTCAGCCCATACTACCTCAGTAGACTAGTCCTCATCAAATGTCCTTTCTGCCACCGTAATACTATCCTTGACTAACAATGTCACACTTCCCCCTCTTTTACCACCTTCCCCGATCTTACTGAAACATCTAAACCCAGGGACCTGCAACAACCATTCCTGTCCCTGCTCTATCCATGTCTCCGAAATGGCCACAACATCAAAGTCCCAGGTACCAACCCATGCTGCAAGTTCACCCACTTTATTCCGGATGCTCCTGGCGTTGAAGTAGACACACTTCAAACCACCTTCCTGCCTGCCAGTACACTCCTGTGACCTTGAAACCTTATTCATGACCTCACAACTCTCAACCTCCTGTTCACTGGAGCTACAATTCAGGTTCCCACCCACCTTCTGAATTAGTTTAAACCCTCCCGAAGAGCATTAGCAAACTTCCCCCCCAGGATATTGGTACCCCTCTGGTTCAGGTTTAGACCATCCCGTTTGTAGAGGTCACACCTACCCCAGAATGATCCCCAATTATCCAGGTATCTGAATCCCTCCCTCCTGCACCATCCCTGTAGCCAATGTTCAACTGCTCTCTCTCCCTATTCCTTGCCTTGCTAGCACGTGGCACGGGTAACAAACCAGAGATAACAACTCTGCTTGTTCTAGCTCTAAGCTTCCACCCTAGCTCCTTGAATTTCTGCCTTACATCCCCATCCCTTTTCCTACCTGTGTCGTTGGTGCCTATGTGGACCACGACTTGGGGCTGCTCCCCCTCCCCCTTAAGGATCCCGAAAACACGATCCGAGACATCACGGACCCTGGCACCTGGGAGGCAACACACCAACTGCGAGTCTCTCTCATTCCCACAGAATCTCCTATCTGTCCCCTTAACTATGGAGTCCCCCATGACTAATGCTCTCCTCCTCTCCCCCCCTTCCCTTCTTAGCAACAGGGACTGACTCTGTGCCAGAGACCTGTACCCCATGGCTTACCCCTGTTAAGTCGTCCCCCACAACAGTATCCAAAATGTTATCCCCTGTTATTGAGGGGAACCCAGCCTTGAATATACTAAATGACACAGGCTTGACAGAATTCCACAGATGCTCTCCCTCTGAGAGAACGTGTTACCCCTCATCTCTATCTTAAATGTGTAGCCTCTCACTCTGAGATTATGCCCCTAGTCTTGGACTCTCCCATAGGGGAAACAATCTCTCCACATCGACCCTGTCAAGTTCCATAGGTATCTTGTATGCATTATGATAAGACTATATTTCCCAAGCATGTTATATTAAATGTTGAACTCTCGTTCAAAGAGGGTGCAAAGACAATTCCAGAAAGTACAGATGAGTTGATTTAACTCAGGTGGTAGGGACTCAGAATTTTTAATTGCTGTGGTGTAGAATGAAGCCATTTCGTCTCTCGTGTTTGCATTGGCTTTCTGAGCCCTTTGTCCTAGTGGCCGAGAGCAAAATCTCCTGCCTTTTCCCCATAAGCCTACAGCTTGTCACTATGTAAATAATCATTCAATGGCCTCTTGAATGCCTCAGTTGAACCTTCCTCCAACACATTTCCAACAGTGGATTCCAGACCCTAAGACTCATTGGGTGAAAAAGCATTTTTTCCCATCTTGTATTTGCATCTTTTACAAAACAATACTGTTTGGTTCTCCATCTTTTTATAAGTGGGAATGGCTTCTCCCTCTCTACCCTGCCCAGACCTGTCATGATTTTGAAAATTTCTATTAACTGTCCTTTTAACCTTCTCCCCTCCAAAGAAAACACCTTTTCTAATATTGGATAACAAGCGTGGGGCTGGATGAACACAGCAGGTCAAGCAGCATCATAGGAGCAGGAAAACTTGACGTTTCGGGCCTAGACCCTTCATCAGAAATGGGGGAGGGGAAGAGGGTTCTGAAATAAATAGGGAGAGAGGGGGAGGCGGATAGA
>JAHRHZ010000249.1:18003144-18019853 GCA_024137785.1 Ginglymostoma cirratum
AGCTTGTGAAATCCACATTGATACCATTGGGCTGCAGGGTTCCCAGGCTGAATATGATTTGCTGTTCCTGCAGCCTTCGGGTGGCATCACTGTGGCATTGTAGGAGGCCCAGGATGGACATGTCGTCTGAGGAATGGGAGGGGGAGTTGAAATGGTTCGCGACTGGGAGGTGCAGTTGTTTGTTGCGAACTGAGCGCAGGTGTTCTGCAAAGCGGTCCCCAAGCCTCCGCTTGGTTTCCCCGATGTAGAGGAAGCCACAACAGGTACAGAGGATGCAGTATACCACATTGGCAGATGTGCAGGTGAACATCTGCCTGATGTGGAAAGTCTCTTGGGGTCTGGGATTGGGGTGAGGGAGGAGGTGTGGGGGCAGGTGTAGCACTTCCTGCGGTTGCAGGGAAAAGTGCCAGGTGTGGTGGGGCTGGAGGGGAGTGTGGAGCGGACAAGGGAATCGCGGAGGGAGTGGTCCCTCCGGAAGGCAGATAAGGGTGGGGAGGGAAAAATGTCTTTGGTGGTGGGGTCTGATTGCAGATGGCGGAAGTGTCGGAGGATGATGCGTTGGATCCGGTCGCGAACCATTTCAACTCCCCCTCCCATTCCTCAGATGACAGGTCCATCCTGGGCCTCCTGCAATGCCACAGTGATGCCACCCGAAGGCTGCAGGAACAGCAAATCATATTCAGCCTGGGAACCCTGCAGCCCAATGGTATCAATGTGGATTTCACAAGCTTCAAAATCTCCCCTCCCCCAACCGCACCCCAAAACCAGCCCAGCTCATCTCCACCTCCCTAACCTGTTTTTCCTCTCACCTATCCCCTCCTTCCACCTCAAGCCCCACCCGCATCTCCTATCTACTAACCTCATCCCGCCCCCTTGACCTGTCCGTCCTCCCTGGACTGACCTATCTCCTCCCTACCCCCCTACCTCCACTCACCTTTACTGGCTCCATCCCCGCCTCTTTGACTTGTCTGCCTCCTCTCCACCTATCCTCTCCTCTATCCATCTTCTATCCACCTCCCCCTCTCTCCCTATTTACTTCTGAACCCTCTTCCCCTCCCCCATTTCTGATGAAGGGTCTAGGCCTGAAACGTCAAGTTTTCCTGCTCCTATGATGCTGCTTGACCTGCTGTGTTCATCCAGCCCCACACTTGTTAACCAAGAATATTGGATGCTTTATTAACTGGTCTGTCTACCTGTCCTTCCACCTTCATATACGCCCAAGTCTCTTTGCTCCTGCATATCCTTTAGAACAATACCCTTTATTTTATGTTGTCCATCTGTATTCTTTTACGTAATCACACTGCTCTGCATTGAACTTCATCTGCCGTCTATCTACCCACTCACCAACTTGCCTATACTGTTTTCAAAGTTCCACACTGTCCTCCTCACAGTTTACAACTTTTTCAAGTTTTGTGCCTTCTGCAACTTTGAAATTATCCCCTGCACATCAAGATCAAGATCATTTATATGTCAGAAATAGTAATGGCCACAATACCCACCCCTGGGGGATTCCATGACATTCCAAAACAAAATCCATTAACCATTAGTCTTTCTTTCCTATCTGTCTGCTGATTTTGTACTAATTTTGTTCATATCCTTTTAATTTCATGGTCTAACAGTTTTCTCTGTTGTCTGGCAGAGAAATAGGAATGCTCTGTTGAAAGCATTTTAAAAATTCATGTACATCATATCAACTGCTTTCCCCTCATCAACTCTCTTTGCTACAAAAACCTTCAAGGGTCACAAGACCCGAAACATTAAGTCTGATTTTTTTCTTCACAGATGCTGCCAGATCTGCTGAGTTTTTCCAGCAATTTCTGTTTTCGCTCCTGATTTACAGCATCAGCAGTTCTTTCAGTTTTTAACTCTTTGCTACCTCTTCAAAGTCTACGACAAGTTCATCAAACACGATTTTCCCTTAACAAATTGATACTAACTCTTCCATATCAGTCCACATTTTTTCATGTGACTATTATTTCTATCCTGCATTCTTCTAAGTTTCCCCGCCATCGATGTTAAACTGGTCTGTAATCTGATCTTTACCACCTTATTTGAACTAGGGCATAATATTTGCAATTCTTCAATGATATGGCTTCTTTAAACATTTTAAAAGGAAGAGGGAGGTCAAAGTGAAGATAGGCCCTTTAGAAAATCAATCTGGGGAGATGTTTTTGGGTCAAGGAAATGGAGAAGGAGGTAAGCAGATATTTTGCATCAGTCTTTACAATGGAAACATCTTCAAACATGCCATTAACACTGAAGAATTTGAGGGAGGAATTAAATTCTATCACCATCACTACAGAGGTAGTATTACACAAACTAATGGGACTAAAGGCAGGTAAGTCCCCTGGCTCTGCTTGCATCCTGGAAGCCTAAAAGAAGCTGCTCTAGAGCTAATGGGTACTTTGGTTGTAATTTTCCAAAAATCATTGGATTCTGGAGGACTAGAAAACTGCTAATGTTTTCAAAAAGGGAGGCAGCCAAAAGGTGGGTTATGGAATGTTGGCTCTTTTCTCAAGGGGGTTGGGATATAAGAGTAGGGAAGCCTTGCTGCAACTGTACAAGGTGTTGGTGAGACCACATCTGGAGTATTCTGAGCAGTTTTGATCTCCTTATTTACGGAAAGACATCAGGCAGCAGAGAAAGTTCACTAGGATGATCCCTGACAAAACATTTTCTGAAGAAGGGTCTAGACCCGAAACATCAGCTTGCCTGCTCTTCTGATGCTGCTTGGCCTGCTGTGTTCATCCAGCTGTACACCTTGTTATCTCAGATTCTCCAGCATCGGCAGTTCCTATTGTCTCTAGGATGATCCCTGGTAGGGAGGGATTGTCTTATGAGCAAAGGCTAAACAGTTTGGGAGTATACCCACTGGTGTTTAGAAGAATGAGAGGTGATCTCATTGAAACGTATAAAGTTCTTAAGGGGTTTGACAGGGTAAGTACTGAGAGGATGTTCCCCCTCGTCGGAGAGTCTAGGACCAGAGGGCATAGTCTCAGAATAAAGGGGCAGCAATTTAAGACTGAGATGAGGAAGAATTTCTTCTGAGAGATGTGAGTCTTTGGAACTCCTTACCATAGAGAGCTTTGGGGGCAGAGTCCTTGTGTATATTTAAGACTAAGATAGATGGATTCTTGATCAGTAGAGAAATCAAGGGTTACTTGTAAAGAAGCAGGAAAGTGGATGCGAGGAATATGCAATCCGCCATGATCCTATTGAATGAAGGGGCAGGCTTGAGGGGCTGAATGGCCTACTCCTGTTCCTATTTCAGATGGTCTGATGGTCTTACAGATGGCTGTAAAGGTTGTGTCATTAATTGTGTTCAAGGCTCAGATAGATTTTTCATGAGAAAGGGAATCAAGGACTGTGGAAATGGAAAAAAAGTGGAGTTGAGGGCTATTAGATCAGCCATGACCTCATTGAATGATGAACCAGACTCAATGGCCTACTTTGGCTTCCATGTCTTATGGCCCTTAGATACATCTCAGCTGGTCCTGGTGTCTTTTCAACTTTAGGAAGCTGATACCTTCTCCTCATTAAGTTTACTCTTCTGTCACCATGACCTGAGAGGCATCTACCTGCTGGTTAAAGACAGATGCCGATTGTTCATTTACTATCGCTGCGATGCCTCCTATTGCCATATGGAAATCTCTGTTTGGTCCCTAATCAGCTCTTCTCCCCCTTTTACCACCTAATAATATTGATGTGCTTATCGTAGCCCTTTGGATTTCACAATATGTTAACTGTTAGTCTTTTTTCATGTTTTTTTCTTTGCTTCTTGGATTTATATTTTCATTGTCTTCTGAATCTTCTATATTCAGCTTGGCTCTCAATTCTATGTTCCTGCTTATACCTGTCATAAGGATGATTTCTTCTTTAACTTAATTACTATAGTCTCTGGGTTGCGAACAGGTTCCATTTTTGATTCTGCTTGGTTCATAGTTCCTTGAAAGTGGAGTAACAGGTAGATAGGGTAATGAAGAAAGCATTTGGTATAAAGTCATAGAGTCATAGAGTCCTATAACATGGAGACAGGCCCTTCAGCCTAAACTGGTCCATGCCGACAAAGTGTCCACCCTTGCTAATCCCATTTCTCTGCTCTTGGCCCATTTCCTTATAAAACTTTCCTAATCTGTGTACTCATCCAAATGCCTTTTAAACCTGCCTCAACTACTTCCGCTGGCAGCTAATTCCATATGCGTACCACCCTTTGTGTGAAAAAGTTGCCTCTCAGGTTCCCATACATACTTTCACCTCTTACCTTAAACTGATGCCCCCTAGTCCTTGATTCCCTAACCCTGGGAAAAAGACTTGAGTGCATTCACCCTACCCATGCCTCTCATGATCTTATACGTTTCTATAAGATCCCCCTCAGTCTCCTATACTGTAAAGAACAAAGTCCTACTTTGTTGAATCTCTCCCTTTAACTGAGTCCCTTAAGTCTGGGCAACATCCTTGTACATTTCTTCTTTCCGGTTTAATAATCCTTCCTATAGCAAATAACATCCTTTCGGTAGCAGTCTCTTGCCTTTATTGATCAGTGCATTGAGTGTAGGAGTTGGAAGGCAATGTCGCAGCTGCACAAGACATTGGTTAGACCACTTTTGGAATCTTTTATTCTTTAACAGGATGAGGGTGTCACTGGCAAGGCAGCATTTATTGCCCATCCCTAATTGCCCAGAGGGCAGTTCAGAGTCAACCACATTGCTGTGGGTCTGGAGTCACATGTAGGGCAGACCAGGTAGGGATGGCAGTTTCCTTCCCTAAAGGACATTAGTGAACCAGTCGGGTTTTTCCGACAATTGGCAATGGATTCGTGGTCATTATTAGATTCTTAATTCCAGATAATTTTATTGAATTCAAATTCCACTATCTGCCATGGCAGGATTTGAACCCGGGTCCCCAGAACATTATCTGGGTCTCTGGATTAACAGTCCAGCCATAATACCACTAGGCCATCGCCTCCCCGAAACTATATGCAATTCTGGTCTCCCTGATGGAAATATGTTGTCAAACCTGAAAGGATTCAGAAAAGATTTACAAGGATGTTGCCAGGGGTGGAGGGTCTGAGCTATAGGGAGGGGCCGATTAGACTGGGGTTATTTTCCCTGGAGCATCAGAGGATGAGGGGTGACCTTATAGAGGTTTGTAAAATCATGCGGGGCATGGATAGGGTGAATAGTCCATGTCTTTTTCCCAGGGTAGGAGAGTCCATAACTAGAGGGCATAGGTTTAAGGTGAGAGGGGTAAGATATAAAAGGGCTCTAAGGGGTAGCTTTTTCGTGCAGAGGGTGGTGTGTGTATGGAATGAACTGCCAAAGGAAGTGGTGGAGGCTGGTACGATTACAATGATTAAAAGGCATCTGGATGAATATATGAATAGGAAGGGTTTAGAGGGCTATTGGGCAAATGTTGGCAAACGGAACTAAATTAATTTAAGATATCTAGTCGGCATGAATGAGTTGGACTGAAGGGTCTGTTTCCATGCTGTAGATCTCTATGACTCTTAAGTTGATTTGTATGGAAGTTGAAAAGCAATGCAAGACCGTATAAAATATCCATTTGTGAGTACAAGACACATTTGTATGTTGGATCTTTAAAATTACACCCCTGTATGGGATTGCATTTGTAATTTTGAGCATTTGTAAGTTGGACATTCATAAATCAGAGAGCTCCTGTATCTCTTGTCATCCAGAGAGCCCTGGATTTGCTTGTTCTGCCTTTCCATTTTAAGTGTATATGCCATGACTGTGCTCACACCATGTCCACTTTGAGAGTAACCCATTGTTAAGCTCGTGTTTTTCCTGTCAACCTTTGGTTCCAGTCTATCTGGTCAAGCTCTGTTCTTGACCCTTTGAAGTCAACTGTCTTCCAGTTGATTGATCTTACTCGGAATGACCAATGTCTTTTTCTACCATCATTGTAAACCTTATGATACAATGTTCATATTCCACCACTGTCACTTGATCTACTTGGCCCACCTCATACCCAAGAATCAGGCCTAGCTGTGTCTCCTTTCTTGTTGAACTGGATGTAAAGGAAATTCTCCTGAACACAGTCTAGGAAAACTTGTGTCTGGCTGTCCCGTACGTGACAACTATCCCAATTGATACACAGATAATTAAACCTCCCCATTATAACCAGTCAATTATCTACTCCTTGGAGTTTAGGGGAAAGAGAGAAGACCTTATTGAAATGTGTAAGATTCTCAGAGGACTTGACAGGGTAGTTGCAGGAAGGGCTGTCCCTCCTTTGTGGGAAACTCCAGGGCTGGAATGCATAATCTCAGAGTGAGGGGTGACCCATTTAAGACAGGGATGGGGAGGATTTTTTTCCTCTCAGAGGGTAGTAAATCTGTGGAATTCTTTGCCTCAGAGGGTCATTAAGTATATTCAAAGCTGAGACAGATTTTTAATTAGCAAGGGTTATGGGGAAAAGTCAGGAAAGTGGAGTTAAGGATTGTCAGATCAGTCATGATCTTAAGTGGTGGAATGGACTCAATGAGCTGAATGGCCTACTTCTGCTCCTGCTTTTTATTGTCTTCTCGCTGCAGCATGACCTCTGAAACCTTACTGATCACTGTCAGCTCATGCTTGTGCAGTTGGTGACACTTCCTGCAAATGGTCTCATCTAGGTCATAGGAAATATCCACAATTTCCTACATGCCACAGGATGTGCGTTCTGCTTAGCTGAGGTGCTGTGTGTGATTTTATATTTCTTTACTAACTAACTTTAAAATCTCTCACCTTACTCTGACACAATTACATAATAATTAGTAGAATGTAACACAAATCATCTCCCCAGTTGAATTTGAATTCCACCAGCTGCCTTGCTGGGGTTTGAATCCATGTCCTTTAGTCTGGGCCTACGCATAACTAGTCCAATGACATTACCACAATGCCACATCTGCAAGAGAAACTTTGAGAAACAATAATTTAGAACAAAATAATAGTCACTCATGCAATTATGGGTTAATTCAGGAAAGTTGGCATGGATTTGTTGAGGGAATAACTTGTCCAATTAACTTGCTTGAGTTTTTTGAAGAAGTAAAAGAGATGTTTAATGAAGGTCAAGCTATTTGTGTCGTTTACACAGACTTCCAAAACACGTTTGATACAGTGCTCCCCAATGTACTTTTGACTAAATTAAAAGGGAAAGTAACACCATGGATATGAAATTGCTTGAGCAACAGGAAATACAGGAGAGGCAAGTGGATGAAT
The DNA here is from genome assembly GCA_024137785.1 of Ginglymostoma cirratum. Lineage (NCBI taxonomy): Eukaryota > Metazoa > Chordata > Chondrichthyes > Orectolobiformes > Ginglymostomatidae > Ginglymostoma > Ginglymostoma cirratum. The sequence continues at coordinate 18,010,365 of JAHRHZ010000249.1, forward strand.
ATCAGACTGGAGGAGGGTTTCCAGCAACGTTTCCCAGGACTTGGTGTTTGTCCATTGCTCTGTCCAATATGTAATTAAAAATCTAGACCTTGTACAGGCCATCATTTCAGACTTTGTGGCTGATACAAAATTATGAACTATGAGGAGGATTGAGAAGAAATTCAAAGATACATGGATAGATTGGTGGAATAGGTGGCAACGATCCCTATAAGCAGCATGGCTGTGTGCTCATACAGCTGTTCCAGTGTTCCATGCACAGTGATCTGTATCAATTGTGGCATTGACTTCCAATTCAAGAAGTCATCGCTGTGCACAGGCCTTGGAGGCAACAGGTAGCTAGTATGAAAATTAGAGGGAACACTGATGGACAAGCCACTAGCAGATAAAACTTTCTGCAGAGAGTGTGAAGTGATTCATTATAGTAGGATAAGACAAGATACTATAAAGGGTACATTACTAAGGGGGAGGCAGGAACCTTCCTGGGTGTACATGTGCATTAATCACTGAAGGCACTAACTCAGATTGAGAGCACTGTTAATGAAGCAAACAGCATTCTATACTTCTTTCTCTCTCCATGGATGCTGCCAGACCTGTTGAGTTTCTCCAGTATGCTTGTTTCTAGACTTTATTAATTTTAGAGTATAAAAGCAAAGAAATTCTGTTAACATTTTATAAAGCTCTGGTTCAGCCTCAACTGGAGTATTGTGTCCAGTCCTGGGCACCATAACTTAGGAAAGATGTGAAAGTATCACTGAAAGTATAGAAAAGATTCACAAGATTGGCTCCAGGAAAGAGGAACTTCTGTTATGTAGAAAATTTGGAGAAGTTGGGACTGGTCCTTATGGAGAAAAGAGGTTCGAGAAGAGATTCAATATTCAAAATCATCAGAGGTCTGGACAGAGTAGGTTAGGAAAGTCTGTTCCCACTGCTGGAAAGGAACAAGACCCAAAGGAGATCAATCCAACGTAATTGTGAAATGTGGAAAAGCTTCATCAAGCAGCAACTGGTTGGAATCTGCAATGCACTGTTTGAGAGTGCAGTAGAGACAGATTCAATCCCGCAGGGCAATGGAGAAGCAGAAGGGCATTGAGTGAGTTGTTTCTTCAGGGGGCCAGCACACAGAAGACCGGTTGAATGTCCTCTTTCTGTGCTGTGAGCATTTTTTGATTCTGTAAAGTCACCAGCCTGCCTCCACACATGTGCTTGATTATATTGTCAAAGACTTTTTGGTCACGTGCACTCGATTGAAACTTTTATTTTTGCCTTGGGGACAGCTGCCGCTGTCAGATGCTGGAGTTTCCCAGAGAAGGAAGAGCACAAGATCACAGACAGCAAAGGGGAAAAAAAAAGAAGCTGGAGGAGATACTTGGGGGATTTGGCAACTCAGTATCATTTTGACGTCTCACCAGCCGTTCAGGCAGTCTATAAAGCAAGCCACAACACTGCCTGTGGAAAGTTTTATTTCTTAGTTCGTTGTGTGCATTTAGGTTTTGTTTGTTTTAATCATTTTTGAATTTGGCCTAGTTGCTCAATTTCGACTGCACCCCTTAAACTCACGGCTGAGAACCAACAGCTTACAATTGTTTTGTGCAGCCATTCAGACTTTCTTGCAATTTTTTTTAACAGAGACAAGCAAATTGTATTCTTTTCCTTTTTCAACATTCTAGTGATTACTTTGCATTGCTGCGCTGTATCTCTGGCACACTGCCTTCTTGTTGATGTTAGAAAGGGAAAAAAAATGCTTCATCAAAGATTAGTTTCTCCAGCTTTAGCTCCCCCCCGCCCCCCCACTCCCCCCCCAAAAAGAAGTCCCTGCACAATAAATAAACCTGTACTATACTTAGCAATATGTCCCACCCAGCAGCTGGAAGTCTGTGTTTTCTTTTCCCAGTAGGGTTTAGGGCATGTTTACCACCACTCCTTGATTTGATTTTGTACTGAAACTTAATGAAGAATCTGGATTTGAGGCTGTGTTTCTGCAGCGTATCACAGTCTTTAACAGCCCTTGAGCCACTAATATCGGAGCTGCTTCAAGCGCAGTTCAGCAACTGGCTGGTCTCAACTTCCACCCGTATCACACAGGAAGGAGACTGTATAGAACAATGGTTACAGTGCAGGAGCGTGTATTCGGGCCATTGTTTAGGCACTGCCTCTCCAAACAAACTTTATGACTTAGTGCCTAACCCCTGCCTTTTCCTTTAGCCTTGTACATTGTTTTTCTTCAAAGAATCATCCAATGCCTGAGTTGAACCTGCCTCCACCACACTCCCCTAAGTACTCACTGAGTGGAGATAAGGGTCTAGGCCCGAAACATCAGCCTTCCTGCTCCTCTGATGCTGCTTAGCCTGCTGTGTTCTCCCAGATCTACCCCTTGTTTACACACTGAGTGGAAATGTTTTTTCTCACCTTCTTTTACAAATCACTTTAAACCTGTGATTCTCTCATTCTTGATAATTTTATGAGTGGAAAGTATTCTCAACGTCTACACCTCTCAAGAGCCACTTACAAACACCTTTAGGAAGGAATTTTTGATATAATCCCAACTTGGTGAAATGTCAGTGGTGAAACTAGGATGGTCAGAAATGAAACCAGTGAAGCAATTAATTAGCTGGCAATTATTCTCTTGCTCTTACCTCTACCTCTTACGTCCCCTTGCAGCTTACCGCAAACGCACAGTCAATGTTCTATTGCATAGTGACAATTGAGCTTGACCACAAAGTGGGAAACAATGATACCACACATGACAGTGTCTGTCCTCCCTCAAAAACTCCTTTCATTTCTGACAGTATTATCATAGCTTCCAACCCAATTGTCTGTTTGCATTTATAACTCTAAGCTCACCTATTCCTTTAATTCTTGACCAATCGATTCAAAAATGAATAAGAGTTCATTTTGGCTGTTCATTTATATGATGTAAATGTTGTTGGTCGGACCAGCATTCATTACCAATCCCTAACTTTCAGAAGGTGGTGAGCTGCCATAGTCCATATGGTATAGGGGCACCCACAGTGCCATTAGGGCATTCCAGGATTTTGACCCAGTGATACTGATGCATCCCTTTTTGGGAAGTGATGGCCTAGGGGTATTATCACTCAACTGTTAATCTGGAGACCCAGGTAATGTCCTGAGGACCCGGGTTTGAATCCTGCTACAACAAATGGTAGAATTTGAAATCAATTTAAAAAATCTGAAATTAATAGTCTAATGATGATCATTGTTCTTTATTGGAAAAACCAATCTGGTTCACTAATGTCCATTAGGGAATGAAACTGCCATCCTTGCATGGTCTGGCCTACATGTGACGCCAGACCCACAGCAATGTAGTTGACTCTTAAACTGCCCTCTGAGCAATAGGAATGGGCAATAAATGTTAGCCTAGCAAGTGATGTCCTCAACCTGTGAATGAATACTGTTGGTTCTGATCTTGTGCGATCTCACATTATTAGAAAATTGTGCAATAGCTGCGCCATTTAAACTATGGAGCCAGAATCACATTACAGCTGTAAAGGTAAGGAAAGTTCATGTTCTACAAATAGTGGTCTAAGTTCTTCAATCACATTAAAGCCAATTAAAGTGGATTGTTTTGTCCTTCAGTGCCGTTGAAACTACACTCATCCAAGAAGATGGAGAGTTTTCAATACATTGCTGACACATGCCTTGTAGACAGTGGAAAGGCTTTGGACAATTAGGAGGTAAAACAATTGCCCCTGAAATTTCTGATCTATTGCTGTTACAACAGAATTATATGGCTGGTCTAGGGACGTTTTTGGTTTATAGTAATCACTAGGGTATTAATGGTGAAGGCTTTAGTACTATCAATGCCACTGACTCATAGGGGAAGGTGATATTTTTATGCATTCAAGGGATGTGGAAAAGTGTTTGCCCATGCCCAGTTATCATTGAGGAGGTGAGAGTGAGCTGCTTTCTGAAACTACTGCGGTCCTTATTGTGTAGGGACACCCACAGTGCCATAAGAATGCAAGTTGGAGGAATTTGACCCAGTGACACTGAGGAACAACGTTCAGTCAAAATCCTGGAATTCCCTCCCTAAGGGCAATGTGGGTCTACCCACAGAACATGGACTACAGTGGCTCAAGAAGACAGTTCACAATGGGGAAGTGGAGGGGCGGGGAGGAGGGTCTTGTCAGTTCAGTGGGCTGCTTTGTCATGCATGGCATACAGCCTCTTTGATGTTGGACCTGGACCCATCGAGGCAAGTGGGGAGTATTCCATCACACTCCTGACTTGTGCCTTGTAGATGGTGGACAGGGATTGGGGAGTCTGGAAGTGAGATTCCTAGGCTCTGACTTGCACTTGTAGCTAAAGTATTTATATGGATGGTTAAGTCCATTTTATGGCCAATGGCTACCCTAGGATCTTGATAGTGAGGATTCAGTGACCATAATACTATTACAATTCAAAGCGAGATGGATAGATTCTCTCTTTTTGCAGATAATCATTGCCTGATACTTGTCCTGTGTGAAAGTTACTTGCCATTTAAGAGCCCAAGCCTCAATATTGACCACAGACATCTTCAATACCTGAGAAGTTGTGAATGGTGCTGAATATTGTGCAAAACACTTAAATGGAGAAAGTCTGCAGAAAGCTACAGAACAGAGGGATTGAGAGTCCTCATCAATGATTCACAAAATATTAGCACTCAAGGTCAATGTAATAGTGAAGGCAAATGGAATGAAAATGTCTCCCCCTCTTATTTCAACTCTCTATCTCCTATTTGTTGGCTAGGATTTTATAAATAATGAAATTACAAGGGCACAGGATTTGGATCAACTATGAACACATTGTTTATTAGAAATCTCCTAAGCCCTGATATAAAAGCCCCTAAATTAGTCCAAGACAACGCAATACCTTGATTGGTTCATCTCACTTAAATCCTCTCCATAATTTAACCTTGGATCCGTTCCAAGTACAAACAGGAATCACAAGTTATTAGAAAACCTTTTACCTAAAAACCACAGGGTTTCTGCCTGAAACCTACTTAATTTAGACCCAGATAACAAGGTGTAGAGCTGGATGAACACAGCAGGCCAGGCAGCATCAGAGAAGCAGGAAAGCTGACGTTTCGGGTCTGGACCCTCCTTCAGAAATGGGGGAGGGGAAGGGGGCTCTGAAATAAATAGAGAGAGGGGGAGGCAATGTTAGAAGGTGGATAGAGGAGCAGATAGGTGGAGAGAAAACAGATAGGTCAAGGAGGCCGGAATGAAGCCGGTAAGAGGTGAGTGTAGGTAGGGAGTTGGGATGGGGGTTGGTCAGTGAGGAGGGAGGGGCGGGTAGGTGGGAGGGAAGATGGACAGGTCAAGGAGGCAGGGATGAGGCTAGTAGGTAGGAAGTGGGGGGGGGGTTGGTCACTGAGGTGGGAGGAGCGGATAGGTGGGAGAAAAGACAGGCAGGTCAAAGAGGTGGGGATGAGATGGGCTGGTCTTGGGATGAGGTTGGGTTGAGGATGAGATGTACACTCACCTGTACTAACTTCATCCCCGCCTCCTTGACCTGTCTGTCTTCTCTCCACCTATCTGCTCCACTATCCACCTTCTATCATCGCCTACCTCCTCGCTATTTATTTCAGAGACCCCTTCCCCTCCCCCATTTCTGACGAAGGGTCCAGACCCGAAACATCAGCTTTCCTGCTCCTCTGATGCTGCCTGGCCTGCTGTGTTCATCCAACTCCACACCTTGTTATCTCAGACTCCAGCATCGGCAGTTCCTACTATCTCCCAATTTAGACCCAATCCTTTCTGAATTCGGCCTTGACAAGTTACTTAAAGCTCTCAGCCTCCCAATATCCCTCAGATTTTGCTTCCCATTATAGTCTTCCATGTTGGATTATAGATTGTCAAATATTGGAAGAGGGGAATTAGAGAGGAACTAAAAGTTATTTTTAGAAAAGTTACCTCAAACTCAGTGCCATTAATTCTCCACTGCATGAAATGAGTTGTTCAAACAGTATTAAGTACAGTTTGCGCACAATTATTCTCTCCCAAGCACAAACTCAGCATTAACAACATTAGACTTTTGTACCTGTACTTTAAAGGAGAATGTTATGACTTGTATGTGAAAAAAGTAGCTTTACGTTACAGCATGGTTAAATGTGGTGAGATACCATAGTAACCTTTCTTAGGCCATGCTATTGTTTAACTCAGTAGAAAGATAGCAACTATTGGATAATCAATGGATGAAGGAACTCAAACAGTTTGACTGCAGTTTTCTGATAAATGTGGACCCCTATAGCTGTCACCTTGCCTCTGGAATTCAGCTCTTTTATCAATGTTTGAACCAAGGCTGGAATAAGATAAGGAGCTGAGTGGCCCTGGTGGAACCCAAACTGGGCGTCACTGAGCAGGTTATTGCTGAGCAGGTGCTACTTGGTAGCACTGTTGATGACACCTTCCATCACTTTACTGACGATTGCTAACCGCTGAGCCATCGTACTGCCCTTCCAACATGGGAGAGACCAAACACAGACAGGGTGGCCCCTTTTATAGAACACCTCCTCTTTGTCCGTAGGAATGAGCCTGGTCTTACAGCTGTTTTCCATTTCAATACATCATCTTGTTCTGCCAGTAATATATCTGTCGTAGGCCCGTTGCTGTGTTCTAATAAAGCTCAACACAAGCTGGAGGAACAACATCTTAATTTCCATTTCGGCACTTTATAGCCTTCAGGACTTAACATCAAGTTCTAACAACTTCAGAGCATACATCCTGTCTGCCATTTAGTTTGTATCCTTTTCTCCCATCTCTAGTGTCTCCTTGCAGAGCTGACCTATTTTTTACTATTCATACCTACAATTGACACATAGTCTGCATCCATATCTCTCCTTTAGCACCATCAGTACTCCCTTTGTATTTTGTTCTGGGCACCCTCACTGTCTATTTGACTTGCTCCTCCATCTTTGGCATAATTTTTCAGCCCCTTCAGTTCTGAAAAAGAGTCATAATGGACTCAATGTTAACTCTGGTTGGAATGTTTCCAGCCTCTGAATGATATTTTTGGAAAAATCAGGGAGATAGTCAATAAGGCCATTCTTGACGTCAAGACCAAAAAGGCATATTTTCTAACTGAATCCTGAATGTCGAATTGAGATTCTTGCTATTGAGTATAAGAGGAATGTTAGCATGGGCTAACCTAATTATTACCCTCATTACTGCTTAATCTTGGCTTATTAATCACAGAATTGCTTTGGCACAGAAGCATTTCATAAGACCGTAAGACACAGGAGCAGAAATTAGGCCATTCGGCCCATTGATACTGCTCTGCCATTCAATCATGGCTGATATCCTGATTTCATATCCTAACTACTCATTGTGTGAAAAACTTTTTCTTACGTTGCCCTTGTTTCTTTTGCACATCACTTTAAATTTAAGCCCTCTCATTTTTCTTCCTTTTACAAGTGGGAACAGTCCGTATTTCAAAAACTTCAACCAAATCACCTCTTAGTCTTCTTTTCTCGAAGGAGAACTGTGCCATCTTCTTCAATCTATCCTCATCACTGACGTTTGTCATTCTTGGAACCACGAAATAGAGTTAAAGAGAATGGAAAGAGATTCAACAAATACATTAAGGGCAAAAGTGTACTTAGGGGGAAAATAGGGGGCCCCTGAAAGATCAACAAGGCTGTCTATGTGTGGAACCACACAGATGGGTGAGATACTAAATGAGCGTTTTGCATCAGTACTTATTGTGGAGAAGGTAATGGAAGCTAGAGAACTTGGAGAAATAAACTGTGATATCTTGAAAAATGTCCATATCACAGAGGAGGAGTTGCTGGATGTCCTAAAATGCATAAAGGTGGATAAATCCCTGAGACCTGAACTTTGTGGGAAGGTGGGGACATGATTGCTGGGTCCCTTGCTGAAATGCTTGTATCATTGATAGTGACAGGTCAGGTGCCTGAAGACTGAAGGGTGGCTAATGTGGTGCCACTACTTAAGAAAGGCGGTAAGGAAAAGCCGGAGAACTGTAGACCAGTGAGCCCTACATCAATGGTGGGTAAGTTGTTGGAGGGGATTCTGAGGGATGGGACTTACATGTATTTGGAAAGACAAGGACTCATTAGGGATAGTCAACATGGTTTAGTGAATGGAAAATCATGGCTTACTAATTTGATTGAGTTTTTTGGAGAAGTGGCAAAGAAGATTGATGAAAGCAGAACGGTGGACATTGTCTACGTGGACTTCAGTAAGGCGTTCAACAGCGTTCCGCATGGTAGACTGGCTAGCAAGGTTAGATCACATGGAATCCAGGGAGAGCTAGCCATTTGGGCACAAAATTGTATTGAAGGTAGAAGACAGAGGGTGGTGGTGGAGGGTTGATTTTTGGACTGGAGGCCTGCAACCAGCGGCATGCTGCAAGGATCAGTGCTGGCTTCTTGTCATTTATATAAATGATTTGGTGTGAATATAGGAGAAACGGTGAGTAAGTTTGCAGATGACCCCAAAATTAGTGATGTAGTGGACAGTGAAAAAGTTTATCTCAGAGTACAAAGGGACCATGATCACATGGGCCAATAGGTCGAGGAGTAGCAGATGGAGTTTAATTTAGGTAAATATGAGGTATTGCATTTTGGAAAGGCAAATAAGGGCAGGACTTATAGACTTAATGGTAAGGTTCTGGGGAGTGTTGCTGAACAAAGAGATCTTGGAATGCAGGTTCATAGTTCCTCAAAAGTTCCTTGGAGTTGCTGGTTGACAAGGTAGTGAAGAAGGCGTTTGGTACGCTTGCCTTTATTGGTCAGAATACTGAGTATAGGAGTTGGGAGGTCATGCTGCAGCTGTACAGCACAATGGTTAGGCTACTTTTGGAATACTGCTTTCAATTCTGGTCTCCTTGCTGTAGGAAAGATGTTGTTAAACTTGAAAGGGCACAGAAAAGATTTACAAGGATGTTGCTGGGGCAGGAGGATTTGACCTATAGAGGGAGGCTGAATAGGCTAGGGAAATTTTCCCTGGAAGGTTAGAGGCTGTGGGGTGATCTTATAGAGGTTTATAACATCGTGTGGGACATGGATAGGGTGAATAGCCAAGATCTTTTTCCCAGGGTAGAAGAGTCCAAGATTAGAGGGCACAAGTTTAAGGTGAGAGGGGAAAGATACAAAAGGGACCTAAGGCGTAGCTTTTTTATGCAGAGGGTGGTGTGTGTATGGAATGAGCTGCCAGAAGAACTGGTGGAAGCTGGTACAATTACAACAATTAAAAGGCATCTGGAAGAGTATATGAATAGGAACCGTTTAAAGGGTCCTGACGAAGGGGTATGGCCCAAAACGTTGATTTTCCTGCTCCTCTGATGCTGTCTGACCTGCTGATTGTCCAGCTCCATGTTTATTGACAAGGGTTTAGAGGGATAGACAATAGACAATCGACAATAGGTGCAGGAGTTGGCCATTCGGCCCTTCGAGCCAGCACCACCATTCATTATGATCATGGCTGATCATCCACAATCAGTATCCTGTTCCTGCCTTATCCCCATAAC
>JAHRHZ010000249.1:18020253-18048809 GCA_024137785.1 Ginglymostoma cirratum
ACCTTCGTCATGTTGTTGAAATATCAGCCACAAGCTAAAATATTTTAGGGAAGCTCAATGCATTTCCAAGGACAGTCTTCAGGAATTTCTTCTGTACTTTGGCCAGATGTTTCACTTTACACTGCTGGAACAGCTTTAAAGTGAGTTAATATGAACTTTATTACCAAATGGAAAAAGTAACAAAATGAAAGTCAGCACTTTTTCAGGGGAGTGAAGTAACATTATTAACAGATTCAGTTTTTGGATCATCTTAATTTCTAAGTGCACCACGATATAAGGCTTTTAGTCAATGTATATGGCCTGAAAATCTACCCTGGTGAACTAAGACATTGCATAGGGTTTAGGCCCAAAACGTCAAGTTTTCCTGCTCCTATGATGCTGCTTGACCTGCTGTGTTCATCCAGCCCCATGCTTGTTATCTAAGACATTGCATGTCTGGCCCTGGTGGCTACTGTGAAGAGACAGGCCTTTCAGAATCTGATGGGCTCAACTATTGTACACCTAGCAACACTGATGGGATATATTTCCAAGTTGGGATGGTGTGTGAATTAGAGGGGAACTTGCAGGTGGTTGTGTCCAATGCAACTGTTGCCCTTGTCCTTGTAGAGGTCAGGGTTTGAAATATGCCATAAATGAAACCTGGGCAAATTGAAGCAAAGCGTCTTGTGGATGGTACACAATGCTGCCAATGTGCCTCAGTGGTGGAGGGTACAATTTGGTAGATGGGTTGCTCCATCCAGTAGACTTGGCTTTTCTTGGATTGTGACCAACATCTTGAGTGTAGTTGAGCCTGCTCATCCATATAGGTCGACAGTATTCCATCACACTCCTGGCTTGTGTCTTGGACTTGGTGGACAGGCTTTGAAAGTCAGGAGGGGAGTTGCTTGCCACAGAGTCTCAACCTTTGACCTGTCTTTGTACCCACAATATTTATGCTGGTTCAGTTCAGTCTCTGATCAATGCTAACCTTCAGGGTGTGGAAAATGGGATTCCGTTATGGTGATAGCTTTGAATTTCAAATAGTTGTTTTCTGTCATTGCAGATAGCTGCAACTAGTCATAGATGTTTCTTGCCACTTATCCTGGGAACCATGTCTTGTTGCATTTGACACGGACTGCTTAAGTATCTGAGGAATCTCGAATAGTGTTGAAAATTGTGCAATAATTGGCCAACATCCCGGATTCTGACCTTATGATGGATGGAAGGCCATTGATGAAGATGGTTGGGCCTAGGACCCTGCCCTGAGGAACACCTGCAGAGATGTACTACAGTTGAGATGATTGACCTCCAACAACCACAACTATCTTCCTTTGTGCCAGGTATGACTCCAACGGCTGAGAGATTTCCCTCAAATGTGATCGACTTCGGTTTAGTTGAAAGAAAGGGGATGGGAGGGGGAGCAATGGTTAAAACATTGTTGCCATTGGTAGCCATTAGATTAGCTTTTTACCCAGATTTTTATTGAATTTAAATTTCACCAGCTGCTGTGGTGGGATTCAATGTCGCATGTCTGCAGAACCTACCCATAGCAAATGGACAGCAGCAATTCAAGAGAGAAGCTCACCATCACCTTCTCCAGGGCAACAGGGATGGATAATAACAGCCCATCTAGCTTGACCCTAATTTACAGCAAAGAACAGGGGCAGAAACAGACTGTTTAAGCCTTCAAGCCTACTCTGTGATTCAATAAAATCAAATGATCTTTTATCTCAAATCCACCTTTCTCATTGGGAAAGATAACAGCACGGCAGGAGGCCATTCACTTGATCTAGTCTATTTGATTCCTTTAGTATCCAAAAAGCAAATGATCTCTTGTCATAAATATACCCAATAACTGAGTTTCCATAGCTCTCCGAGGTAGTTCACATTCCTTGACGTGAAGAAATTTCTCCTCACCTCAGTCTTGAATGGCCAACACCTTTTCTGAAACTGTGTGGAATACATACCCATTCTGTCATGTCACTGAAGAATTTTATCAAATTCGATGAGATCATCTCTCATTCTTGTAAACTCTTATGAGTGTAGGTCCAGTCTACACAATCTAAATCTTATCGGATCATCCCCTTAACCCAGGAGTACACCCAGTGAACTTCTTCCACCTCCTGTTAAGGCTGATACAAGATAATGAAATGAAAATTGTACACAGTAGTCCAAGTGGAGGCTCACCAATATAAAATCATTCCAATTAGGAGCATGAGTAGGCCTCTTGGCTCCTTAAGCCTGCTCCACTTTTCAATAAGATCATGGCTTATTTGGAGTCATAGAGTAATACAGCATGGAAACAGGCCCTTCAGCCCAAACTAGTCCATGTTGATCATAGTGCCCACTTAGCTAATTCCAATTGCCCACATTTGGTCTATATTCCTTTAAACCCTTCCCATCCATGTCCCTATCCAAATGTTTTTTAAATGTTGCTATTGTACCTGCCTCAACCACTTTCTCTGGCAGCCCATTCCATATATACACCAGTCTCTGTGTGAAGAAGTTGCCCCTCAGGTCCTTCTTAAATCTTTACCCTCCCACCTTAAACCCATGCCCTCTAGTTTTCAATTCCCCATTCCTGGGAAAAAGACTATGTATTCATCCCATCTATGGTTGACTCTGAACTGCCCTCTGGGTAATTAGGGATGGGCAATAAATGCTGCCAAGCCAGCAATGCCCTCATCCCATTAATGAATAAAGAAAGATAATGCCCCTTATGATTTTATACACCTCAATAAGGTTACCCTTCATTCTCCTATGTTCCAAGGAATAAAGTCCTATCCTGGCCAACTTCTCCCCATAACTCAGGCCTGTTAGCCCTGACAATGTAAATTGACTTGTAAATCTTCTTCGCACACTTTCCAGTTTAGTTGATTACTGCACGCTGAGAAATCTGTGTCTTTCAACTTCAGGCCTCTCGAGAATCCCTGGTTTCAATTGTTCTGCCTTTAGCTGCCTACGCAGAAGGAAAAACCAGTAACAAATGATACAGAGATAAAAGGTACTGCAGATGCTGGAGAATCCAAGATAACAAGCATGGGGCTGGATGAACACAGCAGGTCAAGCAGCATCATAGGAGCAGGAAAACTTGACGTTTCGGGCCTAAACCCTTCATCAGAAATGGGGGAGGGGAAGAGGGTTCTGAAATAAATAGGGAGAGAGGGGGAGGTGGATAGAAGATGGATAGAGGAGAGGATAGGTGGAGAGGAGGCAGACAAGTCGAAGAGGCGGGGATGGAGCCAGTAAGGGTGAGTGTAGGTAGGGGGGTAGGGAGGAGCTAGGTCAGTCCAGGGTGGACGGACAGGTCAAGGGGGCGGGATGATGTTAGTAGATAGGAGATGGGGGTGTGGCTTGGAGTGAGAGGAAAAACAGGTTAGGGAGGTGGAGATGAGCTGGGCTGGTTTTGGGATGCGGTTGGGGGAGGGGAGATTTTGAAGCTTGTGAAATCCACATTGATGCCATTGGGCTGCAGCGTTCCCAGGCTGAATATGATTTGCTGTTCCTGCAGCCTTCGGGTGGCATCACTGTGGCATTGCAGGAGGCCAAGGATGGACATGTCATCTGAGGAATGGGAGGGGGAGTTGAAATGGTTCGCGACTGGGAGGTGCAGTTGTTTGTTGCGAACTGAGCGCAGGTGTTCTGCAAAGCAGTCCCCAAGCCTCCGCTTGGTTTCCCCGATGTAGAGGAAGCCACAACGGGTACAGCGGATACAGTATACCACATTGGCAGATGTGCAGGTGAACCTCTGCCTGATGTGGAAAGTCTTCATGGGGCCTGGGATTGGGGTGAGGGAGGAGGTGTGGGGGCAGCTGTAGCACTTCCTGCGGTTACAAGGAAAAGTGCCAGGTGTGGTGGGGCTGGAGGGGAGTGTGGAGCGGACATGGGAGTCGCGGAGGGAGTGGTCCATCTGCTTTGTCTTGTATGCTTCAAAACAGAGCTCCAGAAAACCAGTGCAATCATTTCCAAATATTACTGTTATAATTTACTGATCTTTCCCTGTCAGTCGGTCCCATCTCTGGAAAATTGCCCTCCGCTGCCACCATCCCAGACACACAAGCCTACCCTCTCCAAAGCCTCCACAACCTTCCAAAGTATAGTGCTCAGAAATAGACTCAGAAATTGGGGTGGCACAGTGACTCAGTTAGCACTGCTGCCTCACTACACCAGGGACCCAGGTTCAATTCCACCCTTGAGTGACTGTCTGTGTGGAGTTTGCACATTCTCCCCATGTCTGCATGGGTTTCCTCCCACAGTCTATTGATGGACACAATATGCCAGCTGAGACCCGATTACAGTTTTATACATTTAGCACAACTTTCTGACTTTTGTAGATTTTCATTTATTTATAAGACTCAGCATCCAATACTCAGCCACCCATATGTCATATGTTTTTCTTTTTTGATCTACTTGACCAATGTGTTAATGATAACTGGAGACTGACATTAATGGGAGATTGTCATAATCCCACATTTCTGAAGTGGTCATTTGTTCCTCTTATCCCTTTATCCAAGAACATGTGTGGGCATCTGTATTCTATTCCATGAGGATGGGTGGTGAAGAAACAGAAATTATCTTCAGATAATTTTTGAAGCATTTATTTACAGAGGCCTACATTACAAGCATGTATTTCCGAACACACCAGCACCATTTCAGTCTGTTCGCTTTTGTTGAGCACCAGCTAAAAGCCGTCACTTCCATTCAATTAATGTGCAATGAATAATCATCTAATATTGATGGGCTAATGATAGTTCCCATTACTTAAACAGCTTTCCTGTTTTTGTGCCAAGTATTGCACATCGAAAGTGATAGGGGAGGTGGAAGTGTTTATAGCACATGCCTAAGGAAAAGAGTGCTGATAATGGGATATGTACAGGAGGCTGTCAGGGAAGAGGAAGGGAAGGGTTGAAGGTCAGGCTCTCAGCATTTTCACAGAATGGAATGTTGAAACACTGGTAAAAAATTCTGTAAAAACTGAGACCTATGGCTAACGTAGTGAAACCTAATTGAAAATATTATCAATCTGTGTTTTCCGTATGAAGAAAGTCTCAACACTGTCAGGGGACAGTCTTTCCTTAGCTTTGTTCGAAAGAATTATAATTATATTTTGATTGGCACTATTGGGACTGAAAATGCTGCAGCTGTGGTTCAGTAGTATTTTTCCAGATGTTTATATTTAATTGTGGTCTATTGTTCCTTGCTAATATTTTCCCTCCAAATTTATGCTAATATTCCATCTTCCTTTCCCAGGTGACAGAAGCTCCTCACTGTGGTAGCAATTCCACAGCTGTTGCTTGGGTGCCTTACCAAGTATACATTCTTCATTGTGTTGACAATGAATGACAGCACACTATAGGATCATACAAGTCATCACCATCCCAATATACCAAATCTGTCTTCAACAGACCTTCATCCATGTATTTTCTGGCAGGAATCATCAGGGTGGTGATCGAATGGAAATCCTAGCTGCTTTCTCACTCCCTAATTCTGTGTTTGAGAAGCCAGCTGTATTACATAAGAACATAAAAAATAGGAGCAGGATTATGCCATCTGGCCCATCGAGCCTGTTCTGCCATTCATTAAAATCATGGCTGATCTTTTCATGGACTCAGCTTCACTTACCGGCCTGCTCACCATAACCCTTAATTCCTTAAATGTTCAAAAATCTATCTTTGCCTTAAAAACATTCAACAAGGTAGCCTCAGCTGCTTCACTGGGCAGGGAATTCCACAGATTCATAACCTTTTGGGAGGAGAAGTTCCTCCTTGACTCAGTCCTAAATCTGCTCTGCTCCCCCTTATTGTGAGGCTATGCCCCCTGGTTCTAGTCACCCCCTACTGTCAGTCTTTGCTCAGAATGTCTAACTCGTCACAAACTGAGAATTGAACCTGGGGTCTTCTATGCACTTCTTAAGGACATTGTTTAACCTCTCCATCTGCCCGCTGTAATAATTAATAACTTTCTTCACTTCATACGTTGTAACATTCCACAAAATATGTATATTGGGATCTTGGTTATTTATATCGGACAGGTACAATAAATATAGATACTATAAATGCTTACTTACCAATAGCACCTGTAGTGAGTGAGTCATAGAGTCACAGAGGCTTACAGCACAGAAAATGGCCCTTCGGCCCATTGAATCTACACCAGTCAAAGTTAAGCACCTAACTATTCTAATCTCATTTTCCAGCACATGGCCCATAACCTTGTGTGCTTTGGCATCACAAGTGTACTTCTAAATAATTCTTAAATGTTATGAGGGTTTCTCTCTCTATCACACTTGTAGCCAGGGAATTCTAGATTCCCACTACCCTCTGGCTGATAGCATTTTCCTCATATCCCCTCTAAACCTTTTGCCCCTTACCTTAAATCTACGTCCCTTGGTCTTGGTTCCTCCACCAATGGGAAACGTTTCTTCATGTCTATCTATCTATGCCCATCATAATTTTTTATATCGCAATCATGTCCCACCTCAGTCTCCTGTGCTGTATGGAAAACAACTGCAGTCTATCCAATCTCTGTTCATATCTATATCTCCAAAATAGGTAACATCCTGATAAATCTCCTTACCCTTTCCAGTGCTATCATATCCCTCCTAATAATGTGGATTCCAGAACTGCTCACAATGCTCTTGTTTTGGCTCTTAAACTGTATGCTTCACTTAATAAAGGGAAGTATCCATTTGCCTTCTTAATCATTTTATCTGTCTGCCCTGCTACCATAAGTGACTGGTGGGCATGCTTGCCAAGGTCTCTGATCCTCAGTTCTTCCCGGGATCCTACCATTCGATATATATTCCCTTGCCTTACTTGTCCTGTCCAAATGCATCATCTCACACTTATCCAGATTGAATTCCCTTTATCACTGATCAGCCCATCTGACCATCCATCTATATCCTCCTGTAATCTAAGGCCATCCTCCGGTCTATTTACCACTCCAAACATTCTTGTATCATCTGCAAACTTACTAATCGATCATCGTACATTCAAGTCTGAATTGTTTTGATAAACCACAAACAGTAAGGTCCCTAATAATGACCCCAATGGAACCCTACTGGACACGGATTTCCAGGCAGATAAACAACCTTGACCCGTCACCCTCTGCTTCCTGCCACTCAGCTGATTCTGGACCCAATTAGCCAAATTTCCTTGAATTCCATGTGCTCTGAACTTCACTATCAGTCTCCCATGCAGGACCTTATCAAATAGACGATGTCAAATGTACTGCCCTCATCTACACACCAGATCATTTCTTTCAGAAATTCAGTCAAGTTGGTCAGACATGACTGCCCCTTAATAAAACCTTGTTGATTTTTCTTGATTAATCGCTACCTCTCCAAGTTGTCCCTTGAAATTGCTTTCAATAGTTTTCCCACCACTGAGGTTAGACTGACTGACCTGTAGCTTCCTGATTTATCCCTTACTCCCTTCTTGAATAATGATACCATATTGGCTGTACTCCAGTTCTCTGTTACCTCTCCTGTGGTCAGAGAGGAATTGAAAATTATTGCCAGCATTCTTTCTATTTCCTCCCTGCCTCACTCAACAGCAGGAATACATTTCATCTGGTCCTGACGATTTATCTATTTTTAAGCCTTTTAAACCTACTTTTAACCTCTCAGAACCTCCTCTCTGGCTATGCTAATTTCTTTAAGTATATCAGTCGTGATTTCTATATCCATAGTGACTGTCTCCTGATTGAATACCAAAACAAAGTACTAATTTAGAAACTTAAATGTTGCGAGATTGCAGCAGAGTACGACGCTCCAGCCGGAGCTTGTCTGCTCCACCTGCTCTTCTTTACTTCTTTTTCTTCTCTTTTTCTTCCTCCTGGTGTTTTTTTTTGTTCCCTTCTACTACTCCTGTTTTTTTCTCTTCAACTCCTGGCATCCTGGACTCCCGCTGCGACCTCTCACAGTGGCCTCCTGGCATGGTGTGTCGCTGGCGCAGTGTGGAGCTAGGGCACAGTGCAGACTGGAAACTGAGTGCCAGCCCGGAACTCTTTTCTGTAATGTTGGATATTTTATTTTTGTGTTGTCTTAAAATCTTGTAACTAAAGAAGCCGTGCCCAGGTACTTTTGTATCTAAGTTAGCGCCGTAATTGACGACATACAAACCTTTCACAATACTCGTTGAATATATGTGACAATAAAGGCTATTCTAAAAACTCTAATTCTACCTATGTCTCCTCTGGTTTTTGTACAAATTACCAATATGGTTCTTAAACTCTTTGCCTGGTTATAATATTATACTTAATTAGCTTATAAAATTTACCCTTTTATCCTTAACATACCTGTACATAATGAGCTTCCTAACCTATCCCTGGCATCAGGGGAAAATACAAGGTCCAAGAATTTCTGTATGGGAAAGAAAGCTAAACCAAACAGTAAGTTATCTATCAATGAGCATTTGCAGGCACATCCAAGAAACAGAGTGTTAGCAGCATCAGCAGAAGGTCTGAGAAATGCTGAGCGGCACTGATGAATGGGAAAGAGGAGAATATAGAATAAATAGCTCCTTCAAAACAACCAAGATACTCCTTTCATGGAAACACCCACATTATTCTATTATGACCTAATTCTTTTGGTGTTTGGCAGACTTCCTACAATGTGTCCCTGGGAAACCACGCTCCCCCTATGATGTAGGAATCATTGGCTACAGTTCAACTGGAGAGTCAGCCTACACTTTGTGTTCAAGTGGCAACATAACCAACTGAATCAAAGGTGCCAGTGTTACCCCTGAGACATGTTAACACTATTTTATCCAATACATGCTGTTTTCATTTGCTTTTCAGTATTTCCAAGGTGACACCTAATTCTTTTGAAAATACACCTTCTTCGGCACATTTAATCCTGCAGGGACACTGGCTGTGGTCAAACTCATCGGCCTGTTCTCCTCAAAAATGTGACCAGCAGCTGACATTTTGTACTGCTTGGGAAATTGGCCTTGTGTTCGACAAGGTGTCATGAGGTTAAGTGGAACTGATTTGTTTATGCAAACTTTGTTTTGCGATTAGTCAAGTAAGAGCATTCTTCTGTAGATGAGAAAAGATTTTGTGGTCCAGCCAAGTGTAAAAGGAATTTAACTTGAATCCAGAGTTGAGCTCTTTTGAAACTTTTGGCATGTGAAAAGCTGAAGCTCCCAGCATTTTGATGTGTTTTAAACTCTGCGTAGGTTTGATAACATTATTTCAATAGTGAAAGAAAAATATTTGATTTTCTTGGTTCCTGGGTGAAACCTACGTTGGAAAGAAAGGGGATTTTTTTATGATTTCTTCATTCATGGAATGTGGGTGTCATTGGCAAGGCTAGAATTTATTGTCCGTATCTAGTTTCCCTTGAGAAGGTGGTGCTAACTTTCTTGAACTGCTGCAGTCCATATGGGGAGGGTACTCCTATATTACTGCTCGGTAGGAGGTGTCAATATTTTGATCCAGTTACAATGAAGAACAGTGATATATTTCCAAGTCAGAGTGCTGTGTGACGTGGAAGTGCCGTTCCTATAATGGCCTTGTCCTCTGAGTGGTAGAAATTGTGACTTTGTAAAAGACTGACCATAAAGCATTGGCACCTTGTTATGGCACACCTTGTATTTTCTTCCCCTTTATTCATTCACGGGATGAGGGTGTCACTGACTAGGCAGCATTTATTGCCCAGAGGGCAGTTAAGAGTCAACCACATTGCTGACGGTCTGGAGTCACATGTAGGCCAGACATGGTAAGGATGGCAGAGATAAAAGGTACTGCAGATGCTGGAGAATCCGAGGTAACAAGCATGGGGCTGGATGAACACAGCAGGTCAAGCAGCATCATAGGAACAGGAAAACTTGACATTTTGGGCCTAAACCCTTCATCAGAAAAAAGGTTTAGGCCCGAAACGTCAAGTTTTCCTGCTCCTATGATGCTGCTTGACCTGCTGTGTTCATCCAGCCCCATGCTTGTTATCATGGTAAGGATGGCAGTTTCCTTCCCTAAAAGACATTTGTGAACTAGATGGGTTTTTCCTTGACAGTTGTATTCATGGTCATCATTAGATTCTTAATTCCAGATATTTATTTAATTTAAATTCCACCATCTGCCCTGGCAAGCTTTGAACCCAGGTCCCCAGAACATTATCTGGGTCTTTGGATTAACAGACTAGCAATAATGCCACTAGGCCATTGCCTTCCCACAGCCCGCTGATATATACCACAGTCACTCTATGACCGTGAGAGAAGGGACGAATCTTTAAGGTGGCTGATGTAGTGCTGAGCGAATGAACACCTTTGTCCTGGATCGTGTTGAGCTTTTTGAATGTTGATCCAGGCAATTGGAGCTGCTTTCTGATTTATGGATAATGGATAAACTTTGGGAAGTCAGGAGATTAGTTATTTACCATAGTGTTGCAAGACCCAAGCCTGTTCTTGTAGCAAGAGTGTGTTGCTAATCTGGTTAGGTTTCTATTCAAAGTTATCCACGTCAGTGGCACAAAAACATTATTATCTGAATGGCAATAGATTGAGAAAGGGGAAGGTTCAACAAGACCTCGATGTCTTGTTGTCCAAGATATTGAAAGTAAACATCCAGGTGGTGAAGAAAGCAAATGGTATGTATCCTCATAGCATGAGGATTTGAGAACAGGAGCAGGGATATCTTCCTGCAATTGTACAGGGTCTTGGTGAAATTGCACCTGGAATATTGTATGCAGTGTTGATCCCCTTATCTGTGGAAGGACGTTCTGGCTATGAAAGGAGTGCAATAAAGGTTTACCAGACTGAATGTTGAGATGGCAGGACAGCTGTAAAAAGAGAAACTAGATCATTTAGGACTATATTTACTAGAGTTTAGAAGAATAGGGTGGGGAGCAGATCTCGTAGAAACCAATAAAATTGTAACAGGACTAGACAGAATAAATGCAGGAAGGATGTTCCTGATGACCTGGGAACCAAGGCTCACAGTCTAAGGATATGTGGGAACCCATTTAGGACTGAGATGAGGAGAAATATCTTCGCCTCGAGAGGTGGGGGGCCTGTGGAATTCTCTGCCACAGAAAGAGATTTAGGCCAAAACATTGAATGTTTTGAAGTAGAAGTTAAATATAGAGCTTAGGGTTAAAGGGATCAAAGAGGGTGTGGGGAGAAAGCGGGAGCAAGGTACTAAGTTGGATGATCAATGTGATCATATTGAATAAGGGAGCAGGCCTGAAGGGCTGAATGGCCTACTTCTGCTCCTATTTTCTATGTATCATATTATTCCTTAGCATATTGACAGTGGGGGAGTTTAATGATGGTGAAGCCACTGAATGTCAAGGAGGAATGGTTAAACTCTAGTTTGAGGTGGTCAGTGCTTGGCACTTGTGACACAACTTGCCACTTATAAGTCCAAGCCTGGATGTTGTCAAGATCTTGCGATACATGAACATGCAATTCTTCATTACAGACTGCAAATGGAACTGAAAATTGCACAATCTTTATTAAACAGAAAACCCCCATGAGAGAAGGTCATTGGAGAAAGGTCATTGATCAAGCAGCTGAAGATGGTTGGACCTAGGACACCACGCTGACGAACTCCTAAAGAGATGTCATTGTGCTGAGATGACTGATCTCCAAGAACTGTGACTATCTTCCTTTGTGCTAAGTATGACTCTAACTAGTGGATAATTTTCCTCCTTATCACCATTAATTTCAATTTTATAAGAGGTCCTTAGTGAGGGAGGCTATAGCCTAGTCGTATTATCACTAGACAATTAATCCAGAAACTCAGCTGATGTCCTGGGGAGAGATAATAGATACTGCAGATGCTGGAGAATTCAAGATAACAAGGTGTGGAGCTGGATGCAACAAACAACTGCACCTCCCAGTCGCGATCTATTCGCAACAAACAACTGCACCTCCCAGTCGCGAACCATTTCAACTCCCCCTCCCATTCCTCAGACGACATGTCCATCCTGGGCCTCCTGCAATGCCATAGTGATGCCCCCCGAAGGCTGCAGGAACAGCAAATCATATTCAGCCTGGGAACCCTGCAGCCCAATGGTATCAATGTAGATTTCACAAGCTTCAAAATCTCCCCTCCCCCAACCGCATCCCAAAACCAGCCCAGCTCGTCCCTGCCTCCCTAACCTGTTCTTCCTCTCACCTACCCCTCCTCCCACCTCAAGCCCCACCCCCATCTCCTATCTACTAACCTCATGCCACCCCCTTGACCTGTCCGTCCTCCCTGGACTGACCTATCTCCTCCCTACCCCCCCACCTACACTCACCTTTACTGGCTCCAAGCCCGCCTCTTTGACTTGTCTGCCTCCTCTCCACCTATCCTCTCCTCTATCCATCTTCTATCCGCCTCCCCCTCTCTCCCTATTTATTTCAGAACCGTCTTGCCCTCCCCCATTTCTGATGAAGGGTCTAGGCCCGAAACGTCAAGCTTTCCTGCTCCTATGATGCTGCTTGGCATGCTGTGTTCATCCAGCTCCACACCTTGTTATCTCTCATGTCCTGGGGACCTGGGTTCAAATCCCCCTTCGGCAAATGGTGGATTTTGACTTCACTAAAAATATCTGGAATTATCCCACTAATGATGATTGCCAATTGTTGGGGAAAAACCCATCCTTCAGGGAAGAACACTGCCAACCTCACCTCGTCTGGCCTACTATGACTCTAGACCCACAGCAATGTAGTTGACTGTCAACTGCCCTCAGATATATCGATCACTACGAAGTCTCAACAATGAAGTGAATCTGGATGTACCACTTGGCATCGAACTAGACACTGGAAAAGACAACAGCAGAAGCAGCCTTGTCAACCCTGCAAAGTATTCCTGACTAAAACTTGGGGGCTAGTATCAGAACCAGGAGAGCTGTCTCACAGACTAGCCAAGCAACAGCCTGACATAATCATATTTACAGACAGTATCCCAGACACCACTATCATCATGCCTGGATAGACCCAGCATAGTGGTATGCAGTTGGGAGGATGTTGCCCTGGGAGTCCTCAACATTGACTCTGGGCCGCATGAAACCTCATGTCTTCAGCTTAAACATGGGCAAGGAAACCTCCTGCTGATTACCACACACCGTCCTCCCTCAGCTGCTGAATCAGTACTCCTCTGTGTCAAACAACTCTTGGAGGATGCGCTAAGGGTGCAAACGTGCTCTGGGTAGGGAATTACAACGTCCAGTGGCTTGGCAGCAGTGTGACTCATCGAGCTGGTCAGGTCCTAATGGTGCTAGACTGGGTTCGCGGTGGGTGGGGAGGGAAGTAATAAGGCAAAAACATATTTGATCTCTTCCTTACCAATCTGCCAGCTGCAGACGCATCTGACCACGACAGTATCGATAAGAGTGACCACTGCACGGCCCTTTTGGAGACAAATTCCTGCCTTCACATTGAGAATACCCTCCATCATGTTGTGTGGCACTATCACCGTGCTAAATGGAACAGACTTCAAACAGATTGAGCAAATCAAGACTGGGCATCCATCAACAGCAGCAGAACTGTACTCCAGCACAATCCCTGGCCTCATAGACCGGCATATCCCCCACTTGACCATTACCATCAAGCCAGGGGATCAACCATGGCTCAATGGAGAGTGCAGGAGGGTATGCTAGGAGCAGCACCATGTGTACCTAAGACTGTATCAGCCTGGTGAAGCTACCAAACAGGACTACTTGCTTTCAAGAAGATTTGTAGCTCGGGTTGTGGATGAGGTTGTAGACTTGTTCGCCAAGCTGGTGTGTTTGATTGTAGACGTTTCGTCACCCTGCTCGGTAACATTGTCAGTGCGCCTCCGGTGAAGCACAATCTGCCATTAACGTCTGCGACAAACCACAACAAGACAACACAACAAGGCCTGACACACGAGTCACCCTATTGTACATCAGGGACATATCAGTGATGACCACAAGACTACTCAGACCCCAAGGTATCAGGGCAGCCCACAAACCAACAACTACCCTGCAACGGCTACTGATGAATGTAAGGATCCCATACCCACAACCAATAAATCTAAAATAATATACCAAAACCATGCAAGGACTGTAAGAAACATTACATAGGCCAAATTGGAAAAAAACTGACAATAAGGATACACGAACGTCAACTAGTCACCAAGAGACACAACCAATTCTCACTGGTCTCAATTCAGGCAGACAAAGAAGGACACGAATTCACCAGAGGTGCACTGACAATATTACCGAGCAGGGTGCTGAAACGTCTGCAAGCAAACCCATTGCCTCAGCAAGCAAGTCTACAACTTCAGGACTACTTGCATGCTAAACAGCATAAACAGCAAGTAATAGAGCTAAGCAATCCTACAACCAATGTGGCAGATCTAAGCTTTGCAGTCCTGCCACATCGAGTCGTGAATGCTGATCAACAATTAAACTACTCACTGGAGAAGGAGGGTCCACAAATATCTCCATCCTCAATGATGGGGGAGCCCAGCACATCAGCGCAAAAGGCAAGGCTGAAGCATTTGCAACAGTCTTCAGCCAGAAGTGCCGAGTGGATGATCGATCTCAGCCCCCTCCTGTGGTCCCCAGCATTACAGATACCAGTCTTCAGCCAATTCAATTCAGTCCACATGAAGACAAGAAACAGTTGGAGACATTGGATACTGCAAAGGCTATGGGCCCCTGACAACATACTAGCGATAATTGTGAAGACTTGTGCTCCAGAACTTTCTGCTCCCCTATCCAAGCTCTTCCAGTACAGTTACAACACTGACATCTACCTGACATTATGGAAAATTGCTGAGGTATGCCCTGTAACACAAAAAGCAGGACAAATCCAACCCGGCCAATTACTGCCCCATCAGTCTACTCTTGATCTTTAGTAAAGTGATGGAAGGTGTCATCGACAGTGCTATCAAGCAGCACCTGCTCAGCAATAACCTGCTCAGTGACGTCAAAGCCATGTTTGACCAAATGTGGCATCAAGGGGCTCTAGCAAAACTGGAGTCAATAGGAATTGGGGGCAAACTCTCTGGTGCTGGGAGTCATACCTGGCACATAAGAAGATGGTTGTGATTGTTGGAAGTCAGTCATCTCAGCTCCAGGACATCTTTTCAGGAGTTCCTTAATGTAGTGTCCTAGGCCCAACCATCTTCAACAGCTTCATCAATGACCTTCCTTCATCATAAGGTCAGAAGTGGGGATGTTCGCTGATGATTGCACAATGTTCAGCACCATGCGCGACTCCTCAGATACTGAAGTAGTTCATGATCAAATGCAACAAGATCTGGACAATATCCAGGCTTGGGCTAATAAATTTGCACCACACAAATGCCAGGCAATGATCATCCCACTAAGATATGATCTAACCACTTGATAGTCATTGATGTTACTGTCACTGAATCTCATACTACTGTTGCGAAGTTGGGTAAAGTACTTGTGGATTGAGAGGCAGGAAGTTAGAATGTGGTGTTTGTAAAATGCTAAGAGGGAAAGCATTACATGGTCCCTTTAAAAGATCATGCGCTTTTTTCTGTTAGGGATTTAAAATGGCACATCCGTGAGCAGCAGCTTGAAAGTTTGCAAGTACACAGAGAGCACCCGAATTGAAACATTTGTATCGAAAGGCTGTACAGTTGGCAGGCCATGCAGCAGTTTTTTTAAACCAAGAAAATAAGCTTTTGAATTTAGCCAATCAATTTGATCGAGACACTTTGATCTCAAGCACCTTTTAAATTTAAATCTGATGGTTTTGACAACATAGGACCAATCCCAGTGTAAGAAATATTGATATTTCATCAAAGGTATAAAAGAAGGGGGCAGTTGGACAAAGCCCCAGAATAGCTGCCATCCACCAGAACTAACAGCCCTCAGCTCTTAAGAGAGAATTGTTGGTTCTCACAGCTTCCTCTATGTCTTAGAGAAAGCACCATCTAAATACTAACAGTACCAATGGCACAACGAGTTAAAATTCCTGACAAAGAACAAAGAACAAAGAAAATTACAGCACAGGAACAGGCCCTTCGGCCCTCCAAGCCGGCGCCGATCCATATCCTCTATCTAAACCTGTTGCCTATTTTCCAAGGATCTGTATCCCTCTGCTCCCTGCCCATTCATGTATCTGTCTACATACATCTTAACTGACGCTATCATGCCTGCTTCTACCACCTCCACTGGCAATGCATTCCAGACACCCACCACCCTCTGCATAAAGAACTTTCCATGCATATCTCCCTTAAACTTTTCCCCTCTCACCTTGAAATTGTGATCCCTAGTAACTGAGTCCCCAACTCTGGGGAAAAGCTTCTTGCTATCCACCCTGTCTATACCTCTCATGATTTTGTAGACCTCAATCAGGTCCCCCCTCAACCTCCATCTTTCTCATGTAAATTATCCTAATCTACTCAACCTCTGACAGAAGAATCAATACAGAAGGCATTCCTGACAGAAGAATCAATGGAGAAGGCACAGAATATTCCAGAAGACAAGTAACCTGGTTGTAATTTTGAGAGACTAAATTATAGAGGGTGAGGTGCTTCTCTTTGGGTGTTTCGGTTTTAGTTCTCAGAGGAGGGTTAACCTCCGCCTTATGACATTATCAACATCCTGGGGGATTACTATTGACCAGAAACTGAACTGGACTCGCCACATAAACATAGTGGCTCCAAGAGCAGGTCAGAAGCTAGGAATAGTGCAGTGATTAACTAAAAACTGAAAGAACCGCAGATGCTGGAAATCAGAAACAAAAACAGAAACAGAAATTGCTGGAAAACTCAACATGTCTGGCAGCATCTGTGGGGAGAAATCAGTTAACATTTCCAGTGACCGTCCTTCAGAACACAGAGGAACTCACCTCCTGATTCCTCAAAGCGTGTCCATCATCTACAAGGCACAAGTCAGGAGTGTGATGGAATACTCCCCACTTCCCTGGATGAGTGCAGCCCCAACAACACTCAAGAAGCTTGACACCATCCAGGACAAAGCAGCTGCTTGATTGGCACCACATCCACAAATATCCACTCCCTCCACCACTAATGCTCAGTAGCAGCAGTGTGTACTATCTAAAAGATGCACTGCAGAAATTCACCAAAGATCTTCAGACAGAACCTTCCAAACCCATGACCACTTCAATCTAGAAGGACAAGGGCAGCAGATACATGGGAACACCAACCATCCCCTTCAAGTTACCCTCCAAGCCACACTCTATCCTGACTTGGAATACATATCGTCATTCCTTTACTGTCGCTGGGTTAAAATCCTGAAATTCCCTCCCTCAGGGCATTGTGGCTCAACCTACAGCACCTGGACTGCAGCGGTTCAAGAAGACAGCTCACCACCACCATCCCAAGGGCAACTAAGGAAGGGCAAGAAATGCTGGCTCAATTGGCAACACCCACATTCCATGCATGAATAATTTTTAAAAATTGGCACATTTAGTTAAATGCTGCCTTCATATTAAAGGCATGTACACCTCAACTCTGAGATTTTTGTTCTATTTGGCTCACCAAGGCTGTAATGAGATCAGGACTCAGGTGGCCTGGCGGAATCCAAACTGATCATTGATGAGCAAGCTATTGCCAGGTATTTGTTTCTATCCCCTAACCAATTCTGCCACTGCCTGCAGATTGGAAGATTACAAATATAACAGTTTAACAAAGAAGGGCAAGGGAAACCAGAGAACTGCAGACCTGTTCATCTTACAATGGAAAATCCCAGGAACTATTATAAAGCATGCAATTACTGGATATTTAGAAAATAATTATTTGATTGGACAAATTCATGATTTATGAAGGTGTAATCGTGTCTGATAAACCTGATGGTTTTTTTCAGGATTCTGCTAGCAGATCTGGTAATGGGGAACCGGTGGATATGGTATATTTTGATTTTCAGATTGCTTTTGATAAAATCCCACATAAGAGTTTAGTAACCAATATAAAAATACATGGGATTGGGGTAATATGCCAGTATGTCTTGAGGATTGGTTAACAGACAGAGAGTAGCAAAAAAGAGGTCATTCTTAGGTTGGCAGGCTAGGACCAGGGAGTACCTTTTCCAAGTTTGCAGATGATACAAAACTTGTTGGGAATGTGAGTGATGAAGAGGATACCACAAAGATTCAAAAGGGTTTGGACCAGCTGCATGGGCTAAAACATGGCAGCCGGAATATAGTATGAATAAATGTGTGGTTATCCACATTGGTAGGAGGAATGACGATACCAAGTGTTATATATTGCGAGATCAGCAAGTGTTGATGTCCAAAGGGACTGAGCTGTCCTTGTTCATTAGCCACTAAAAGCTGTTAGCCTCTATTTCAAGGAAGTTTGAGTACAGGAGCAAAGAAGTCTTGCTTCAAATGTATCTTTCACCAGTGGGACTGCATCTGAAGCATTGCATTCAGTTCTGGTCCCCTTATTGAAGGAAGGATATACTTGCCATTGAGAGAGTGCAATGGAGGTTCACTAGACTGATTCTTGGGATAGTGGGACAGTCCTAAGAGGAGAGATTGAGGACTGCATATTCTGGATTTTAGAAGGGTGAGAGGCATTATAATAGCAACTTATAAAATTCTTAAGGGGATAACAGAGATACAGAAAGGATCTTTCCCTTAGCTGTGATGTTTAGAACAAGGGACGTAATCTCAATCATTGAGCAAATTCAAGAAAGTACTTGATAGATTTCTAGTTACTAATGAGAGCGAGGGATATTAGGATGGTGTGGCATTAGGATGGTGTGGCATTATGGTGCTGAGGTAAATGTTAAGCAATGATCTAGGATGGGAAAGCAGACTCACCAGGTTAAATGGCTAACACTTGCTCCTATCTTCCAATGATCTGAATGTTTCTGTCTCGTCTTTTACATTAACATGCAAAAAAATTCCTCCATTGTTAAAGATTGGGTTGGTTATTTCCAGCCTTTAATCCACACTGCCCTGACTTATCTACCTGCAACCCCCACCACACCACTCAATCTGCTCTGATACACTCCACCCTGACTCTGACCCACTCTCCCATGCCACATCCTGCACCACTCCTCACCCGCCCTTTGAGTTGGCTTCCAATTCTAATCCATGTCTTCAACCCTGTGCTCTGATTTGCCGTTCTTTGGCTTAAACCCTCACTTACGTGAGGGCCAATGTGACACAAGCAGTGGCCTGATATTAACTCCTTTGGCATAACCCTGGTTTTCATTGCTCCACCTTCAGCTGGCAAGGCCCTGAGCTGTGGATTTCCTTCCCAAAACGTCTCTTCCTCACTTCTTTCCTTTAAGATACACCTGATTTATACCATCACTTTGTATTCTTTCTACATCAATAAATAACTTCACAATTCTCTATTAAGTTAAATTTGGTCCCTCATTGGCCCCACTCGTCCTTTTACTATTTATGATTCCCTTTTTGATTCCCTTTATGTTTGCTCCCATTCTCCTTCTGTAGTGATTGTAATGAGGTCAGCCACATAGATTTCATAGAATATGAGTTCCTTGACTGGGGCTGTTAGCCTGGTCTAATCAGGGAGTTCTGGCTGACAGATATAAACACGCATGTTAGAGGTTCTGTTCACTCCAAGAGCTGGCTTCTACGCACATGAGTTGATGATGGGATACTGGCCTCTGTAGAATTATTTTACCTTCCATACCCTCTTCTTACTTATTTGCTTTCTTGAGTAGATTTGTAGCTCGGGTTGTGGTTGGTTCGCTGTGTTATCTCTGACTCTAGCATCAGCAGTTCTTACTATCTCTCAAAGTTCCCGTGCTTGTCTCTGTTTGGCCTGTCCTAGGACCCTGATGTTATCCCAAAAGTAAACACCCCAAAACTACAAACAAAGTTGTGTGAAAAAACTACTTAAACAAGCGACAACACACTGCAGGAACCCAGAACTACACCAAAACGAAGACAAATACCTCTACCAAGTATCTAAGGACAACGGATACCCGAACAGCTGGGTCCGATGATGCCTATCACACAAACAACAACAGGAAGATACAGTACGCCCTGACACACTCGTCACGTTACCGTGCATCAAGAACATATCCAAACTGACCACAAGACTCCTTTGACCATTGGGCATCAGAGTGGCACACAACCCTACGCCAACTGTTAACTCAAACCAAAGACCCCTTACCCATAATGGACGGAACCAACGTGATATACAAGATCCCATGTAAGGACTGCGACAAATATTACATTGGACAGACAGAAAGGAAACTGGTCACAAGAATATATGAAAACCAACGAGCAACAAAAAGACACAACCAATACTCACTCGTCTCCATTCACACGAATAAGGAGAACCACCAGGTCGATTGGGACAACACCAGGATCCTAGGACAGGCCAAACAGAGACAAGCATGGGAATTTCTAGAGCCACTGCGAAGAAAAACCAGAAATGAGGTAATCAACTCCAGTGGACCTCAGAGCTTAAATATCAGGTGGAAAAACACAACAGTGCTTCATCGGAGGCTGCACTGATGATGTTACTCAGCAGGGTAATGAACCAGTTCGGCGAGCCAACCAACCACAGCTTTTACAATTCCCCTCCGAACCTTCATATTCCGAGAGACTTATTTTTAAAGTAAGGGACTGGAAGTTTAGAGGGGACTTGAGGAAAGGTTTTCTTATAACCAGATGGTGATGGGAATTTGGAATGCATTGCCTTGGGAGGGCAGTTGAGGTGGGAAACATCACAACTTTTAAAAAGGTAAGCACTTGAAATGCCATAACATTCAAGGTTATGAGCCAAATGCTGGCAAGTGGGATTCATATGGATAGGGTGGCATAGCCTCAATGGGCCAAAAGGCCTTCTCTGTGTTGTACAACTTTGACTCTATTAAGCCTGAGTCTTAAATTGGAGAAGACATAAGATACATTTAAGTATTATATTAAAACACAATCCGCATGAGCTTGTAAAACAGTAGTCTTAACCCCAAAGTGTACAAGCATCTACTATATTATCTGAAAATGTAACTTATTCCTCAGGAAATCCCCTCTGCCTAGTAAACAAATCCTCTGTGTCACCAAAAGCGCATGTCAGAAAAGAACTGCTCACAATGGGTCATAGATCAGCTACTTGAGTTGTTTTTCTATTTATTTCTTATCGGTCTTTGTGTGCAGGAAGTTGGAAGAAAATCTTACGATCTGAAGCAATTAATAATTCTCTATTATTGACTCATTGCATTGCACAGAAAATAAAATTGACAAACTGCATATAATTTGCTCTATTTTAGTGGAATAAGTATGTGCTGCTTTGATTAAGGCCAACTGTATGACAGCTCAGTGTGAGGCAAATACTGAGTGAATGATGTAGAAATCTTCAGAGCCAGGAAACACATAGTTCCAAACTGGAAAACTCCCAGTCTGCCAAACCAATCCTCGTGGTTTAATCCGTTATTAGAAATAAGTCCTCTCAATAAACAAGGAACACATAATGAATAAGCATGAAATATCTAAAACTCTTGAGGTATGAGCAATGCAGTCATGAGTGTGTTGTGGTTTGTGAGCCTATCAGTATAATGCCACATGCTTTACCCATTAGGTGCTGTTCATTTTATAATGTAAAAGAGAAATGATGTTCTGACGTTTTTCAAGTGTTTTGGCATTTTATTTATTTCATGTTTGGTGAGCTAAATTGGCCCTTTATCTGAGATTGAAACAAACAGTCAAAAGCTGTCACCCAATCCCTGAGAACTCAACTTTGAAGACACTGAGAGGAGTATCGAAAGTGCAGAGGTGAAATCTAAAAGGAAATAAGGAAGGCAAAGAGAGAGTATGAAAGACAAGTGTTAATTTGAATCAATAGCAATCCAAAGACGTTTTGTTAATATTTTAGAAACAAGACGATAACTGAGAACAAATAACAGTACGGCACAGGAATAGGCCCTTCAGCCCTCCAAGACTGCACCAACAAATGACACCTTTCTAAACTAAAAACCTTTCTTTTCTATGTGGTCCCTATCCCTCTATTCCTTGCCTATTCATATATTTGTCAAGATCCCTCTTAAACATTGCTGTCATATCTGGCTCCATCACTTCTTCTGGCAGCGCATTCCAAATACTTACCACAGTCTGTGTAAAAGAAGCTGCCTCTCACATCTCCTTTAAACTTTTCCCCTCTCACCTTAAAGCTATGTCCTCCAGTTGTTGACATTTCTACCTGAGGAGAAATCTTTGACTATTCATTTAATCCATGCCTCTCAATTCTGTAAACTTCTATCAAGCTGCCCCTCATCGTTTAATGTTCAAGTGAAAACAAACCAAGTTTTTCCAATCTCTCCTCAATACCCTCCAAAACAAGCAAGACTATGGCAAACCTTTGCTGTACCCAGAACTCTGACTGATGCCAATGCATTTCCCTGACTGTGTTGGCCCTCTGTGTTCGAGAGGACTTATTTCTAATAACGGATTAAACCACGAGGATTGGTTTGGCAGACTGGGAGTTTTCCAGTTTGGAACTATGTGTTTCCTGGCTCTGAAGATTTCTACATCATTCACTCAGTATTTGCCTCACACTGAGGCTGGCAATTATGAAGAATCAGGACAGACCGTAACCCACTCCCTGGAACCACCACCACCACAGAAACACACAAACACACACACACACACCCCACCACCTGTTAAGAACACCCCAGCTGGATGTCTAACTGTGCCCAAGCTCCTGGGCTGAAAGCTGCTATAAACTTAGCGTTGATTTTGGTCAGAACTACTCTCCTAAGACTTTGAGACATGGCTGCCTGCTTGCTGCACATGTAGTGTGCTTGCCAATGGATTGCTGGCATGTGTCTGACAGATTTGATTGAGTGTTTTGAGGAGGTGACTAGGTGTATAGATGAAAATAGTGCAGTTGATGTAGTCGGCATGGATTTCATTCAGGCTTTTGACAAGGTCTTGCATAGCACACTGGCTAAAACATAAAAGCCTATGGGATCCAGGATAATTTCGCAAATTAGACCCAACATTGGCTTAGTAGTAGGAAGCAGAAGGTGATGGTCAAAGGAGATTTTTGTGACTGAAAGTTGGTGTCCAGGAAATACCACAGGGTTCAGCACTGTGTCCCTGACTGTTTATTGTGTACATTAATGATAAAGGAAGTATGATAAGCACATTCACAGATGACAAAAATTAGTAGTGTGTTAAATAGTGAGGAGGAAAGTTTTTGACTACAGGACAATATAGATGGGCTGGTCAGATGGTTGAACAGTGACAAATAGAATTTAATCCTGCATTGGGGTGGCACAGTGGCTCAGTAGTTAGCACTAATGCCTCACAGCGCCCGGGACCCGCTTCAATTCCTGTGGAGTTTGCATGTTCTCCCCGTGACTGCGTGAGTTTTCTCTGGGTGCCCTGGTTTCCACCCACACTCCAAAGATGTGCAGGTTAAGTGGATTGGCCATGCTAAATTTCCCATAGTTTCCAGTGATGTGCAGGCTAGGTGGATTAGCCATGGGAATTGCAGGGTTATAGGGTAGGTGGTATGCCTGTGTGGGATGCTCTTTGGAAGATCAATGAGGAATTGGTGCGCTGAATGGCCTGCGTCCACACTGTAGGGATTCTATGATTTTGGATGGACAAACAAAGCAAGGGAGTACTTATTGAATAGTAGGACCCCAGGAAGTACAGACGATCAGAGGGACCTTGGTGTGCACGTCTACAGATCCTCAAAGGCACCAGGACAGGTAGATGAGGTGGTTAAGAAGAAACTATCACAGGTTGTGGGTGTGGGCAATGTTTCAGACGATCATCTGGCCTGTCGAGACACAAGTATGGATACAACAGAGAGAAACTGCGCACATGTGGGGACAGTGGGAAAGGGTTCTGATCCACACCTGAGCTGGAAACACTAGATTCAGCTGGTTGTTGTCTATGGCAGTGCTCAGTGGGCTGTTGGCTGCTGCAATAGTGGTGCCTGGAGCAGGGACTCTTGGTGGTGGTGGGTCGCTGCGGTGGTGGTGCTTCCTAGAGCAGGGGCCCCTGGCTGCGGTATGCCTGAAGCATGATTGAAGCCCGGGACACCTTGCAGAGACTTTGCAGAAGCCCTGGAGCTGTGCTTGAAGGTCCCTTGTCCATTGGATGAACACTATTTATGTAATTTCTTTTTATACATTTGTAACTCAAAATGGTGCCAGATTGCGGTGACAGAACACTTTTCACTGTATCTTTCTAGATATGTGTGACAATAAATAAATAGCTTTCCTTTATTAGTCAAGACATTGAATACAAAAGCAAGGCAGATATGATAGAAACAAAAATAGAAATTGCTGGAAAAGCTCAGTAGGTCTGACAGCACCTGTGGAGAGGAGTCTCAGATCGAATGACCTTGCCTTGCATGCCTTTTCTATCTCCTGATTTATTTTCTTCCCCACATCCTGACTGCTGCTAGGAGGCATGTACACAACCCCATCAGGGTCTTTTCTCCTTTGGAGTTCCTGAACACTTATCACACAGATTCTACACCTTCTGAACCTATAATTGCTTCTTACTTTTGATTTAAATTCATGTCCCACTAACAAGACAATGCTGCCTGCCTGTTCTATAGGACATGTGTCCTTGGATATTCAGTTCTCAGCCCTGATCCCTTTGCAGCAACTCTACTCGTGTAAATTCAAATCAACATCAATCCATGTTCATTCCTAAATAGATGGATTCTGTTATGAAGAGGGCTTTAGTTGTTGGACTGCTGAGCTGTCTTTGTAATGAACGCTAGCAGGAATAATTAACCATTTAATGGTTCTCACGGTGGCCATTCTTAGCACAAGTCTCGACTGCTTTACCAAGATTGCACCAGACAAAATCAGAGGTTGCTGGAAAAGCTCAGCAGGTCTGGCAGCATCTGAGAAGAGAAATCAAAGTTATCATTTCGGGTCCTATGACCCTTCCTCGGAACTGGTTTACAGCGTCTGCAGTTCTTTCGGTTTCCGTGCAATAAATGTTTGTTAAACTGGCATTGTAACAAAGGAAACATAGAAACATAGATAATGAGAGCAGGAGCACTCAATCCTTTGAGCCTGCTCCAACATTTTATATAATCACGGCTGGTCATCGAACTCAGCATCTTGCTCCCGCTTTTTCTTCTGTACCCTTTAACGCTAAGAGCTATATGTTGCTCCTTCTAGAACACATTCAATGTTTCTGTGGCTTTCTGTGGCAGAGAAGTCCATTGGCTCGCCACTTTTTAGGTGAAGAAATTTCTCCTCATCTCAGTCCTACTGAGATGGCCAATCCTGTAACTAGGTCAGGATGGTGAGCGGCTTGGAGAGCAACATGCACATGGCGGTGTTCCTATGTACTTGTTGCTAACATCATTCCAGAGGCTAGTAGTCATTGTGGTTTTGGAAGAATGTTGTCTAAGGATCTTTTGGTGAATTTCTGCAGTGTATTGTAGGGATGGTTTGCAATCAGTAATTTTCTGATTTTTAAGTGTTTGAATCACTTCCAGATCCCTGGTTCTAGACACTGGACTTATTTAGGGAATGTGAAATGAAGAGGCAGTAGGCAGATGTTTCAGGGCAAAAGAATCTCTGCGTTTATTTACAATACAAAAGGTAAGGATAACACAAGAAATAAGGGCAAATGCAACAAATAGGAAAATTAATACAGTCAACTATACAGAGGACAGTAGTACGATTAAATACATTATTAGCCAGATTAAACACTATTAGAACCTAAAGACAACAGTTTTAGTCACAGAAATTTTGATCAGGCTTCCTACCCTTGGGGTCCCATACACTGTCACCACCTGCCTTCCCCTCCCTGCTCGCTAGGTCGGAAATGTTGGGGTCTCGGGAGTTTCAGCTCATCACAAGGAAAACATGATTTTGACATACAATGGACTGTTCCCATTCGTTGTACCCGGACCCTGGCTGAAGACTTTGGAATGTGTAGGCTTTTTCAGTTTGGGTTGAGACCGCTGATGCTGTATGGTGTGTAGTGGATCTATCAAGTAAGTACTTGGTTTTCTTACTTACTGCTGGTTTTGCGGGTCCGTTTTCTCTTCAGGATGTGTCTGAGGCTTTGTGGTATTGGTCAGGTTGGTGGTTTTCAGAGTTTGTCGGTTCTTGGGTCTGCTGGTTGTTGTCGGTTGCCATTGGTTCCTCTTGTTCAGAACAGGCCTGTGTCGGGAGCTCTTGGAATTGCTGTTGGGATCCCCATTCTGGAGTTAATTCTTGGACATGGCTGCTGGAATTATGTGTTGGAATTCTTCTTCTGAAGATAGATCTTTGGAACGCTTCAGGGGATGGCTAGCCTCAGGTGAAGTCAGGGCCTGCAATTATACTGATTGTGGGCCCTTTATCTTTGCTCCAAATCGGTGCGTTCCATTCTGTTCCTAGTGTTCCTTTTGAAGTCAGTTGGTTTCCTGATAGTTAAGAGTACGTGTGACTGGATTTGGATTGCAGTTGAATGCCCAATATCACTGTAAGCCCCATACTGTCTGTGCTGGGTAGCCCAAAGTGTAAAAGTTAGTTCTGAAGAAGGGTCTAGGCCCGAAACATCAGCTTTCCTGCTCCTCTGATGCTGCTTGGCCTGCTGTGTTCCTCCAGCTCCACACTGTGTTATCTCAGACTCCAGCATCTGCAGTTCTTGCTATCTTGTTCTGGCTCTCATGTGTGTTTGCAGCTGGAGCCTAGCATTTTGCCCAGCATTTTAGATATTGTAAATGCCCATGATCTTGTCCAGTATTATCGATGATGAGGATTTTTTCTCAATTCTACAGCGTCTTGCACATAGTACACACTGCTGCTTCTGAGTGTCAGTGGTGGAGGGAATGGATGCTTGTAGATGTGTTGCCAACCAAATGGGCTGCTTTGTTCTGGATGGCATCAAGCTTCTTGAGTATTGTTGGAGCTGCACCCATCCAGGAAAGTGGGGAGTGTTCTATCACACTCCTCACGTGTGCCTTGTAGAGGAACACAGGCTTTGGGCAGTCAGGAGGTGGGTTACTTACTCTGCACAGTGAGAGTCACTTTTTAGATGCTAACTGACGTGTTGTGCAGTTTCAACTTTATGAAACTTGGCTTCCTGAAATCCAATTCACCATTCCTCCCATTAACTGCAGCATTTTCTTTTGTTCAGCTGCTTATTAGAGGGAGGTGATGGCCTAGTGACATTATTGTTGAATTATTGACCCAGATAATGTTTTGGGGACCCAGGTTCAAATCCCACCATGGTAAATAGTGGAATTTGAATTAAAAAGAAATATAGAATTAAGAGTCTGATGATGGTTGTGAATCCATTACTGATTGTTGAGGAAAAACCCATCTGGTTCATTAATGTCCTTTAGGGAATCCTCACCTGGTCTGGCCTACATGTGACTCCAGACACCCAGCAACGTGGTTGACTCTTAACTGCCCTCTGGGCAATCAGGGAAGGGCAATAAATGCTGGTCTCGATAGTGATGCCCTCATCCTGTGAATCAATATTTTTGCTTGACAAGATCAATAAATCGATCTCTGAATTTTGTAATAAAAGCAGAAAGTGCTGAAAAATCTCAAACAGGTCTAATAGGCTCTGTGGGGAGAGAAACCGAGTTAATGTTTCGAGTTTGATGTGACTCTTTTTCAGAGCTGAGTTTTGTACCTTTGTTGGTGCAAGGCATCAGTAGCCTGCCAGTAGAGAGCAGCAGCTTGCAGTCCGAAAATCCCCAGGATATTTGTGCAGGCAAAGCCTGAAACACAAGATGCGGCAGATTTTGATTACGATGCTGGGGGAAGCACATGGGTGGGAGCTGTGAGATCCCACAATTCAGCCAAGCGTGTCACATGCTTCATGAGACATAAATGCTTGATGAACAAAATCTGTGAATAGTCTAACAGCTGTGAATAAGAGGGCTGCAGTGATTCTGTCATGAATACTGCCATAACCACAGAGAAAAGGGATAAAGGCTCCACACATGGAATGCAACATTAGGGAGAGGGTACAGAATGGGAGATGGGACGTACAAATATAGAAAGCATAACATTAAAAGGGAAGAGCTCTGGACAAGGACAGCAGGTTAGACCATCAGTGCAATGAGAAAAGACAGGATGATGTACTTTTCTTTCCTCGGGATGGAAAGCCTTAATGTACCAGGATTGCCTATGGGTTTGGATTTTGGACATCTGGAACTGGATAGGCCCAGACACTGACTCCCAAGCCTGCTCTGGGCCACCAGTGTGTCCACCGGGGATGGAGAGGTTTCCCTATTGTCCTCCTCCATGCTCATCAAGGTGAGTTCTCAAGGACCCTCAGCGATGTCAGGCCAGCAGCCTGAGTGTACGTGAGCTCAGCTCAACATTGAAATCCTCAAACAAGGAGACATAAAGCCAGTATTGCTTGGAGAGGATTCATTGTGGACACAGTTAAAACCTTTAATCTCTGTGGCCCTGTTATTGGGGTATGCAACCCCCTGCCTCTGATGGGCACTGACCTTGCCTCAGCTGAATTGACAGTCGGATGTCTATTTGTCAATGGTAAAATACTGATGCTGATCGCAACACCATCCCCTAGTCAGGGCTTCAATTTCTCTATGTGGCTGCCTACCCTTGTCCGGAGGAAAGCTGACCCAGATCCCTGCTAACAAGGCGTGGGGCTGGATGAACACAGCAGGCCAAGCAGCATCAGAGGAGCAGGAAAGCTTGACGTTTCGGGCCTAGACTCTTTTCTGATGAAGGGTCTAGGCCC
>JAHRHZ010000249.1:18053809-18070932 GCA_024137785.1 Ginglymostoma cirratum
AGATCTCCCCTCAACCTTCTAAACTCTAATGAATACAATCCCAGGATTCTCAGCCGTTCATCGTATGTTAGGCCTACCATTCCAGGGATCATCCGTGTGAATCTCCGCTGGACACGCTCCAGTGCCAGTATGTCCTTCCTGAGGTGTGGGGCCCAAAATTGGACACAGTATTCTAAATGGGGCCTAACTAGAGCTTTATAAAGTCTCAGAAGCACATCACTGCTTTTATATTCCAACCCTCTTGAGATAAATGACAACATTCCATTCGCTTTCTTAATCACAGACTCAACCTGCAAGTTAACCTTTAGAGAATCCTGTACCAGCGCTCCCAGATCCCTTTGTACTTCGGCTTTATGAATTTTCTCACCGTTCAGAAAATAGTCCATGCCAGTATTCTTTTTTCCAAAGTGCAAGACCTCGCATTTGCTCACGTTGAATTTCATCAGCCATTTCCTGGACCACTCTCCTAAACTGTCTAAATCATTCTGCAGCCTCCCCACCTCCTCCACACTACCTGCCTGTCCACCCAACTTCGTATCATCAGCAAACTTCGCCAGAATGCCCCCAGTCCCTTCATCCAGATCATTAATATATAAAGTGAACAGCTGCAGCCCCAACACTGAACCCTGCGGGACACCACTTGTCACCGGTTGCCATTCCGAAAAAGAGCCTTTTATCCCAACTCTCTGCCTTCTGTCAGACAGCCAATCCTCAATCCATGCCTGTAACTCACCTCGAACACCATGGGCCCTCACCTTACTCAGCAGCCTCCCGTGAGGCACCTTATCAAAGGCCTTTTGGAAGTCTAGATAGATAACATCCACTGGGTTTCCCTGGTCTAACCTACTTGTTACCTCTTCAAAGAATTCTAACAGGTTTGTCAGACATGACCTCCCCTTACTAAATCCATGCTGACTTGTTCTAATCCAACCCTGCACTTCCAAGAATTTAGAAATCTCATCCTGAACGATAGATTCTAGAATTTTACCAACAACCCAGGTTAGGCTAATCGGCCTATAATTTTCCATCTTTTGTCTTGATCCTTTCTTAAACAAGGGGGTTACAACAGCCATTTTCCAATCATCTGGGACTTTCAAGTTACTTTGTAATGACAGACATTGTTACTAAGACTATGATGTTAGGTTTTATTCCCTTGAAACCCAATGCAGTTTCCCCACCTGATTTCCAGAGAAATCATCATTTTGGACAGTGCTTACTGCACTCCTGAACATTAACCCTTTCAGACCCTTATGCCCTTGTGTAAAACATTGCATTTGGATGAACCATTTCCCCCTAGGTCGCCATCTCTGCTCTCATCTAATGCTGCAGGGCCAATCAATGGAACTCTGAGAGGAAACAGCCTAATAAATGCAAGACATTTCAAATTTCTGAGGAGAGAATTAATTGCTGCAGGAAAGAAAAGTATTGATTTTGAATTTGACTTGGAGAAGATATTGAATGACTAGTAATTGTATTTGCTTTTCAGAAAAAAAGATACGATTTCAGTGTAGCAATGACTGTGAAAGAAGTAACACACTAGAAAGACATAAATAAGACAGCAGGGGAAGACTGTAGATGAGTGCATTTCCACTCTGAATTTTGAGACCTTGCTAAAGTCAGACTGAGCTTGAATTGAACAAGAGTTGTTGATAGACATGATAATCAATTGATCTCAGGGATGGCAGGACTGACACATGAGGAAGGATTGAATACGTTAGGATTGTTTTCACTGGAGTTCAGATGAATGAGGGGGCATCTCATAGAGACTTATACAATTCGAACAGGACTGGGCAGGGTAGATGCAGGGAGGATGTTCCCGATGGTGGGTGTGTCCAAAACCAGGGGTCACAGTCTGAGGTATTGGGGTAGACGATTTAGGATGGAGATGAGGAGACATTTCTTCACCCAAAGAGTGGTGAGCCTGTGGAATTCATTACCACCGGAAGTAGTTGACTCCAAAACATTGAATGCATTCAAGGGGCGACTAGATATAGCATCTGGGGCAAATGGGATCAAAGATTGTGGGGAGAAAGCAGCATTAGGCTGTTGAGTTGGACAATCAGCCATCATTGTGAAGAATGGTAGAACAGGCTTGAAGGGCCAAATGGCCTCCTCCTGTTCCTATCTTCTATGTTTCTAGAAAATCAGTATTTTTTAGGCTGGAGGAAGGTTTGTAGTGGAGTTCCTCAAGGTTCAATATTGGGGATTTTCCTGAGGGACAATGTCAAAAATTGCAGATGATTCAAAACTTGAAAGCGCTATAAGTGTTGAGGAAAGTTAGAATTTCAAAACCAAAATGACAAGGTATGGAGTTGGCAGATGTTTGGTAGATAAAGTTCATTGCAGAGAAGTGTGATATGATACATTTTGGTAGTGAGATGGAGATACAGTATAAAACAAAGGGTACCATTCTAAAGGTTGTGCAGGAGTGGAGAGACCTGGACGGAGATATGTGCATAAGTAATTTCAGATGGCAGTACAGGTGGAGAGTGCAGATTACATGAGCAGGGAGGTTAAACCGAACCTGCAGAAGAAATTGGCTAAACTTCAACTTGAGTACAGTGTAAAGAGTAGAAAACATTGTGCACAGTTATTGGTGCCACATTTTAGGAAAGATGTGAACACATTGGAGAATGTGTAAAATGGCTGATGAGGATGGTTCTAGGGATGAGAAATGTGAAGAAATTGGGGCTGATTTCTTTTAGAGAGGAAAAGGCCAAGAGCAGATTTGATTGAAGTTTTCGAAACCATGACGGCTGTGTATAGAGCTGACATAAAGAAATGTTTCACGCAAATGGGCACTGATTTGCAAAATATGTAAATGCATTGTGAGAAAAAAACTTTGTATTCAACAAGTAGTGACAGTACTGCTTGGAAGTATGGTGGAGGCAGGTTAAGTTGAGACTTTCAGAATGATTTTTTAAGTAGAAATAATATGCAGGGTCAAAAGGAAAGGCTGGGTGAAAAGCACTAAGTTTCATTTGGAGAGCTAGTACAGATAGGATGGGTTGAATGGCACAGTAACAATCCCTGTTACTCAGTGAGAACATGACTGAAAAATAATGCAGTGAGACATAAGACTCTAAACCCAATGAAATGGCCTATCTCGAGAATATCAAGCTCTGCCCAAAGTTGTATCCTGTCAATACGTTGTAGGGAGTCCCAGGAGATGCTTGCATGCTAAACATTTTTTGAGCACAAGCTGCCAAAGAAATGCTGTTTTCTCAGAAGTAGCTTATTTCCTCCAGAACAAGGTGTGACAGGGTCAGGTCACAGATTGACAGTCACTGGTAAAAGAAGCAGAGCTGAGATGAGCAGAACGTTATTATGCAGTGAATTAGAATGCACTGCCTGTATGGGTGGAAGATACAGATTCAAGAATAGCTTTCACACGAGAATTGGATAAATACTGGAAGGGGAATAGTTCATAGGGTTGTGGAAACAGGACAGGAGAGTGGTATTAATGATTGGATAGCTCATTCAAAGTGCTGGCACAGGCACCATGAGTTAAAGGGCCTTATTCTATGCTGTATCACTCAGTCATCAAGGAGAGCTTAGCATTCCATGATCTAGTACAAACAGACTTGGATGCTGAATTCCTATTGGCTTTATTTTTCCAAGCCACAGACTCACTCCACTGAGAGTATACCACATTTATAACATCCTTGTTCCAGTCTATGGTAACTGATTCAGGATACACAGGACCATACTGTCTGATGATTAATTGTTTTGTACTTTGTCCAACAGAATGAAAACCTCAGGTGTATTATTCATCACTTGTTTTTTAAAACTGTAATATATTTCTGTATACATATGTGCAGTTTCTTGGCAGTCATATCATAAAACAAATACCGTTTCTTTTGATCAATGTGTATCTGACTCGTGTGGAAATCCATCGGAATATTTATACTTTTAACTTACACTTTTTTTTGTTAATCCCTTCTGCCTTTAGTCCAATCATAGATCTGTCAGTTAGTTCTTTCTTCTCTTTCCCCACTGGCTTTAAAAGTGTAACATCTCCAACTTGCTTACTTCTGATGAAAAGTTGCTGATTGGAAATATTAACTGGTGATGATCCCAGAGTTCAGGAGGTTGGCAGCAGGGAGGGCACTTCATTATGCCAGGGAATGGTATACACAAACCCTGTCACCTCCTCCTTCATTTGCAATCAAGCTCTGGATTGATTCTTTTTTAATAGAATCCCTACAGTGTGGAAACAGACCATTTGGCCCAACAAGTCCACACCAATCCTCTGAAGAGAATCCAGACCCAGACCCATCCTCCTACCTTATCCCTATAACACTGCTAACACACACAGCCTTGAACACATTGGGTAATTTAGCATGGCCAATCCATCTAACCTGCACATCTTTGGACTGTGGGAGGAAACAGAGCATCCAGCAGAAACACACGCAGACATAGGGAGAATGTGCAAACTCCACATAATTGCCCAAGGGTAGAATCGAACCTGGGTCACTGGCACTGTGAGGCAGCAGCACTAACCGGTGGGCCACCATGCCACCCCATGATCAAGCTTCCCATTCTGTCACCAACTGAGGTCCTTAAGTGGCTGATTAGTAACTGCCTCAACCTGCCGACTATTTGGATTAGCTCAGCTGCAAGTATCGTCATGTGGTGTGTGCCTGACAGGTCAAGCTGTATAGGCATTTTGTCACCTTGGGAGTGAGGAGGAGAATGTTTCCCCCTCAATCAAAGGCCTGATCGTGAGGGACTGGACATACAGTCAAACTGCGAGTCACATCCTGACCATTATTTCCAACCTCCCTGTAAACCTCAACCAGGGAATGCCCTCACCTTCAGAAATGTTCTCCTTCAGTTTCGGCTCCTCCACCATCCAGGAAATCCAGGCACGCTGTCCTGAAGAGGTGATGGCCTAGTGGTACAATCGCTAGACTGTGAATCTGTAGACCTAGGTGATGTTCCAGAGACCCGGGTTTGAATCAGATGGTGGCAGCAGATGGTGGAATTTGAGTTCAATAAAATACCTGGAATTAAGAATTTAATGATGACCATGATTCCATTGTCGATTGTCAGAAAAACCCATCAGGTTCACTAATACCTTTAGGGAAGGAAACTGCCATCCTTACCTGGTCTGGCCTACATCTGACTCCAGGCCCACAGCAATGTGGTTGACTCTTAATTGTACTCTAGGCAATTAGGGATACATAATAAATGCTGCCTGGCCAGTGACATGCTCATCCCATTAATGAATGAAGAAAGGATAAAAAAAAGAGCAGCCACAGCCCCCTCTATGCTGTGCTGTGGAGTGCAAGAGCTGGCAGCCTCTGAATGACCAGGAGCTCATGCCAAGGGGGCATAGGGTTTTTGAATCTTACCCTGCCCCCACCCCACCAGAGTCTTCATTCCAGGCAAAGTGCTGCTGGTTCCCTCACCACGGCCTGACTGGTGCCTGTTTCTGGTGGGCAGTGTGGGTCTTTTGCCCAACCTCCAGCTGGCTGCTGAGACCTTTGCCATCTCGACGTTGTCACTCCTGATCAATGTCTCCAACATTTTGTGATCTTATTTCAGATATTCAACATCGGCACTATTTTCCTCTTGCATAGTACCTTATGAGTTTTCAGTTGCTGAAGGGAAATCTGCACAGGGAGTGTTTCTGATTCCCCTGTGTGAGTTAGACTTTTTCAGCTCAGAGGAAGGACACTCAGCCTATGGTGTTTGTGATCAGACCACACGCAATCCCATTTCCTAGCTTTTGGCC
Source organism: Ginglymostoma cirratum (assembly GCA_024137785.1). NCBI lineage: Eukaryota > Metazoa > Chordata > Chondrichthyes > Orectolobiformes > Ginglymostomatidae > Ginglymostoma > Ginglymostoma cirratum. The sequence goes on from JAHRHZ010000249.1 coordinate 18,059,550, forward strand.
CATAGACCTGGAGGCACTGGCAGTGCAAGTGAATATCTAAACACTGTAAATGTTTCAAGAGTTTCTGACAACCCTTTCAGGCGGTGAGTTCCAGATTTCCACCACTCTCTGGGAGGGAAAAAACCTCTTGCTTGGGAAGGACGCAGTGCACTGACCTAAGCCCACAGACATTAGTCATTGGTTGACCAAGCCAAGGCTTAAGATGCCCCTAAGACAGACAGGGACACTTCTGAAGACTATTGATCTAAAACTGGATGACTTAGCAATGGACACCACTGCTTTCCTCTCTTTCTCAGTGAATGGCTATCCAACCAGTCAAGACACTGACTTGTGGAATTATCTGAATAGAGTTAGATGGACTGGCCTTTTCATGTTCTAAAAGCAAAACCAAGGTGGCTGGTTAATAAAAACCAAAAGAATTGCCGATGCTGTAAATCTGAGACAAAAATAGAAATTGCTGGAAAAGCTCAGCGGGTCTGGCAGCATTTGATGTTCAGTTCTGAAGAAGGGTCACCCGAGCTGAAACGTTAACTCTGATTTCTCTCCACTGATGCTGCCAGACCTGCTGAATCCAGCAACTTCTATTTATGGCTGGTTTATCATCACAATTTCCTAAAGTGTTATTCAAACATCTGGATTGTTGAGTCTACTTAGGGCAACTTATTATACGATTTCCATTACGCTATTATGGAGTTACCCCCCGAGTATATTAATGTGCTTAAAGAGAATTAATTGATGATAGTGGGGGGGACACAAGGAGCTGGGTGAGAACTCCACTTTTGAGGTTGCCTTTTTATTCTGTGGAGGACGATGGAAAAACATTTTCACTGGAATTATTCAGAGGATAATGTAGAATTTATTCTATGTATGGAATTTTAAAAGCATTTAATACAGATGTGATTTTATAGTGTGGGTTCAGCACCATTTGCGAATGCTCAGATACTGAAGCAGTTCATGTCCACATGCAGCGAGACCTGACGTGTGCTGATAAGTGGCAAATAACATTTGTGCCACATAAGTGCCAAGCAATTACTACAAGTTGGAATCTAGCCATCTCCCCATGATGTTCAATCGGAACACCATTGCTGAATCACCTACCATCAACATCCTGGTGGTACCATGGACCAGAAACCGAACTGGACTCACAATATAAATAGATTTTCTGAAGAAGGATCCAGACCCGAAACGTCAGCTTTCCTGCTCCTCTGATGCTGCTTGGCCTGCTGTGATCATCCAGCTCCACACCTTGTTATCTCACAATATAAATACAGTGGCTGCAAGATGCGATCACAGTCTGGGAATCCTGCGGTAAGTAACAAGGTCTATGCACTATCTACAAGGGACGGATGGATAGAATACTCCCATTTGCCTGGATGAGTATAGCTCCAATTAACATTTGAGAAGCTTGTCATCATCCACAACAAAGCAGATGCTTGACTCACGTCCCATTCACCACTTTGAACATTCACTTACTTGACTTGCAATGCTCAAAGAGCAGTTCGTACCATCTAAGATACACTCCTGTAACTCATCCAGCCTCTTTAGACAGGACCTTCAAAACCTTCATGACCTCTTCCACCTGGAAGGACAAGGGCAGCAGATACATGGGAACACCACCACTTGTAAGTTCTCCTCCCAGCCACTCACCATCCTAACTTGGAACTGTATCTCCACTCCTTCATTGTCACTGGATCCAAATCCTGGAACTCTCTTCCTAACAGCATTGTGGGTATACCCAAAGGACTGCAGCAGTTTAAGATCACCACTAGCTTCCCCAGGGCAACTATGGATGGGTAATAAACACTTGTCACCCACAATTCCTTGAACAAACCCGGCCAATTACCGCCCCATCAGTCTACTCTCGATCATGAGTAAAGTGATGGAAGGTGTCATCAACAGTGCTATCAAGCAGCACCTGCTCAGCAATAACCTGCTCAGTGACCCCAAGTTTGGGTTCCCCCAGGGCCGCTCAGCTCCTGATCTCATTACAGCCTTGGTTCAAACATGGACAAAAGAGCTGAATTTCAGAGGTGAGGTGAGGGTGACAGCCCTCGACATCAAGGCTGCATTCGACCGAGTGTGGCATCAAGGAGCCCTGGCAAAACTGGGATCAATGGGTATCGGGGGCAAACGCTCCAGTGGTTGGAGTCATACCTGACACATAGGAAGATGGTCGTGGCTGTTGAAGGTCAATCATCTCAGCTCCAGGACATCTCTGCAGGAGTTCCTCAGGGTAGTATACTAGGCCCAACCGTCTTCAGCTGCTTCATCAATGACCTTCCCTCCATCATAAGGTCAGAAGTGGGGATGTTCGCCGATGATTGTACAGTGTTTAGCACCGTTCGTGACTCCTCAGATACTGAAGCAGTCCGTGTTTAAATGCAACAAGATCTGGACAATATCCAGGCTTGGGCTGACAAGTGGCAAATGACATTCGTGCCACACAAATGCCAGGCTATGACCATCACCAATAAGAGACAATCTAACCACTGCCCCCTGACATTCAATGGTGTTACCATCACTGAATTCCCCACGATCAACATCCTGGAGGTTACCATTGACCAGAAACTCAACTGGACTCACCACATAAACACTGGCTACAAAAGCAGGCCAGAAACTTGGAATACTGCGGCGAGTAACTCACCTCCTGACTCCCCAAACCCTGTCCACCAAACCTACAAGACACAAGTCAGGAGTGTGATGGAATACTCCCCACTCGCCTGGATGAGTGCAGCCCCAACAACACTCAAGAAGCTTGACACCATCCAGGACAAAGCAGCCCGCTTGATTGGCACTACATCTATAAGCATTCACTCCCTCCACCACTGATGATCTGTAGCAGCAGTGTGTACTATCTAGAAGATGCACTGCAGAAATTCACCAAAGATCCTCAGACAGCACCTTCCAAACCCACAACCATTTCCATCTAGAAGGACAAGGGCAGCAGACATATGGGAACACCACCACCTCCAAGTTCCCCTCCAGGCCACTCACCATCCTGACTTGGAAATATATCACCGTTCCTTCACTGTCGCTGAGTCAAAATCCTGGAATTCTTTCCCCAGTGGCATTATAGGTCAACCCACAGCAGAAGGTCTGCAGCAATTCAAGAAGGCGGCTTACCAACACCTTCTCAAGGGCAACTAGGGATGGGCAAGAAATGCTGGCCAGCCAGCAACACCCACATCCTACAAATGAGTAGAAAACAAAACAAATTAACCTTTGGTAGCTTTGACGATTTGGGGCATTTTGGTTTTAACCAGTTCCGCTATCCTGGATGGCACTTAAGGTAAACCTCAACCTAAAGTAATATAATCTTTTCTGTTAAGCTGATGCAAGTTTGAATGATAAGCATTAACCAGCCAAATGGCATTTTCTAAGCTTTGGACTCCGTATCTAAGTATATGCTGACATTGGAAGTGGTCAGAGAAGTTTTACAAGAATGATCTTGGCAATGAAGGGCTTGTCATATGAGGAGCGGTTGAAGACTCTCAGGCTGTACTCAATGGAACTCATGAGGATGAGGGAGCATCTCACTGACATTTACAAAATACTGAAAGGCCTTGATGGAGTGGAGAAGATATTTCCACTAGTAGGAGACACTAGGACCTGAGGATACACCCTCAGAGTGAAGGGATGACCCTTTAGAACAGAGATGAGAGGGAATTTCTTCAGCCAGATGGTGGTGAGTCTGTGGAACACATTGCTTAAGAAGGCTGTGGAGGCCAAGTCATTGAGTGTACTTAGGACAGCGATAGATAGGTTCTTGATTAGTTAGGAGATCAAGGGTTATGGGGAGAAGGCAGGAGACTGAGCTTGAGAGACATATAGCCATGATCGAATGATGGAGCAGACTTGATAGATTGAATGGCCTAATTTTTCTGCTCCTATGGCTAATGGTCTTAACCCCTGACACTCTCCTTGATCAGTGATTTACTCACATTTTTCTCTATGATGGTGCTGACTGGTTTTACAGTTGCCAGGTCCCATTTAGTGCCTTGGCTAGGTGACCACGAGTCCAAGTGTTCACCATTCATGATAGGTCATTTAACCACTGGCAACAGAATCAAACCCAATCCTCGACTTCATGCGATTTCCATACATGTGTACTTCCAACAAGGATGGATTAGGCTATGGATGTCAATTAGAAATGGGCACTCTAGACAATGCACCTCAAACAAACATAGACCAAATGCATCCTTGTCTGAGATGAGTGAACCTAGGGAACACTCTCATCTATGCAGCCAATGCTTCTGAAAAGAAATTCAAAGAAACATATTTGGAACTATTTGCACCCTGACTTCCTCACAACACAATAACTGACTTCCAAAAGCCTTCCAAAGTCTCAAATACCTTTACAAACATTTGTACATTAATGCTAGTGATTAATATGACCCGACAATAATACAAGGAACAGTGTGATTACATAGATCATAAAGTGCATGTCATATCAGTGCGCTTTCTGATTGTCTGACCACTTGTTTCTAAGGACACCCCGCTGTAAATTGCTATCAGCAGGAGAATTCTTGCTAGTTCACAATCAGAAAACAGCTGAAAATACACGAGATCAGATGTAGGGTCATCGGCATTACAACCAACTGACTGAAAATACTGGAGTTTTTGAAATAACTGGCACTAGTTTTTAGCTTGATTCATCAAATTAAGCCAACTCTTTTACAGCAAAGTATTCAGATTTACAGTATCAAAAATATGCAATTAATCCTGGCACGCAGATGATTGTTATAAACTCCTCTAGAGCATCATAAATCCTTGTTAACCAGCCACAAAAACAAAATGCATTACATTGTACTCAGTGGGCTAACATGTATTCATAGCTAAATCTGTCCCAGAGGCTTGATTTTTAACTCTCCTAACTTTCAAAACAAAACTATCAATGTTCAAATTGCATGATTCCTCTTTATCTTGTTCTCTGTGCTGTCAGTGGCAGCTCAAAACAACATCTTCCTTCTTCAAAGCGAAAAGAGAAAGTGCTGAGCAGATTGCACATCTAGAGATTTGACTGTTCTTAAAGGTTGATAGTGTATTCACAATAAAAGTGGCTTCATTTTGATTTCCCCAAATCGGCAACATCATTTCTTTTGCATTAGCCTCTCTTCCGTGGAACGTCTCCTGCAATCCTATATCTGGTCTTCAATGTCTTATGCGTCTGCTTCCCCTGTCAGTGTTGGCTAGACACCAGTTCACTGTGTGATGTTCCTGTGATATGTCGCTCCTTCCCCGGATCATTCCTGAAACGGCACAGTGTAATTTATGATCGGAATTAGTCGTAGACCATGCAGAATAGGATGAGATTAATTAACCCAAAGAGCACTGAGTTTACTAGCAGCTGTTGGCAGTCAAATGTGTTTCGTATTAGGGGCACACTTAAAGGCAAAGTCAGGCTAACTGAATGTAAGGCCCATAAAAATGCATAGTTTCACTCCATTTCACTCAGGCAATAAATGCACGAGTATTTAATTCTAAATAATTAACTCAGACATCTGAAATGAGTTCAGGTTTTAATAGACTAAGTTCAATTTTAACACTGGTGAGTGAAAACCTTCAACATGCTATTCAGGGTGCTTCACAGAGCACTTTCTTATTTTCTGATTTTCTTAAATAAATAGCTCGAATGAACAATTTTAAGATATGGAACAATATTAGAGTATGAAGAATGCCCATAAATAGAGCTCCACAAAGTGCAGCTCCAGTGTAGGTTTGAACCTTGGGTCCCGTGTCTTCTGCTCTTTGTGATTAGGCACACGGAAGGCAAAATGCTGCCAAGGGTACTAACCATGTTAACCTTGAGTCGCTTGCTGCAACTCTGTTTTCACATTCAAATCAAGACAGACATTGACAGAGACCTGACAGCAGGTTGTCTGCATCCCTTCATCCCTTAATACTTCCAGCATGAGACAACACAATTGAGGAGAACAACACCAGGTGCGTAAGATCCCTACACTGTGAAATTAGCAGATTTGTTGGTTCATATCGCTGCAAGTACTAACACATTACAAGTAGGAAGAAAATATGAATGTGAGGTGAATGCAGAGAAAGATAATGATGAGCAATAAACAAAAGCACGGAAAGTTTGGAGGTTCATCATACTTAATCGCAATGATTTGACATATTCAAAAGCACCTTATATATAATTAATTGTTTTTTCAGTGTAAGTGGGTGTGTCCAAGACAAATAATCAGCTAACCGAGATAAAAGGTACTGCAGATGCTGGAGAATCCGAGATAACAAGGTGTGGGGCTGGATGAACACAGCAGGTCAAGCAGCATCCTGGGAGCAGGAAAACTTGACGTTTCGGGCCCAGACCCTTCATCAGAAATGGGGGAGGGGAAGAGGGTTCTGAAATAAATAGGGAGAGAGGGGGAGGCGGATAGAAGATGGATAGAGGAGAGGATAGGTGGAGAGGAGGCAGACAAGTCAAAGAGGCGGGGATGGAGCCAGTAAAGGTGAGTGTAGGTGGGGGGGTTGGGAGGAGATAGGTCAGTCCAGGGAGGACGGACAGGTCAAGGGGGCGGGATGATGTTAGTAGATAGGAGATGGGGGTGTGGCTTGGGGTAAGAGGAAGAACAGGTCAGGGAGGTGGAGATGAGCTGGGCTGGTTTTGGGATGCGATTGGGGGAGGGGAGATTTTGAAGCTTGTGAAATCCACATTGATACCATTGGGCTGCAGGGTTCCCAGGCTGAATATGATTTGCTGTTCCTGCAGCCTTCGGGTGGCATCACTGTGGCATTGCAGGAGGCCCAGGATGGACATGTCGTCTGAGGAATGGGAGGGGGAGTTGAAATGGTTTGCGACTGGGAGGTGCAGTTGTTTATTGCGAACTGAGCGCAGGTGTTCTGCAAAGCAGTCCCCAAGCCTCCGCTTGGTTTCCCCGATGTAGAGGAAGCCACAACGGGTACAGCGGATGCAGTATAACACATTGGCAGATGTGCAGGTGAACATCTGTCTGATGTGGAAAGTCTTCTTGGGGCCTGGGATTGGGGTGAGGGAGGAGGTGTGGGGGCAGGTGTAGCACTTCCTGCGGTTGCACGGAAAAGTGCTGGGTGTGGTGGGGCTGGAGGGGAGTGTGGAGCGGACAAGGGAGTCACGGAGGGAGTGGTCCCTCCAGAAAGCAGATAAGGGTGGGGAGGGAAAAATGTCTTTGGTGGTGGGGTCAGATTGCAGATGGTGGAAGTGTCGGAGGATGATGCGTTGGATCCGGAGGTTGGTGGGGTGGTACGTGAGGACGAGAGGGATTCTTTTTTGGTTATTATTCTGGGGACGGGGTGTGAGGGATGAGTTACGGGAAATGCGGGAGACAAGGTTGAGGGCATTCTCGACCACTGTGGGGGGGAAGTTGCGGTCCTTGAAGAATGAGGACATCTGAGATGTACGGGAGTGGAATGTCTCATCCTGGGAGCAGATGCGGCGGGGGCGAAGGAATTGGGAATAGGGGATGGCATTTTTGCAGGAAGGTGGGTGGGAGGAGGTGTATTCCAGGTAGCTGTGGGAGTCAGTGGGCTTGAAATGGACATCGGTTTCTAGGTGGTTACCCGAGATGGAGACAGAGAGGTCCAGGAAGGAGAGAGAAGTGTTGGAGATGGTCCAGGTGAACTTCAGGTTGGGGTGGAAGGTGTTGGTGAAGTGGATAAACTGTTCGAGCTCCTCGTGGGAGCACGAGGCGGCGCCGATACTGTCATCAATGTAACGGAGGAAGAGGTGGGGTTTAGGACCAGTGTAGGTAGGAAGAGGGATTGTTCCACATAACCTACAAAGAGGCAGGCATAGCTTGGGCCCGTGCGGGTACCCATGGCCACCCACTTTGTCTGTAGGAAGTGGGATTTCACAAGCTTCAAAATCTCCCCTCCCCCAACCGCATCCCAAAACCAGCCCAGCTCATCTCTGCCTCCCTAACCTGTCCTTCCTCTCACCTATCCCCTCCTCCCACCTCAAGCCCCACCCCCATCTCTTATCTACTAACCTCATCCCGCCCCCTTGACCTGTCCGTCCTCCCTGGACTGACCTATCTCCTCCCTAGCCCCCACCTACACTCACCTTTACTGGCTCCATCCCTGCCTCTTCGACTTGTCTGCCTCCTCTCCACCTATCCTCTCCTCTATCCATCTTCTATCAGCCTCCCCCTCTCTCCCTATTTATTTCAGAACCCTCTTCCCCTCCCCCATTTCTGATGAAGGGTCTAGGCCCGAAACGTCAAGCTTTCCCGCTCCTGTGATGCTGCTTGGCCTGCTGTGTTCATCCAGCCCCACACCTTGTAATCAGCTAACTGGTTTTGATGGTATTGGGCCAGTACACCAGACAATCCTTTGCTCAATTCAGTAATGCAATAGGATTGTGAATGTCTGCCTGAACCACAGGAACAGACAGATAGGGTTTCGACTTCGCATTTCGAAAGAGCAGTGCTGCCTCAACATTAAGTTACACGCTCAAGTCTTGTAATACATGAAATTGTGACACTTTGACTCAGCAATGAGATTGCTAGCTGTTCAACCAAAGCTTACCTTTGTGTGATATCAAAAAGAAACAGATTTTATTAAAAAGAAAAATTATCACAGCTATCTATGGATTGATTCCAGAATGTTGCAAACAATGGAATGTTGTTTCTGTGAGGGCCAAAACTTCTGTGAGGCAATCAAGAAGGAGATACTTTGTCAACACGCAACACAATATAATCAAATTCCGATGTTAAACTTAGGTCAGAGAAAGTGAACTACTTTCCAGCCTATTTTATCCTTCTCCCCTCCTGCAAGTATCGTTCCACAAGCTCTGCTAATCCTCTAGCCCATTGCCTAAGTGGTCATTCTTCATTTATGAACACAGACTGCATTGACAACCATGGATGGTATCACAGCCAAGTCTAATCTTGTCCTCATCTGACATCCACATAAACACACGTTTCCAGGAAAGATTGTTTAATTACAAGAATACAAATTTTAACTGATCTTTTCCTCTCTTGGGTCAACTGGTACACCCCAACAGTTGCCCTGACTAAAATCAGTCATCTTGACAGACAGACCTGTGATTAGAACGTAAAGAAAAATATTTTCAATGCATTCCTGGTGAAATATTTGCTTCTAAATGCTGAATTGATGTAAATCACATTTCCAAATCATCAACAATTAGACCAGTTCCACTGTTAATCACTAAGCAGTTGTATTTTTCCTTACTGAATGATCAGGTAATTTGTTCTAGACTAAACATGTAATTCTTCCTTAACTAGGGCATTTGTCATTCAGCACTCTATAACATACCCCGTTCAAACTATTTATTTTGTAACTATAAAGCTCATGATTAATTCGGGGAAAAGAGAAGGAAAGCTAAAGTGAACAAATTCTGGTTGCATGCACTTCTTTCTTGGAAGGAAGAAGACAGCAGTAGTAAAAGCGTTTAGCATTTTAAACAAAATTAGACGAGTGGAAGAAGTACTGAACCTATGTATTTTCTCCTTCAGATGAGGCATTAAGGTGAAGCCCTATCTGACCATCCAGGTTGATGTTAAGAGCAGAGAGTTCTTCCGAAGTCTTGGTCAACACTCCTCCTGAAATGAAAACACTTCGAAGAGTTCATATTCAGGTTAGGGATATTGCCAGAAAAGACAGAACGCTTTACTCCTAACGAGCTGCTCTTGGGATGATTATGGTAAGCTATCTTCTTGAACTATTGCAACAGGGTGAGGGTGCTCTTATGTTAACCTTGCATTAATCTCCAGTTTGGTGAGTGTTGCTGGAGCAGAACCATTGCCATTGTAGTCTAACTGGCAGCAATCACTGAGCTTCAATAATTAACTTAATATGCAAAAGAAATTTACATACTGAGGAGCTACATAAATAAAGCTTCTTTCTTTCTCATAGAGCTGATGATTGAAAACGTACTAACCTTAAAAGCATTCACGTGGCACTGCGTTCATGGAAGTGTTTGGAAAATCTTGCGATAGTACACAGTTGGGCAAAATAGATTGCATGGCAATGCATCACACATCACTTGTGTGTGAGCCAATGGAACAGATTTTTAAAAAATCTTTGATGCCAGGGCAATAAGCATTGCCTGGGCAGAGTCCAGACAGGAAAGTCTTGTGGGAAGGATTGCAAATTGGTAACAGTAACTGATGGATTTTCCTTCTACTTAATTGAAGATCTAGCAGATTCTTAAAGAGACACTCTTGATCCTTCCAGACAATTTTTCTCTCAAGGGATGCTTAGTGTCTGGGTGGAAATCTATCCCAACATCTCCACTGCGTACCTCAATGCCCTCCTATGCCCAGTCACGCAGAGCTCTCAATTATCATCCTCTATCTCCCCAACAGACTGTCGTTTTCACATTTGTTTCTCATATTGCGCCCTAAATAATCTATTCATTGTGTGGGAGAAAGCTATGGATTTTAAAAAGCAATCTGCAAGGCTGCTGAAATCCGGGAGGTCTAACAGTTAAATTTACTCTCACCTAAACAGGAGAGAATAGAAGGTGCATGGAACATGAGACAGTGCTTCTCCAACACAGATCACATTATTTTTAAAAACATGACACAGGAAATAACCAATGCAATGATAATAATGTGTAACCCACATATCAAACACCCACACTGCAGCTTCTGGCCATTGTGACACTGTTATTGGAGAGATCCCATATCAGGCTAGCTCCTGCCATATTTTGCCAATGAAGGAGCCTAACACAAAATTTCCCATTGGATTTCATGGTCAATTTTTGGACTGCCCACATCATTCTGACAATTTAACAAAATTCCGAGTTAGAAAGTGGCCTACGAGCACATTTTCTATAAACACAGATAAATTGCACTTACTGGCAAAGCCTTTAGTTCTCAGGGAACGATGGGAAGTGGGATTCTGGAACATCAAAGACACCTACATGGTCAATTCCATTAATCCACATAAATGTGGCATGAGTTCAACAGGAAGAAAACAAGTTGTTGGAATTGGTTGAACGATATACTTTTTCCAATTGCAGTATCTCTTTCAAAATGGAAATGTTAGACATTTAGAAACAGTCAATAAATAATTGGATTATACTGTTTAGGACAATGCAACAAGGGAAAACTGGACATTTCTTTCTAACAGCCAATACATGTATGATGGGCCGAATGACCTCTATCTGTGCGCAAAGATTTTCTGCTCTAAAGATATTTGGCAATACTTTGACAGAAGTATACTGCTGCTCCGAAACAGTTACAAAGTGAAGCCATAACACGTTGCAGGGGTAAAAGGTACTGCAGATGCTGGAGAATCCGAGATAACAAGCATGGGGCTGGATGAACACAGCAGGTCAAGCAGCATCATAGGAGCAGGAAAACTTGACGTTTCGGGCCTAAACTGATGAAGGGTTTAGGCCCGAAACGTCAAGTTTTCCTGCTCC
>JAHRHZ010000249.1:18071332-18086054 GCA_024137785.1 Ginglymostoma cirratum
GATCTAATAGAAACTTACAAGATAATGCATGGCTTAGAAAGGGTGGATGCTGGGAAGTTGTTTCCGTTAGGTGGGGAGACTAGGACCCGTGGGCACAACCTTAGAATTAGAGGGGGTCAATTTAGAACGGAAATGAGGAGACATTTCTTCAGCCAGAGAGTGGTGGACCTGTGGAATTCATTGCCACGGAGCGCAGTGGAGGCAGGGATGTTAAATGTCTTCAAGGCAGAGATTGATAAGTTCTTGATCTCGCAAGGAATCAAGGGCTACGGGGGGAGTGCGGGTAAGTGGAGTTGAAATGCCCATCAGCCATGATTAAATGGCAGAGTGGACTCGATGGGCCAAATGGCCTTATTTCCACTCCTACGTCTTATGGTCTTATGGTCTTATACCTGAGCATTGCAAATACACATCTAAATAAGTCTTATATGTTATGAGGGTTTCTATCCCTACCACCGTTACAGGCAGACAGTTCCAGATTCTCACCACCTTCTGGATGAAAAAGATTTTCCTCACATCTCCTTTAAACCTCCTGCCCCTTACATTAAATCAGTTTAATACCTTACACGTTTTATAAAACTAAGCAGATAATTCTCTTTACTATTTGAAATCTGGCATCATGTACATCTCTGATAGATTTACTCTAAAAATGGCAGCCACTGTTGAAGTTGGTTGGCTCGCCGAGCTGGTTTCTTGTTTCGCAGACGTTTCATTACCCTGCTGGGTAACATCATCAGTGCAGCCTCCGATGAAGCGTCCGTGGGTTTTCCCACCTGGTTTTTAAACTCTGGAGTCCGTTGAGCTGGATTGCCTCACTTACGGTTTTCCTTCATAGTGGCATGTATATGGGGTCGAGTTCAATGTGTTTATTAAGAGCATGCTTCATGGAGTGCCAGGCTTCTAGGAATTCTCGTACCTGTCTCTGCCCAGCCTGTCCCAGGATCTTAGTGTTGTCCCAGTTGAAATGATGGTTCTTCTTGTCCAAGTGGATTGCGATGAGTGAGTATCGGTCGTGCCTTTTTGTAGCCAGTTGGTGTTCATGGGCTTGTGGGCCACTCTGATGCCCAGCAGTTGTAGGAGTCTTGTGGTTAGTTCTGATGTGTTCCTGATGTAGGGTAGTGTGATGCGTGTGTCGGGGTGTGTAGTCTCTTCCTGATGTTGTTCATGTAGGCATCTTCTGACCCAGTTTTTTGGATATCCATTATCCTTGAAAACCTGAAAGAGGTATTCTTCTTCTTGGGGTAGTTCCATGTTGCTGCAGTGTGTTGTTGCCCGTTTAAATAGTGTTCGCATGCAGCTTCGTTTGTGTGTGTTGGGATGGTTACTGTTGAAGTTCAGTACCTGGTCTGTGTGTGTGGCTTTTCTGTGTACTTTCGTTTGGAGTTCCCCATTTGTCTTACGCTCTACCATGACGTCCAGGAATGGGAGCTGTTTGTTCTTCTCCTCCCCTCTGGTGAATTTTATTCCGGTGAGGGTGTTGTTTATAAGTTTGTGTGCCTCCTCTAGTTTGGTCCGTTTAATGATGACAAAGGTGTCATCCACGTAGCATATCCATAGTTTTGGTTGGATTTGCAGAAGGGCCGTCCTTTCTAGTACACAGAAAAGCCCCACACACAGACCAGGTACTGAACTTCAGTAGTAACCATCCCAACACACACAAATGAAGCTGCGTGCGAACACTATTTAAACGGGCAACAACACACTGCAGCAACACGGAACTACACCAAGAGGAAGAAGAATACCTCTTTCAGGTTTTCAAGGGTAACAGATATCCAAAAAATTGGGTCAGGAGATGCCTACACGAACAACATCAGGAAGATACTACACACCCCGACACACTCATCACACTACCCTACACCAAGAACACATCGGAACTAACCACAAGACTCCTATGACCGCTGGGCATCAGAGTGGCACACAAGCCCACGAACACCAACCCTACGACAACTGCTCACCCGAGCTAAAGACCCACTCCCTGCCATGGACAGGACCAATGTCATCTACAAGATCCCCTGCAGAGACTGTGAGAAACACTACATCGGACAAACAGGAAAGAAACTAACAACAAGGGTACGTGAACACCAACTGGCTACAAAAAGACATGACCAATACGCACTCATCTCAATCCACTTGGATAAGGAGAACCACCACTTCGACTGGGACACCACCAAGATTCTAGTTCAGGCTATGCAGAAACAGGCACGAGAATTCCTGGAAGCATGGCACTCCACGAAGCATGCTTTTAATAAACACATTGAACTCGACCCCATATACATTCCACTACGGAGGAAACCCGGAAGTGAGGCAATCCATCTCAACGGACCCCAGAGTTTAAAAACCAGGCGGGAAAACACACCAACGCTTCATCAGAGGCTGCACTGAGGATGTTACCCAGCAGGGTAACGAAACGTCTGCGGAACAACAAACCAGCTCAGCGAGCCAACCAACCTCAACACTCACAACCCAAGCTACACATCTACTCCAAAACCTTAATGGCAGCCACTTTTTCAGCTGCAGAATTGCTCAGTAAGCTGCTTGACCTCTTTAAAATTTGTTTATTTGGTCCAGCATTTGGTTGCCAATCGTAATGGTTAAAGTTTTGCACATTCAGTCCTCCAATTGCTCTGCTATTCAATATGATCTTGGTTGATCCTCCACTTCAGTACCTAGTTCCCGCTTTCTCCCATACCCATTCAGTTCAGCCCTAAGAATGAGTTCACCATTCACGTCCTGTAGGGCCATGTGCAGGGGATTTGTGGCATCAGTCAGCATTGCACCAACAGAGATGTTTCTCAGCTGTTCAGACTAAAGTTTCCTTCCTGAGACAAGCAGAGTTGGATTTTACTTTTGGGAACTCATTATTGACAGCAGATGGGAAAAAGGCAGGAGACTGGCCTTAGTAATGTTAGTACAGAACTGGCTGAGCAATAGGGAACAGCGAGCCATGGATATTTTTTAGACTGGTGCAAGGTTTATAGTGGAGTTTCCCAGGAGTTGGTATTGGGATCCTTGTTTTGCCTGATGATCTGGATCGTGGTGTGCAGGGGACAATTTCCAAGTGTGTAATTAATGGAAATGTAGAAGCATTGTAAGCAGTGAGGAGGACAGTGTAGATTCATAAAGTAAATATATAAGCTGATGGAGTGGGTAGATAGATGGCAGATCAAGTTCAACGTGGAGAAGTGCGAGGTGATGCATTTTAGGAGAACATGCTGAGAAAATTGGGCATGTCACATTTAAGGATGTGCAGGAACAGAAGGCCCATAAGACACAGAAGCAGAACTAGGCCATTCAGTGTTTCAAGTCTGCTCCACTATTCAGTTAGATCATGGCTGATATGATAATTGTTGACTACACTTTCTTGCATTTTCCCCACCATCCTTGTTTCTCTTACTGAGTAAAAATTTGTCAATATCAGCTTTGAATATACTCAATGGTCCAGCACTGACAGTTCTCCGTGGTAAAGAATTTCATTGATTCATTACCATCTGAGGGAAGAAGTTCCTCTTATCTCTGTCTTAAATGTGCGACCCCTTATTCTGAGATTATTCCCTACAGTCCTAGACTCTCCCACAAGGGGAAACAAGCCTTCTGCATCTACCCTGTCAAGTCCCCTAAGAATCCTGTTTGTTTAATAAGGTCACCTCTCATTCTTCTAAACACCAATAAATTCAGGCCTAAACTACTCAAACTCTCCTCATAAGACAGTCCCTTTATACCTGTTAACAGTCTACTGAACCTTCTCTGGACTGCCTCCAATGCCAGTATATCTTTATTTAGATAAGGGGGCCAAACTGTTCAAAGCATCCCAGCTGTGGTCTGACCAATGACTTGTATAGATTTAGCAAGACCCCCCTACTTTTATAGTTCATTTCCTTCGAAATAAAGGTCAACATTCTATTTGCCTTCCTTACTACCAATGAATTTGGATGCTAGCTTTTCGTGATTCATGATTGAGGATTCCCAAATTCCTTCTTTCTGTAGATTTCTGCAGCATTTCGCTATTTAAATAATTTTGTGTCTATATTGATCCCTGAAGGTGACAGATGGGATGGCAAGGGCAGTTAATAAAACATAGTATATTCTAAGTAACATGAAGTACAAAAGCAAGGAGATTCTACTGAACTTATACAAGATAATTGCTCGACGTCAGCTGCAGTATTGTAGTCAGTTCTGGGTGCTACACCTACAAGTGTAAGCGCATTTGAGAGCATTTAGAAGATATTTACAAAACAATACTAGGGATGAGAAACTTCAGTTATGAGGATAGATTGGAGAAGTTGCCCTCGGAGACAAGAAAGTTAAGGGGAGATCTGATAGAAATTTTCAAAATCACAAGAGCTCTGCATTGAGTAGATAGGGAGAAACTGTTCCTGCTCAAAAGATTGAGAATGAAAGGGCACAGGTTTAAAATAATCCATGAATGCAGCAAATGTGATGCGAGAAGAAAAGTTTTCATACAACAAGTGGTTAGGTTCTGGAATGCCCTATCTGGAAGTGTGCTGGAAGCACAATCGAGGTATTCAAGAAGGCTTTAGTTGATTATTTGAATAAGAACAGAAACAAACTTGCTGGAAAAGCTCAGCAGGTCTGGCAGCAGCTGTGAAGGAGAAAACAGAGTTAACATTTTGGGTCCGGTGATCCTTCCTCAGAACAGGATAAGAATAAGAACAATGTGCAAGGGTATGAGGAGGAAGCAATAGAATGGCACTAAGTCATTATACTTGTTGGAGAGCATGGGCTGAATGCCTTCCTTCCGCACTATAACATTTCTGTGCAGTTCTGAGGAAGAGTCATTGGACCCGAAACATTAACTCTGATGCTGCCGGGCCTGCTGAGCTTTTCCAGCAACTTCTGATTTTGTGCTTCTGCCTTACTGTTTGGACCATGTGTAAAGCCTGTCAAACTCCTCACCCATTACTGTGCACATAGCCCTGACTCTAACGAATCCCCAGTGTATCATACAGAGGCGACCTGCAATGCGTCGTATCTTCTGGATGTGGTATGAGACAGTTGTAATGTCAGCAAAGTACTGGCATTGCAAAAGATCTTTGGAGCCTTAAATACCTTAATAGGTTACCACCCCTGGAAATGTACTATGGTGCTGGGAATATATTGGGAAACTGTTCAATGTGACTGTCCCCTATTTTCCCCAAATGCCCCACCTTCCAGTTGTGTCTCCACAGAGTTGGGGAAATACACCCTGCAGACTCTAAAGCAGGATTTATAAACCATGACGGTGGGGTTAAGAAAAAAAAAGCTAGAACAGGCACACAGGAAAAGGCATTTTTAGTCTCCAACCCTATTTAATTAAGAAATGAGATTCTACACTTGTAAAATTAACTTCTCAGGGCCACAGTGCTTTACTGTTTATCATTAATTATCACTTTTCCTGTTGCTATGTATTCACATTCTTTTGAATGTACCAGCCTTAACTTTTGTTGATGCCTTTGGTGGGAAACAAGTGGCCGAGTATCCCAACTTTGTGCTATTAGAATGATTTCACTGCCAAGCATATCAGTGAGCTTTGTTACAGAACACCCTGTGAAGATGTATTGTAACAGTGAAGCGAGCTTCGATTGCCAAGCTTAGCTATGCATGTGTGTATGCCAGAAATTGCTGTCAGAAGACTGTGAGCTGTGAGGTTTTGATCTGGGCACTCATCTAGTCATATGTGTTTAGTAATGACTGTATGGGGTGCTTCATGTCGTGAGCACGCGGACAATCTTGGCCATGTTGTCAGGCCAGTTACCACTCTGTGGTGAGATTCATGTGGACAGGTATGCACAGAGCTCTCTCACCATAACAAACAGTTAAAAAGTAATACAGCCCACTGGGAGCCAGTTCTGCTATGAGTTAGTTGAGGTAGGAGTACAACCACAATGTTAACAATGTGGAGACACTGTGTACCTTCAAAATGTTGCAGCATAATGTGTTGCATCTGTTTGATTCTTCCGTTTAAAAAGTAAAAAGCTATATTCAAACAAAACTCTGAATAAGAACAGCATTGTTTGAAATCAAACTGAGCAGCATAATCTTATATTAGACATTCAAATTTGGCCAATTTCTTGCGTTTGTGTGGGGTGGGGGTAGTGGTGACATTCTAGTAAATCGAACAATTAACACAAAGCAGTTTAAATTTCAACAAAAAAGTACGAAAGCAATAGCGATTTTCCTGTATTTAGAATTGTAAAAATATTATTCATAGCATTCATATGAGTTTCCGTCTCTCTTTCTCTCGCTCCCTCTCTTCACATGAAACAGCTGCAGTCAGTGTATCCTCAGGAGCTGCTCAGAAAGCAGCTATTAAAAAAAGTTTTCTGGAACAGATGTCCAGCCGAGTGCTGGGGAATGTGCCAAAAGCTTCGTGTGACTGAGTGTTTCTTCCCCAAATCGCGTGCCTTTGTTCTGCCCTCTGCCCTGAGTGGCGCCAGCTCCGCTTCCCACACCAGCAGCTGAACATCTGGAGTCTGGAGCTGCGCAAACACCAAACAGTCCCGAAAAAAAAACCATCTTCTCCATTCATTCACTCCACAAACAACACGGTGGCAAGATCAGCGTGTGATTTATTAGACACTATCGCGGTTGGAAAGTACAAGAATGCAGAGGGAAGTTCAGATGGAGTTTAAAAACTCCCATTGTCATAAAGTGGGAATGAAAATCTGCATCACTTTTAATTGTTTCACGAGATTCTTTTTAATGATGATTTACTACTAAGAGATTGTCCTAAATCCAGACAATAATACTACCAATATTCCATTTTATTTTTTGTTAAGAAATGGAGAGATAAATCTCCATTTGACGTTTTGCAAATTGTGAGGTTGATCGATTTTGTAAGCAAACATGTATTGCCCCAGAGGGTCAGTAACCTTGTCTCAACCTCTAGACCTCTCCATTCCGCACCCCCCCCCCCTCAACTACTCCGGTCTCATTTCAAATCTTAACACATGACCGCACTGTTCTGAAATGTTTCACTTCTCGAGAGTCTCTGCAAAAGGCCAGCGCAGTTCCTGTCGAAAAGTACAGATCAGTAGGGAGACCACAAGACATTCAGGAGGCGAAGGAAGGAGTTAGTGCGGTGAGGAAAGGCTGTCAGAGAGGCTAGAAAAAAAAACCTCATCTCATTCCGGCGGTTTGGATGTGTGTGACAGATGCGGGGGTGGGTGGGGGGGCAGTGGGAAGGGGGTTGCGTGTGCTTTTTTTATTATTTGGAACTGTACTGGAAGCTCACCTTCCTCTTTTTTGATCTGCCCTCTGCCTGCAACGTCTTGGTGCATTGCTCCACACACTCGGAAAAGCTCATGTTGCTGTGATCGGAGCTGTAATCGAGGTCATTCAGCCTGGCCAAGGACAGGATGTAATTACACGCTATCCTCAGGATCGCCAACTTCGACAGCTTCTGTCCATATGAATAGCAAGGAACCTGCAGAGAGGCGCCCGAAGTCATTGAAGGGGCGAGGGGAGGAAAATGCAACATAAGTCAGCCTGGCACGGCATGTACATACTCAAAACATATAACACACACAACCTACACATGAAGAGAAATAATCAGGTGTAGTAATTCATAAGCACAGATAAATGCTACCTGAAATTGCTAGGTTCTGTATATTGCAAAACAAAACTTGGCATTAACACTGGGTACATTCCATGAAGCGAAATAAATGAATCTGCACATTGCTGAGGTGGCTTTGTAAAGTGAAGTGGATCACGCTGTGTTGACCTAGAGCTTGCATGTTGATAAATTGTGATAAGGTTCGACCAAGTTCTGTCGTTTAATGGTTTCAGTGAAACAACAACACACAACACGTGCCCGGGCTTCCGTCCAATTCCCCCAATCAGCAATGTTGCACTTCGGGCTGAACTCGGTTTGTGCAATCCTTCAGTAATCGGTTGGGTGACCTCTCCTGCACAGAACAGTATTTGTAAACACTCGCACAAACTCGGCCTTTCTTATGCTACATAACGTAACTCGGAGGCCAACTGGAGAACAACATATTAAAAGTGATTTTTCTTTTCAAAAGAAACAGTTGCCACTTAATCACGTTTCAGTACATTCCCTGCACCCCCCCCCCCCGACCCAGGTAGCAGCATTTCTTAACAGTGTCCCACAGACTGTTGGATAGAGACTGGACGAACTCACTGGATTCAGAGTCTGTAACATGCCACTATAAACTCAGTGAGTTTTAACAAGCAATAACAGACTCGGTTTGAAAGGCGCAATGCTGCCTTCTGACGAGTTTGGGGTCCACAGTCGGATCTACAGAGAATTAGCAGCAAGGGTAGACCATTCGGCCCTCGCATCTGCCCCACCATTCAACAAGATCAGGGCCAATCCGATTGCGGCTCTAATTCCACATTCCCGCCTACCCCCAGATAACCTTTGTTTCGGATTAAGTAACTTCCTGTGAGAATGTTGGAAATTGGAAACAAACACAGAAAATAATGGAGAAACTCAGCAGGTCAGGCAATATCTGTACGGGGAGAGAGAGCAAGACAGTCCGATATGACTCTTCTTCTTCAACTGTGTTGACTCGCGATGTCAACTCTAATTTCTCTCTCCACAGATGCTGCCAAACTTGCCGAGTAACTTCTTGTGTCTGTCTGAAGCGTTTGTGGAATTAACGCTTTCTTTCTGTCCAATTCTGAATGAATTACAGTAAAACAGTGTCGTTATTGTCAGTTTGCCCTTGTGTACATCCATTTACACTCAAGACTGTTTCTGAAAATGTTTGTCTCCAGTTATTACTTTTAATTCCAGAAGGTAGTTGGGGGCTGAATTTAAACAGCACACATTGTCATCAATATTTACACTGAGATGAACTATTAACACCTTTTATTTACAGTTAGGCTTATCAGCTGAAATACGACGATAGCCTTTGACAATTTGCGTTTCCTTCAATCTCTCTAGCAGAGGCTAGCTCATTAATGATAGATAAAAGACACTGTTGTTGTTCTCTTACTGATGTGACATGCCCACGTTCTCAATTTACCTGTTTCCTCAGAGCTTCGAAGGCAGCGCTGATAGTGTGGACCCTGGTCCTCTCCCTGGCGTTGGCCAGCAGCCTGCGGGTCTGTTGGATGGCTTTGATCTCGGTGGAGGCGCCGGACGGCTCTCCCAGCCGCTTCCGAGGCGACGGGCTGTAAGCTGCGGGCGGGAGGCTCGAGTAGCAGCCGTCGGTGGGGCGCTGGCACAGCAGGACGCGGGGTTGCAGGCTCGGCTGCCCGGTGAACGCCCGGGGCTCGGCGGCGCCCGCTTGGGACGTGGGAGGGCGAGGGAATTTCCTCCGTGCCGGAGCGGCGGACTTTGGGCTGAGCTCCTCGTCGTGCCGCCGTCCTACGCCGACAGCGGCGGTAGTAGCGGGCACACAGGCTGGGCTCACAATCCGGCTCAGCCCCAGTAACTCAGCACCGCAGCCTGCACCCGCGGAGCTGACGGCCGCTGCTTGCAAAGTGTCGGCGCTGTCGCTCAGGCGGGCGATCAAAGCATCCCCGAGCCTTCCCTCCTCACCTCCGTAAACTTTCTCCAGGATCCCCCCTTGCCTGCTAACATCCCGGTTCTTCCGTTTCAGCCGCTTTATCGTGCACAGTCTCTTCCACTCTGCTTCATTCAGGCTCTCCGAGGTCCTCATTATCACCAAGACATCTGAGATTTTCTTATAATTGAATGATCTGCCGGGAGGGTTTCAGCCCCTTACTCCTGTGTGTGTGTGTGTGTTAACCCTCCCTCTCGGCAGCTATAGCAACAGCTCTGTAGCAATGCCTCTAGTGATGCGAGAATGTCATCTCAAGTCCCCTTCCTCTGCCCTGCCAACATTTTTTTTTCACGAACGCATTCGGCAATCCATCTGTGTTTGTTTAGCCTCAGCTTACACAGAAGCCCGTGTTAAGTTACATCAGTCATCGCGATGCCTCTTAAAGGGAACGCTGCAAAAACACAAGTGCCCAAAGAAAAGGAATCCACCCCGGCGTGTCACATCTCACAACCAGGCTGCTTTTGAGCATGGCTCAGTGCGTGGAAACAAAATGTTCTGCACATCCATCCCGTAAGATTAAGGGGTAATTTTTTTTTCTTTCCTGAGATCTGAGGGCAGAGGGCAAGGCCTAAATTTATTGCCAGTCCCCATTTACCTTTGCTAGTGATTCACGTCTTATTCCGTAATGGGCATTTATTGCCCCTCACTAATTACATACGAAAATACAAAACTGGGGCAGAAGTTTTTCATTAAGCCCCTAGATCCTGCTCTCTCATTCAATAAGATCATAGAGTCATAGCATGGAAACAGACCCTTGGTCCAACTTGTCCATGCTGACCAGACACCCTAAATAAATGTAGACCCATTTGCCAGCATTTGGCCCATATCCCTCCAAACCCTTCCTATTCATGTACCCATCCAGATGCCTTTTAAATCATGTAATTGTACTGGCCTCCATCACTTCCCATGACAGCTCATTCCATACATGTACCACCCTCTGTGTGAAAACGTTACCTCTTGGGTCCATTTTAAATTTTTCCCCTCTCACCTTAAACCTATGCTCTCTAGTTTTGGACTCCCCCATCCCAGGGGAAAAAACCTTGTCTATTCACCCTATCCATGTCCCTCATGATTTTATAAACCTCTATAAGGTCACCCCTCAGTCTCTGATACTTCAGGGGAAATAGCCCCAGTCTATTCAGCCACTCCCTGTAGCTCAAACCCTGCAACCTCAGCAACATCCTTGTAAATCTTTTCTGAACCCTCTCAAATTTTGCAACATCCTTCCTATATGTCTGATCATTTTGTGTTCCAAGTACCACATATTCCATAACCCCAGGTTCCCTTGGGGTGGCATGGTGGCACAGTGGTTAGCACTGCTGCGTCACAGTGCCAGAGACCCAGGTTTGATTCCACCCTCGGGAGACTGTCTGTGTGGAGTTTGCATATTCTCCCTGTGTCTGCGTGGGTTTCCTCTGGGTGCTCCGGTTTCCTCCCACAGTCCAAAGATGTGCAGGTTAGGTGGATTGGCCATGCTAGATTGCCCATAGTGTTCAGGGAGGTGTAGATTAGGTGGGTTATGGGGGATGGGTCTGGGTGGGATGCTCTGAGGTTCAGTGTGGACTTGTTGGGCCAAAGGGCCTGTTTCCACACTGTAGGGATTCTATTCTCCTTGCCTAATACAAATCCATCTACTTCCAATTTAAAAATATTTAACAATCTCTCCTCGTCCACCTTCTGAGGCAGGAAGTGCCAATGGTATACGACCTTCAGAGAAAAAATTCCCCTCATCTCTGTCCTGAAAGAATGACCACTGATTTTAAATCCCAGCCCCGTAATTCTGGATTGACCCAGAAGATGAAACATCCTTTCCACATTCACTTTGCCACGACCTTTTAAATCTTGTAACTGTACCTGCGGCTACCACTACTTCTGGCAGTTCATTCCAAATACGAACCACCCTCTGTATGAAAAAGTGGCCCCTCAGGTTCCTTTTAAGTCTTTCTGCTCTTACTTTAAAAATATGCCCTCTAGTTTTGAACTCCTCTACCCTAGGGAAAAGACCTTTGCTATTCATCTTATCTATGCCCCTCATGATTTTATTAACCTCTATAAGATCACCCCTCAACCTCTTATGCTCCAGGGAAAAAAGTCACAGCCAATCCAGTCTCTCATTATAACTCAAGCTTTCCAGTCCCAGTAATATTCTTGTAAGTCTTTTCTGCACTCTTTCCGATTTAACAATATGCTTCCTTTAGTAGAACGATCAGAACCGTACACAGTGCTCCAGAAGTGGCCTAACCAATATCCTGTACAACTGCAACATAATGTCTCAACGACTATACTCAGTGGTCTGAAAAATGAAGGCAAGCGCGACAAACACCATCTTCACCACCCTGTCTACCTGTGATGCAGCTTTCAAGAAACTATGTACCAGCTTCCCTAGGTCTCTCTGTTTGACAACACTTCGCAGGGTTCTGCTATTAACTAGTCCTGCCCTGATTTGTCTTGCCAAAAGGCATTTATCTAAATTAAACTCTATATGCCACTCTTCGGCCCATTGATTCGCCCTTCCAAGTGAGTTGAACTACTTTAGAGTGAGGGTAATAAAAAAATCATCAACCTGAAACATTTACTCTGTTTCTCTTTGCTTGGATGCTGACAGACCTGCAGAGTATTTCCAATCTTTTCTGTTTTTATTTCTTATATGGCTAGTCCAGTTACATTTCTGGTCAATGGAAACAGCTAAGATGTTAATGGTGGGGTGTGGTGATGGGAATGACGCTGATATTTTACGGTGAGGTGATTTAAGGTAGGACAGGCTTCCTGCGCTGTATAAACACAGATACAGAGCAGTCAGGCCGATTGGTTGTAAAAAGAATGAATTCCTGGGCCACTCCATCTGTGCTGGATTCTGAAGCAGTCACATTGGACTTAAAACATCAACTCTGTTTTTCTTTCTCTGCAGATGCTGTCAGACCTACTGAGTTTCTCCAGCATTTTCTTTGTATTTCAGATCTACAGCATCTGCAGTATTTTGCTTTTATCAAAGTGCTGGCAACAGGGGTGAATTGAATTTCTTACTAATGCATTGATGGAATTTAACTTTGCTGAGTATAAATAATGATACAGTATAGATGGGCCTCCTAAGCAAAAACTGAAATTTCCAGAGGAACTCTTCAGGTCTGGCAGCATCTGTGGAGAGAAGGCAGAGTTAACATTTGGGGTCCAGTGGCCCTTCTTTAGAAGATGAACTTTGTATTGTACATCTAGTCATAGGGAAAAGGGGATGCCACATCAATCAGCCTATTTCACAGTTGAGCTGAAAGATGAAAGGCATGCCCTAACCAGAAATAACTATTAGCAACTTTAATCTTAGATTTACAGTAATCGACGACTTTTAATTACTTGTTTTAGTTCTTGTGATCTCTATTTAGAGACAAACAGTTCTATGTAATAGGCATATACCACTAGTTATAGAATGGTTGACTCAAATAGTTTCTAACTTGTTCTTTCAATTCTGTAGACCGGGTAGGAATTCTGCATAAATGTGGATTTATTTTCATCTGTCAGTTATGGAGGTCCTGGGTTTGGGCAATTTTAATTCAGTTCACTTCAGTAAACTTTCCCTCTTCTCAGCCTAGAGCCACTCAGGTCAATTGTTGTATTTCCATTTTTAAGAGCATTGGTGAGGCCACTTTTGGAGTACTGTGTACAGTTCTAGTCTCCCTAGGAATAGGAAGGATATTATTGCAATGGAGAGGGTTCAGAAAAGATTTACCAGGATGTTGCCAGGAATGGAAAGTTTGAGTTATAAGGAGAGTCTAGATAGGTTGGGACGTTTTTTCACGGGAGCGTAGGAGGTTGAGTAGTGACCCTGTAGAGGTTTATAAAATCATGAGGGGCATAAATAAGATGAATAGCAAGGGTCTTTTCTGTAAGGTAAGGGAGTTCAAAACTAGGGAATGTATTTTTATGGTTAGAGGAGAGAGGTTTAAAAAGGACCTCAGGGGCAACTTCTTCACACAGAGGATGGTTTGTATGTGGAATGAACTGCCAGAAGTGATAGGTGCAGGTACAGTTACAACACTTAAAAGATATTTGGACGGGTATATGAATAGGAAAGTTTTAGAGGGATATGGGCCAAATGCAGGCAAGTGGGACTAGTTTAGTTTGGGAAACTTGTTCGGCATGGATGGGTTGGACCGAAGGGTCTGTTTGTATGCTCTATGACTCTATAACTTGGTACAGATTACACATTGAACCCTGTACTACATTGCCTGGTAAATTTACCTTGTATTCAAAAAGGAACCATCATTAATCTAAACAAAACAAAAATGTTGTTGAATATTATACTGCTTTGTATCATTGTTCATCTAAAGAAACAAAATCCTTAAGAAATAATCAACAATTTAGAAATAATATGCTTTCAAATAGTTACTGGTTTAATTTGCATTGGCAGTTACTTTGTTTGCTAAAGATGAACAAGCAGTAGCAACCTATGAGGAAAAGCATATGAAAGGTTAGACATACCAGGCATGAGAGCTCAGATATGGTGGGACTAATTAGAAATTAGATCTCTGTCTGATATCCAATCTTAGTTAAACCATAATAACTTGCAGTTAAAAAGAAACTCCATGTTTAAATCCCTCCAAGTAGGTTTCCACCTCTGCCTCAACACCAAAGCAGCACTTATCACAGTCATAACTGAAATCCTATGTTAATGTGACAATGATAATTTATCCCTTCTCATTGTTCTTGACCTATCTGCAGCATATTTAAAACAGTTTATCTCACTATTCTGCCCCACTATCTCTCCAGTTTCATCCAGCTGGGAGCATACTCACGGGGTCCCTTTCATATCTATCTAACTGAAGCCAGAGAATCGCTGGCAAATGCTTCTCTTCCCTGGCTGCTCTGTTCGCTCTGCACTTGGTCCTTTCTAATTTCTCAACTACATGCTGTCTGTCATTTACATCTCCCTTAAACTGTGGGTTTCAACATGGGCACTGACTAAACCTAGCTCTACCTCATCACCACTTCTCCTGAATACAGAAATATTTCCTGCTAAAATTATCACTAGACTGGACTCTTTCAATAACCTAGATAACAAGCATGGGGCTGGATGAACACAGCAGGTGAAGCAGCATCATAGGAGCAGGAAAACTTGACGTTTCGGGCCTAAACCCTTCATCAGAAAACTTCTGATTTCTGATGAAGGGTTTAGGCCTGAAACGTCAAGTTTTCCT
>JAHRHZ010000249.1:18086454-18097922 GCA_024137785.1 Ginglymostoma cirratum
ATCAGAAAATTTCTGATGAAGGGTTTAGGCCCGAAACGTCAAGTTTTCCTGCTCCTATGATGCTGCTTGACCTGCTGTGTTCATCCAGCCCCATGCTTGTTATCTCGGATTCTCCAGCATCTGCAGTACCTTTTATCTCTGGGTCTGTTTCTGTGCTGTATGACTCTTTGACCAAAGATATGCTTCTTCTGTAGAAGTTAGTGAGGGACCATATGGACATGCCAAATTTCCTGAGCTGCCTGAGGAAGGAGAGGCATTGTTGTGCCTTCTTGACTGTCACATTTACGTGGGAAGTCCAGGACAGGTCATCGGCTATCGTCACTCTGAAGAATTTGGTGCACTTTACTCTCGTTCTGTTGATTTAGATGAGTGTGTGTTCTCCTCCTCTCTTTCTGAAGTCAATGATCAGTTTTTTAGTTTTGCCGACATTGTGTCACCAAGCTCTCTATCTCCCTTCTGTATTTTGACTCATGATTGTTAGAGATCAGCTCCCACTATGGTGGTGTCATCAGCGATCTTGTAGATGGCGTTTGTTCAGAATTTGGCAACACAGTCATAGGTGTACAGGGAGTACAGTAGGGGGCTGAGAACACATCCTTGGTGGGCTCCAGTGTTGCGTGTTATTGTGGAGGTGCAGTTACCTATATTCACTGATTATGGTCTATGCGTCAGAAAGCTGAGGATCCAATTGCAGAGGGTGGAGCCAAGACCAAAGTCACGGAGTTTTGAGATCAGTCTGGAGGGGATAATGGTGTTGGAGGTGGCGCTGTAGTCAACGAGCAGGAGTCTGACATAGATGCCTTTGTTGTCCAAATTTTCCAGGGATGAGTGCAGGGCTAGGGATATGGCATCCTCTGTGGATCTGTTATGTCAGTAGGCAAACTGTAGGGGATCGAGGCAGGTTGGGAGACTGGAGTTGATGTGGGCCATGACCAGTCTCTCGAAGCACTTCATGATTATTGAAGTCAGAGCTATTGGGCAGTAGTCCTTAAGGCACACTGCATGTGTTTTCTTGGGTATGGGGATGATGGTGGTCTTCTTGAAGCAGGTGGGGACTTCAGCATGTAGGAGGGAAAGGTTGAAGATATTGGTGAATACCTCCGCCAGTTGATCGGAGTGCTCGGCCGGGGACACCGTCCAGGCCTGTTGCTTTCTTTGGGTTGACTGCCAGGAAGACCGATCTGATATCTGAAGCGGTGACAGAGGGAACAGGTTTGTGTGGGGCTGTTGGGGCAGGTTTGCAACGCCGACGGTATTCTGCTGAAACTGATAGAAAGCATTGAGCATGTCAGGGAGGGATGTGTAATTGTCGCTATCTTACACTGTTCCATTTTGTATCCAATACTGTTGTTTACGCATTGGTTCCCAGTTACCCTATTCCTTTTATAAAAAAAAAATTACACTCCTGTTTATATTCCTTTATAGCCCCTCCTCTGGATACAGCAAAAGCTACGGTTGCCAACAACATGCTATCTGTGCTGCTGAGAACTTGTACTCCAGAACTAACCAAGCCTTTAGACCAGCTGTTCCATTGCAGCTACAAGACTGATATCTATTTCACACAGTAGAACATTTCCCATTTATATCCAGATAAAATATTTCAAAAACAAAGCCACCTGCTTGATTGACACTACATCCGCAAACATTCAGTCCCTCCACCACTGATGCTCAGTAGTAGCACGGTGTAGCGTCTACAGGAATTCACTGAGGATCCTTAGACAATACTTTCTAAACACTGTAAGGACAGCAGCACTTTAAGAATGGCTCGCCATCACCTTCTCCAAGGCAATTAGGAATAGGCATTAAATGGTGGATAGGCATTAAAGGCATTAAATCAGCCAGAGATGCTCACTTTCACTGAATGAATAATAATAAAAATATATTCAAAGATGATATTGGAACTGCAAAAAGGTCAGGAAAGCGTAAACAGGCTGATTCAACTTTCTGGTGAAAAATAAAGGCATAATAGCAGCATTTTAAATTATAAAAGCCTCGATTAAGTGGATAGAGAAAGAATTTTTACATTTGGAAGAAAGGCAAAACAAGAAATCGGCATGATAAAATAGACATCAAGAAATCAATTGGGGAATTTAGAAGAAACATCTCTACTCAAAGATTGGTGAGAATGTGGAACTTACTCACTGTACATTTTTATACATGAAAGAGGAAGCAAGATAAGCGGACAAGAAAGAAGGGAACAGAGGGTAATGCTAATAGAGATAGATGAGGAAGGATGGGAGGGAAGCTCAAGTGGAACAGAAACATCAGCATGGACTGGTTGGGCTGAATGGCCTGGTTTTGTACTGCATTTTCTATGTAATGAGGAACACATTGATCATTTTCATTGATCATATATCTAGAAATTTGGGCAGCCCTAATGAGAAAAAACTGATCTTGTTTCCACTGTGGAAAGGAGTTCCAATGGAAACCTGATTTAGTTGTTTCAACTTCTAGGGAGAATTAGTAATATGTAATTGGTGGCAGCAGTTACTTGTTCTGGACTGAGTTCAGGGCATGAGTACAAGTTGAATAAACCTGAGGTGAGAGCTAAGATTAGGAGAAATGTGTGTTCCCATGGAGTAAGCTTAAGATAGAATAGAAAGCTGTGGATTGATATCTATAGAAAAGAGTTAGATGAATACTCTGATTCACTGGAACTACGTAAACATCCTCTGAAGAAATGCAATTGCGCCAACTCGCCAATAAATAATGGAAGAGTTAGACAGATATTCTGATACCTTTTTGAATTTACTTTCAGGGTCAGGAAGAAAAAGTTGTAAAATCACTCCTCGCTAGATTAAATAACTTGGGAGCAGTCATGCTAGCATACATAACTTAAAATTATTTAAAAAGGCATGTTTATATACTTTAATTTCCATAACCCACAAGGCAATGGGCCAAGAGCTGGAAAACAGGATTTGGCTTGCACAGATATGTTAGACTAAATGGCCTCCCCATGAGATGAATTTTTGTGCTATATCTGTGGGAGAATCTGGTTTGTATGGAGAAGCAAGGGCTCGATGTGTCAAGCCATCTTTTTGACTCTATGCTTTCTTATGTATGTGTGCGTATATGTGTTTTTAATATTAGGATTTAACATTAGTGGGGAGATACTTTTCGGTATTATTTTGTTTGAGAAGTGACTGTTAATTTTTTTTTCTTGGCTTTACTGTCTGATATCTGTGAGGCATTTCCTGTGTAGTTGATAGCTGAGAATGCTTAGGAATGTCCTAGGAGTGACATTTCCCCTCCTGCAGCCTGACATTAGTGATTTTCAGAGGAACAATTGGATCTGGGCAGGTGATTCACAGAAAATTCAAGGAAATGGAGAATTTTCTTTTGTAAATATTCGCTTGTAACTCAGTTATGCATTAGATAAGGTCAAATGTTGTTCATTGGAGCATTGTCTATCATAAACTTATTTGAAATAACAGTTCAAGTCTAACTGAGATGACAAGGTGTAGAGCTGGATGAACACAGCAGGCCAAGCAGCATCTTCAAGAAGAAGGGTCTAGGCCCGAAACGTCAAGCTTTCCTGTTCCTATGATGCTGCTTGGCCTGCTGTGTTCATCCAGCTCCACACCTTGTTATCTCAGATTCTGCAGCATCTGCAGTTCCTACTATCTCTGAAACAAGTCTAACTGAGAATGTGATGCAACATCAATAGAGTTACAGAAATGACTGAAATTTTTACTGTTCGAAAATGAACTGAAGACACTTTGATAACAAACAATTGTTTCATCGCATTAAAGAAATGTTTGATGTGAGTTTTCAATATGTTAAGGTTAACAGTGTAAGTATAGTCGAAAAGGAGACATCCTTCCTTAGATAAGGAGACCAAAACTACACACAATACTCTATGTGTGGGCTCACCAAGGCTCTGTGTAACTGCAACAAGACATCCCTGCTCTTGTACTCAAATCTTCTCACATGTGCCAACATACTATCCACCCACTTCATCACCTGTGGCACATTCATGCTTATTTTAACAACTAATGTACAAGGATCCCCAGGCCTTGTATCACCTCCCCCTTTCCCAATCTGCCACCATTCAGATAATAATCTGCCTTCCTCTTTTTGCTCCCAAAATGGATAACCTCGCAATTATCCACATTATACTTTACCTGCCATGCATTTGCTCACTCGCTCAACTTGTTGGAATCACACTGAAGCATTTTTGCTTTCTTCTCAACACACCCTCGCACCCAGTTTTGTGTTGTCTGCAAACTTGGAGCTATTACATTTAGTTTGTTCATCTAAATCATTAATATATACTGTTCTTTAATATATACTGTGAATAGATGGGGTCCAAGCACTGATCCCTATGGGATCCCAGCAGTTACTAGCTGCCACATGGAAAATGACCCATTTGTTTCCTGTCTGCTAATCAGTTCTTTAATCATTTCAGTACATTACCTCCAAACCCAAGCTACAAACGCAAGTGAGTTATATTAAACTCGCATAATACACTGGTTTAGCATCAACTTGGGAAGTGTTTCCATTTCTGGGCATGCACCTAGCCAAGCTGCTCCAGTACAGCTACGACACTGGCATTTACAGGACCTTGTGAAAAATTGCCCTGTCTGCAAGAAGAACAGGACAAATCTAATCCAATCAATTATCACCCAATTTTCAATCATCTATAAAATGATGAGAGATGTCATTGACAGTGCTAAGAGGTGACATTGCTTTGCTCACTGATGATCAGCTTGGGTTCGGCCAAGGTCACTAGACTCCTGATCTCATTACAGCCTAGGTTTAAACATGGACAAAGCAGCTGAACGCAAGATATGAGGTAAGAATGATGGCCTTTTGCATCAAATCAGCATTTGACAGAATGTTGCATTAAGGAGCTCTGGCGAAACTGGAATCAGTGGTGTCAGGGAGAAATCGCTCCAGTGGTTAGAGTGATACCTAGCACAAAGGAATATGGTTGTAGTTTTTGGAGGCCAATCATCTCTGTTCCAGAACATCACTGAATGAATTCCTTATGGTAGTGTCCCAGACATAGCCCTCTTTAGCTACTTCATCAATGAGCTTTCCTCCATCACAAGGTTGGAAGTGGGTATGTGCATTGACGATTGCTCAATGTTCAACACTGTTCATGACTCCTTAGATTTGTGTCCATATGCAGTGAGACCTAGTAGAATTGTAACCAAGTAACTTTTTCACAAGTGAAGTCACAATTTATTGTTTGAACGTTAATGGTATGTCCTTGTACTGTTTTGCTTCATTTCACTGTACTCCGCAAATCTGATACGGGTCAAAGTGCAAACATGGATGTTGAAGAAGCTTTTACATTGTTCCATTTATGGCAGGGCAAAAGTCATCCAAACCTATTCCTAATGTTTAATGAACTTTGCCTACTTTCCAGACATAAATATTCTGACGTAAGTGACAGGATAATCAATTGTAAGTTCAATAGTAACATTATGTTTATTATCCAGTATTTAAGTTGGGTAATTCTTTGCCCACTTGCCAAGCACGTGCGGTCTTAATCTTCTGTTTTACAGTAAACGTACCTTGATCTCCTATATACATCAGCAATTGATGACTGTGAAGTGTTTTGCTTGTCTGACCACGATAATTCTGCTGCTGAGGACAAGTTGCACCGAATGTCATGCTCAGGAGTGGCGTTGTGACATGCAAATCTTGTTTAGTTTGCTGGAGGTTTATAGTTAAGAACTCATAAGAGCTGATATTTGTAAGGCTAAAACCTTCTGAGTACCAAGGAAATGTTGCAGAAAGACTTTAGCAACTTGCCAATTTTGGTCTTTCATAATTAATGGAAGAAGGGATCATGGACATGTTCTGTAGTAGTTTCTGGCATTTATACAGTCTCAAACTCATGAGGTCGAGGTCTTCAGTTTCAGTATCAATGAGATCTACTTGCAGGTTGCAGGAAATACCTGTAGCATTAGTTGGTTTAGATAAATAACAATGTGTTAAACGTGAGCACATAAATGCTTGGATTGTAGTGTATGTTGCAGTCGTAATCCTGTATTTTGACGAGTAATCTCTATAATCTGGATGTTAGCAGTGTACACCAGAATGGTTTGAACCATTTGTGGCTGAGTAGGTAGATAGATTTTTGAAACTTCAGGGAACTGAGGATGATGATGAGCTGGGATAAACGAAGAGCTGAGGACTGGGGCAAATCAGCCATAATTTTGTGGAATAGTGGGGTAGGCTCAAGATCCAAATGGTCTACACCTGCTCTTGTTTTTATAATCTTATGTTTCCATGACAACCATTTTTCCAAAAAGGTACATGTGAACATGCTGGATTACAAAAGCAAAGGCTCATATTTTTGATCAAAATTCAAATAGTTGGATTGTGAAAGATGTTTGGATGCTAATGCAACAGGCTTCACATTTTGGAAGATGCATGTTCCAGGGCCTTTTTGGGATGCAGCAACTTCCTGTTTCCTTGGCTTGGTTAATGGAATCGAAGAGTTACAAGTCTTTCAGTCAGTGGTCTCCTGAACTCATTAAATGCATATTGATGACCCTCCTGCCAGATAAACAGTCCCTTTTTTTTCAGAAGTTCTCAAAGAGACGAGTCTTTCTGTTCAAAATTTGGTATGTATGACAAAAGAAAATTGAATCACCCCAAACAAGGTTAAAGATCACTTTTATCTTGTGGACCAGGCATTGTGCTAATAGCATCCACTTTGTTAGGATCTGAACTATGCCATTATCTGAATATATTGACCACATAACGCTGATCTGTTGTCCATCCAATTTTGCATTTTTGGCTATTGAACACAAGTCAGTCTCAATATGCTGCTTTCACAAGGAGTAGTAAAGATCAATTATGCATCCATTTCACTTGACCAATTACAATGATGTCAATTGTTAGGTAGATGCACCAGGACTTTCTTATTTGATCTGATTCATGCGTTGGACAGGAACTCTGCTTATGGAAACCTGAATGGTAATTGTTGATTAACAGATTGACTTTAGAATGGAGCATTAAATGTCATGAGCTCCTGAGAAGCCTTTTCAAAAGTCTAGTATACATTTTACCATCAAGTTTGGAGAAAAACTTAGTGTTTGCAAATTTTGATTTATTTCAAGTGTATGTGGGCATCATTTCAGTGCCACACTTAGATGACATAGGTTCCAAAAAACTGTATACAACCATCTGTTTTGACAATTGCTTCATTGCTCAGACCTTTGAGTATAGGAGTTGGGACATCATGTTGAGGTTGTACACGATGTTGGTGAGGCCTGTTCTGGAATACTGCGCACAGTTCCGGACACCCTGTTGTAGCAAGGATATTATTAAATTGGAGAGGGTTCAGAAAAGATTTACCAGGATGTTGCCAGGAATGGAGGGTTTGAATTATAAAGATAGGTTGGATTGGCTGGCATTTTTTTCACTCGAGTATAGGAGATTAAGGGGTGATCTTATAGAGGTTTCTAAAATCATGAGGGGCATAGATCAGGTGAATAACAAAAGTGTTTTCTGTGGGGTGGGGGAGTTCAAGTTCGGGGTCTTATTTTTAAGGGGAGAGGAGAAAGTTTTAAAAAGAACAGGAGGGGCAACGGTTTTACACAGAGTGGTTAGTGTGTGGAATGAACTGCCAGAGGAAGTGGTGGATGCGGATACAGTTACAACATTTAAAACGTATTTGGGCAGGTATATGAATAGGAAAAGTTTGGAGGGATATGGGTCCAATGCAGGCAAGTGGTACTAGTTTAGTTTGGGAACATGGTTGGTGTGGACTAATTGGATCGAAGGGTCTGTTTCCATGCTGTTTGACTCTGTAATGATCAGTACAGACTGTGACGTCTCTTTCCAACTTATCCAGTTGTACTTCATCTTACTCTAGATATAGATGCTGCACTTACATAGAGACAGTGCCAATATATGCAAATATCACATCACCTTTGAAATGTCCAAGGCTACTGGACCTATCAGGTGTAACAAATATAGGTGAGCCACAAAAGTGAAAGAATAGCTCTTGTAATCATTTATCTTCACAATTATCTTGTGGAGTTTTTAAATAGCCGGCAAGGTCAGGTCTGTACATGCTGGTGAGTCTGCAATGACTGGACTAATCGTGTCCACAATACAGAATATCTGGGATGACCACAGTGATTAGTTGTAGTGACATTAAATGTAATGGATTCCATGGATGGAACCTCTGAGCCTTTGTATGCTGTAAGATTGGCCGTAATTGCTCGAGCTATCACTTTCCACTTCTGCAGGTATACACTTTTCAGTTTGTAAAAGAGAAGCATTGAACCTTTACTGAATTATGCCCACAGTTTATATTTCCCAGGCCCCTCTAGGCATAACATAAATATTGGCCTAGGCTTCAGATGCTACTGTGCTGTCAATACAGTTTATGATATAATAGATTGTGTGATGCTGCATAGAGTGTCTGTTTACTGTGCATGTTCATGTCTGGTCATTCTCATCATCTAAATTTGTAGTTTGGCTGCTCATTTTGTTAATTTACCACTATACAATAGCTGTGGGGTTCCCCTGCAAACACTGTTTTCCTTCCTGGAACTAGAAGATGCTGTTGAAGGACACTTTGGAAATATAGCATTGCGTCCTGTGTATGATACGCACTGCTGTTTGGTGCACTTCCATTGTTTGCTGGAATATTGTAGCTACCTGCAATGGCATTCCCAGTATCCTTTGGTGTCACATGCTTCACATATGTCATAGAAAGCTGGATAGTTCCTGGGTGTATATATGAGATCACACTGTATGTTTGGTTTAGCAGATTTATTTGAATTGGCTGCTGTGTTGATGATGAAAGTGGTGCACAGAGCCTGTAAAACACAGTCTTCCCATAAGGATTACTTCATGCTTTAGCAGAACTGCAGGGCTGTAACACATGGGGGGTTGATCCAAAAGATTTCTTTGATCGGCTTTGATAAGTGGTGATAGGGATGTGAATGTGACATTTCAGAGGCAGAACTGACTGGTAGAGTGGCACACATCCTATGAAAAAAAATGTGTTTCATAACAGTTACATCAGCAGGAAAATGTCCATCAAGTCTGGCTCTGCCTTACCTGCAAACATATGAATTAAGAACAGAAGGAGGCAATTTGGCCCTGCAAGACAGCTCTGTCATTCAATAAGATCATGGCTGACCTGTTTGTGTTCTGAATTCCACATTCCCATCTACCCCCAATAACCTTTGATTCCCTTATATAACAATGATCTATTTACCTCCTTCTTAAAAAGATGCAACGATCCTGCCTTCACTACCTTAGAGTCTCGCAAGCCTCTCAGAGAAACAATAGCCCCTCAGCTTTGTCTTAAAAAGAGTGAGCTCTAATTTCAAAAGTGTGTTCCCTAAATCTGATTTCAATCTGAAGAGTAAATATCTTTTCCAGGTCCACCTTATCAAGACCATTTGGGATCTTCTAATCTTCGAATCTCCCTTCACTCTTCTAAACTCCAGTGAAAACAAGGCCAGCCTGTCCAAACCTTCTTCATAAGATAATCCACTACTTTCAGGTGTCAACCTGATAGACCTTATCCAAACTGCCTCCAATGCATCTGTGTTCTTATTTCAGTCAGGAGAACAATTCTGCATAGGGCATTTGAGACGTGTTCTCACCAAATGTTATCACCTCGGCTGATGTTATTACTGGACAAGTCAGATCCCAGATGGAAATCTGACTTGCTAGATCATATTTTGTTTATTTTGTTCTGGTTTTATCGAGGTGATCTTTAATGAAACGTAAATAAGCAATGTTGCTGTTTTAACAACAAAACAGCAAAAGTGCATAAATGAAGATAAAATGGAATAAACTAATTTATTTACATGTAAAATAAGTTTGAAGATTTTGAACATGTGGCAAAATACAATCCCATTAATCTCACAGCACTGCTTATAGTGGTCACATATCAGAGAAGGAATTATATTCTCTATTACACATAGAGTTTAATTTAGCTGTGGCTTCAATTCCCCTGTCTTGAGAATCTTATAGCCTCTTCCTTGAGCCTTCATAGAACTGTGTTTATACTTCCTTAGCTTCAAATACCCCTTCAGGGTTTTAACCAAACATTCTGGTGTGGAAATTTACACTAAATTCTTTATATTGTGGTAATCTACTGTTCTAAATGATCTGCCTTTCTCAGGAGCAACTGTTTTATACATTAACCTTCAACCAAGACTTCTGCAAACTTACCACCATGAGCTCCTACCTTATTATGTGGCACCTTGTCAAATGCCTTCTGGATATCCAAATATAGTACATCAACAGATGTCCCTTTATTCCCAGCACATTAATACTTCAAAGGATTCTAATGAATTGGTTAATAACAAAACCCTTTCTAATGTGACTCTTTCTAATTACTTTGCATTTTTCCAAATGCCTAGTTATATCCTCCTTAATGGTCAATTCAAACATCTTCTCCACTACAGACATCAAGCTAAATAGCCTATTGCTTCCTGTTTTCTGCCGCTTTTCCTTCTTGAACAGATGGGTTATATTTGCTACTTTCCAGCCTTGTCTGACTGCTTCTGTTCCTGATTGAGTGTTGATCACAGGGGACACTTTGGAGTGCCTCAATTTCAAAGGCAGCTTCACATTGGATTAGTATCTTCCTTCAGGAATTTGGTCACTGGAAAACCACAGAAAAAGGTGTCAGAACAAAATTTTTGAGCCTGCTGCAGTCTGATTAGGTGTCTTCAGAGCAGGTTTCTGACAGATTTAAAGCCCAATGTCTTTCTGTCTCCATGGAATGACAGGAGTGTTTCTCCTGACTGATAACATTGGAGTGGCTCACCAGGAAGAGATACCTCCACTCTTGCTGATGTTATATTGGTTTGAAAATACACAGAGATTACATTTAAAGGACATTGATCATTTTCTTCCGTAGCAGAAGTAGGAATATAAATAAATAGTAATCTCACTTGATAGTTCTTCTCCTGGATGATCACTGGTCTGAGCCCTCACAAGAAAGACAAGATCCAAAAAAAAATCAAAAATACATTGAATCTAAGTGAGACGTGGAGTCTTATAGTAAGTTACTGTAAATCATTATATTTCTTAGAATTTTTGCATAACCATATCACAATCATTAGTAACCATTTGGTCTGTGGACAGTATTAGAAAAGAACATCCTGTTTGTGTACTGAGCTACTAGAAATGCATTGTCTATGTGTTTCAATGGTATTTTTCAACAGATGGTCAGTTGAAGCAAACACATAGATTTAATGGTTTAAACTTAACCATTGAGGTTATTTACTGTGCCTCAGTAGTAGTCCCATTGCCTCAAATTCAGAGAATTTGAAGGTTTAAACCACACTCTAGACGCTATCTTAAACTTTCATTCCTGATATCCTGACCAACTGTACCTCCCAAACAATATTGCAAATAAACAAACTAATTACCTTGTCAAGGCGTGGGGCTGGATGAACACAGCAGGCCAAGCAGCATCATAGGAGCAGGAAAACTTGACGTTTCGGGCCTAGACCCTTCATCAGAAA
>JAHRHZ010000249.1:18104610-18190428 GCA_024137785.1 Ginglymostoma cirratum
CTGACGGTCTGAGTCTGATGGTCTCAGTTTGACTGTCTGGGTCTGACGGTCTGGGTCTGACGGTCTCGGTCTGATGGTCTGGGTCTGACAGTCTCGGTCTGACAGTCTCGGTCTGACGGTCTGGGTCTGACGGTCTCTGTCTGACGGTCTCTGTCTGACGGTCTCAGTCTGACGGTCTGGGTCTGACGGTCTCGGTCTGACGGTCTCGGTCTGATGGTCTGGGTCTGATGGTCTCATGTCTGATGGTCTCATGTCTGATGGTCTGGGTCTGATGGTCTCGGTCTGATGGTCTGAGTCTGACAGTCTGGGTCTGACGGTCTCGGTCTGATGGTCTGGGTCTGACGGTCTCGATCTGATGGTCTGGGTCTGATGGTTGGGTCTGACAGTCTAGGTCTGACGGTCTCGGTCTGATGGTCTGAGTCTGACAGTCGGCGTCTGACGGTCTCGGTCTGATGGTCTCGGTCTGACAGTCTCGGTCTGACGGTCTCGGTCTGATGGTCTTGGTCTGACAGTCTCGGTCTGACGGTCTCGGTCTGACGGTCTCGGTCTGACGGTCTCGGTCTGCTGGTTGATCTGTTGACTGTGTGACTGTCATGTTCATACCTTCCTAATCAGCAAACTGGAGCTGAGGATCTTCAGCAGTGTGTATGCTCACCTCTGGCAATGGTGTGGCAGTCTTTTTCGCTGTTTTAAGATTGTGTACAATGTGACATTATCCTGTGAATTGGGCTACTTTCGTGCCTTCCATAGGTTTGTTTATTGATTGAAATTTCAACTTGAAATCATCTTGCATATATCTGTGATGGATTTGGTTTACTTCCTTATGATTTCTTTGCTGATTTTCACTGCCTCTTTCAGCGTTTCCACCTGAGTGCGGACAGAGTGGAGGTGATAATTGGTGTTGCATTTTCCAATTTTTGATGAAGCAGCTGAGCGATTCACTGGTGAACCGTGGGCCATTGTCTCTGATGACAATGTCCCGTGAATGTCTTTGTGGCTGAATTATGCTTTTGACAATCTTAATTGTAGTTGTTATAGGTGACTGGTCCACCTTTCCCAGTAGTCAGCAAAATCGGAAAAGTAGCTGATGGCGACAGGATAATCGGAAGTGGCCTACTCCCAGTTTCATCTCAGAGCTGTCTGGCATGTCATTTATCATCAGTGTTTTTCTATCTTACTTTGCCTGGTGCTCATTGCAAGCCCTGGCTACTATGGTCTTTGATTTTGTGTTCATGTTTAATCAGTAAAGCAAATCTCTTTCCTTCCTCAGTCTGGACTCAATTCCTCAGCACCTTACATGGAAGTACTTTAGTATCTCTCCTCTCAACCCCTTAGAAATAATCATTTTACTTCCTTTGTACAACGTACCACCTTAGAATCATACGGTACAGAAGAGACCCTTCAGCCCTTCAAATCTACACAAAAACTACCTTAAATCTACACCAATCCCACTTTCCAGAATTTAGCCCATAGCCTTGAATGTCGGTAATTTTCAAGTGCTCAAGCAAGTACATTCTTTAAAATTTGGGAAGTTTCCTGCATCAACTGCCCTTGCAGGCAGTGCATTCCATACTCACACCATCCTCTGAGCGAAAATACTTTTCTTCAAGGCTCCTCTGAATGTCCTGCCTTTCACCTTAAAATTCAGACCCCTTATTATTGACCCTTCAACTAAGAAGGAGAGCTGCTTTCTATCCACCCTGTCCATGCCTCTCATAATCTTACACACCTCAATCAGGACTCCCTTCAGCCTTCTCTGCTGTAAACAGCCAGAGCTTATCCAACCTCTCTTCATACTAAACTGCCCCATCCCAGACAATATCCTGGTGAATCTCCTTTATGCCACCTTGAATGCAATCACATCCTTCATATATTCCAGTGACCAGAACTCCTGATGTGGCCTTCACACCATTCTGTACAGCTCCAACATAACCTCTCTGCTCTTATAATCTATGCCATGACTGATAAAAGCAAGTGCCCTCTGTGCCTTCTTAACTACCCTACTTACCAGTCTTTCTGCCTTCAGGGATCAGTGGACAAGCACTCTGAGATCCCTCTGTTTCTCTGAGCTTGCTGGTGTCCTGCCATTAAATGAGTACTCCCTTGTCTTGATATATTTTCCAAAGTGCATCACCTTATGCTTTTCAGGGTTAAACTCCATCTGCCACTGATCTGCCCACCTAGGTTGATGACTTGCATGTTGAGCTGTTGCTTCATGTTGGATCTGGAAGATTTCACGCTGTAGTAGCATCTTGTACATTCCTCATGGGGGGCGCTGCTCTTGTCAGCAAGTCTGCAATGTCGATGTGCTTCATTTCCTTTTATGTCCTATCCAGATGAATTCTTTATAATTGGAATAGCAACCCTTGAGGATGCTTTGGAGCAGTCAGCCGTGGTTTTGAGGAAGATGACTTGTGGTTGGATTTGATAGTCATTTTAACTTTTCCAAGTAGGGATGGATGAAAATGTTCATAAACAAAGACAATGACCAGGAACTCCTCTTCAATGTGAGAGTAGGGCAATTTTCTTCGTGTTAATGTCCCAGATTCAAATGCATCCAGTTGCACTTACTGATTTGGGGTTTCTCCTCGTGTCACATTGCAGGCGACTATATCATTTAAACAGGAGTAATCAGCTCTAGCGTCAACAGCACTAGTTCATCAATTTTAGCGATCATTGTTTCTTTTGCCATACGCCAGTACCACTGCAAGTCCCTGGCTGTGTCTTGGCATAATCATTCACACCCCAAAGACAAATTGGGAAAGAATTTCGTCAAATAGATGTCAAACTCAAAACATTGTCGCATTGCTTTTACATCTGGCCATTGCTGATCACTGCTGCAGCTCTCAACTTTTCAGGGTCTGGTTGAAGGTCTTTTGCTGTCAGTACATGACTTGTGTACTTAACATTGGGTACCATTAATTGTAATCTTTCCTTGCTCTTCAGAGAAATTCAAGGTGAAACACTCTTTGAAACGGTCTTTCCCACACTGATAAGAATGTGGTTCATAGCTGCTCTGGCTTACTAGATGGATCTGTTGCTTCTTTTGTAATTTTGCCATTTTGCATGGAATGTTTGTCAGTTTTACTTTTATCACCTTTCATTTTGGCAGAAGTGCAGAGGGAAAAGGCTGCAACAAACACAGAGAACGCTGCAGAAGCTCAGCAGGTCTGTCAGCATCTGACGAGAGAGAGGAAAACAGAGTTAATGTTTCAAGCCTGATGTGACACTTCTTCCAAAAGCAGTGTTGAGTTACATCATGATGAAGTCAGATCATGGAACAGAGTCCTGGTGGAATAAAGCTGTATCGTGCTTCTGTGTATAGTTTGTAACTAATAAATATTAATAGTTTTCATTAGTATTCTGTTGGGTCATTGTCTATCCTTAGCTCCTTTGAGCTGCAAACAATATTCTTACAATCATCTTGTAAAAACTTGCATTTGCAACAGAGTTCCTGGCTTTCAAGTAATAGACTTATCTTCACTTTCATGTTTTCTTTACATTTCATGCTCAAACCTGCTCAATGTGTCAATTTTGACTGCACTCAGGTGCTGCAGTGCAAGTGGGCTGTCTCCCCTAAATGCTTCTGTGTGGAAAAAAAAGTAGTTTGCCCAAATAGATCATGGCTGAACCAATGTTAAATACTACAATGTTCAAAATGAATCAGAAACTAACTGTGATCTCCCTTGCCCAACCATTAGCAATTTACTCTTGGCATTTCCCACTTCCTTTCCCAGCTCATACAGCCAGGTGCAAACTATTGTCCTCACACCTTCAAACTTCAGATCTCAACCTGAAACATTTCTCTCCACAGATACTGCCTGACCTGCTGAGCATTGCCAACATTTTGTACCTGTTCTATTGAAAGTACAGCTGGAAGCGGTATTACTTCTATTACACTATATAGAAGGTATAGAACAATACAGTGCAGAACAGGCCCTTCGGCCCTCGATGTTGCGCCGACCTGTGAACTAATCTAAGCCCATCCCCCTACACTATCCCATCATCATCCATATGCTTATCCAAGGACTGTTTAAATGCCCCTAATGTGGCTGAGTTAACTACATTGGCAGGCAGGGCATTCCACGCCCTTACCACTCTCTGAGTAAAGAACCTGCCTCTGACATCTGTCTTAAATCTATCACCCCTCAATTTGCAGCTATGCCCCCTCGTACTAGCCGACGTCATCATCCTTGGAAAAA
Source organism: Ginglymostoma cirratum (assembly GCA_024137785.1). Taxonomy (NCBI): domain Eukaryota; kingdom Metazoa; phylum Chordata; class Chondrichthyes; order Orectolobiformes; family Ginglymostomatidae; genus Ginglymostoma; species Ginglymostoma cirratum. The sequence continues at coordinate 18,108,813 of JAHRHZ010000249.1, forward strand.
GACTCTCACTGTCCACCCTATCTAATCCTCTGATCATTTTGTATGTCTCTATTAAATCCCCTCTTAGCCTTCTTCTCTCCAATGAGAACAGACCCAAGTCCCTCAGTCTTTCCTCATAAGACCTTCGCTCCAGACCAGGCAACATCCTGGTAAATCTCCTCTGCACCTTTTCCAATGCTTCCACATCCTTCCTGTAATGGGGCGACCAGAACTGTACGCAATATTCCAAGTGAGGCCGCACTAGCGTTTTGTACAGTTGCAGCATGACATCACAGCTCCGGAACTCAATCCCTTCATCAGGGTTTAGGCCCGAAACGTCAAGTTTTCCTGCTCCTATGATGCTGCTTGACCTGCTGTGTTCATCCAGCCCCACGCTTGTTATCTCGGATTCTCCAGCGTCTGCAGTACCTTTTATCTCTGTGTATATATATGTGTATATATATACTTCTATTACACTATATATAAGTGGCAGGGAATTATTACAGTTTTATTATAGTACTTCTGTAGTGCACAATCTATTGAAAGACCTCTCTTTTACACCACCTTTATGGCAATAAATGTGAACTTAGATGGAGTTATGACATTAACAAGGTGCATCATCCTTCATCCAGACAAAACCATTTGCCCCCTTACCAAGGGAGCTGATTGAAATTTTTAATTGTTGTTGTCTTTTTTATCTGGAATTCTCCTTATGGGGCTCACTAGTCCATGCAGAATCTGTTACACCTCTCTCTCGAGCTATACTAGTCTTCAAACCGAGAGCGGGTCCCGTGTCGACAAGGTTTAAGGTGTTCTGGCTCCACCCTTTTCATTGTCTAAACCGAGAAACTGAGTTCATTATTATAAATTAATACGATAAACATGATGCCCAGAAAAATTTCTACTCTCATATTAACAGAGATGATGAAGTATGAAAACAGCTGATGGCGGGTACAAGAAATGAAAAAAATCACAAATCCTCTACCAGAATTAAAATAATTCACTGTAAACTGCCTGACCTTTGCTCTCGTGGTTTACAACAGCCTTTCAATTATTCGCGTTACCATTATTCTAATAAGTGAGGGAATTGTCTGTTAGTCTCTGTTATCTACACTCACAAAATTGCCTATTCTGAATTGACCTTGGCTGTATGTTATAGTTTTAATGTATGGATTTACTTACCCATATTAACATTGAATCACCTCAAAATTACATTAGAAAATTGTTTTATTGCAGGGCTGTGTTCCACTCATTCAATGACTCCCTAAGGCCTCGAAGGAGCCTTCTGTTGCTCTCAACAAACTTGCTCAAACACCAATTAAAATTTATGGATATTACCCAAGGGTAGAATCGACATGTCTGCTTGTAAGACTGCATGTCCTTAAAGTAGATACAGCAGCACTGTAGTGAATGACTTGGTTAATACTGGTTTTCAGATACATTGAGATTACTCCAAGGGCCAAATTTGATAAAACAAAATGCTATATTTTTAAGTTAAGAAATGTAGCTAAAGGATGTAAGCCCATTCTGTAAGATAGCACCAAGGCTGAAGTGAGGACTGAAGCCAATGTAAATCAGGTGCAATTGTTTCCTAATGCCAATTTTAAAAGTTGTGTTGCAGGAGGAGGAAGGTGAAGTTGAAAGAGGTAAAAGAGAACCAGCCTCGAGATTCTGGAGAGCACCGAGGCATAATAGAAACCCAAGCAAAAAATTTTGGTTTCAACACAATAAGGATGGGAGAGTATGTGAGCGAATATATATTAGGCGATGGAGGAAGTAGACGGAAAGTTCAGTGAATCATTGATCAAAGTGATAATATTAACTGATTATATTAATTAATATTAACAAAGTGATAATATTAGTGCCATGGAGGTCAAAGATTTGAAGTGAAAAGAGGGTTATTTCAAGGCCAATTTATTTCTACTTATAATCAGTGTCATCAATATTAGGGAGAGGTTAGAAGAGCCTCTCAGATATGAATGAACTTTGGGCATTTTGAAGAATTTTTTTTGAGCACGTTTGTAGATTTTGACATTGGTGAGAAACAGCACATTTGTGATACTGTCATATACAATGGCCATATCAAAGACAAGACAGAGACTATTCAAACGTTGCTGCTACCACAGGTTTTGTGCAAAGACCACTTTCTTTCAGAACAAGCCATGCCACAATGTCCTGGGGCTATCAATGATCAGGATATTGGCACTAGCTGGATCCGGTCACCTCCAGAGGTGACTCTTTCAACTGCATTCTCACCACACTGAGTTAGCACACCGTTGACTGTGATACAGACCACTCCCTGGTGTGAATCAAGGTTAGGAAGCAGCCTTTGAAGGTTTTTCATTCAAAACAAAGGTGTTGTACTCTTATTAATATCAGCCATACTGCATATCCAGGTAGGAACTAACAGTTTCTCAGCTTGATCGAACAGTCATTGTCTGGCATTCTCACATGGAGTGCAAAGACAAAATGGAACATTCTTCGACAACACCATCTACAATAATGCTTCCAGCAAATGGTAAGCTGGGTTTGAAAAATGCTGCATGGTTAAAGGCTAACACCACTTGTAAGGACCTGAAATTGAAGCCAAGTCCCACAGTCATTAAACTACAAGAGAGATCCAAATCAGGAGACTTTGAATGCACTAAAAGCTGCTCAAATTAAAGTCCACCAGATTGCCAGATGTTGCATTAGTAATTACCAATTACAATTTTGTTGGAGAGACCAAGAACTGCTGATGCTGGAGTCATGGAGATAACACAGTGTGGAGCTGGAGGAACACAGTGAGCCAGGCAGTACCAGAGGAGCAAGAAAGTTAATGTTTCAGGTTGGGACCCTTCTTCAGAAAATTTGTTAGGACGTCCTTTAAGACAGAAGAGTAAGTAAGGAGCAAAAAGGTAACAAGGTCCATCAGTATAGAATAGTGCTCCATTGAAAAACAAAGGCAAAGGTTATCATCATCAACATCAAAAAACAATTGGAGAGATGGCCGGAATAATGTCATGATTGTACTCCAGAGAGAATATTGTCACTGAGGAAGCTCTACACTGTAGAAAGCTGAAATAGAATATAAAGTGCAGGAAAACCTTAGGAGGTGTGGCAGCCCCAAGGAGAGAGAAACAGAGTTAGTGGGCAGAATCTTATAGATGCCTTGAATGACATGGACTGTGGTGGTGAAATGTGCCAGAATCCTGTGATAAGTCCGATGAGGCCAATCTTGATATTAGGAACAATTCATTGCATCGTTTAACAAAGTTCTGGGTGTTGAGGCAAGATTCTCAATAGGGATCAGCAAGTTGCATAATCAAGGGTATTAGTGCATGTTAAAGGCCCCTTCTTAACCGTTCAACAAACAGCAGCAGTGACTGAGGAGGATTCTGGGAGAAGTAGGCTTGCTCAACACAACTCAGAAGGGCATTGCAGAGGACCCAGGTGCCCAACAGGAGGAACAGCATCCGACAGAGGACAGTAGTGAAAAGTGACTGAGCAGGATTCACAGAGGACCCAGTGTCCAAGAATGGTGGAGTCCTAAACATTATATTTACGGTTTGTGTTTTCCTCCCTCCCTAGTCACCTCCTTGAACCAAGAAAAGGCCAGTTTGACCAGTAAAGATGGCAGAGTCTCCAAGAAAGATGTGTGTGGCATGTAAGATGTGGGAGGTTCTGGATCCATAAGACATCCAGAGCAGTCACATCTGCATGAAGTGCCAGAAGGTAGCAGCCCTTGAACAACATGTAGCTGATTTGGAGCAATGACTCTCGCCTCAGCGCACCATATAAGAAGGAGGAAAACTTTTTTTTCTTCATTCATTAACGGGATGAGGGTGTCGCTGGCTAGGCAGCATTTATTGCCCATCCCTAGTTGCCCAGAGGGCAGTTCAGAGTCAATCCCACATTGCTGTGGGTCTGGAATCGCATGGATGCCAGAGCGGGTAAGGATGGTAGTTTGCTTCCCTAAAGGACATTAGTGGACCAGATGAGTTTTTCTGACAATTGACAATGGATTCATGGAAATCATTAGATTCTTAATTCCAGATAATTTATTGAATTCAATTCTTCCATCTGCCATGGCAGGATTTGAACCCGGGTCGCCAGAATATTATCTGGGTCTCTGGATTAAAAGCATAGCGATAATCACAAACCATCGCCTCCCCATCATCGTCTGGAACAGTTGTACATGAAAGTGGTCACTTCACATCTTGATAGGCAGGCAAGGAACAGTATAAAGATCGCAGCTGAATGGGTGACAATTCTTCAATTGGAAAGTAGACAGCAGATCCAGGAAACCCAGGACTCCTTGCAGCTCTCCAACAGGTATGAAATTATTTGCCTGTTTAGTGAAAAACATAACTGAGTTGGGGTTGGATGAGGTAGGCCACTTTGAGTAAAGACATAGAGGCTGGTAGGCCGACTAGGTGGATGGTAGTAATGGGTAACTCAATAGTTTGAGGGATAGACAGGTTAGCTTGCAGGTGAGATATTGAGTGCTGTTTGGTCTATTGTCTCCCAGGGCAATGATTCGGGACACAATGGAACAGCTGGATAAATTTCTGGAAAGGGAGAAAGAGCAACCAGTGGTTGTGGTTCATGTGGGAATGAATTATAGCGGGGGAGCTCATATAGGATCATCTTCAGGAGTTGGGGAGTGGGTTGAAACACAGGGCAGTAATCTCAGAAATACTCCCTGTGCCACGAGTTTCACATTTTGGACCAGGGATGTAAATGTGTGGCTTGAGAAGTGGTGTAGAAGGAAGGAGTTTAGATTTCTGGGACATAGGGGTCACCTTTGGGAAAAGAGAAAGCCATTCATAAGAGACGGCTTCACTGGAACAGAATTGGAACTCATCTCTGAGCTGAGAGAGTAACTAGTGTAGTGGGGGTGGATTTAAACTTGTAAGATGGGGGAGTGGGTTGACGAATGGGACTACTTTTAGAAGTGCAGCCTGAGTGTTGACAGTGAACAAATAAATGATTGCCTCCCAATGGTCAAGAAAGAGATAAGGGCAGGGTTAAATTGTATGTATATAAATGCATGGAGTATTGTGAACAAAATTGGGGAACCGGAAACAGAAATTGCTCTGGGGGAATATGATGTAGTATTGACAGAAATGTGGCTCAAGCCAGAACAGGATTGGATACTTAACATCCTTGGTTATAAGGTTTTTATTGGAAACAGGTTGGCTATAGAAAAGAGGTGGTCAAAAGCAGTCTTGGTCAAAAATAGTATCATTGCCCTTGAATGAGATGCATTTCCTGAATTAGAATCTTTATGGCTGGAGGACAGAAATGGGAAGGGTGTGGTGACCTTGTTGGATATTTATTATAGACCTCCATTTATTGGGGAGGGAGTAGAAAAGAGTATTTGTATGCAGATTATAGAAACCTGCAGGACAAGCAGGGTTGAAATAGTTGATGATTTTAATTACCCTATAGTAGACTGTGAAATGGAGAGTATGGGGCATTGAATGAGAGAGATTGCTGCAATGTAGCCTGGAGAATTTATAGTAGGCAGTGAATTTATAGTCCTACAATGGAGGAAGCTAGGCAGGATTTCATCCTTGGAAATAAAACAGGCAAATTGAAGAATCTCATTGTGGGGGAGCATTTGGGAAATAGCGATCATAATATATAGTTCAATATTAATTCGGAAAAGGATAAAAATCAGTCAAGGATTAAGACCCCAGACTGGAAAAGGGCAGAGTTTCGAACTCTGGAAGTTATACTGGTGCAAATTGATTGGAAATGCATTTTGATGTATGAAACAGTAGGTGAAAATTGAGAAACTTGCAAAAGAGAGTTAAATAGGCTTCAAACTAGGTGCATACCCATGAGAAATAGATACAGGGTATCCAAAGATAGAGTACCTTGCATGGCCAGGGTAATTGATGAGAAAATGAGGAAGAGAAAGGAGACATATGATACATATCAGAATAATAATAGCAAAAGAAATCAGGTTGAGTGTCACAAATGCAGGCAAGAGGCTAAGGCTAGAGCAAGGAAGGCTAAGAGGAATCATGATCAAAGGATGATAGGCTGCAGTAAAACAAATTGTGAAATGTTCTCCAAACATTTTATGAATAAAACATTAATGAAAGATGGCATGGGTCTGGAAGGAGCAAACAGGATAAACTGCTCACTGTAGTGAACAGTATGACAGAGGAACTAAGGGGGTGCTTTGCTTGTGTTTTTGCTAAATTAGAAAATGGTGACAGTGACCTAGTTGAAAATGTGGGTGTTGAGTGACTGAGCAACATAGTGATAGATAAAGAAGAGATGCTAAAAAGGCTGGCAGCATTTCAGGTAGAGAAATTGCCAGGCCCAGATGGGATGTATACTAGATTGCTGAAAGACATAAGCGACCAAATTGTGGAGCCGTTGACAGAAATTTTCCAGGCGTCTCTGAGTAAGGATTAGTCCCAGGGGACTGGAGGGCTGCAAATGTGATACTGTTTAAGAAAGGAACAAAGGATGACTCAGGAAGCTACAGATAATGTCAGCTTGACATCAATGCTGGGAAAAATGATGGAGGCCATAATATGGGATAAGATAAATATACACTTGGAGAAAAATAACTTAATACTAAATAGTTGACATGGTTTTGTCAAAGGCGGCTCATGTTTGACAAAATTGATTTAATTCTTTGACGAGGTGCGTCAGATTGTGTTGAAAGTAGTGCTGTGGATGTTGTGTATTTGGACTTTCAGAAAGTATTTGATATGGTACCACGTGGCAGGTTGGTTAGCAAATTAAAAATATTCAGGCTTAATGTGCCCTTGGCAGCATGAATTAGAAGTTAGGTAAAGGATAGGAAACAGATTATAGGTATAGATGGGCACCTGGCATGGAATGCCCTGCCAGCAACAGTAGTAGACTCGCCAACTTTAAGGGCATTTAAATGGTCATTGGATAAACATATGGATGATAATGGAATAGTGTAGGTTAGATGAGCTTCAGATTGGTTTCACAGGTCGGTGCAACATCGAGGGCCGAAGGGCCTGTACTGCGCTGTAATGTTCTATGTTCTATGTTCTAAGTTGAAAGTGATGTTCCCCAGGGATTGGTGTTGGGACCATTGTCTTTTCTGATTTGCAGATGGTTGTCGAGAGCAAAATATCAAAATTTGCAGGTCATACTAAGTTAGGGAGAATGGTGAATTGTGAGGGTAATGCTGCCTGACTTCAGACATTGACAAGTTTGCTAAATGAGCAGACACCTGGCTGATGAATTTCAATGCCGTGAAATTTGAGATGATGCATATTGGTAGCAGAAACACAGAGAGACTATACAGGTTCAATGGTACAGCTTTAAGGGGAATACAGGAGCAGAGGGACCTTTGGGTTCATGTGCATGATTTTCTGAAGGTGCGCAGGCAAGCTGAAACAGTTGTTAAGAAAGCTTATAGGATTCTTGGGTTTATAAATAGAGGCATAGAGTATAAAAGCTAGGGATTGATGTGCTGCCTCAACAAATCATTGGTCAGACCACATTTGGAGTATTTTGTGCACTTTGGGGCACATTAGTTGGGAAGAATGTTAAAGCCCTGGAGAGAGTGCAAAGGAGATTTACTGGAATGAGGGATTCAGGTACAAAGAAAGATTAGAGAAATTGGGCTTGTTTTCCTTGGAGCAGAGAAAATTAAAAGATGACCTGATTGAAGTGTTCAAAATTATGAACAATTTTGACAGAGTAAAGAAAGAAATTCTGCTTCCAATAGTTGGTATGTCAGTAACTAGGGGTCACAATTTTAATCATAGAATCCCTACAGTGTGGGAACAGGCACTTTGGCTCAACAAGTCCACACTGACCCTCAGAGCATTCCACCCAGACCCATCTCCCTATAACCCACCTAATCTACACATCCCTGAACACTATGGGCAATCCACCTAGCCTGCACATCTTTGGACTGTGGGACAAAACCAGAGCATCCAGAGGAAACCCATGCAGACGTGGAGAGAATGTGCGAACTCCACACAGACAGTCACCCAAGGGTGGAATTGAGCCCCAGGTTGCTGGAGCTGTGAGGCAGCAGTGCTAACCACTCAGCCACCATGCCACTCAGTTGAGATTATCAGTAATAGGTCTAGGAGTGAGACTAGGAGAAACTTCTATACTCAGAGAGTTGTGAGGAATTGGAATGTGCTGTCTGGGAGAGTGGTGGAGGCAGATTCCATACAAGGTTTCAAAAGACAGCTGGATATCTAGTTGAAAGGTATGAAGTTAGAGTACTACAGAGATAGGGCTGGAGAATGGGACTAGCTGGGTAGCTCTTTCAGGATCCGGTACAGGCAAGAAGGTTTGAATGGCGTCCTTCGGTATTATAAAATTCTATGGACTTACGAGGATTGGAGAGGGGTTGGCAGGGTTGAGGTGAAGTGCCCAGCCACCTTGAGAATGTCCTGTGTGGAGTTTTCTGAGGAGCCTCTGTATGTGGTTCATCCACCAGCTGGGTGCCCTGTGGCACTGTCCCCATCTCTGAGTGAGGAAGTGGTGCCTGCAGAGTATGTCAGGTTTGACCTCTGTCACTATCCCTTCGGTCCTGAAGACCAACGGCTGGGGTGATGGAGTACAGATGTGTGCGCTGACCCAGCAGCCCCTGAAGGTGCTGGGCATGGGTTTCCATGGCAGCTGCCAACCTGCCCATGGAGACAGTCAGGCAATCACATGCTTGAGGCAGTTGAGTCTCCATGATGGAGGTTCTCTCCTGCAGCCTCTGAGAAATGACTATCATTGCCTCTGACATACCTGTCCCTGCCCATGCAAGTGCTTGGTCTCTATCAGACCTCTGAATGCTAGTGGCCTGGGCTGTTCCTTCGCAGCCAGTTGCAGTGAGATGCTCAGCAACCTGTACTCCCAAACTTTCTAAATGTGATGTTTCCAGCAAGGTGTTAGTATCTTGAGTTGGTTGGGCTGCAGAAATCTGTCTTTCTGAAGAATGCAGAGATTTGGATAAGGACATTTTCATGATGACAACCTGTAACTAGTGGACTGCCATAGGGATCAGTGCTGGGGCCATACTTATCTATAGTACATATTTAAGGACTTAAAGTGGATATTCTGTAGCCAAGTTTGCAAATAACACAAAAATGCATGAGAAGGTAAGTAGTGAGAATGACTCAAATCGTCTGGAGAAGGATATAGACAGGTTAAGCGAGTGGGCAATAACTTGGTAGGAGGAATATAACATAAATGTGAGGTTCTGCACTTTGCCAGGAAGACTAGAAGAGCTGAGTGTTATTTAAATTGAGAATGATTGCAGGATGCTGCAGGACAGAGGGATTTGGGAGTCCTCATGCATAAATCACAAAAAAAGGCTAGCATCCAAGTTCAGCAAATTACAGGGAAGGCAAATATAAACTGTTACCCAACAACCACAGTGCATTCTAACTGCTGAGAGAGATAGCAGAATCCAGAAAGGAGATTGAGGCCAAGAACTTTGAGGTTACTTTAGGAAGCAAAAAAAAGATCTCAGAAGTGATCCTGGGCTAGATTTGCAACTTCATTTTCTGGGCAGTAATGTGCCCAGCGTGCATTACTCTTCCGCTATGGAGTCTAGCTTCTCTAATGGTGACCATTCTACCCAACCAGGTTAGCACCCTGACAGTGGAGAGAAAAGGAGGAAATGATAACTGATAACTGGAATATCCTATTACTAGCTTAATGAGCAAAACATTATACGATAAGAATTAATAAACCCTTCACTTATGAGGCTATGCATTCTGACTCCGATGAAGGGTTTAGGCCTGAAACGTCAAGTTTTCCTGCTCCTATGATGCTACTTGACCTGCTGTGTTCATCCAGCCCCATGCTTGTTATCTCGGATTCTCCAGCATCTGCAGTACCTTTTATCTCTGACTCCTGAGTGAACCTTTTCAAAATATCTTCAGTGATTTTATAGTACATTTACTGTTGTGAGCTATTTATAAATTGTGAGACAATGCTATTTCATTATTGTCAAAGGCATATGGAAAATAATATACAGATGTAGAGTCTCTGGTGGTTTCCTGCTTTTAATCTGCTTGGATTTACATATTGTAGCCATAACATAATTAGAGAAGTTGCTTAAGGAAATGAAAATAAAAATGCAAGTTTAATTTTTGTGTACTGTAGAGGCTATGAGGATAATTTCAAATTAACCTGCCCGATGGGCCATTAAGTGAATGCCTGATTGATTTGTTTTACTCACCATCAGCTTCATTGTTGAGTAAAACTCGGCAGCTGTAAGTACAGTGACCGACACCATCCCCTTTTGGTTAAAACCAGCTCACCTTCTGTCGAACTAGCTCACATTAGCCATTTTTGCCAGTGCCAGGTTTACACCTGCAACTCTCTCTCCTTCAATGGCAACACACGATGAGAACATTAGATCCTCTACATGGTGTGACTGTGCAAAGAACCCATGAGTTTCTGCACAAGTCATGCATTCCATTTTGGTTTACCACACGAGGTTAAAACAAAAGGATCCTGGTGCTGAAAGGAACAAACTGTGTACAGCAGCAACAAAAAGACACTCCTGGTATTTATTATTGAAGTCTGTCTCAAGGAGCTTATAGAGGCTTATTAGGTCATGAGGCACATAGATAGGGTAAATAGACAACGTCTTTTCCCAATGGTGGGAGAGTCCAAAACTAGAGGGCATAGGTTTAAGATGAGAGGGGAGAGATTTAAAAGGAACCTAAGGGGCAACTGTGTGTATGGAATGAGCTGCAAGAGGAGGTGGTGGAGGCTGGTACAACTACAACATTTAAAAGGCATCTGGATGGGTATATGAATAGGAAGGGTTTAGAATGATATGGACCAAATGCTGGCAAATGGGACTCGACTTATATAGGATATTTGCTCGGCAGGGACGAGTTGGACTGAAGTGTGTGTTTCTGTGTTGTATATCTCTATGACTCTATGAGCTTGATTTCATTGCCTCTTTCCATCTTCAAATAATAGCGATTCCCTTTTAAAGTGCCACTGTTGCCCCCACTGGCAGTAATGAGCTTATGTATCATCCTTACAAAATTGTTTCCATGGGCACGTGGAAGAACTATCGTAAAGGAGGGAATGGCCGTGAGTAAAAAGGCTGGGTAGGCTTTCCTTTTAAAAACTTATTCTACATGCAGTGGACAGCAGGACTAAAGGTGACAACATGAAAGTAGGTTATTTAGTCCACTAAGTCCTGCTAGCTGTTTACCGTCTAAGCAATCAAAAAGTCCCCATTACATTTACCCTCTATGCCTTCATTCCTATTCTTCCCTACTTCCTTCATCCATTCTTCCAAACTAAACCCAATTGTTGATATGTTTCTGGAGTGATCGTAATGAAGTGAGCCCGGTGGAACTCATAGAATATGAGTTTCCTAATTGGGGCCATTAATCTGGTCCAATCAGGGAGCCCTGGCTGACAGATATAAACAGGAGAGTCAAAGGTTCTGTTTACTCTGAGAGCTGGCACTGAGGGAGTTCGATCAATATCAAGGATACCCCATTTGTTGAACAAATAAAGAGTGACTTGGTGACGGGATACCAGCCTCCGTGGAGTTATTTCAGTCTCCTTCAACCCAACCCTGGTAGACCTATAGCACAGCCTCACAACTCTCTACAGTTCTCTTCTTCCATGTCCTAAATCTCATGCCATTTCCAACTGAATCAGATACATTTGCGAATAATAACTTGATGAATGGAGGCACCCTTTTGGAAATAAAATCAACGAGGCAGTGAATGCCATCCACAGATGCAATTCATTTTTCACTGGACTGGTATTCAGGCAAAGCAGTTCAGGGAGAATCCAATAAACACACAGGTTTCCAGCTGAGCTTTATCCTGTGCACTCTGTTGAACTGACTGTAGAGCTTCTGTTCATAATGAGAAGAGTGTAAAAAGCCTATGTAGTACTACCATGCATCTTTCAAATGATTACAAACTGAGACTGCAGAGAGTGGATCCAAATGTTATTCTAAATTAATCCAATCTCTCTCAGATGCGTTTAATTAGTTGGCAATTTTGTGTGCATTTTGAAAATAGCTTCCACCATTTCAAAACTAATTCAGATTTTTCGAACCTCACAGGCAAGGCAAAGACTGCCAAAGAATGCTCTATGATGCAAAGTAATAACATTGTAAATACATTACAATTAATTCTGCTGCATGTAAGACTTGGAAACAAATTTAAAAAGCCAAAGTACATCTGCCATCGATCTTGGAACCCTTTCCCAAATGCTCGTAAAACCTATCAGAATATGGACATATAAGACAAAATTTTATTGAAACAGCCCCATGTCATGCAACAGTCAGAGAGGAGTACTGGCTGACCTACACATTGCTCTTTGACACAACATTAACCACGGGAGTGGAAAGGGGGCCTGGAAAGGCTGCTCCCTGGGCCTCTAACTCTTAGCTGGTGGACCTTCTGCAGAATCTGACAGTTCCTAGTGCGTGAAGAACAGGCCAGTCTTTCACTTTAAGCAGGCATGTCTAGACCTGAACCTATCTCCATAGAATCCCTACAGTGTGGAAACAGGCCCTTCAGCCCAACAAGTCCACACTAACCCTCACAGCATTCCACCCAGACCCATCCCCCTATAACCCTGAAAACTATGGGCAATTTAGCATGGCCAATCCACCTAGCCTGCACAACTTTGGACTGTGGGAGGAAACCAGAGCACCCAGAGGAAACCCATGCAGACACAGGGAGAATATGCAAACTACACACAGACAGGTGCCTGAGGCTGGAATTGAACCTGGGTCCCTGGTGCTGTGAGGCAGCAGTGCTAACCACTGAGCCACTGTGCCGCCCCGTCAGTCAGTCTCCTCCTGGCTTAAAATTGCACCCATTAGGTGCTTTAGATACATAATATTTTAACAAGGAAGAATGTTTATCTGCACTCCTAGTTTGAAGATGATGCCAAAATTGGAGGTGTAATGGACAGCAAGGAAGGTCACCTCAGACAACAATGGGATTTTGATCAGATGGGCCAACGGGCTGAGCAGTGGCAGATGGAATTTAATTTAGATAAATGTGAGGTGCTGCATTTTTGAAAGGCAGATCAGGGCAGGACTTATACACTTAGTTGTAAGTTCCTGGTTGGATGTTGTTGAACAAAGAGACCTTGGGGTGCAGGTTCATAGTTTCTTGAAAGTGGAGTCGCAGGTAGACAATGTAGTGAAGAAGACGTTTGGTTTGCCTGCCTTTATTGGTCAGAGCATTGAGAAAAGGAGTTGGAAGGTCATGTCGCAGCTGTACAAGACAGTTTTGGAATACTGCATTCAATTTTGGTCTTCTTAATGTAGGAAAAATGTTGCTAAACTTGAAAGGTTCAGAAAAGATTCACAAGGATGTAACCAGGATTAGAGTTATACTGAAAAGCTGGGGCATCAGTGGCTGAGAGGTGGCCGTGTAGAAATTCGTGAAATCATGTGGGCATGGAAAGGGTGAATAGTTAAAATACCCTTTTCCCCAGGGTAGGGAAATCCAAAACTAGAGGGCATAGCTTTAAGGTGAGGAGGAAAAGATCTAAAAGGGACCTAAGGGGCAATCTTTTTGCACAGAGGGTGGTGCGCCTATGGAACGAGTTGCCAGAGGAAATGGTGGAGGCTTGTGCAATTACAACATTTAACATGCATCTGGATGGGTATGAATAGGAAGGGTTTAGAAGGACATGGGCCAACTACTGGCAAATGGGACTAGATTAATTTCGGGTATCTGGTCAGCATGGACAAATTGGATTGAAGAGTCTGTTTCCATGCCATACATCTCTATGGCTCTATGATTCTTTGATTCTCCATCTTCCCTTTTTCCTGAAACCTCATAGACTGTGATAGCTGTTGTTGTCAAAAGAAGCTAAATCCAAAATATACATTGTGCACTGGTGCACAGATAGCTCACTATTCTGCCTTGGAAATATATCGCCTGTTCCTTCAGTGGTCACTGGATCAAAATTATGAAACTCCCTCTCAGCAGCATTTTGGTCTACCTACAGCACATAGACTGCAATGGTTCAAAAAGGCAGCTCACCGCCGCCTTTTCAAAGATATCTAACAGTGGGCAGTACAGACTGACCCAGCCAGTGACACTCACATCCCAAGATGGGTTTCAGATGTAACTTCTAGCCGCAGCCATGTGGAGGAGACATCCAGAATGATGTATCCCACAACTGAGCTGCCCAGCGACAGAAGGCTATAACTGGAGCAGTTAAGCATCTTCATACTAATAGAAGGATCCATTTAATTTTACTTCATTTTAGCTTTTCTAATCTTCCATTATACAGAAACAGAAACAGACATTGCTGGAAAAGCTCAGCAGGTCTGGCAGCATCTGTGAAGAGAAATCAGAGTTAACATTTCGGGTCTGGTGACCCTTCCTCAGAACTGATGGTAGCTAGGAAAATGTTGGTTTATATGCAGAAGATAGGAGGAGGGGGAGCGGGGCCAGGAGTAAAGGATAGGTGAGGATAAAGCCCAAAGACAGAAAAGAACAGTTGAACAGACAAAGGAGTTGATAACAATCTAGTTAGGAGGGTGAATAGCTGTTAATGGAGACTGTTAGTGACTAACAATAGGTAGTGTAATGGCCGGCTATGTGATAACAAGGCTGGTGTGTGGGGTAGGGGACTGGGACATGTTTAGGCCCTAAAGTTATTGAACTCAATAATGAGTCTGGAGGGCTGCAGGGTCCCCAAGTGGAAAATGAGATGTTGTTCTTCCAACTTGCATTGGGCTTTGCTGAAACACTGCAGCAAGCCTGAGGCAGAGATGTCGGCCAGGGAGCAGGGTGATGTGTTAAAGTGACAGGCAACAGGTAGTTCAGAGTTTTTTTTATGCGAACAGAACGTAGATGTTCTGCGAAGTGGTCACCCAATTTACTCTTCGTCTCCCCAGTGTAGAGGAGACCACATTGCGAGCAGCAAATGCAGTAGACTAGATTGTGAGAAGTGCAGGTAAATCACTCCTTCACCTGGAAGGTATGTTTGGGCCCTTGGATACTGGGGATGGAGGAGGTAAATGGGTAGATGTTACACCTTCTGCAGCTGCAAGGAAAGGTGCTGTGGGGTGGTGGAGGTGGTGGGTGTTGGGAGTGAAGGAGAGTGGATCAGGGTGTTCTGGAGGGAACGGTCCCTACAGAAGGCGGACAAGAGAGGGGAGGGGAATATGTGTCTGGTAGTGGCATCTTGCTGAAGGTGGTGAAAATGTCATCTGATAATCTTCTGGATGTGGATGTTGGTGGGATGGTAGGTAAGGACACGGGGAACCCTATCGCTGTTGCAGGAGGGAAGAGAGGGGGTGAGGGCGGAAGTGCGGGAGATGGGTCAGACACGATTGAGGGCCTTGTTCAACAACGGTGCTGGGGAATCCTCGGTTGAGGAACAAGTTGGATACTTCAGAGGTTCCCTTGTTGAAGTTAGCCTCATTGGAGCATATGCGACGAAGACAGAGGAACTAGGAGAATGGAATGGAGTCTTTATAGGAAGCAGAGTGCGAGGATGTATAGTCCAGATAGCTGTCAGAGTAGGTGGATTTATTGTGGATGTTAGTGGCCAGTCTATCCCCAGAAATGGAGGCAGAAATGTCGAGGAAGAGAAGGCAGGAGTCAGAGATGGACCAGGTGAAAGTGAGGGCAGGGTGGAAATTAGAAATGAAATCGATGAACCTTTCCAATTCTGGACAAGAGAGGGAAGCAGCTTTGATAATATCATTGATACATTGGAGAAAGAGTTGTGGCTGGGGGCTGGAATAGGACTGGGATAAGGAATGTTCCGTGTAAACTATATGGATTCATTTGATGATCAAGTGCTTTGAAAGATAAAAAGAAAGGATCCAAATTGGGTAGAATAACCTTGAAACAAACAATGTCTTAATTATACAGACATGTATTGAGCTCAGTAATTGCTAGTTATGCTTTGAGCCCAGGCAAAGCTGAATTTGTTCACAGCACCTTATGTCTGTATATTGTACTTCACTCTTCTCTGAACTGTAACAAACAGTGACGTTCCTATATTTCGTATTGTAATGATCTGGAAAAGTTTGAGTTAAAATGGGTTAAGATTTTCACTGACAAAGATTGAAAATGAAGGCTGGTAGTAGACTTCCACTGAACCTGGTTATATTTCAAGTGCTAATTAGATTGTAGAAGACAATTGTGTTAACATGTCCTACAATGCAACAATTTGCATTGTGTCTTTAATAATGACAAATTGAGAAATTTATTCTTCAGAGGCTTTTGGATTGACTGAATTCTAACACGTCCATTCACCTTGGTTGGAGATCTGCATCATTACCAGTGATGGTAGGGTGAAGCCCTTAAATAGGTGGCAATTACCCCTTTACAGGTCTCAATCGGCAGTAGGGCAGAAAGGTTGTCTTCAGGCCTTCCCTCAGTGGGCTTAGTTAGGGCAGTGGCAGAATGCTGACAGGGTCCTGACCTGCCATTCTCCAGTCTAACTGAATACCCTCTACTGCCAAACTCGCCATGGTGAAGGGTATTAAAAAGGGCACCACTCCTGAAGAAAGATATATTGACCTTGGAAGGAATACAATGTAGGTTCACAAGAATGATACTTGGACTTCAGGGGTTAAGTTTTCTCTAGAATTTAGACGATTAAGGAGTGATCTGATTGAAGCCATCACGATATTAACAGGAAAAGATGGGGTAGATGAAGCTAAACTATTTCGATTGGATAGGAATTCTAGAACTAGGGGGCATAGGCTTAGAATTAGGGCTAACCTGTTCAGGAGAGATTTCAGGGAGCACTTCGAACAAAAGGGTGGTAGCTGTTTGGAACTCTCTTCCACAAAATACAAGAGAACAATGTGTCTAATTTTGCTGATGATACAAAGCCTGATGGAAATGCAAGCTGTGAGGAGGACACAGGTTGCAAAAGAAATTTGCACAGGTTAAGTGAGTGGGCAAGAAGGTGGCAAATGGAGTATAATGTTGGTAATGTGAGCTATTTCATTTTGGTCGTAAGAAGAGTAAAGCAGAATATATTTCAAAAGCTGGAAAACATGAAAGTTTTGATGGCCCGTGAGTTTACTAAGATTGCAAGCTGGCTGCAGGCCCAGAAGGAATTAGAAAGGCAAATGCCATTTTGGCTGTTACTGCAATTGTGTAAGAGAACAAGAATATAGAAGTTTTACTTCAGTTATATTATCCTTTGGGGTGAGACCACTGGGAGAAATGTTGATTTCTGTCTTTAAGGAAAGATATATTTGAGTCGCAAAAGTTCATTAGATTTGTTTCTGGGCCAAAAAGACAACAGATTCAGTAAATTTGGTCCATATTTTAATCCGTAAGACGTAGGTGTTACTGGATAAGCCAGCATTTATTGCCCATTCCTAATTGCTCACGAGAAGGTGATGATGAGGTGCTTTCTTGAGCCATTGTAGTCCATGTGGTATAGGAACACCCACTGTGCTGTTAGCAAGGTTGTTCCATTATTTTGACACAGTGATATTGAAGGAACGGCAATATATTTCCAAGTCCGGATGATGAGTGACTTGGAGGAAACTTGCAGGTAGTGGTGTTCCTATGTATCTGCTGCCCTTGTCCTTCTGGATGGTAGAGGTTGTGAGTTTGGAAGGAGCCATTGAAACAGCCTTGGTGAGTCACAGTAATGCATCTTGTAGATGGCATGAATTTGCTCTGAAATATGGAAGAATGAGTTGTGATCTCATTGAAACGTTTAAGATTCTAGAGGAGATCAACAGTGTAGACACTAAGAGGTTGTTTTCACTGGCAGGGCAATCTAGAAAAAGGTAGTACAGTTTCATGATAAGGCTGAGCAGACAATAGGAAAGGCAAATGAAATGTTGGCCTTTGTGTCAAAGAAAAGGGGAGTATAAAAGTGGAGAGGTTTTACTAAAACTATGCAAGGTACTAGTCAGATCACACCTGGAATTCTTTCAGCAATTTTGGTTCCTTTTTTAAGGAAAGGTATTCTAGCATTGGAGGCAGACCAAATAAAGTTCACTGGGCTGGTAACAGGTATTGAGGGACTGTCCCTTGGGAAGAGGTTGAGTAGGTTGAGCCTATATTCATTGGAATTTAGAAGAGTGGCAGGGTGACCTTATTGAAACACAAAAAGATTCTTAGGGAACAGGGTAGATGCGGAATGGTGGTTTCCCCTGGTGGGACAGTCCAGGGCCAGAGGGCATAATCTTAGAATAAGGGTTTGCACATTTAAAACAGAAATGAGGAGGATATTTATCATTGAGAGGTAGTGAATCTGTGGAATTCTTTACCACAGAGGGCTGTCAGAGTTGGGTCCTTACATGCATTCAAGGCTGAGACAAACAGAATTTAATCAGTCAGAGAATCCAGGATTATTGGCAAAAGGCTGGAAAGTTGAGCTGAGGATTATTAGATCAACCATGATCTCATTGACTCAGTTGGCTGAATAGATTACTTTTGCTCCAATGTCTATGGTCTTATAATAGTAGGACTATTTAGGCCTGAAATGAGGAGTAACCTCGTCACCCAAAGACTTGTTAATCTTGGAATTGTCTTTACCAGAGAACATAAGTATTTGAAGCTTGAGATTGATAGATTTTTGTTCTCACGTCTGGGTATCAAGGGAAATGGTAATGGAAGAAAAGTAGATATGAAACTCAACAGCAGCCATATTGAACATAGTGAAAGATGCAGGAGGTTTGACAAGTGGTATGCCCTTCCTTCGCCCTTCCCTTCGTCCCTGTCTCTCTCTCTCTCTCTCTCAGCATGATACTGAACAAAACACTGTTTCGTCTTTGATGCCCTTCCCCTATCAAGAGAGACAATAAATACATTTTTAAAATAGTACATTTGTAATGTTTTGAAGTATTCTACTCTTGGTATCTTCCTGAAGAAAGTCCCTGAACTCTAATATCAGGAACTTAATAATTAGATAATTGAGCTTCCATAAGATGACCGAGGCTATTCTTTCAGCCTGTTCAAGACTTGGTCAAGTTTTTCTTTTCATATCTTTTGAATCAGCCAGCTCTAATCTGATTTTTCAGTGGCTCAATTAGCATTGCAAATCATAGAAACAAAAAAAAACAGACAACCCTGTCTTGTTCCTCTTTATAAATGAAATTCTTGGATGTGATCCCATTTATACTCACTGCAGCCAGAGGAAAGTTATACAGTAACCTAAGCCCATTTAATGTACTTCAGTTGCAGATTGAATCTCTCTAATACAAATAAGAACTTTCAGTTCCAACCAATCAAACAATTCTTCTGCACTTAAAGAGACCACCAAAGTCTCCTTTTGTGCTCTGACATATACCAAATAATCTTGAATAAGCACCACATGTTATTGATGGATTGTCTACCTCTGCTAAAGGCAGTTTGATTCGCCTTAATTATACTTGATGGAAATCTTTCAAATCTTACCTAAAACTTGATGAGGAAAAATAAATCCACATTTAATAAAGAACCAGACTTTAATTGGATGAAGTAAATTCTTTCTAGTTATGAATTCAGATTTTGTTTTTAACTGTTCTCATGTTACTTGACAGCAAAGTAACTGCTTTAAATCCTCAGGAGAGGAAGAGTTAACTTATTGACAAGGGAATGGATTCACAATAAAGATGAACTTTCTCTTGGAATGTTCTTTGCAAAAAAATTCTTTCATCCTGAATTTGGAAGGTTCAAATGATAAAAGTTTGCAAACTTTTAATGCATTCATATGAAAAATCAACTTGCTTGTTCACATGCAAAAAGCTGGGCTATTTATAATTGATATAATAGAGTGCAATATATTCATAATTGATCGAAACTAGCACTTGACTTGTTGAAAGTTATGTGGAAGGTCATAGCTTTCAGTACTTTAAACTTTATTCAGGGATTGTCAATTTAAAACATTTCCTCATATCCTTTTAAAATTTGTGTATGAATGCACATGTAAAGACAGTAGACTGTAAACAGAGATTAGTTATTGAAGAAATTGAGGTGACTTTTGTGTTCGAAATTGTATTTAGACACCATGCTTCTTATGAAAAAGCTAGAAGCTAAAGGAGAATGGGCATTTGGAAATGTTTTCATAAATACAAAAGAAAAGCCTGCTTACCGGGGTCGGGGGCGTGCGGGGTGGTGGGGGGTGCGGAGGGAAGGAGGGAGGCAATGGCCTAGTGCTATTATTGCTGGACTGTTAATCCGTAGACCCAGATAACGTTCTGGGGACCCGGGTTCGAATCCCACTACAACAGTTGGTGGAATTTGAATTCAATAAATATCTGGAATTATGAATCTAATGCTGACCATGATTCCATTGTTGATTGTCAGGAAAAACCCATCAGGTTCACTAATGTCCTTCAGGGAAGGAAACTGCCATCCTTACTGGTTCTGGCCTACATGTGACTCCAGACCCACAGCAATGTGGTTGACTCTTAATTTCCCACTGGGCAGTTAGGGCTGGGCAATAAATGCTGCCTAGCCAGCAACACCCTCATCCTGTGAATGAATAAAGAAACCTATTACTGTAAGGGGCCAGTTGCTCAACCTAACCTTCCCTCTATTGACCCCTTCTCCCACCTCCAACACACCCTCTCCTCCTGGACACAACCCCAAGGCTTCCTGCCCTCCCTCAGCCTCTTCATCTCCAACTGCCATCGAGACATCAATCACCTCAACCTCTCCACCCCTTTCACCCACTCCAATCTCTCCCCCGCAGAACGTGCAGCCCTCCACTCCCTCTGCTCCAATCCCAACCTCACCATAAAACCCACGGACAAGGGAGGCGCAGTTGTAGTATGGCGCACTGACCTCTACATCGCCGAGGCCAGGCGCCAACCCTGCGACAGCTCCTCCTACTGGCCCCTTGATCATGACCCCACCCCTGACCACCAAACCATCACCTCCCAAACCATCCACAACCTCATCATTTCAGGTGACCTCCCACCCACAGCCTCCAACCTCATCATTCCCCAACCCCGCACCGTCCGCTTCTATCTCCTTCCCAAAATCCACAAACCTGAATGCCCTGGTTGATGCATTGTCTCCGCCTGCTCCTGCCCCACCGAACTTTTCTCCACCTATCTCGACTCCATTCTCTCCCCCTTGGTCCAGGAACTCCCTACCTATGTCTGTGACACCACCCATGCCCTCCACTTTCTCCAGAACTTCCAATTCCCCGGTCCCCAACACCTCATTTTTACGATGGACATCCAGTCCCTATACACCTGCATTCCCCATGCAGATGGCCTAAAGGCCCTCTGCTTCTTCCTGTCCCGCAGGCCTGACCAGTCCCCCTCCACTGATACCCTCATCCGCTTAGCTGAACTCGTCCTCACCCTCAACAACTTCTCTTTCAATTCCTCCCACTTCCTACAGACAAAGGGGGTGGCCATGGGTACCCGCATGGGCCCAAGCGATGACTGCCCCTTTGTGGGTTACGTGGAACAATCCCTCTGTCGTACCTACACTGGCCCTAAACCCCACCTCTTGCTCCGTTACATTGATGACTGTATTGGCCTCGTGCTCACACGAGGAACTCGAACAGTTCATCCACTTCACCAACACCTTCCACCCCAACCTTAAGTTTACCTGGACCATCTCCAACACTTCTCTCTCCTTCCTGGACCTCTCTGTCTCCATCTCGGGTAACCACCTAGAAACAGATGTCCATGTCAAGCCCACCGACTCCCACAGCTACCTAGAATACACCTCCTCCCACCCACCTTCCTGCAAAAATGCCATCCCTTTTCCCAATTCCTTTGCCTCCGCCGCATCTGCTCCCAGGATGAGGCATTCCAGTCCCGTACATCTCAGTTGTCCTCGTTCTTCAAGGACCGCAACGTCCCCCCCACAGTGGTTGAGAACACCCTTGACCGTGTCTCCCGCATTTTCCGCAACTCATCCCTCACACCCTGTTCCCGCAATAACAACCAAAAAAGAATCCCCTTCATCCTCACGTACCACCCCACCAACCTCCGGATCCAACGCATCGTTCTCCGACACTTCTGCCATCTGCAATCCGACCCCACCACCAAAGACATTTTTCCCTCCACACCCTTGTCTGCTTTCTGGAGGGACCACTCTCTCCGTGACTCCTTTGTCCTCTCCACACTCCCCTCCAGCCCCACCACACCCGGCACTTTTCCCTGCAACCGCAGGAAGTGCTACATCTGCCCCCACACCATCTCCCTCACCCCCATCCCAGGCCGCAAGAAGACTTTCCACATCAAGCAGATGTTCACCTGCGCACCTGCTAACGTGGTATACTGCATCCGCTGTACCCATTGTGGCCTCCTCTACATCGGGGAAACCAAGCAGAGGCTTGGGGACCGCTTTGCAGAACACCTGCGCTCAGTTCGCAACAAACAACTGCACCTCCCAGTCGCGAACCATTTCAACTCCCCCTCCCATTCCTCAGACGACATGTCCATCCTGGGCCTCCTGCAATGCCACAACGATGCCACCCAAAGGCTGCAGAAACAGCAAATCATATTCAACCTGGGAACCCTGCAGCCCAATGGTATCAATGTGGATTTCACAAAGTTTCAAAATCTCCCCTCCCCCAACCGCATCCCAAAACCAGCTCAGCTCGTCCCCGCCTCCCTAACCTGTCCTTCGTCTCACCTATCCCCTCCTCCCACCTCAAGCCACACCCCATTTCCGACCTACTAACCTCATCCGGCCCACTTGACCTGTCCGTCCTCCCTGGACTGACCTATCTCCTCCCTAGTCCCCCACCTACACTCACCTTTACTGGCTCCATCCCTGCCTCTTTGACTTGTCTGTCCCCTCTCCACCTATCTTCTCCTTTATCCATCTTCTATCCACCTCCCCCTCTCTCCTTATTTATTTCAGAACCCTCTTCCCCTCCCCCATTCCTGAAGAAGGGTCTAGGCCCAAAACGTCAAGCTTTCCTGCTCCTATGATGCTGCTTGGCCTGCTGTGTTCATCCATCTCTACATCTTGTTATGCTCAATTTGTTCGGTGGCTTTTGTGTGGTTCCCAATAATGCCAGCAGTATGAGTTTAATTCCCGTTCTAAGTGAGATAGATAGATCCGAAATAGATCTGCCTCTGAGAGTGGTAATGGTTAACCACCGCTGTTAAATGTTGTCAAGAAAAAATGCTTTGGTGTGAAGCATCAGCAAGCAATGAGCCAACAATCTGCCTTCAGGCAAAGCACTAATGGAATGGAATCCCTTGCCATCTCTAAAGTATCTAGGTTGAATAGCTGATTGACTAATGCCGGTGATTTTTATTTTTAACATTGACTGACAAATCAAAATTACGTCATATTCCTTGCTTTGCATACAAGTGAAATATCAGAGATAACAAGGTGTGGAGCTGGATGAATGGAGCAGGCCGAGCAGCATCACAGGAGCAGGAAAGCTTGACGTTTCGGGCCTAGACCCATCATCAGAAATGGGGGAGGGAAAAAAGGTTCTGAAATAAATAGGGAGAGAAGGGGAGGCGGATATAAGATGGATAGAGGAGAAGATAGGTGGAGAGGAGACAAACAAGTCAAAGAGGTGGGGATGGAGCCAGTAAAGGTGAGTGTAGTAGGGAGGAGATAGTTCAGTCCAGGGAGGACGGACAGGTCAAGGGGGCCGGATGAGGTTAGTAGGTAGGAAATGGGGGTGTGGCTTGAGGTGGGAGGAGGGGATAGGTGAGAGGAAGAAGAGGTTAGGGAGGCAGGGATGAGCTGGGCTGGTTTTGGGATGCGGTTGGGGGAGGGGAGATTTTGAAGCTTGTGAAATCCACATTGATACCATTGGGCTGCAGGGTTCCCAGGCTGAATATGATTTGCTGTTCCTGCAGCCTTCGGGTGGCATCATTGTGGCACTGTGGGTGGCCCAGGATAGACATGTCGTCTGAGGAATGGGAGGGGGAGTTGAAATGTTTTGCGACTGGGAGGCGCAGTTGTTTATTGCGAACCGAGCGCAGGTGTTCTGCAAAGCGGTCCCCAAGCCTCTGCTTGGTTTCTCCAATGTAGAGGAGGCCACAACGGGTACAGCGGATGCAGTAAATCACATGGGTAGATGTGCAGGTGAAAATCTGCTTGATGTGGAAAGTCTTCTTGCGGCCTGGGATGGGGGTGAGGGAGGTGGTGTGGGGGCAGGTGTAGCACTTCCTGCGGTTATAGGGAAACGTGCCGGGTGTGGTGGGGCTGGATGGGAGTGTGGAGCGGACAAGGGAGTCACGGAGAGAGTGGTCCCTCTGGAAAGCAGACAAGGGTGTGGAGGGAAAAATGTCTCTGGTGGTGGGGTCGGATTGCAGATGGCAGAAGTGTTGGAGGATGATGCATTGGATCCGGAAGTTGGTGCGGTGGTACGTGAGGACGAGGGGGATTTTTTTTGGTTGTTATTGCGGGGACGGGGTGTGAGGGATGAGTTGCGGGAAATGCGGGAGACAAGGTCGAGGGCGTTCTTGACCACTGTGGGGGGGAATTTGCGGTCCTTGAAGAATGAGGACATTTGAGATGTACGGGAGTGGAATGTCTCATCCTGGGAACAGATGAGGCAGAAGCAAAGGAATTGGGAATAGGAAATGGCATTTTTGCAGGAAGGTGAGTGGGAGGAGGTGTATTCTAGGTAGCTGTGAGAGTCGGTGGGCTTGAAATAGAAATCGGTTTCTAGGTGGTTACCCGAGATGGAGACAGAGAGGTCCAGGAAGGAGAGAGAGGTGTTGGAGATGGTCCAGGTGAACTTAAGGTTGGGATGGAAGGTGTTGGTGAAGTAGATGAACTGTTCAAGCTCCTCGTGGGAGCACATCTGCTCATCTGCCAATGTGGTATACTACATCCGCTGTACCCGTTGTGACCTCCTCTACATCGGGGAAACCAAGCGGAGGCTTGGGGACCGCTTTGCAGAACACCTGCGCTCGGTTCGCAATAAACAACTTCACCTCCCAGTCGTGAACCATTTCAACTCCCCCTCCCATTCCTCAGACGACATGTCTGTCCTGGGCCTCCTGCATTGCCACAGTGATGCCACCCGAAGGCTGCAGAAACAGCAACTCATATTCCACTTGGGAACCCTGCAGCCCAATGGTATCAATGTGGATTTCACAAGCTTCAAAATCTCCCCTCCCCCTACCGCATCCCAAAACCAGCCCAGCTCGTCCTCGCCTCCCTAACCTGTCCTTCGTCTCACCTATCCCCTCCTCCCACCTCAAGCCACACCCCATTTCCTACCTACTAACCTCATCCGGCCCCCTTGACCTGTCCGTCCTCCCTGGACCAACCTATCTCCTCCCTACCTCCCCACCTACACTCACCTTTACTGGCTCCATCCCTGCCTCTTTGACTTGTCTGTCTCCTCTCCACCTATCCTCTCCTCTATACATCTTCTATCCGCCTCTCCCTCTCTCCCTATTTATTTCAGAACCCCATTCCCCTCTCCCATTTCTGAAGAAGGGTCTAGGCCTGAAACGTCAAACTTTCCTGCTCCTCTGATGCTGCTTGGCCTGCTGTGTTCATCCAGCTCTACACCTTGTTATCTCGGATTCTCCAGCATCTGCAGTACCTATTATCTCTGAGATAACAGTTCAACAGTAAGTTAGATTTTTTCATAAATGCCTTCAGTTGGACCACAGCTCCTCTGATGCTGAATACAGTATCTACGCTGCTGTTATCCTCAGATCTGATTTCTCTAATGCTTTCCTCACTGGCTTCCTGAAAGGTTCCCTTGAAAGAAAAAGATTTTCTAAATGTGCGTTTGAGCCAATGAAGTGAATTTATGACATTCTGAATAATGTAGTGTAGACTATTTGGCAGTCAATTTGTGCACAGGAAACTCTCACCAACAATAATGTGTTAATAATTAGACAATCTGCTTTTTAGTGACGCTGAGAGATGTCAACTGATCATCCCTTCTTCTGTAAGATAGTGCCAGGGGCATTTTTTTACATCCAGCTAAGCAAGCAAAAGGCCTCAACTGAAGGGTGGCACCTTAACACAAACAGCACTTCTACAGTGAAGGGTCAGCTTACACTTTTTGAGGCAGATTCAATGCCCTTCCCTGAGGCAGGCTTGGAGGTGGAAGCATTTAATCAAGCTACAGGGTTTGGAGTGGGTACTTCATTCTCTTCCTGAATCCGCCCTGATTAAGGTCAGGATAGGAAAGCTTGTTGCTGCCCTACCCAACTCCAATTCATGAGAAATCTCATCAAGCTGCAGCATTAACTGTGTTTTCCTCTCCACAAATGCCCTGTGACCTGCAGGGACCTTGTATTCATTTATTCAAAGGATGTGGGTCTTATTTGCCAATAGAATAAAGTAACACACAGTAAAAAGTTTCAAAACATAACTTCAAGAATAAAAGCAAAATACCACGGGCATTGGAAATCTGATATAAAACCAGAAAGGGCTGGTGAAACTCAAAAGGTCTGAGAGCATCTCTAGAAGAGAGAACCAGAGTTGATGTTTTGCGTCTAACATGAATCTTCTTCAGAACTTCGAGAGTAAACTTTGACTTTATTAACATCTATGAAACACATTCCAAGCAATGTGTTTGGGGGGGAGCTTAGGGATACAGTTCTGTCTGTTATTAGTGAGATCCAGGGCTGGAAGTTACCATGTGCTCCATTTGCATTGACAGATGTACACTGTTTGGGTGATATTCTCCTGACTGTACACTATTTTTATAGAGACTGAAGCTCATTTAATGAGATAATGCCTATGCTAAAATAACAGACGGTAGTATGGCTATATGAAAGTGTCGTAAGAAGCCGCACAAACATCACAAATAACATTTCTAGGCTTCATATTTTGCCAGTGACTAATTTTATTGTGATGAGGACCGGATGAGAAAAACAGCATGTAACATTAGGCATGGAGTCATAGAATCATCAGGTCATATAGCATAGAAACAGATCTTTCGGCCCAACTTGTCCATGTTGGTCATAATCCCAAAATAAAGCTAGTCCTACCTGCTTGAGCTTGGCCCCATATCCCTCCAAACATTTCTTATTCGTGTATTTATCCAAATGCCTTTTAAATATTGTAACTATACCTGCAGCCACCACTTCCTCTGAAAATTCATTCGACGCACGAATCACTCTCTATGTAAAAAAGTTGCCTGTCACATCGTTTTTTTAAAATCTTACTCCTGTCACCTTAAAAATATGTCCCCTAGTCTTGAAATCCCACCGTAGGGAGAAGATACCTGCCATTCACCTTATCTATAACCCTCATGATTTTATAAATCTCCATCAGGTCACCCCTCAACTTCATGTGCTCCAGTGATATAAGTCCCAGCCTATTTTTATAACTTAAACACTCCATTCCGGCAACATCCTGGCAAATCTTCTCTGAACCCTCTCCAATTTAATAATATCCTTCCTGTAGCATTCTACTGTTCCACATGAAATCTTCTTCACTGTTGGCAGCTTCCCTCTTTTTGCAGGGAATATCATTTATATCTTCCTTTGCTTGCTCAATAATCCGAACATTGGAACAAAACAAAGATGTGCAGAAGCTAGAGATCTTAAACAAAAGCAGAAATTGCTGGAGAAACTCAACAGGTCAGGCAGCCTCTGTGTGGAGAGAGCGGAGTTAATGTTTCGAGTCCAGTGACTCTTCATCAAAACTAATCCTCACAGTGCCCTTGAGGGAAACATTGCTGAGATAAATGAAGAACGCCGTGTAGATTGTGCACTTAGTGGCCCATAGTACAATATTCTCTGGAGGTACCATGTATGTCTGTGCAGCGTAATATAACTTATGCAACAAGTTATCCTAAATAACCAAATTGGTGGCAGCAAGGATAATTCATACAGTATCTTTAAAGAGGCAAGTTACCAAAGATGTTGACGAAAGACTTTGGAGAAAATGTTAGGTTTTCATGATGCATCTTCACTGAAGGAAGGGAGCTAAAGAGATGGAGAAGTTGAGGTAGTGAATTGAAGAACTTAGGTGCTCAGTAGATGAAGACATAGCCAGCGATCTTGGAATGATTAAAATCAACGATGAACAAAAGGTCCGAAGTGGAGTGCTGCAGAGGTGGTGCATGATTGTGGGCCTGGACGAGGTTACAAAGACGGAGAGCAAAGAGAAGGAAGAATTTCGAAACAGCATGGCATTGCTCAACTGGAGGTTAATGTGGATCAACAAGCAAAGGGGTGCTGGATGAATGGGATTTGGTGAGGTGTTAGATATAGGCCACAGGGTTTTGGATAAACTCATGTTTACCAAGAATTAAAAGCTGAAGGTCAGAATGGAATAGTCAAGTCTAGAGGTACCCATGAGGAGTTGAATGGCAGGTGAACTGAGCTAAGGACAGAGTTAAGCAATGCTAAATATATAGAAGAAATCAGTCTTTGCGATAGTGTGAATATGTAATTGGAAGTTCATTTCACATGCGACATCAGTATTGTGAACAGTATGGTTCAGTCTGAGACAGTTGCCTGGGAGAAGGATCACTACATAACACCTTATTGACTAATTTATTATGGTATTTATTAAGGAAGGACAGAGTACTCAAGCAAAGAAGTGTGCTAAACATTTATAAACTACCGACTAATCCTCAGCTAATGTACTATGTTTAAATCTGAGAACTGCTCTTATTGGAGCATGTTACGGCCTTAGAGAAGGCATAAAAGAAATTTACTAGAGTGGTACCAGGGATAAGCAAAGCCTTATGTGGTGAGACTGAAGGAGCTTGGGTTGTTTTTCTTTGAGCAGAGAATGTGATGAGGAGATTTAAGCAGTATGTTTAAAATTATAAATGGCTTAGAATGACTAATTGTAGAGAAACAGTTTCCAGTAAGGAAGGGTCAGTAACCAGGGATTACAGATTTCAGATGGCTGGGAAAGGGACCAGAGGGTAATGTGCTGGTACTGTGCCTTTAAGAGAGATTGGTTCTGAGCTATTTCTCTTGTAGAAAGATGTTGTCACGGTGGTAACGGAATGTCTGCTTCAGACAGGTAGTTCATAAACCGTTTTTGAATTATTCCTGAGTGTTAAAGGATCACCATTGGGTGCTCACTCAAACACCCAGGAAGTTTTCTGATTTTGCTTTCAGCTAATGAGAAGGTCTCTGCTCGCTGTTGAACTAAAAGCTTGAGTTCTCCACTGGAGTGAGCCTCAGATAGTGAGACTTCCTCTTAATAAATCAAAAGGCGGCAGATTGTTTCTTTCTTATGGACTGGAGAGAGAGAGACAGCACATGAGGATCATAACTATTTTGCTGAATTGCATTTTTGCCAAAGCATGTGTTTTTGGAATGCTGCCAATATTGGAACAGTTGATCAACAGAGGTTAACTCATATATTACCCTGTTAAGTATTTCAATAGAATTAATGTTATGCCAATTATTTTTTCTGTGTTTTAACTCTGCTATAAGAATAAACTGTGTTTTGTTTAAAGTCTAATGGTGGATCAATTGAATCTCATCTGGAACACAGCACCTTACACTTGCCTTTAAATAAATATAAAAGTGAAGGTCTCGGCTATCTCCTTACTATATTTTTTGGATATGATGGGGACAATGTCTGGTCTGGTCCATCACACTAACATGCTAAACATACAGCTGTACCTTACATTTATTTTAGGTGGTTTCTTTTCAAATTCCCTACTTACCCCAACCAATGGCATTCCTCATGTTTGACTCTAGGCCTATCTTATCATATTTTATTCCTGCGACAAGTCAGCACTCAGGGAATATGATGAAATTCACTGGCATTCCTTGCCATCTTTGAACTCTCGTTGTGCACCTTGGACAAGAACTATCAGTCTGGAGCTGCCCCGCCGTGTTCCTGACATTTGCCCTGGACACGGCAGACAGGAGGACATTTGTGCCACATTTTATGGGCAGGGACCTGGAGATCCTGCTGGATGAGGTGGTGCAGAGGAGAGACGTCCTCCTCCTTGAGGACCAGCAGTAGAGGCCACAACACCAGACCACACCAGCCTGGCCCATGGTCCAGTGGGCTGTGGATCGGTGCAGTCTCAGCCATCTAGAGGAATGACCAGCAGTGCAGGGCGAAGATCGATGTCCTTCTCCCACCAACATAAACACCAGCATCTTCTCTCCAAAGCTCTATCTCTGCTACTGCACCCACATCCCACCAAGGTTCATGCTGTACCATCCTCACTGCTGCCTGTGAAATGGACGAGTCCAAACACCCTCAAAATAAACTAAGGACATAGCCTAGAGCTTGACTTTTTCTTATTTTAATGGCAAGTCTGTTCCAGGTGCAATTTGATTGGTCAAACTACTAGACTTTAAGCAAAACACATTTTATTTTTACGCTATAGTTAAAATACAGACAAAATAAAAAGAAAAGAATTGTAACTGTAACTCTATCAAAATGTTTAACAAAATAACATATGTATTAACTACAACTAATTAACTGTTCTAATATAATAGATTGGCTGTCGGGAAGGAAGCAGAACTTGGGATAACAGGGTCTTTCTCAGTATAGCAGCCAGTGACTAGTAATGTTCCACAAGGGTCAGTGTTGGGACCACTACTTTTTACGTTATACATTAAATGCTGAGATGAACGAACCAAGGGCATTCTGACTAAGTTTGCAGATGATACAAAGATAGGTCAAGGAACAGGTAGCATTGAGGAGGCAGCGAGGCTGCAGAAGGATTTGGACAGGTTAGGGGAGTGGGCAAAGAAGGGGCAGATGGAATACAATGTGGGAAAGTGTGAGGTCATGCACTTTGGTAAGAAGGAAAGAAGTACAGGTTATTTTCTAAATGGGGAGAAAATTTAGAAGTCTGAAGCGCAAAGATACTTGGAATTTCTAGTCCAGGATTCTGCCGAGGTAAATTTGTAGGTTGAGTCAGTAGTTAGGAAGGCAAATACAATGTTGGCATTTATTTTGAGAGGACTTGAATATAAAAGCAGGGATGCACTTCTGATGTTCTATAAGACCCTGGTCAGGCCACATTTGGAGTATTGTGTGCAGTTTTGGGCCCCATATCTCAGGAAGGATGTACTGACCCTGTAGCAGGTTCAGAAGAGGTTCACGAGAATGGTCCAAGGAATGAAAAGCTCAACATATGAGGAACGTTTGAGGACTCTGGATCTATACTCGATGGAGTTGAGAAGGACGAGGTGAGGGATCTAACTGAATCTTACAGAATAATGAATGGCCTGGACAGAGTGGATGTTGGGAAGATGTTTCCATTAGTAGGACAGACTAGGACCCAAGGGCACAAACTTAGAGTAAAGGGAAGACCTTTTAGAACAGAGATAAGGAGAAACTTCTTCAGCCAGAGAGTGGTGAATCTATGGAATTTACTGCCACAGAAGGCTGTGGAGGCCAGATCATTGAGTATATTTAAGACGGAGATAGATAGGTTCTTGATTGTCAAGGGTCAAGGGTTCATGTTGCAGCTGTACATCATGTTACAGCTGTACAAAACTCTGGTGCGGTCGCACTTGGGGTATTACGTATAGTTCTGGTCACCGCATTATAGGAAGGATGTGGAAGCATTGGAAAGGGTGCAGAGGAGATTTACCAGGATGTTGCCTGGTATGGAGAGAAGGTCTTGTGGGGAAAGGCTGAGGGACTTGAGGCTGTCTTCGTTAGAGAGAAGAAGGTTAAGAGGTGACTTAATAGAGACATACAAGATGATCAGAGGATTAGATAGTGTGGACAGTGAGAGCCTTCTTCCTCGGATGGTGACGGCTAGCACGAGGGGACATAGTTTTAAATTGAGGGGTGATAGATATAGGACAGATGTCAGAGGTAGGTTCTTTACTCAGAGAGCAGTAAGGGCATGGAATGCCTTGCCTGCAGCAGTAGTAGACTCGCCAACTTTAAGGGCATTTAAATAGTCGTTGGATAAACATATGGATGATAATGGAATAGTGTAGGTTAGATGGGCTTCAGATAGGTCTCACAGGTCGGCGCAACATCGGGAGCCGAAGGGCCTGTACTGTGCTGTAATGTTCTATGTTCTATGTTCTAAGGGTTACAGGGAGAAAGCGGGAGAATGGGGTTGAGGAACTTATCAGCCATGATTGAATGGCAGAGCAGACTTGATGGGCTGAATGGCCTAATTTCTGCTCCTATGTCTTATGGTCTTATAGTAACATCCCATAAACACCTCCTTGACAAAGGTAAATTCAGTAAAATAGATTATCTCACAGGAGATAGCAGCAGGAAGAGAACACTAGCTTTTAGCTGTAACAGAGAGGAATGTGAGCTTCCATATCCAGCCTCAAGATCCCAGCAACTGCCGAAAGCTAAAATTAAAAATCCTGAATCCGTAGGATCTTGCTGCCACCCCTTCAGGCTGTTTCTATTGTTCCAAATGAAAAAAAAAACCCAAAGCCTCTCAAGCTTTATTTGCTTTCAGCAAACTGTTCAATACCACTATCTCAATCTTTCTACATAAAAATCCAGGACAAAATACCCTTCTTAAAGCCGCAGTATCATCACACCTTCAACATCTTCTCTAACTCGCTGCTACCCTCCCTTAACCCTGTCAACCCTCTGCACTGCCTGCTCACTCACTCTGGACTCCTCCCCACCTACACAAACAGTAATAGCTGTGCCACTCACCTTGATTTCCTGTAATACCTGCCCCACTCTCATTCCAGGAGGAAAACAGTCCAAAACAGGGCAGAAAGTGTCAAGACTGGCTCTGGGAGATAGCAAGACCTGCAGATGCTGGAGTCAGAGATAACACAGTGTGGAGCTGGAGGAACACAGCAGGCCAGGCAGCATCAGAGGAGCAGGAAAGTTGATGTTTTGGGTCGAGACCCTTCTTCAGAAATGGGGAGGGGGTGGGGAGCTCAGAAATAAATAGAGAGATGATGGTTTGGTGGTTGAGAGTGGAGTCTTGATCGAGGGGGTGGTAGGAGGAGGCGTCAGAGAGTTGGCGCTTGGTTTCGGCTTAGTGAAGGTCAGTGCGCCATACCACAACTGCGCCTCCCTTGTCCATGGGTTTGATAGTGAGGTTAGGGTTGGAGCAGAGGGAGCGGAGGGCTGCATGCTCCCTGGGGGAGAGGTTGGAGTGGGTGAGAGGGGTGGAGAAACTGAGGCGATCGATGTTGCGACAGCAGTTGGAGATGAAGAGGTCGAGGGAGGGTAGGAGGCCTTGGGGGGGGGGGTGGGGCCCCGGCGGCGGGGGGCGTGTTGGAGGCGGGAGAGGGGGTTTGTAGAGGCTGGGCTAGACTCACGGTTAAAGAAATAAGCGCAGAGGCGGAGGCGGTGGAAAAATAGTTTGACTTCCAAACGTGAATGGAATTCATTGACGTTCGGGCGCAGGGAAATGAGGGTGAGTCCTTTACTGAGGACTGACCACTTGTCCTCAGTGAGGGGGAGATGTGGGGGGGATGGTGAATACCCGGCAGGGCTTGGGGCTGGGGTTAGGTGTCGAGAAGGTAGCTGAGTTGGAGCCGGGTGTTGGGGCAGAAGTAGTGACGTTGTCAGAGTAAGCAACGTCGGTGGCGGGTGGCACGCTGTTGGCGTCAGTGGTGTCACCATCAGCAGTGGGTGGGGGCTTGTCGGCAGTGGGTGGTGTCGTTGTCCGGCTGCCTGACATTCAGCCCCCCACCTCTTATATGGAAGAGATCTTGACTCTGACCAGTCTGATCAAGCCCTGGACTGGTATCTGAGGCTGCACTTGGCTTAACGTACCAGGATCCCTAGCGAAGGCTAATCTTCCTTGTCTTGACTGAGGCCTGCTGACCAACTTAACAAGTTTCTTTCTGTGTGTCTACACTGAATGGCAAAGGCAAGACAGAATAATTTGAGTTTAGTAGCTCTGGCTGAGGATTGAAGCACAACACGGCAGACTAAGGCAAGGCAGAGTAAGACAGGTAGGCTCAAAGTGGGTGAACAATATGACAGGGAGCAAAGAGCCCAGAGATGCAGCCTAGTCCAGTCCAGACCTTGAAGTGCAGAAGCACTCTGTAAGTAGATCAAAGATGTGCCATGAGAGTTCTTCAAGGCTGTCATGTATCAGATGCCAGTGTCCATGGATGTGGTGTACATGTCGCTGGTGCTGATGGAGTTTGCCCTGAGATGTTGGTACCCTGTGCCAACATGAAGATTATCGAGAGCAAGTGGTAAGTAGGTTTGTGGCTCTGGTTTCCATGTCGGTTTTTCTCAGCATCCAGCTTGTCCAATCCATTTGGTAGGATAGAAAGCTGAATATTAATGAGATGATTTGAGCTATTAATAAGGGACTTAACACATAATAATCCTCCATAATTGGCAAATTCCTGCTGCCTAATGAGAAAGTCACATTGAGAGATAATAGGAACTGCCGATGCTGGAGTCTGAGATAACACAGTAGGCCAGGCAGCATCAGAGGAGCAGGAAAGCTGACGTTTTGGGTCTGGACCCTTCTTTACCTTGCTGTTTGTGAAAAGCTGAAAAGACAGAAGGAGATACTTCCAACATTGGGCCCCATCTGATTCTGCCACACTCGCCCCCATAGCCGTTTCACTGAGACCCCTTTTAAGATCCTGACCAGCGTTTTACAAAGTGAATCACTCTGAACAGGAGTGCCCTCTCTAAAACAAAAATAGAGTTTTTGAAAGAGGATTGTGTAAGTGCTTGAAGGGAAAGAACTTATAGGACAAAGGTGAAACAGCTGAGGGGTAGCACTAATTAAGCAGCTCTACTAAAGAGCTAGTGTAGGCAAAAAATTCCAGTGGGTTTTCTTATGTTCTGCTCTACACTATAATTCCTTGCCATCCTGAGTCCAGCCAAATTCTAAGCAAAAACTTTCTAAAGAACTTTTTTGAGAGCTTAGTGCAAACTCACAGCTCTCCAGTGAAAGGATCAGTGACAATTTCCTTTTTTTTCCACTAATTGACACAATGAATAATTTTGCTTCATGGGTTCCCCAGCCCTGATGGCTGCCTTTAGTGGAAGCCAGTAATTTAGTTGGTTTAGCATCACATTTCTCTCAGGGCCAGAATTGGCAGTCAAACAGCAGACTAAATGGTGCTCTTTATACATTTTCCTTCCCCTCTATCTCCCCCTCTCGTTCTCCACTTCTTACTCAAATATCCAAATGTCTAAAGATCTGGAGCCAACTGCACATCACTGCCACAATGCTTAGCAGTAGTGACATTGGCATCACTGCTCTCAATGAGCCATTAATCCTGCTCCCACATCAAACCCAGCTCCCACAATGGCTGCTTTTTTTTTTGCAGGGGTCTGAGAAAGTAAAATAACAGCTGGGTGAAAGCAAAGGCAAAGCAATTTGTTCAGTTACGAGAAAAGGGCCAAATTGGGTGCAGACAGTGAGACAGCAGTGAAACAAAATACTGCGGTTCAGTGGACTGGTTTATGGAGTGCTAGAATACAGAGAAACAACGTTTATAGCGAATAAATAAACATGTCCACATTTTCTTGTCATACAATGGAACACATCAAATCAAGAGTATTGTTATCATGAAATTACTGCTGCTTGCTGTGGAAATCTGAGTTCCAGTCTTCCTTTAATTCAGACCTTAAGGAGCAGTGGAATGCAATCCATGGAACTAGGAAATCTAGTGCCTCTAGTGCCACCCATTTCAGCTTTTTTCAGGCATTGACTAAATCGCTTCATTACACTTCTAAGCTATGCTTCTTCATAGTCAACGTTTTGTTCGTAGATTTCAGTTCATTTGACAACCTGGAAAAACAGACACAGAGATATCCTGGATTATAATAAATGCTGTTGTTGGGAGCTCCGAACTTAAACAAGCAGCTTTCTCCATTTGATCAAACAGGCAGTTAGTGACACTCAATCAAGTAACTGGCTCCGAACACAGTAAAATATGCAAACAAATGGAATGAAATTGAAGTCTTGTGACATGGCTTGGTAATTGTCTGGAATGTTTGAGACAGGGAATAAAGATAAAGGCAATGGCTTCTGATTGGCATTATGCCACAAGTCATATTCTGCAGGAATCTGAACTGGGGCCTCAAGTTTTCACCGTACATATTTATAAATATTAAAGTCTTAGATTAAAAGATAGAGAGAAAACTATCTATTCAAGTTTGCAGATGATATTCAGTTAGGAGTGCACGGGAGCAGAAATTTGTACAATGACATTGAACGGGCAAAACTGTGGCAAATGGAGATCAAATTGGAGTTAAATTGTGAGTTCATTCACTTTGGATTTGAAAAAGAATATTTCCTTAATGACAAAAGTATTGGAAATTACCCAAAGGAAGGATACACTTGCCATAGAGGAAGCGCCAGGAAGGTTAATTCCTCTGATAGTGGGAGATGGTCTCGTTGAAACTTACGAAAATTCTTAGGTACAGCAGATCCAGAAACGATGGTCCCCTTGGCTTTGACGTTCATAGAATCCCTACAGTTCAGAAGCAGGCTATTTGGCTAAATGAGTCTGAACCAACCCTCTGAAGAACATCCCACCAAGACCCATCCCCCCTCAACTTTATTCCCTGTAATCCTGCATTTCCCATGGCTAATCCAACTAACTGCAAAAGCCTGGACACCATGGGCAATTTAGCATGGCCAATCCACCTACCCTGCATGTCTTTGGACTTAGGGAGGAAATCAGAGCGCTTGAAGGAAACCCACGCAGACATGGGAAGAATATGCAAACTCCACATAGACAGTCACCTGAGGGTAGAATCGAAGCTATGTCTCTGGTGCTGTGAGGCAGCAATGCTAAACACTGAGCCACAGTGCCACCTCATCTCAATAGGGGTCAAGCTATTTAGGAATGAGTTAAGGAGGGCTGTTTTTTCTCATGGAGAGCAATAATTGTTCCAGTTCTTTACCAGTCGGCTGTGGAAACTCGATCAGGGAGTATATTCAAGACCGAAATGGTTAGATTTCTAGATACTACCAAAATCAAGGGGTTTCAAAATAAAACTAGTGAGGAAGTTTAAATGTAGTTGTACAGAGCATTAGACATGCCCCCAGATGAAGTAGTTTTAGGCACCACCCTGCAGGGAGAATTTGTGGCAGTCTTGGCTCAGTGATAGCACGCTCGCTCACCTTTGAGTCAGAGGCTTTGGGTTTATGATCCACTGCCGAAACTGGGCCAACAAAGTCTAGGTTAGCACTTTAACTACATCACCAAGGGTGTGTGGAACAAAAGACAATGCATTGTAAGAAGAGGCAAAGGCTTTTTCCCGCTTTTGGAAATGAGTTTAGCACTGAAAATCATGATTTGGTCATTTTTAAAAATTTGTTCATGGGACATGATCAGTGCTAGTCAGACCAACATTTATTACCCATCTGTAATGGCCCTGGAGAAGGTGGTGTTGAGTTGCTTTCATAGACCGCAGTCGTCAATGGGTGTTAGGTGTTGTTCCAATTCAGCTTCTGGTTAATGGTAACCTCTAGGATATTGATAGTGGGAGAATTCAGCAATGGTTTTACATTGAACATCAAAAGTAGACATTATTTATTGAGAGTTTCAAACTTCATCAATTCACTTCAGTTTAGAGGGATGAGGGATGATTTAACTGAAAAATAATAGCATGTTTCAATTCTGTAGCTTCACATAAGCTATTTCCCCTGCTGATAGGATCCATAACAAATAGAGGCAGTTTTAAAATGAGTGCTTAGCCATTTAAGATGAAATCAGGCCACACTTTCTCAAACAAGTAGTGGTCAATATTAAGACTGCCCCTCCCAACATTGTATAGGCTTAGGTCAATTGAAATTTTATAGATCAAAATCAACAGCCTTTTATTTAGTAAGTGGTCAGTGATGGGGTGTTACGGTTGAAGTATGGATCAAACTCAATCAGGTAGAATGGGGAAACCTAAAAAAAGATTGTTCATAAGAAACATTGCTTCTGGATGAACTTCCCCATTATTCAAACTTAGAGGAAGGTTATCAATAAAATTTTAATTTTTTTTACCAATTGTTCCTGATTACACACATTAAGGAATGTTGCAGAAATATTTGATAGGAAGGAAAGGGACATGATTATTACAAACTACCTTTTGTATGCATCCTAACAATTATTATAAGACCTTATAGAATATCTACAGTGCGGAAAGAGGCCATTCGACACATCAAGTCTGTGCTGACCCTCTGAAGAGCATCCCACCCATTCCTAACCCCATATCCAATTCCCGTAGCCCTGCATTCAGCATGGCCTAACCTACACATCTTTGGACTGTGGGAGGAAACTGGAGCACCTGGAGGAAACCCATGCAGCTATGGGGAGAACGTGAAAACTCCACACAGACTGTCACCAAAGTCTGGAATCGAACCCGCGTGTGGCAGCAGTGCTATCCCCAGAGCCACCTGTGCCAATAATGACAAAAAATAATTTCATGACATACAGTATATTTACCCAATTCAGGTATGCATTCCCTCACTTATGTATTTTTGCAGAAATATTTCGCTGCCTCTATAACGCATTTTTAAAATCTGACAAGTATCTTTTTACTGGAATTGTACCCTTCTTTCCCTTATCTCTGATCCCATTCATGACAGCTTTCTCTTCATGGGTGGTGCCTAGAGGGATCTTCTAGTTTTTAAAACACAAACATGGTTCCTTCCGATTCATTCTAGTGATGAGATTATTTGTAACAGTTATTCATGCCACACACAGCAATCTGATTTTTTTTTTCAGTTTCTTTTGTCATTTTGATTGACCTTGCAAGAGGTATTGATGTAGTGTGTGTTCAGGGCATTGCCTGAGTGTTAAAATTTTCTTTCTATTCCACAAAGTAATTGACTGGCATTTATTTTGTCACTTTCTATCATTAAGATTTCAGGTCTAGGGTGGTGCACTTCAGCTATGAAGAGAGGCTAGGTTACTTTCTTTGGAGCAGAGAAAGTTGAGGGAAGCTCTGATAGAGGTCAGAGATAAGGTTATGAGGGGCATGGACAGGGTGAATAGAAAGCAGATCCCCTTATTCGAAGGATCAAGAACAAGGGGACAAAATTTTATGGTGAAAGGCAGGAGGTTTAGAGGGGATTTAAAGAAAATGCTTTCACCTAGAGGTTGGTGGCGGTCTGGAATACATAGTCTGGGAGGGTAGTTGAGGTGGGAAACCTCACAATCTTTAAAAATTGCTTGAATGAATGTTTGAAGTGTCATATCGTTTAAGGCTATGGGCCTAGTGCAGGAAAGTGGGAACTATCCTAGGTGGTTGAGTATTTTTGGCAGTACAGACTCAATGGGCCTAGCTGCCTTTTCTGTACTGTATGATTCCAAAATTCTAGATGGTTTATGAAACAAAATAACTCATGATTTATTGAAAAATATAACCTTGTATTAACTGTATAAACAGAAGGAATGAATAGGCACTGTTTATTTTTTAATGACAGATAATTTCTAGTGTGTAAATAGCAAAGCAGAAATCAAACTCTTCTCCAAAAGACCGTGTAAAAACCTCATGATAATTAGAATTAAACTCAACACCATCATAACATATATCATTCTTTGCAAAATATCAACATTGAGTTTCCAATGAGTTCAAAGCCAGTTTATAAAATTCAAAAGAACCAAGGAAAGAATTTATCATGGTTTGAATAACCAAACAGCAGAGGATGTCACGTTAACTAAAACAAAGCCTTTTAGGACGTCCACACTCTTTGTCTAAATTGAAGGTCAAGATGAATAGACACTTGCTTTGTTTTGCTTGTGTAAATTTCACATATTTTAACCCCAGTAAAGCTAAGTAATATGCTGTTAAATTTCACAGAATCAAAAAATTGTCAAAGTGCAGGATACTATTTGTTTCATGGAATCTGCACTGATTCTCTGAGGATTTTAACTTCGTGTCAATCTCCTGCATTTTCCCCATAATCCTGGACATTCTTTTTAATGAAGTAATCATCCAATAACCTCTTGAATTCTCAATTGAACCTGCCTCTGCCACACTTCCAGGCAGTGCATTCCAGACATAAAGTTTTTTTCCCAGCTTGCATTTGCTTCTTTTGCAAAACTTTAAATCTGTGCCCTGTGGTTCTCAATCCCTTCTTAAGTACGAACAGTTCCTCCCTATCTACTCTGTACAGACTCCTGATTTTGAAAACTTCTTTCAAATCTCCCTTAGCCCCCTTTATCTCTCCAAGGAAATCAGTCACAACTTATCCAATTTTTCCTCACAGCTAAAGTTTCTCAACCCTAGAATCATTCTTGTAAACATCTTCTGCGTTCTGTCCAATGCGTCCACATTCTTCAGTATCGGGTGGGGCTCAAAATTGTATATAATAGTCCAGCAGAGAAATGACCAGTGACCTATGTAGGTTCATCATAACTTTATCTTTTTGTGCTTCATGGTAGCTAGTGAAGTCCAGAAGATTATACCTTATTAACTGCTCTCTCTACTTGTCCTGTTATTTTAATAACTTTTGTACGCTTCTTTTTATTCACCTAAGGAACGTGAGCATCACTGGCTGGCCAGTACTTTTATTGGCTGTCCTGTGTTGCCCTTGAGAAGGTGGTAGTGAGATGCCTTCTTGAACCTGTGCCATTGGGCCATTGATCTGCCGTCCATGTGCTGCAGGTAGACCTACAATACTGTTAGGGAGGGACTGCCAGGACCCGGCAACAGTGAAGAAATAATATTATATTTCCAAGACGAGTTACACCAGGTTTCTCTGCTCTGCACACCCTTTTGAATTCCATGTGCTTCATACTAAAGTGTAAAACCTCACATTTCTCTGCTTTGAACTTCATCTGCCACCTATCTGCCTTTTCCACCAATGTGTCAATGTCCTTTTGAAGTTCTACATTCTCCTTCTCACAGTTTACAATTCTCCCAAGCTTCCTGCTATCCACAAAGTTTGAAATCATTCCTACACAAGATCTAAATCATTTATATAAATTAGACAGAGGAAAGGTCCCAAGGTCAACCCTTAGGCATCTCCACGACAAGCCTTCCTTCAGTCTGAAAAATACCCATTCGCCATTACTCTCTGTTTCCTACTGTTCAGC
Source organism: Ginglymostoma cirratum (assembly GCA_024137785.1). Lineage (NCBI taxonomy): Eukaryota > Metazoa > Chordata > Chondrichthyes > Orectolobiformes > Ginglymostomatidae > Ginglymostoma > Ginglymostoma cirratum. The sequence continues at coordinate 18,149,554 of JAHRHZ010000249.1, forward strand.
CAGTTTTATATCCATGTTACTACAGTTCCTTTTGACCCATAATCAGCTTTATTTTCCACTGTCATCCTAAATGTTATGAAACACTGATCACTTGCCTCTAACTGTGTGCCCAGTGTTCTATTTGGCCCATTTCATTCCCAAAAGCCAGGTCATGCAGTGCCTTCTGTCTTATTGGTTTGAACACCTACTGCTGTAAGAAATTCTCTCAAATCCAATCTAGGAATGTTTGTCGCTCAGTGCTCCTTGTCTTTTTATTATCCCAGTTTAGCTACAAACAACTAAAGTCTCCCATTATAACTGCTCAATGATGTTAACACCTCTTGAAATTTCCTTGCAGATTTGTTCCACTATAGCCTTCCCACTAGTTGGTGAGAAGTGCCTTTTCAGAAATCCCATTTCTGAAGAAGGGTCTAGGCCTGAAACGTCAGCCTTCCTGCTCCTCTGACGCTGCTTGGCCTGCTGTGTTCATCCAGCTCTACACCTTGCTATCTCAGACTCTCCAGCATCTGCAGTTCCTACTATCGCTCAAAAAAAATCATTCCTGCTTTCCCGCTCTTCTGCCTCCCCTCCTGTCCCATGGGAACACGGACTTGGCTGTAGCTGCATTTCTCCAAGGATCCACCACCATCACCAGTGTCCATAGTAGAAAATGACTTAGTGAGCAGGGGATTCCTGCATAACCTGCCTGCTTGCCTCAAATCTGTGATATGACCGTCTCTGTGAATGTGCTATCCACACAGTTCTCTACCTCAGTGATTCCTACAGCTCAAGCTTGTATAGATGCTGGCACCTCAGGCACTGGTTTAGTCGTATGATGTATCTATAACTCCCCACATACAAGAAGCTGGGCATTCCCCTTGGCTGAGCTGTCCTGACACACATTAACCATAATATTTTTAAGTTACTTTGTTTATTTTAACTTTAGCTACTTCTACTTTATTTAACCTATTCTTATGCTGTTAGGTATTAACTGAAGGTGAGTAGAAATTAGAAATTCCTAACCCTTACTCATAATTCAATTTAATTCCCTCACCGTGTTATCCTTTTTCAATGTCAATCCTAGACATCCTGGAAATTCAGGCCAGTGACTGCGCTTATACGTGCAGTAAATTACCAGGTAGGTTAACAACATGGGTTGGTATAGAGCTGCTCAGTCACATTAAGGGCTGCAGAGATCCGCTCTTGCTTCCTTCTAGTCAGAGATAACCCTATGATTTGATCTGAGCTGCCTCCATACAGGTTCCAGTGAATCTGTTGCTCACCCATCATCAAAGGACTTGTGTCCTTGTTTTGGAGAGGGTGCAAAGGAGATTCACCAGGAAGTTGCCTGGAATGGAGGATGCTAGCTATGAAGAGAGGTTGGGTAGATTAGGATTATTTACATTAGAAAGACGGAGGTTGAGGGGGAATCTGATTGAGGCCTACAAAATCATGAGAGGTATAGACAGGGTGGATAGCAAGAAGCTTTTTTCCCAGAGTGGGGGGCTCAATTACTGGGCGTCATGATTTCAAGGTGAGAGGGGAAAAGTTCTTTACACAGAGGGTGGTGGGTGCCTGGGACGTGTTGCCAGCAGAGGTGGTAGAGGCGGGCACGATAGTGTCATTTAAGATGTATCTCGACAGGTACATGAATGGGCAGGGAACAGTGGGATACAGATCCTTGGAAAATAGGCGACAGGTTTTGATAGAGAATCTGGATTGGCGCAGGCTTGGAGGGCCGAAGGGCCTGTTCCTGTGCTGTAATTTTCTTTGTTCTTTGTGTCAGAGAGATGAGAGATCTGAACATATCTTGGTCCAGTGCCGGGATGAGTCTAGATGGCTGGAGAGAGATCTGGATATCAAGAAGGGATATACAGCCATTACAAACAGTTCAGAGAATGTCCACTAGGCAGATTCCTGGGTGAAGCGATTTTCTTATGAGGAAAGGTTAGGCAGATTGGGACCATTCACAGTTGGGTTGAGAAGAATGAAAGGCAACATAATTAAAATATGGAGGATTCTAAAGGGGATGTGACAGGGTTGATACTGAGATGATGCTTCCTCTTGGGAAAAAAATCCAGAACAATGGGACACTGCTTCAGAATGAGGGCTGTTCCATTCACTTCCACAGAAAGCAGGGGAGGCTGGGTCGTTAAATGTGTTCAGGACTGAATTAGATTTTTGATCAATTGCTAAGACAAGAGGAATGGAAGCCAGGTAGGAAAGTCAACTAAGGCCACTGACAATAATGAGCTCCCTTCTCCTATTTCTAATCATGGTCATTGTCATACAATGTATCTCCAAACCCTTACACATTAGAGTTAATCCCCTCCCATCTGAATGTAATCATGCAATGAACATGCAAACATGCTAGTTAGAAGCAGACATTTGGCCACTCAGTCTGTTGAGCCTATTCCACCATTCAGTAACATCGTGGCTGCTCTGATTACTCTGCATTCTCACCTATCCCAAACATTTGAGTGGCACTGTGGCTTAGTGGTTAATAGAACATAGAACATAGAACAGTACAGCACATTATAGGCCCTTCGGCCCATGATGTTGTGCCGAACTTTTACCCTCAACCTAAGGTCTATCTAACCTCCACCCCTATCTTATACTATCATCCATATGCCTATCTGATAGCCACTTAATTGCCCCTAATTAGGCCAACTCCCCTACCCTCTCCAACAATGCATTCCAAGCCCCTACCACTCTCTGAGTAAAGAGCATACCTCTGATGTCTCCCCGACATCTACCTCCTTTCACTTTAAAACTATGTCCCCTCGTAATAGCTACCTCCACCCTGGGAAAATGTCTCTGGCTGCCTACTCTATCTATACCTCTGATCATTTTGTACACCTCTATCAAGTCACCTCTCATCCTTCGAATTTCTAAAGAGAAAAGCCCTAGCTCTCTCAACCTTTCCTCGTAAGACCTTCCCTCCATTCCAGGCAACATCCTGGTAAATCTCCTCTGCACCTTTTCTAACTTTTCCACATCTTTCCTGTAATGAAGTGACCAGGGCTGGACACAATACCCCAGAGGTGGCCAATCCAGGCTCTTGTATAGCTGAAGCATAACTTCACGGCTCTTGAACTCAATCCCTCTATTAATGAAAGCTAACACACCATATGCCTTCTTAACAACTCTATCCACCTGGGTGGCAGCTGTCAGGGAACTGTGAACATATACCCCAAGATCCCTCTGCTCCTTCACACTGCCAAGAATCTTCCTGTTAATCCGGTATTCTGCTTTCAAGTTTGTCCTTCCAAAATGAATCACCTCACACTTTTCAGGGTTAAACTCCATCTGCCACTTCTTAGCCCAGCTCTGCATCCTATCAATGTCCATTTGTAACCTAGAACAGCCCTCCGCACTGTCCACAACGTGACCCACTTTTGTATCGTCCGTGAACTTACTAATCCACCCTTCCACTCCTACATCCAAATCATTTACAAAAATCACAAATAGAAGAGGACCCAGAACAGATCCTTGTGGTACACCACTCGTAACTGAGCACCATGTTGAATATTTTCCATCCATTACCACACTTTGTCTTCTAAGGGTCAGCCAATTTCTGAATCCAATCTGCCACGTTTCCCTCTATCCCATGCCTCCTTACCTTCTGCATGTGCCTACCCTGGGGAACCTTATCAAACACCTTACTTAAATCCATATATACCACATCCAATGCTCTACCTCCATCCATGTGTTTGGTCACCTCTTCAAAGAATTCACTAAGGTTTGTGAGGCATGAGCTACCCCGCACAAATCCATGCTGACTATCATGAATCAATCTGTGCCTTTCCACGTGATCATAAATCCTCTCTCTCAGAGCCCTTTCCAATAATTTGCCCACCACTGACATAAGACTAACTGGCCTGTAATTTCATGGGTTATCCCTATTCCCTTTTTGAACAAGGGAATGACGTTTGCCTCTCTCTGGCACTATACCCGTGGACAGTGAGAACGAAAAGATCTTCGCCAAAGGCCCTGCGATCTCTTCCCTCGCTTCCCACAGAATCCTTGGATAAATCCCATCAGGCCCAGGGGACTTATCTATCTTCAAGTTCCTCAAATTCCTAGTACATCTTCCTTACTAACATCCACCTCCTCGAGCCTGCCAGCCTGTTTCACACTGTCCTCCACTACAACGAGGTCCCTCTCAGTTGTGAATACCAAAGAGAAGTATTCGTAAAGGACCTCTCCTATTTCTTTAGGCTCCGTGCACAAATTCCCTTTCCAATCCTTGATCGGCCCCACCCTTTCTCTGATCATTCTCTTATTCCTCACGTACGCGTAAAAAGCCTTGCAGCTTTCCTTGATCCTATCCACCAAAGTTTTCTCATGCCAGCTTACAGATCTCCTAAGACCTTTCCTCAGCTCCTTCCTGGCTAACTTGTATCCCTCTGGAGTCTTTTTCATTCCTTGTTTCCTAAACCTTATATAAGCATCCTTCTTCCTCTTAACCAGTTGTTCGACCTCTCTTGAGAACCAAGGCTCCCTCACACGACTGCATTTTCCCTGCCTGCTAGGGACAAACATATTGAGCACACGCAGTATGCATTCCTTAAACAATCTCCACATTTCAACAGTGCTCTTCCCTGACAGCATCTGATCCCATTTTATGTTACCCAGTTCTTACTTAACAGAATTGTAATTACCCTTCCTCCAATTATAAACCTTACCCTGCTGTATGTACCTATCCTTTTCCATGACTATTGTAAAGGTAACAGAGTTATGATCACTACCGCCTAAATGCTGTCCTACCAACAGGTCTAACACTTGGCCCGGTTCATTGCCAAGCACCAAACACAAAGTGACCTCTCCTCGTGTTGGTCTGCTTGGTTGGCACTGTGTTGGTTAGCACTGCTGCCTTACAGACGTGGGTTCAATTCCACACTCGGGCGACTGTCTGAATGGAGCTTGCACATTCTCCCCATGTCTGCGTGGGTTTCCTTTGGGCGCTCTGATTTCCTCTCACTGTCCAAAGATGTGCAGGGTTAGTTGGATTGGCCATGATAAAATTGCCTGTAGTGTCCAGGGATGTGTAGGCTAGGTTAACCACAGGAAGTGTGGGGATAGGGCCATATTGTCTTCCAGCAATTTTCACTAGAAAGTAGGCAAGTTCAAAATCAGTAGAAATCTTGCAAAGACTGTTTACCCATAACTCATATATTTCTTATGGTTTCCAATCTCCCAAAAATGAATGGGCATTTTCTCATAAAATCAAATCTGGGGAGCAAAAAGGATTTTTGCTTGTTAACCACTTAATAAAGTTCTTGAAAAAGAGAACTAGAGGTTTGTGACGAATGCTGCATATCACATTTTGGGAAAGATGTGAAAGCTTTTCAGAGTGCAAAAAAGGGGGAGCACGGTGCCTCAGTGGTTAGCACTGCTGCCTCAAAGCACCAGGGACCTGGCTTCAATTCCAGCCTCAGGCAACTCTGTGTGGAAGTTGCACATTCTCCCCGTGTCTGCGTGGGTTTCCTCCAGGTGCTCCGGTTTCCTCCCACAGTCCAAAGATGTGCAGGTTAGGTAGGTTGGCAATGCTAAATTGGCAGCAGTGTTCAGGGGTGTGTAGATTAGGTGGGTTATAGAGGGATGCAGCCTGGGAACCCTGCAGCCCAATGGCATCAATGTGGATTTCACAAGCTTCAAAATCTCCCCTCCCCCAACCGCATCCCAAAACCAGCCCAGCTCATCTCCACCTCCCTAACCTGTTTTTCCTCTCACCTCAAGCCACACCCCCATCTCCTATCTACTAACATCATCCCGCCCCCTTGACCTGTCCGTCCTCCCTGGACTGACCTACCTCCTCCCTACCCCCCTACCTACACTCACCTTTACTGGCTCCATCCCCGCCTCTTCGACTTGTCTGCCTCCTCTCCACCTATCCTCTCCTCTATCCATCCTCTATCCGCCTCCCCCTCTCTCCCTATTTATTTCAGAACCCTCTTCCCCTCCCCCATTTCTGATGAAGGGTTTAGGCCCGAAACGTCAAGTTTTCCTGCTCCTATGATGCTGCTTGACCTGCTGTGTTCACCCAGCCCCACACCTTGTTATCTCGGATTCTCCAGCATCTGCAGTACCTTTTATAGAGGGATGGTCTGGGTGGGATGCTCCAAGGGTCAGTGTGGACATGTTGGGCCAAAAGACCTGTTTCCACACTGTAGGGATTCTGTTCTAAAAGATTTAAGGAAGATTCTATGGATGAGGGACTTCAATCATGTGCACAGAAGGTGAGATTTTTGCTTGAGAAGGAAGGTTGAGAGGATAGTTGATGGGGCTGCTCAAATCATCAGCATCCTGGACAGAAATGTTCCCATTTGTATAAGGATCAAAATGCCGATTTAGAAGTCATTGACAAAAAAATCAAAAGCCCTGTGAGGAAATACATTTTTAAACGGCAGATGGTTAGAATCTGGATCTTGCAGCCTAAGTATGCAATACAGGCAGAGGCATCTATGGTTTTTCAAAGGAGAATTTTGGATGAATTTATCTATACAGAGAGAGAAAAGAATTGTAGAGCTGAGCAGAGAAAGCAAGGGGAGTGAGACCAGCTGCTTTGCGCACAAAGAAAACCATTACACACTTGATGAGCTACAAGGATTGGAAAAATAGAAGTAAATTTGAAGATTATCAATAAGCTAATTAATGGCAGAATAGGCTCAGGATCCATGTGCCCACGTCTGTTCCTATTTCTTATATTCTTATATCTAAAAGTATAATGTCAGCTTGCGTCTCCAGCATTCAATTACTGCAACTTTTAAAACAGCAATGATGTCAAACATACTCACTGAATGTGGATCATTTTAAGTTAACTATGGTGGAAGACAGATTTCTTCCAGTATTGATGCTGGAAACAGCTGCCGATCAGTCAGGCGTCTAATCCAGCTAGGAAAAAGACTATACAACTAATATGCAATTCATGAGAGAATACGGAGTTGTGTACAGGAAGTGAGAATGAATGTCCTCAAATCCCTGAGGGTAGCAGGAGAGGTTGACAAGGTGATTAAGAAGGCATATGGAATCCTATCCTTCATTAGAATATAAGAGCAGGGAGGTTATTTTGAAATCATGTAAATCATTAACTAGACCACAACTTGAGTACTGTTGCAGTTCTGGTCACCTCATTATGGACAGGACATGATTTCATTAGGGAGAGTGCAAAGGAGATTTACAAAGGTGTTGCCAGGACTGGAAAATTGCAACCATGAGGAAAGATTGGATAGGTTGACCTTGTTCTCCCTGAAACAGCGAAGGATGAGGGCACATTTGATTGAGAAGTACCACATTAAGAAGGGCGAAGGTAGAAGGGCTTATTTACCTTTGCGGAGAGGTCAATGATTAAGAGGCATAGATTTAAAGTGATGGGTAGAAAAATTAGCAGGGAGAGGAGGAAAATCTTTATCACCCAGAGTGTGGTTGGGGCCTGGAACCACTGTCTCAAAGGGTATTTGAGGCAAGAACTCTCAACCCACTTAAAAAGTAGTTTGGATATAAACCTCAAGTGCTGTTACCTCCAGGGTTATGGACCAAACGCTGGAAAGTGGGATTAAACTGGGTGCCTCATCTTTTGGGCTGGCACAGACATGATGACTTAGGTGACCTCTTTCTGTGCCATACATTTTCTATGTTCCTATGTTTACCTGATGATAATCTCCATTGTAAACCTGAAGGAAAGGTCACCTGCTATCCATGGTCACAATGATCTGATATGTCATGATGTACATTTGACTGAGGCCTCTATGCTTAGAGGCATTTTAACAGATGAAAATAACACTGTCTTGGGCTGCTTGGGAATTCACATGTTCCATCTAATTGGCTTTGCATTTAAATGGTATCTGTTGTTATCCCATGGTATCCAATTTCATTACAATTTCATTGTATTCCAATGGTATCCCTCCAAGAGAGAGGGAGACATATATACATGAATCATAATCAGTTATCCCACATACAACTGAGTGGCTCAGTGGTTAGCGCTGCTGCCTCATAGTGCCAGGGACCCAGGTTCAATTCTACCCTTGAACCAATGTGTGGAGTTTGCACATCCTCTCCATGTCTGTGTGGGTTTCCTCCCACAGTCCAGGGATGTACAGGTTAGGGTGGATTGTAGAGTGAGAGGGGGATAGGTCTGGGTGGGATGCTTTGAGGGCCGGTGTGGAATTGTTGGGACGAAGGGCCTGTTTTGACACTGTAGGGATTCTATGATTCTGTTCATAAATGAAAAATAACAAAGAAGGTTCTAACAGAGATAACAAGGTGTGGGGCTGGATGAACACAGCAGGCCAAGCAGCATCATAGGAGCAGGAAAGCTTGACGTTTCGGGTCTGGACCCTTCATCAGGGTCTAGGCCTGAAACGTCAAGCTTTCCTGCTCCTATGATGCTGCTTGGCCTGCTGTGTTCATCCAGCCCCACACCTTGTTATCTTGGATTCTCCAGCATCTGCAGTACCTTTTATCTCTGAAGGTTCTAATAGACTCTGAGTATCTTGCCACCATTTTTAATATTGCACCCAGTAAGGAGATTGAGGTAGTGATAAAGGTTTTCTGATCTCATTTAATCCTGCTTTAATGACAGTTTATATCTTAGAACATAAGAACGTAAGAACATAAGAACGTAAGAACATAAGAACCAGGATCAGGATTAGGCCATCTGTCCCCTCGTGCCTACCCCGCCATTTAATAAGATTATGGCTGATCTTTGAGACTCAGCTCCACTTACCCGCCCACTCACCATAACCCTTAATTCCTTTACTGTTCAAAAATTTATCTAGCCTTGCCTTAAAAACATTCAGCATGGTAGCTTCAACCACTTCACTGGGCAGGGAATTCCACAGATTCACAACCCTTTGGGTGAAGGAGTTCCTCCTGACCTCAGTCCTACATCTGCTTCCCTTTGTTTTGAGGCAATGCCCTCTAGTCCTAGTTTCACCTGCTGGCGGAAACAACCTCCCTGCCTCCACCTTATCCATTCCCTTCATAATCTTACATGTTTCTATAAGATCTCCCCTCATTCTTCTCAATTCCAATGAGTATAATCCCAGTCTACTCAGTCTCTCCTCATAATCCAACCCTTTCAACTCTGGAATCAACCGAGTGAATCTCCTCTGCACCCCCTCCAGTGCTAGTATATCTCTTCTCAAGTAAGGAGACCAAAACTGCATGCAGTACTCCAGGTGTGGCCTCACCAGGACCCTATACAGCTGCAGCATAGTCTCCCTGTTTTTAAACTCCATCCCTCGAGCAATGGCAGACAAAATTCCATTTGCCTTTTTAATTACCTGCTGCACCTGCAGTCCTACTTTTAGCGATTCATGCACAAGGACACCCAAGTCCCTCTGCACAGCAGCTTGCTGCAACTTTTTACCATTTAAAACATAGTCCATTTTGCTGTTATTGCTACCAAAATGGATGACCTCACACTTATCAACATTGTACTCCATCTGCCAGACTTTTGCCCACTCACTTAGACTATCTATATCCCTCTGCAGACTTTCAGTGTCTTCTGCACACTTTGCTCTACCACACACCTTAGTGTCATCTGCAAATTTTGACATACCACACTTAATCCCCAACTCCAAATCATCTATGTAAATTGTAAACAATTGCGGTCCCAACACTGATCCCTGAGGCACGCCACTAGCCACTGACCGCCAACCAGAAAAACACCCATTTACCCCTACTCTTTGCTTCTTACTGGTCAACCAATCCTCTATCCATGCCAATACATTACCTGTAATACCATGTAACTTTATCTTATGTAACAGCCTTTCGTGTGGAACTATCTTACAATAAATTTGAGTTAATCTGAACTATAGATAACATGAAGAAACACTGTTTTACGTCACACACTGCTATTTGGAATACACTGCCTCGAAAAGCTGGTCATGACGTGGAGGTGCCGGTGTTGGACTGAGATGGACAGAGTCAAGACTTCAGGTAATGTAGGGGCAGTGCTTTGAAAGCTTGCGATTTCAAATAAACCTGTTGGGCTATAACCTGGTGTCGTGTGACTTTTGATTCTGAAAAGCTGGTGGCAATAAATTCAACAGTCACATTCCAATGAGACTTATACAAATACTTTTTACTTGAAGGTAAAATATTGACAGAATATGGAGAAAGACCCGATGGGGGATGTGCTGTCACATATGTACATGGTACCGTACACATCAGGCGAAATTTTATTTCAAAAGGAGTGCATTGTAATGTATTTCATTTCAACCTTCATTTTAACAATAACAAGTAGTCATTTTAATATTTTATGGAACAAATGAAAAAAACCAATCAATCTTTTCACATCCTCAGAATGTCCTGAAGCAATTCATAAACGACAAAGCATTTTGAAGTATACTAATTATTGTAATGCATTATCCCAGATAATAAACAAATGTATTAAATTCAGACATGCAAATTAATGCCATAACTCAAGGACAAAGCTTATAAACATGTACAAATTCATAAATTGCTTCACAATTAATTTAGCACAGTTAAGTGTTCAGCAACATCTTGTATATTAACTCATATATTATGTAGCTTAGCCATACAGAACCTAAGAGTTAGATTAATTGTTCATCTGGCGAGATGGGATGCATGCTGTTTCAGATTTTCATTTTGAAAATGGGAGGTGACATGAGAAAACTGCTCTGGAAAAGCCACGAGATTCATACAGTGAACAGAGAATGGATCTATTGGAACCTTAACCTATATACAATATAATGGTGGAAAGCAAACAAAAACAAACATAAAGGAATTTATATTATAAGTTTTATTCCTGGCTACCTCAGCACTGTTATACGATATCTTCCGTAAAGTCAGATATGGGAAGGTAGGAGCTCAGCTTTTCATTCATTCTTCAGTATTCTGCTCAAAGGTAGGCCCATGCCTCATTGTGTGTTCTTATTAATCCTGGGCTATTTTCTTGGCAGTCTCTATCGGTTGTGGTTTGTCTATCGCTATCCACTGTCAGCACAGGGAGGCAGGTATCAAGCACTCTTCATCAGGAACAAGAATCAAACTCAGGCTGTTGTTGGCATTACTCTGAACGACACAATAGCCATCCAGTCAACTGAGCTAACCATTCCCCACAGCTAAATCATTTTCACATAAAGCCTAACTGAGGGCATTGTGGGAAGCAAGGAAGAAATTGCGGGGCTGCTAGCAGAGATATTGTGTCATCGATAGCCGTACTAGAATACTGGAGGGTAGCAGGTGTTGTGCCTTTAAGAAAGACTGTAGGAGAAGCCTAGGAACTATCAGCTGGTGAGTCTGAAGTCAGTGGTGAGTAAGTTGTTGGAGGGGATTCTGAGAGACAGGATTTACATGCATTTGGAGAGGCAAGAACTGATTAGGGATAGTTAACATGGCATTGTGCCCAGGAAATTGGGTCTCACAAACCTGTTTGAAATTTTTGAGTGTCTGACCGAGAAAATAAATGAGGGCAGAGTGGTGGACATTGTCTACATGCACTTTAGTGAGGCCTTTGACAAAGTTTCACATGATAGACTGGTTAGTAAAGATCACATGGGATTCAGGAGAGCTTGCCAATTGGATACAAATTTGGCTTGACGGTAGGAGACAGAAAATGTTTGTGGAGGGCGGTTTTTCGGACTGGAGGCCTGTTACATGCAGTGTTCCACAGGGATTAATGTGGGGCCCACTGTTGTTTGTCATTTATATAAATGATTTGGATGAGAATATAGGAGGCTTGGTTAGTAAGTTTGTGTATGACACCAAAATTGGTGGTATAGTAGACTGTGAGGGAGGTTATTTAAGATTACAACGTGCTCTTGATCAATTAGGCCAATGGGCCAAGGTGTGGCAAATGGAGTCTAATTTGGATAAATGCAAAGTGTTGTATTTTGGTAAGACGAACAGGCCAGGAATTACGCAGCAAATGGTAGGGCCCTGGGGAGTGTTTTTGAACAGAAAGATCTAGGAATTCAGGTACATAGATCTTTGCAAGTTGCACCACAGGTAGAAGGGTGGTAAAGAAGGCTACAGACAAAAAAAAACTGCAGATGCTGGAATCCGATGTAGACAAACAGGAAGCTGGAAGAACACAGCAAGCCAGGCAGCATCTGGAGGAAAGGAGCAGTCAACATTTTGGGTATAACCCTTCTTCAGGATCCTGGGGATGGCCTAGTGGTATTATCACTGGACTGTTAATTCAGGGACATGGATAACGTCCTGGTGACCCGGGTTTGACTCCTGCCATTGCAGATGTTGGAATTTGCATTTAATATCTTGTAATGACCATGAATCCATTGCCAATAGTTGGAAAAACCCATCTAGTTCACTAATGTCCTTTAGGGAAGGAAACTGCCATCCCTGGCTAATCTGGCCTTCATATGACTCCAGACCCACAGCAATGTGATTGACTCTTAACTGCCCTCTGGGGAATTAGGGATGGGCAATAAATGCTGCCTAACCAGTGAAGCTCTCATCCTGTGAATGAATAAAGGATGAAGGATTTGGAATGCTTGCCTTCATTGCTCAGACTACTGAGTTTAGAAGTTGAGGCATCATGTTGAGGATGTTGGTGAGGCCAACTTTGAAGTATTGCATATAGTTCTGGTTGCCCTGCTGTAGGAAGGATATAGTTAAATTGGAGAAGGTGCAGAAAAGATTTAAAAAGATGTTACTGGGGCTTGGGGGGGAGGTTGAGTTATAAGGACAGGCTGTATAAGCAGGGATCTTTTTTCACTGTAGTGCAGGAGATTGAGGAGTGACCTTACAGAAGTTGATAAAGTCACGAGGGACGTAGATAAGGTGAATAGCAAAGGTCTTTTCCCTAATGTGAGGCAGTTCAAAACTAGGGAGCATATTTTTATGGTGAGAGAAGAAAGATTTAAAAAGGACCTGTGGAGTGCCTTTTCAACACAGAGGGTGGTTCATATGTAGAATCAACTGCCAGAGGAAGAGGTGGATGCAGAGGGATATGCGCCAAATGCAGGCAAATTGGACTGATTTAGTTTGGAAAACTTGTTCGCCACGGACGAGTTAGACCGAAGGGTCTGTTTCTGCGCTGTATAACTCCCTAAGTGCTTTTCAGTGCTTAGATGGCAATAACTTGAAACTTAAGGAGAAATTTCATTACCTTCCAGGAGAGGGAAGAAACTGCATGTGGTTTACCTGTGGCTATTCACCTGTCCCAGATGATGAAATAACTGAAGGAGTGGTTGTAAAATTTCAGACTGTTCATTGTTCTCGTAGAACAATTAGATTGAATAAGATTTCCTAGATTCAGCCCTAAACAGGAGAAGCTTTTATCTCTGGATTCAAAAACATATCATTGTTTGATTCACTTGAACTGCTTTGACAAAATATCAATGATGCAGGAAATGCTGGAGACCATTATTAAGAGTGTAATAGCAGGATATTTTTAGAAAATCAGAATACAGTTCACAAGAGTCAATATGTTTCTGCGAAAGGAAAATTGGATTTGATCCACTTATTTGAGTTATTTAAGGATGTTACATGCAGTGTGGATTAAGGGAACTAGTAGCTATAATGTATTGTTTGTCCAAAAACTCTTAATAATGTGTCACATATAAGGTCAATGCACCAGGTGAGAGTTCTGACTGCTATACATGAGCATATAGGGAAGATTGCCAAACTAATAGGAAATCAAGAGTCACGATAAATGAGTTATTTTCAGGTTGGCAAAATTATTACAGGAATCTCGCAGCCATTAATGCTGGAATCTTGACTATCAACAACCTAGAAGAGCACTTATGGTGGATTGGTCATGTCCCTACCTCTGAGCCAAGAGGCTCAAGTTCAAATTCCACCGGCTCCAAAGGTGTGTAATAATATCACCGAATACATTGATTAGGAAATACCTACCATCGATATTAACATAACAAGCAAGTTAGACAAAGGAGAGCCAGTGGATGTAATCTATTTGGCTTTCCAGAAGGCACTTGACAAAGTGTTGCACAGGAGACTGCTAAGTAAGGCTGCCCATTGTGTTAGGGGCATGTTCTGACATGGATAGAGGATTGGCTGACTGGCAGAAGGCCAGTAGGGATACAGGGGTCTTTTTCAGATGGCAGCTGATGTCTAGTGGAGTTCTACAGGGATCAGTGTGGAGAAGATGTTTCCACTAGTAGGAGAGACTAGAACCTGTGGGAAAAACCTCAGAGTGAAGGGACGATCCTTTAGAACTAAGATAAGGAGGAATTTCTTCAGCCAGAAGGTGGTGAATCTGTGGAAATCATTGGTGCAGAGGATGTATAAGCCAAATCATCGAGTGTATTTAAAACAGAGAGAGATAAGTTCCTAAATAAATCCCAAAAAATCTGTGGATGCTGTAAATCAGGAACAGAAACAGAAATTGCTGGAAAAGCTCAGCAGGTCTAGCAGCATCTGTTAAGAGAAATCAGAGATAATGTTTTGGGTCCAGTGACCCTTCCTCAGAAATGAAGAAGGGTGACCGGACCCGAAACATATTAACTCAACTTTCTTTCCACAGATGCTGCTGGGCCTGATGAGTTTTTCCAGCAATTTGTGTCTTTGTTTCAATTGTCCAGAAGGACAATTCTAAGGAAGGGTCACTGGACCTGAAACTTTAACTGTGATTTCTCTTCACTGATAGATTCCTGATTGGTAAGGGGATCAGGGGTTACAGGGAGAAGGTAGGAGAATGGGGTTGAGGAACGTATCAGCCATGATTGAATGGCAGAGCATACTCGAAGGGCCGAATGGTCTAAGTCTTACGGTCTTATGGAGGGAGCGATTGGACTGTAGTCAAATTTGCTGATGATACAAAGATCCATAAAAAATAAAAACAGAAAGGGCTGGAGAAACTCAGTAGTTCTGGTAGCCCCAGGGCAGAGAGAGAAATAGAGTTAATGTTTCAAGTTAATAGAACATAGAACAGTACAGGAATAGGCCCTTCAGCCCACCATGTCTGTGCTGACCATGATGCTATTCTGAACATCCCATTTGTCTGCACTTAGCCTATATCTCTCTGTTCCCTGCTTGTTCATGTGTCAGTCTAAATGCCTCTTAATATGACTTCTTTGGCACCGAAGAGAGGTGCAAATGTGATGGGTTTTATGCTGTTAGGAAGAAGTGGGGCAATTGAGAGTGTTAGTTGGTGAGGGAACTCAGACTGCAAAGATATCATTGAATGAATGATGAAAGGAGTGAGAATGGTTGCAGAGGAGAAACGAAACATTGGTCCATAATAGGTACTAATTATAAAAAGGAAAAAGAATGCAAAGAAAAAGTGAGAATTTAAATCATTCATTTTTTCCCTTCCTTTCTAACATGAAATGTGGTCACATAAGAACACAAAACATAGAACACAGAACAGTACAGCACAATACTGGCCATTCAGCCCATGATGTTGCGTTGACCTATTACCCGACTAAGATCAATCTACCCTGCATACCCTACGTTTTACTATCCTCCATGTGCCTATCCAAGAGTCGCTTAAAAGTCTCTAAAGTTTCTGACTCCACTACCACTGCCGGCAGCGCATTCCACATGCCCACCACTCTCTGTGTAAAGAACCTACCTCTGACATCTCCCCTATATCTTCCTCCAATCACCTTAAAATTATGCCCCCTCGTAATAGTCATTTCCGCCCTGAGAAAAAGTCTTTGACTATCCACTATCTATTCCTCTCATCATCTTATATACTTCTATCAAGTCACCTCTGATCCTTCTTTGCTCCAATGAAAAAAGCCCTAGCTCCCTCAATCTTTCCTCATAAGACCTATCCTCCAGTCCAGGCAGCATCCTGGTAAATCTCCTCTGCACCCTCTCTAAAGCTTCCACATCTTCCCTATAATGAGATGATCAGAACTGAACACAATATTCCAAGTGTGGTCTAACCAGGGTTTTGTAGAGCTGCAGCTCTATAAGAACCTCACGGCTCTTCAACTCAATTCCCCTGCCAATGAAAGCCAACACACCATACGTCTTCTTTGCAACCCTATCAACTTGAGTAGCAACTTTAAGGGATCTATGGACGTGGACCCCAAGATCCCGCTGTTCCTCCACACTGCCGAGAATCCTGCCATTAACTCTATATTCTGCATTCAAATTCAACCTTCCAAAATGAATCACTTCATACTTTTCTGGGTTGAATTCCATCTGCCACTTCTTTGCCCAGCTCTGCATCCTGTCAATGTCCCGTTGCAACCTACAACAGCCCTCCATACTATCCAGAACTCCACCAACCTTCATGTTATCAGCGGACTTACTAACCCACCCTTCAACTTCCTCATCCAATTCAATTATAAAGATCACAAAGAGCAGAGGTCCCAGAACAGATCCCTCCAGAACGTCACTGGTCACCAAGCTCCAGGCTGAAGACTTCCCATCTACGACCACACTTTGTCTTCTATTGGACAGCCAGTTTTGTATCCAGACAGCCAAATTTCCCTGAATCCCATGCCTCCATACTTTCTGAATGAACCTACCATGTGGATCCTTATCAAATGCCTTGCTAAAATCTACATACACCACATCCGCTGCTCTACCTTCATCGATGTGTTTTGTCACATCCTCAAAGAATTCAATAACGCTTGTGAGGCACAACCTGCCCCTCTCAAAGCCATGCTGACTGTTTCTAATCAAACTGTGCTTCTCCAAATAATCATAAATACTATATCTCAGAATCCTCTCCAATAATTTGCCCACCACAGAAGTAACACTGACTGGTCTGTAATTCCCAGGATTATCCCTATTCCCTTTCTTGAACAAGGGAATGACATTTGCCACCCTCCAATCATCTGGTACTACTCCAGAGGACGCAAAGATCATTGCCAAAGGGGCAGCAATCTCTTCCCTCGCTTCCCATAGTAACCTTGGGTATATCCTGTCTGGCCCAGGGGACTTATCTATCCTCAAGTTTTTGAAAATTTCTAGCACATCTTTCTTCCTAATATCAGCCTATTCGAGCATACCTGCCTGCTTCATGCTGTCCTCACAAACGTAAAGGTCCCTCTCACTGGTGAATACGGAAGCAAACTATTCATTAAGGACCTCCCCTACCTCATCTGACTCCACACATGTTTCCTCCACTATCCCTCATTGGCCCTACCGTCACTCTGGCCATCCTCTTGTTCCTCACATAAGTCCCTCACTCCATATGATAATAACAGCGGCTGGCTGTGGAGGAGCATGAACCACATTTTAAAGTGAGCCAGAGGCTCTGGGTTCAAGAAGGGCAGTTGAACCAAAGACGCATATTGCTGGAGAAACTCATCAGGTCTGGCAGCATCTGTGGAAAGAAAGCTGAGTTAATATGTTTTGCTTCAGTGATCCTTCTTCCAAAGGACAGTTCCCTTTTCCTAAAGGACCCTAGTGTTACAACAATCAATAATGGTTGGGTTCTAATCAATGTCCCCTCTGAGATGTGGGGGCTCAGGGGTTGTACAATATGCTGATGCATTGACTTCCAGTTTTGGAAGTTGCTGCTGTTCACTGACTTCAGAGATCCACACAGACGAAAATAATTCAGTGGGAAGTTTGATAATAACTATTAGATCAGCTTTTAATTCCAGATTTAATAAATTTAAGTTTCACCAACTGCCATGTTCTCAGAACATTAGCCTCTTGGATAACAAATCCAGTAACATTGCCGTGATACCACTGCCTCCCAAATGGTAGCTCCTGTGGTTTTGCTAAATTCAGTTTGTTTTCTTTCAATGAAAATGAGTAGATTACTGTTCTGAAGACTGACATTCTGGGTTGAAATTCAAGTCACTCTGCTGCCCAGAAGACAAGGTCTTGGCAGCATAAGGCTTTGACAGATTTCATTAATTGTCTTTTGTCACTACATTCACTTTCCTAATTGCAGAATGTCACGTAAAACAACACAATGGGAGCATCTTAAATGCAATCCAACACTTCACTTAGAATATATTATAAACTTCCTGTAGTAATTACAGAAATTCATGCCTTACCATTCTCAAACAGTAATAACTAGATTGAAATGATCAGGGATAATATCGCCAAGTTCCATCACACAAAAATCTCTCCTTCTCTGCCCCTCACTCCGTATGATAACAACAGCAGGCTGACTGAGGGGGAGCATGAACCACATTTTAAACGGGGCCAGAGGCTCTGGGTTCAAATCCCATTCTGTTACTGATAGCCCAGGAAGGTACTATTCGCAATGTGGCCAATACCAACCCAACAGCCTTGTGGAACAGGCTAATGGCAGCTGGTAAGACAGGGAGAGATGGCCAGTGAGGCATGGTCTAGACCCTCTACCATATAAATGTATGTTGCCAAAGGTTCCAAATCTCAAATTAAAATAGACAAAAGATGGCATTTGTTGCGACCAGACTAGGTGACATTTTTGCCATTGCCCCTTCTCCTGCAATAAAAGAGGAATAGCATTTAATAAGGAACTGAAAGAGTGGAAAGTATGCTATTTTTCCTTAAGTAATTTGTTTCCCTCTCTTCTCCACATGCACACCCCTCCCAACCCCGCCCCCCACCATGTAATCTTCCGTGGATTTCTGTGATATACACAGCCCAGATCCCCCCCCTTTAATGTGAAGTCTCCATTTCACCACTGAGCTCTGAATGGCCATGCACAATTCTATTCTTAACACACAAATGCTGGCAGAGGAGTCAGCAAGTTATTAAATGTATCAAGCTTAACTAAATTAAAATTTGTTCTTGTGCTTATTGGTTGTGTTCAAGAACGTGCTGCCTGAAAGATGTTTCAATAGTAACATTCGAAAGGGAATGAAATAAATACTTTCGTAGAAAAGCATTCAGGGTGATGACAGAAAAGCAGTGTAGTGGGTATCTATAAACACAAAAACAAAACCAAAAAACTGTGGATGCTGGAAATCTTCAGCATAGTCATTGAACCCGAAATATTAGCTCTGCTTTCTCTCCACAGATGCTGCCAGACCTGCTGAGTTTATCAAGCAATTTCTGTTTTTTTTGTGGTTGGTAGTGGATAGCTCTTCCAGTGAGGCAGCACAGGAACGATGGGTCAAATGGCCTTCTGTGCTTTCAGAGTCAATGCCCAGAAACTGAACTCGACTTATAAATACTGTGGTTACAATAACAATTCAGAAGCTAGGAATCTTGCAGCAATTAACTCACTTTCTGACTCCCAAAGCCTGTCCACCATCCACAAGGCACAAGTCAGGACTGTGGTGGAATACTCCCCACTTGCCTGGATGGCTGCAGCTCCAACAACACTCAAGAAGCCTGATACCATCCAGGACAAAGCAGCCCGCTTGGTTGGCACTACATCCACAAACATCCACTCCCTCTGCCACTGAAGCTCAGTAGCAGCAGTGTGTACTATCTGCAAGATGCACTGCAGAAATTCACCGTAGATCTTTAGACAGTATTTTCCAAACTCGTGATCACTTCTAGAAGGACATGTACAGCAGATACACGGGACCATCACCACTTTCAAGTTCCCTTCCAAGCCGCTCACCATCCTGACTTGGAAATATACCACAGCTCCTTCACTGTCATTGGGATAAAATTCTGAAATGCCCTTCCTAACAGCATTGCACGTCTACCTGCAGCATATGGACTGCAGCAGTTCAAGACGGCAATTTACCATCACCTTCTCGAGGGCAACTAGGCATGTGCTATAAATGCTGGCCCAGCCAGGGACACCCACGCCCTGTGAACAGATTAAAAAAAAAACCTCCCGGCTCACTCAGTCACTGTAGTGTAGTTTCTACAGGCAGGAAGGAGCCTCCTGATTTCAGGGCAAGATTCAGTGCAACCATTGAGTCAAGCTGAGTATTTGACAGGAAGGGAATGCACATGAAGTAAGGCGATCCTGAGCTTCATTACAACAGTTGGTATTTGAGTGTGCGGCTGTTCTGTATAATTTCACGGGCGAGATGATGTAAATCATATGGAGCCCTAACCCTTCCCTGCAAAGCTTGTTTGGTTTGAAGTGTGACCACACAGGTGCAAATAGCAGCCCATGTGACTCATCGACTCGGAGCCAGTAAGCACAGCTGAGAAAATAACTGGCCCTCAACCCACGGCTTTACTACATCTCGACACTGTTCAGTTTCCTTCCAGGAGCAGATCTTTTTTCCTCCTCTGCTCTGTGTTGTTTATATCATATATCAAGCAGCTGTCTGCTGTCTATATTTATTTAACTATACCAGGTGTCTACCAGCTATGTTTGCAGAGTACAGCCCTTGGCAAATCATGAAACCCAATTTTTACAGATTGAGAAGATCATTTTCCATTGTTTTAAAATAGTTTGAGATTCTTTCTTTATCTCTGTGAAATTAAGAAATTATTAGCGGCCAATAGTAGTATTGGAAAGGGCTTAGAATAACAATTTTTTTCAGAAATCTCAACAAACTCAGAATAATGTCTCTCAGTGTAGTACTAAACTCTCGTGCTAAAAATTAACTCCAAGCAAATGTTTCTGCCATCAAAAACTGAACGAAAAACCAAAAGTGAGCTCATTCATTTCCCTTGTAAGGGCAGGGTTCAAGTCCTACTCTTGACAAAATCTAGGCTGACACTGCACAGCGATACTGAGGATCTAATGAGATTTCAGCTTTGGAAGTGTGTTACTCGCGATCTCCCTGTCACTACCTGAATGAAAATCATTGAATCACAGAGTCAGTGCAGCACAGACGGAGGCCATTCAGCCAATCATGTCTGCACCAACCCACTGAATGAGCATTTCACTGAAGTGGTTCTCTCGCCCTCTC
Organism: Ginglymostoma cirratum; assembly: GCA_024137785.1. Lineage (NCBI taxonomy): Eukaryota > Metazoa > Chordata > Chondrichthyes > Orectolobiformes > Ginglymostomatidae > Ginglymostoma > Ginglymostoma cirratum. The sequence continues at coordinate 18,170,223 of JAHRHZ010000249.1, forward strand.
TCTATAACACAGTCTTCCTTTTCCAATAACAGTCTAATTCCCTTTGGAATGCCTCAATTAAACACGCACCCCCACAGTCACAAGCAATGCATTCCAAACTTAATCACTCTCTTCCTGGAAATGCTTTTTCTCATATTGCTTTCGCTTTTTCTTTTAACCAAATAATTTAAATCTGTGTCCTCTCACCCTTGATCCTTTCATGTGTAGGGAAATTTTTCTCCCAGTCTACCCCTGTCCAGACCTCTCACGTTTTTGACAACCTCTATCAAACGTCCTTCACTTCTCCCAGGATGGATGTGGCGATGCCAGTGTTGGACTGGGGTGGACGAGGGAAGAAGTCACATGACACCAGGTTATAGTCCAACAGCAGTGCTCCAAAAGCTTGTGATTTCAAATAAACTTGTTGGACATTAACCAGGTGTTGTGTGACTTCTGACTTTCTCCAAGGATAACAGTTGTTAGAGACAGCGAGTTTTTGAAACAAATCCTTCTGTCTGTTCTCACCACTTGTCCATAAATAAGCAGGTTCTGGTTTAGTTTTTATTTCCCTTTTCTCAAGCAGGGCATTTTCCCAGTCACTGTGCTTGTGGACTCTGACTTTGAAAGGATTGCAACAGCGGTAAGTTCACCAAGGAATCTTAGATAGCATCTTCCAAACCCATGATTACTTCCATCTAGAAGGACAAGGGCAGCAGATAGTTGGGAACACCCACCACCCGCAAGTTCTCCTCCAAACCACTCACAGTCCTGACTTGGAAATATATTGCTGTTCCTTCACTGTTGCTGAGTCAAAATCCTGGAATTCCCTCCCTGTGGGCGTTGTGGGTCAACCCACAGTACGTGGACTGCAGTGGTTCAAGAAAGCAGCTCACCATCATCTTCTCAAGGACATTAGGGACAGGCAATAAATGCTGGCCAGCAACTTCCATGTACCATGAATGAATAAAATCAAAGTTAAGCCAGAAACAGGGAAGATTTTGCATAGTCTTAGATGCTGGGAAACACTGCGCGACAGAAGCACGCCAATACATGTACATGGAGGCATAGAACTGGAAAGGAAAAAGTAATTATTGAATTAGTGACTAATTAAGTACATCACATCAAAATATACCAGTCTGACAGTGTCCTCACTTTTAAGATGGAATCCATAACTGGAGTTAGCAACCTTGAATTTCTTTGTAAGGGTGGCTGATAGCCTAGCCAGTGGTTGAGGAGCTTTACACAGTTTATTTTGTTCAAAAATCTCTTTAAAAGTCTTCAGAGGAAATTTGGCTAAAATATGACATCTGTTTTGAAGTTTTCACAAAGCAAAAGTTTTACTTGCAAGGACAGAAATACAGGGGAGTGTGGCTGCTTTTTGCTGGTTAGAGGGTTTTTTTTTTGTAGCCGGGTCTTGGGGTTATTGATATTAGCAGAAGATGCTGTGTGGAGGAGCATCAATCCCTTGATTGCCTGCTCTTCAAAAACTGTGTGGTTGAAAATGCATTTGGATTTAGTGGGAGTCATGTGAGCAACAGAGGGGGCAGCGTTTACCATTGAGACAACGGCTTGCATTGAAAGTAGTCAACTGTCCATGCCCCATTCTAAAAGAAAGATTCAATAATGCATCTGCTTGGAGGTTGGGTGCAACTTACAATTTTATTGCATAAAGGCTTTTCCTGGAGACAATCATCTTTGTTGCAGGTTATATCAGTGTGATTAGCGTTCCAGACCCGTAAGGAGTTACATGGGAGACAAAATCAGAAATTGCAGGAAAACCTCAGCAGTTCTGGCAGCACCTGAGGAGACCAAACAGAATTTCGGGTCCAGTGACCCTTCTTCAGAAAAGAATTACATGGATGTTGATTTTCCGGCTGCCATTGACTTCTGAGATGTTTCTGCAAGGTTATTGCTAACTCCACTCAAATGATTATAGCAACCATCTTTGTTGGGCAGTTTAATGCTTTTTTAAAACAGTCAAAGAAGATATGTATTAACATTGGGTGAGACTTTACTTGTGACATAGTCCTAACTTCTTCGATCAAGTCTCATGACTGAACACACTCATACCTGGAACCATTCTGACAAACTTTTTCTGCACTTTCTCCAATGACCTAGCATACTTCCTGTAGTGTGACACCTTGAACTGGACGAAGTACTCCAGTTGAAGCTGAAGCAGTGTTTTATATTAACAGGGCCCCAGAGGCTAGGGATTGGCAGGGAACTGGCACTCTGGATCCAAAATCTAGGTACCAAAGGAAAAAGAAACATATTTGCAAATACTTAAATAATACATTCTAAAAATACACTGGGAATAGCAGAAACAAACAGCCAGTTTGCAAGCAAAGAACTTAATGCTTTGGGTGTGTGTTACCAAGGATCTATATCCAAGCCATTTATGTGTCAATTATCTTTGCAGATTCCAACAGAGTAACTGTACATTGCCTACATTTTTTGATTTTAAAATGATACTATGTTGATGAAACATGTTGTTCAGGATTTCATGGTTCTGTTTATGCCTGCCCCACAATCTCCTGCATGGTGAACTACTGCTCTCAAGCAGTTTTCTTACTATGGGTGCTAGATTAGCTGGTCCATGACATTGGCAATATTCGATACTTATGCTGGAGAAATTCAACAAGTCAGACACCATCCTTTGGGAAAGAAACAGATTTAATGTTTGACTCCAATGTGATTCTTCTTCAGATCTTATTTGATACCTATATAGTTCCAGGATTTATGGTTCTCCTGAAAATATTAATCATTGTCTTGCTGGATTGTCAGTAGATTCTATGATACGTGGAGCTTGTCAGCTTTCAATTCTTTGAGGTACAAGGTGGCAAGGTTACAAGGTAGCAACGTTTTATTGGGCTGCACTTGTTGTGTGAAGTCAGTGAATCGGGGCATGAAATAGTCACTATCCCCAAAAATTGAAAAAAGTACAATTTCTAAGATCCACTGGAAACCAGGTAAGAAACCAATTGGTACAGAGATAGTAGGACCAGCTGATGCTGGAGAATCTGAGATAAAACATTGTGGAGCTGGAAGAACACAGCAGGCCGAGCAGCATCAGAGGAGCAGGAAAGCTGACATTTCGGGTCGAGACCCTTCTTCAGAAATGGGGGAGGGGAAGGGGATTCTGAAATAAATAGGGAGAGAGGGGGAGGCGCATAGAAGATGGATAAAGGAGAAGATAGGTTGAGAGGAGACAGACAGGTCAAAGAGGCGGGGTTAGAACAAGTAAAGGTGAATGTAGGTGGGGGATAGGTCAGTCCAGGGAAGATGGGCAGGTCAAGGAGGCGGGATGAGGTTAGTGTGTAGGAGGTGGGGGCGGGGCTTGAGGTGGGAGGAATGGTTAGGGAGGTGGGGACGAGCTGGGCTGGTTTAGGGGTGTCATCGGGGGAGGGGAGATTTTGAAGCTTGTGAAGTCCACATTGATACCCTTGGGCTGCAGGGTTCCCAAGCGAAATATGAGATGCTGTTCCTGCAGCTTTCGGGTGGCATCATTGTGGCAATGCAGGGGGCCCAGGATGGACATGTCATCTGAGGAGTGGTTGGGGGGGTGGGGGGAGTGTGAGTTGAAATGGTTCGCAACTGGAAGGTGTAGTTGTTTGTTGCGAACTGAGCGTAGGTGTTCCGCAAAGCAGTCCCCAAGCCTCCGCTTGATTTCCCCGATGTAGAGGAGGCCACAACGGGAACAGCGGATGCAGTATACCGCATTAGCAGATGTACAGGTGAACATCTGTTTGATGTGGAAGGTCTTCTTGGGGCCTGGGATGGGAGTGAGGGGAGAGGTGTAGGGGCAGGTGTAGCACTTGCTTCAGTTGCAGGGAAAAGTGCCAGGTGTGGTGGGGCTGGAGGGGAGTGTGGAGCGGACAAGGGAGTCACGGAGTGAGTGGTCCCTCCGGAAAGCAGATAAGGGTGAGGAGGGAAAAATGTCTTTAGGAGTGGGGTCAGAATGCAGATGGCGGAAATGTCAGAGGATGATGCGTTGGATTCGGAGGTTGGTGGGGTGGTACGTGAGGACGAGAGGGATTCTGTTTTGGTTATTATAGTGGGTAGGTGGTTTGGGGGATGAGTTGCCTCAAACTCTCCACCCCTCTCAACCACTCCAACCTCTCCCCCACTGAACGTTCAGCCCTCCGCTCCCTCCGCTTCAATCCCAACCTCACCATAAAACCTGCAGACAAGGGAAGCGCTGTTGTAGAATGGCGCACTGACCTCTACATCGCTGACGCCAGGCACCAACTCTCCGACACCATCTCCTATCACCCCCATTGATCATGACCCCACCCATGAGCACCAAACCATCATCTCCCAAACCATCCACAACCTCATTACCTCAGGTGACCTCCCACCCACAGCCTCTAACCTTTTCATTTCCCAACCCCACACTGCCCACTTCTACCTCCTTCCCAAAATCCACAAACCTGACTGCCCTGGTCAATCCATTGTCTCCACCTGCTCCTGCCGCACTGAACTTATTTCCATCTATCTCAACTCCATTTTCTCCCCCTTGGTCCAGGAACTCCCCACCTACTTCCGTGACACCACCCATGTTCTTCACTTCCTCCAGAACTTCCAATTCCCCGGTCCCCAACATCTCATTTTTACCATGGACGTCCAGTCCCTATACACCTACATTCCCCATGCAGGTGGCCTAAAGGCTCTCCGTTTCTTCCTGTCCCGCAGGCCCGACCAGTCCCCCTCCACTGACACCTTCATCCGCTTAGCCGAACTCGTCCTCACCCTCAACAACTTCTCTTTCAATTCCTCCCACTTCCTCCAGACAAAAGGGGTGGCCAGGGGTACCCGCATGGGCCCAAGCTATGCCTGCCTCTTTGTAGGATATGTGGAACAATCCCTCTTCCAAAGCTACACTGGTCCTATCCCCCATCACTTCCTCCGTTACATTGATGACTGTATCGGCGCCACCTTGTGCTCCCACGAGGAGCTCGAACAGTTCATCCACTTCACCAACACCTTCCACCCCAACCTTAAGTTTACCTGGACCATCTCTAATACCTCTCTCTCCTTCCTAGACATCTCTGTCTCCATGTCTGGCATCCACCTGGAAACCGATATCCATTTCAAGCCCACCGACTCCCACAGCTACCTAGAATACACCTCCTCCCACCCACCTTCCTGTAAAAAGGCCATCCCCTATTCCCATTTCCTTCGCCTCTGCCGCATCTGGTCTCGAGATGAGGCATTCCACTCCCAAACATCCCAGATGTCCTCGTTTTTCAAGGACCACAACTTCCCCTCCACAGTGATCAAAAACGCCCTTAATCATGTCTCCTGCATTTCCCACAACCCATCCCCCATACCCCCGTCCCCGCTATAATAACCAAAACAGAATCCCTCTTGTCCTCACATACCACCCCACCAACTTCCGAATCCAACGCATCATCCTCTGAAATTTCCGCCATCTGCAATCCGACACCACTACCAAAGACATTTTTCCCTCCCCACCCTTATCTGCTTTCCGGAGGGACCACTCTGTCCGTGACTCCCTTGTCCGCTCCACACTGCCCTCCAGCCCTACCACCCCTGGCAATTTTCCCTGCAACCGAAGCAAGTGCTACACCTGCCCATACACCTCCCCCCCCAACCCCCACCCTAGGCCCCAAGAAGACCTTCCACATCAAACAGATGTTCACCTGCACATCTGCTAATGCGGTATATTGTATCAGCAGTTCCCGTTGTGGACTCCTTTACATCGGGGAAATCAAGCGGAGGCTTGGGGACCGCTTTGCGGAACACCTATGCTCAGTTCACAACAAACAACTACACCTCCCAGTCGCGAACCATTTCAACTCACCTCCCCCCCCAACTCCTCGGACAACATGTCCATCCTGGGCCCCCTGCATTGCCACAATGATGCCACCCGAAAGCTGCAGGAACAGCATCTCATATTTCGCTTGGGAACCCTGCAGCCCAAGGATATCAATGTGGACTTCACAAGCTTCAAAATCTCCCCTTCCCCGACGACACCCCTAAAACCAGCCCAGCTCGTCCCCACCTCCCTAACCATTCCTCTCACCTCAAGCCCCACCCCCATCTCCTACACACTAACCTCATCCCGCCTCCTTGACCTATCCGTCCTCCCTGGACTGACCTAACCCCCACCTAAATCCCCAACTACATTCACCTTCACTGGTTCTAACCCCGCCTCTTTGACCTGTCTGTCTCCTCTCAACCTATCTTCTCCTTTATCCATCTTCTATGCGCCTCCCCCTCTCTCCCTATTTATTTCAGAATCCCCTTCCCCTCCCCCATTTCTGAAGAAGGGTCTCGACCCGAAATGTCAGCTTTCCTGCCCCTCTGATGCTGCTTGGCCTGCTGTGTTCATCCAGCTCCACAATGTTTTCTCCAAGAAATCAACTGGGAAAGATAGCTCCAAAATGATTTCATTTGGAACTAGTCTACAAGCTTAATTTGTAATGTAATCTTCTGCTAATTTTTAATAATCCTAGCCCAATTATCTGTCCAATGAACAACCTGACTGTTTTCATTTTGACCTCTTCTATTGTCTTTTTCCTTCTCTATCAACATGAATTCATCAGATACCCACATCATAAAACAGGTAACATGATTCTATTTCTTATATTCTGATGCTTATCACCACTGGGTTTGCCCCACCAACGTTCTCCATATTATTTCTCATCCATCTCCACTTGCAACTAAAAAATGGCAAAAACCTTAAACCCATGTTATGTCAGCGCCATGGCAGACAATTAGAAGAATCTCCAAAGAAATTACCGAATCACTCCTCAAACCCACAGGTGCAAAGCCAATCAGAAACTCAGTTATTCACCTTGAAGCATGAAATTCACAAACCTGTCATGTACCTGCAATTGTGCCCAGGTAGAATCATAAAGCTACAGGATCTGGCCACTTAGCCCTTCAAATCTGTTTTACCATTCTCTGAGATCATGGATGATCATTATCATAAACTGATCTTTGCCTTGCTTCACCTTTCCTTAATATCCTAAAATATTCTAAATTCATCCAAATGTGTAAGCATCTACAATTGCCGACAGTCCCATTGTGAATGCAGGAGCAGAGACTTTAAATGAGGTCTGGTAAAAGAAAATTGCGAAAATACTCCAGACAACATAGCCAATTGGATATAAAATTAGCTTTATGGTGGAAGACAGAGGGTTGTTATTCAGACCGGAGGTCTATGCTGCAAAAATTGTTCGTCTGTTGTTGTCATTTATATCAACAACTTGGATAAGATTATAGGAGGTATGGTTAGTAAGTTTGCGGATGACACCACAATTGTTGGTATAGTGGACAGTGAAGACATTATCTAAGAGTATGATGAGATTTTGATCAGTTGGGCCAATGGGCCAAAAAGTGGCAGATGGATTTTAATTTAGATAAATGCGAGGGTGTTGCATTTTGGTAAGGTAAAACCAGGGCAGGGTTTACACAGTTAATGGTAGGGCCCTGGAATGTTGTTTAACAGAGGGACCTTGAAAGTGGCATCACAGGCAGACAAGGTAGTGAAGAAGGTGTTTGGCATGCTTGCCTTCATTAGTTGGAGTATTGAGCATTGGAGTAGTATGTCATGTTGCAGCTGTACAGGATATTGATGAGGCCACTTTTAGAATACTGTGTACAATTCTGTCAGTCCTGTTATAGGAAGGATGTTGTTAACTAGAAAGGGTACAGAAAAAAATTTGGAAGGATGTTGCCAAGACTGTAGAGTTTGAGTCATAAGGAGAGGTTGGACAGGCTGGGACTTTTTTCCCTGCAGCATCGGAGGCTGAGGGGTGACCTTATAGAGGTTTATAAAATCACGAGGGGCATAGAAAAGGTGAATGGTCAAGGTCTTTTCCCAAGGGTAGGGGAGTCCAAAACTAGAGGGCATATTTTTAGGGTGAGAGAGGAAAGATTTAAAAGGGACCTGAAGGACAATTTTTTCACACAGAGGGTGGTGCACACATGGAAGGAGTTGCCAGAGGAAGTGGTTGTGGCATGTACAATTACAACATTTAAAAGAAATTTGGATTGGGTACTTGAATAGGAAAGATTTCAAGGGGCGTGGGCCATACGCTGGCAAATGGAATTAGTTCAGTTCAGGATACCTTGTCAGCATGAACCAAAGGCTCTGTTTCCATGCTGTAACTACCTTGACCAGTGGTATAGAAGAAACAACAACAAAATTTTAATGGGTCTGTTTTGTTGCTACTTGTAATCTGCCTTTCTACTGAATAATTTTCTCCATTCAACCCATGCTCAGTCTTCAACTAACCTTTGCATGGTTTCTGAGTGCATCGTTTTTTTTTGTCCCTTTGTACATAAAACATATATTTGTGCATGACATTTTGGACCTTGAAATGCTTCCCAGAGCCTATTCAGTAGGGATGTTAAGGAGTGAGAGGTGGATATGAACATGGAGAAATGAAAAGTAATGCATATTCCAGCAGAAAATAACAAAAGATGTTTACACAACGAAGGGGGGTAGTCATTAGCAAAGGTAGAGCAGGAAAAGGAAAAAGGAAAAGGATTTGCTCATTCCAGGAAAGTCTCCAGTGAAAACAAGATTGCTGTTGAGTACTAACTTTTTCTCAGAAGGTTCAATCTTACATTTATTTTGGCTAAGTGCTAGTTGCATCAAGTTATTTGGAGGATTTTTTTTTGTCACTAGATTTCTCACTGCATCTTACCAAACTTAAATCATTAAATAACTACCCTGCCCATGATTTATCCAATTTGCTCGATTCCAGACCTATCTCACCACATTCCGTTCACAGAACAGCTCACCCCTCGGCAGATACCAGTCAAGAAAGTGGCACCCTTGTGCTTCACCATTTTTAAAAGGCCCTCAGCTCCAGTCTTCAGTAGCTGGTTCTCCTCAGAGTCACCCAACTGCGGAGTGAAGTTGGAAAAGCCTTTCAACAGCAAATGGAAGCCCTGCTTAAATTCCAAAAGTTGTTGGAGATACACTCCTGGCACAGATGCACATTCTGAGATCCCACATCCCGTGCCGAGTGATCTCGGGAACATTGCGGTTGTGGTAACATTCCACAAGAGAGGTAAATCTGATTGCAGTAACTACAGAGTTTCCTTGCTATCTTTGCCATTGCAAGGAATCTCCTTGTCCTCCTCTTCCCAGCGGTCATGGAACTCGTTCTAGAGTCTCACTGCAGTTTGCACCCATTGAGAGACACCACAGACATGATCTTCACCATGTGGCAAATTCAGGAGAGGTACCAGGATCAGCACCAATCATTGTTTATGGACCTTTATTGACCTCACAAAATCTTTGTCAGCAGAGAAGGTTGAGGGAATGTCCACCTCAAATTTGGCTGGTCCTAGAAATTTGTCACCACCCTCTACCTACTCCACAATAATATGCAAAATGTGATCCTTGCCAATGGAATTGCCGCTGACTGTGAAACCTGGGATCAAATAATGTTGTGTTGTTGTACCAATCCTCTTCTCCATCTCCAGTGGTACCTTCAACATGTTAGCTCAAGTTACATTGAGGAAAAGAGATTTGAGGACCAGAACCTCAAACCTTGAACTAGGTCATGGCTTACCATTGATCAGTGACCCCTATGCTTCTCAATGCTTTGGAGACTTGGACAACCTGCAGCAGATACCTCAGAACACTGGAGAAGAACCATCAGTAGCATTGTTATAAAATCCTCCAAATCCAGTGGCAATGAAGGTAACCAAACAACAACATCCTCTCCCAAATGAATGGGCCTTGCAGCCAGGTGATAATCACTCAAAACAATCTTGTGCTGTGCATATGCCAGTGTGTCAAAGTAACTGCTCTACTTAGAGATTCGTCATGGAATGAGAGTCCCAGTGGACAATGAAAATGCTTAAGGGATGTCCTCAAAAGTGTCACTGAAGAGGTCATTTGCAGGAAAAGGGAGAAAAACTTAAAACCAGGAGCACAAAACAAAAAGTGCAGGTTTAAAAGAAAGAAGCCTCGACTGAAACTTGAAACTAGTTTCCACAATGTATGGCAGATATGGCAAACCTTACAGAGAATGCAACTTTGATGAGCTCCTAAATAAAAAGTTAGCCATTTGATCAGGAATGAGGCTGGAGTGTGTAGTCATATATATAAATGGGGATGACCAAATACACATTGGAACATAATAGTTCCTAAGGTCCTGGGATTGAAGAAATGTCATCTCTGGAAAATAATCAGTCAGGGTTGAATAGTGGAGAAATAGGCAGATATCCACATTGGCCGTGTAGGGTAGAGTCAAGGGGAGGAAGCTATGCAGATTTAGGTGGGGGCAGAATCTGTTCCAGAATGTGATGTGTGTGAGGATCAACTGATCAACCCATTCCCACTCCATGTTTTGTGCTCAACTAGCAATTTCACAACTTTAAACCCTTTAAAATAATCTTTGTGGTGTTACATGGCAAATAAAAATGGGCTGAAGTGGAAAGTGAGGAAAGAAGAAATGACATCACAGAATTGTTTCAGAGGGAGCGTGTGAGTTGAAATTGACACATTTGCTACATTGCAGTGACCAGGGTCTGTACAGTAATATTAGATATTATGACAGCAGAGAAAACCTTTCAATTCCCACAAGCACATTTCTATTGGATAGCAACCACGAGTACATTTAGACTCAAAGACCTTGAGAGGATAAGAAAGGAATGTTCTTTTTAATTTTCTTTTACCCTTTTTTCCAATATTATAAACACAAGAGTGTAAATGTTCACAGAGTGATTATAACCGAACTCAAACACAAAGACATCCAGTTGTTGCTGGGCAGTGTGCCAGCAATTGAATGACCTGCTGCTTCCTCCTGATATTACATTCCATTGGCATGTCCTTTGCCCCGACTGACGCCAACCTTCTTTCCAGCCCCAAAGAAAACATTTCCAGCTGGCACTGCTGGCTAATTTCTAAAGAGCCAATTCATAGTTTCTGTAAAAAAGGTCTCAGTCTGATTCCTCAGCAGTGGACTTAAATCATGGGATCGAGGTCAGTTTAACTGTAACATTCATTCACTGAGCAGTTTAGCAATGTCTTATAAAAACTCTTTGCTGTCACAGAGTGGGAGCTGTCTCTGTTTTTCTGGGTATTTTTTAATCCCCTCTCTCGAAGGGGCTGAGGTGACGACAGTTCATAAACACTGCTTGTGTTCGTAAAGAATTGGAGCCTGGAATTTCCTGCGAAATGACATCCAAGTGGAGGCGCAATTGAGGCACAGGCAAGGAAATTAAGGTATACAGGATCTACATAAGTTTTCTTTATGTGACCTTCATCTTTTACACCCATTCATGGAGTTCGGCCTCCAAACCCTTGCGGTTCTTTACTATGAGAATCCATGCAAATTGTGAATTTCCTGCAATTACACTGGTTCAAAGCAGGAATAAAGAAAAGCCCAGGATTTCCAGTGCCCAGGCTCAGTCAGCTGCACACTAGCACATCCGGGATGCATCCATACTGTACTGTGGCTCTGTTCAGATCTCATATATCCTGAATATCTTGCCATCACAAGAGTTGTTATTGTTGATCTTGCGTTTTGTTTTGGCCATCAGAATGGAATATTTGAAAGGTGAGGAACCTCAGAGGCACAAGGCCCAGAGACAAGGCAGTCTAAGCAAAAAAACCATTCGCACATGCCACCATCTGTTTTGAGTTGCCTGCAACTGCTCCTCGTTCCAGGTTGACTGTGAAGAAGGGGTGCACACCACAGAGCTTTGAGTGAAACTGCTAACTGCAGAATCTGACAGTGAATCTAACTCTAATTCACTTGCGTCTTGCAGTTGGCCCTGTCAGCTGTGGTTCATTGGAGTGCTCTAGTTCCTGAATCAGACGGTTCTGAGTTCTTGTCCAATTTTGAAACTTGTGGATGTGACCAAGGTTTGATACATTCTGTGGCTATACTGAGGGAGTACCGCCCTACTGGGGTTTCACCTTTTGACGTGAGGCCCTATCTTCCCTTTCAGATTGACTATAGACAGGACCTGGGGGCAGAGTTGTATGCTCGGGCTCCAAAGGGCCCCTGCACTCAGGTAGGGGTCAGATCCACTGTGCTCAGGTCAGAGACTGGGGATAGGACTGGGTTCTGGGCCAAGAATAGCACTAAGCCTTGCAATTTCTGTCCTTGCACCCAACTATGATGATGGAACGAAGATGACCAACAAAGCTTCATGTTCACATTATTGCAACATAATATCTGTAAAACTCAGAACAACAACAACCTGCATTTGTACAGCATCCTTAACAGAGTTAAATATTCCAAGGCATTTCACAGGAACTAGAAAGCAGTTCCCACGGAATTAGCATCAGTGTTCTTCTTGTCTTTATTATCACTACACTGCAATTTTTAAACAAATTCTTCAGAATTCTGCATTTACATATCGCCTTCATGGTCAGGGCTTCATGGTCAATCTGTCTTCTAAGATCCCTCTTTATTATTAGTTGGTCACTGAATCCCACCTACTGCTACAATTTTACCACATAGCAGGGTAAAGAGGCAGGACCCAGATCTACCTAACAAATAAAACCAGAGAACTGCAGATGCTAGAAACCAGAAGCAAAAGCAGAAATTGATAGGAAAACTCAGCAAGTCTGGAAGCACTGGCGGAGAGAAAGCAGAGTTAATGCATGGAATCCAGTTCTGAAGAAGGGTCACTGGACCCAAACTGTCAACTCTGCTTTCCCTCCACAGATGCTGCTAGACCTGTTGAGTTCTCCCAGTAATTTCTGTTTCTGTCCCATTTCTACCTACGCTGGGAGGAAAATTGAACACCATGCTGTTTCTCTAGATTGAACCACACAATCATCATTGAGTCATAGAGCACAGAAGAAGCCTTTTGGTCCATCATATCTGCATCAATTAATCCCACTTTCTAGGACTTGGCCATAGCCTTCAATGTTATGACATTTCAGGTACTCATCCACATACTTTCTAAAGGTTGCGAGGTTTTCCTCTAATATCCTCCCCAACAATACATTCGAGATTCCCACTACCCTCTGGTGAAATGATTTTTCCTCAAATTCCTCTAAACCGCCTGCCCTTCTCCCTAAAATTATTTCCCATCATTATTGATGCTTCATCAATGAGGAAGAGCCGCTTCCTTTCCAATCTGTCCATGTCCCTCATAGTCTGAGACACCTCAGTCAGGTTACCTTCAGCCTTCTCTGCTCTAAAGAAAACAGCTGAGCTTATCCAGCATATTTTCATAGCTAAACTACTCTATACCAGGCAATATTCTGGTGAATCCCCCCTCAAACCCCTTCAGTGCAATGACATCCTTCATACTGTATGGTGACTGGTACTACATACAATACTCCAATTGTAACTTAACCAACTCTAACCTGCTGGCTTTATAATCAATGCCATGATTGATAAAGGCAAGTGTCCCTTATGCCTTCTCAATTACTCTATTAACATGTCCTGCCTCCTTCAGGAATCTGTGGACAAACTCTCCAAGACCCCCTTTACTCTGAGCTTCTTTGTGTCCTGCCTTTCATTGAGTACTCCCTCGTTTTGCTGTTTCTTCCAAAGTACGTCATCTTACCCTTACAGTGTTAAATTCCATCAGCCACTGATCTGCCCATCTGATGAACACGCCTATAATTTCCTGTAACCTAAGACCTTCTTCCTCACTATTGACCACCTGACCAATCTTTGTATCACCTGCAAGCTTACTTATCACATTCCCCCACATTCCCGTTTATACTGTTTATATGTATCACAAACAATAAGGGACCCAGAACTCATCGCTGTAGAACACCACTTGACATTGGCCTCCACTCATACAAACAGCCTTCTACCACCACCCTCTGTCTACTACCATTGAGCCAATTTTAGTTCCAACTTGCCCAGTTACTCTGGATCCCATGTATTTTTATCATCTTTATCAGTTTCCCATGTGGCACCTTATCAAATCCATATAAATTGCATCAACTGCACTACCCACATCTATACATCCGATCCCTCAAATTCAATCAAATTTGTCAGGCAGGACCTTCTTCCCCCATGTCGACCAGCTAACTGAGCTAACTGGCATTCTTACTGCCAGTTATTACTGAAATTACTTTTCAATGTGAGTCATAATATTTTGTCACAGGCTATTTCAAGGCTTTTAAACTTTGCAAGGTAACGTTGCCTGGTTTCCAAGGTCAACGGCAGTTATCGGCTTGGCACAGAGGAAAAGGGTCAAACCTGTATCAACTAACCACCAACTTTATTAGTCTAGTTAAAACAGACGTACAATTCACACTGTTTGGTTAAGAAAAGGTTAACAGCAGGCATGCAATTCATACAAGGCTAAAGTTCAAGCACATGACCCACCAGTTTTCAAATGATGTTCCCTAAACAGTCAACACAAGTAAAAGCTAACACCCGAGAATAGAAGTTTATTCTCGCCTGATGTTTTTCTTCCAGATCCCAGGGTCCTCTCCATGCTTCCAAGTGTGGAGTCCACCATTTCACCAAGGTTGCTCCCTGGACTTTTCGCTGATGGCTCACTGAAATCCTTAATTTTTATCCTTTTTCCTTATCTTCCCGAACTGTGGTGTCTTCTTCTTGTTGGTTCTTAACTCATCTGAGTGCCGGTGTCTTCCCACTACAGGTTCACTTCAAGGACACCTTTAGGATTAGCTCATTATTCTTTCTCCAAATAAGGACTTGCACCTTATGTCATCTCGGAGCTGATCTGGTTCAAGCCAGGCCAAGTCAATAGCTGGGGATCTGATAACTTCAGTTCACAAGCTTGATGTTTTACATGTGAGCATCCCGTGGTCAACAGTAAATATTGCCAATTTTTTCCTGGAGTATCTGGTTTATAATCCAGTTAGTACCTGAATGGGTTAAATGATGTCATGTGATAACAGAAGCTATAACAGAACTGTTCCTGGGAACAGCTAACAAATGTCCTGACTAGAATTGTTGCGTTCAGTATACTAGTGTAATCTTATTGAATGCACTTGAATGTTTCAGCAACAGTGATATAACTAACTCTTATGTCTCGCAAGAGATCATTATTTGTCTCAGATTTATCCCAATCACACTCAGTTTGGCTTCCACCGGAACCACTCAGCTCCTGATCTCTTCACAGCTTTGGTCCAAACATGGACAAAGGAGCCAAACTCCAGGGGTAGGGTGGGAGTAACTGCTCTTAACATCAAAGTGTGGCATCAAGGTGTCTGGGGAAATCTGGAAACAATCGGTATTGCGGCAAAAACTCTCTGCTGGTTGGATCTAACCTTGCACATAAGAAGATAGTTACGGTTGTCGGAGGTCAGTCATCTCAGCTCCAGGAGTCTCTGCAGGAGTTCCTCAAGGTAGTGTCCTGGGTCGAATCATCTTCAGCTGCTTCATCACTGACCTTCCCTCCATCAGAAGTGGGGATGTTCGCACAATGATTGCACAATGTTCAGCACCATTTGCAACTCCACAGATAATGAACTTGTCCATGTTTAAATGCAACAATATCCAGGCTTGGGCCAACTAGTGGCATGTAACATTCATGCCACACAAGTGCAAGGCAATAACCATCTCCAAGAAGAGAGAATCCAACAATCACCCCTTTTACAATCAATGGCATTAGCATTACTGAATCCCTCACTGTCAAAACCCTGGGAATTACCATTGACCAGAAACTCGACGGAAGCTAGATATATACATACTATGACAACAAGAGCAGGTCAGAAACAGGGATACTACAGTGAATAACTTGTCTCCTGAATCCCCTAAGCCTGTCCACCATCTAGAAAGCAGAAGTCAGGAATGTAATGGAATACTGGAATGAAGGCTCAGGATAAGCTATTTTTAATGGGAACTTGATTTTTAAAATGGAGGAATGATGTATTATTTTAAATTTGATTTGTATTTCTATTTATGTGTAATAATGGTGGGGGGAAGCATAGTCTTAGTTCATTTTTGAATTATTGAGTTTTGAAACTAAGGGTTCTCAGCATTGTTTAAACATACATTTTTAATAAGGGCTCACAGCTTTAGAGTAGAATTAATAGTTCAGAGAAAAGAGGCCTGCTATCTACCAATAAGGTGTCCAATTACATCATGAGACAGAAACAGAAGCATTAAGCAGTGAGTTAATTCATCCCTCTGGGTATTAGAGAGTAGAATCTTAAATGCCAACCTAGTAAGAACACTATTGAGAAAACTGCTAGAAGATGAGTGTGTGGAAAACCCTGTGTTTGCTCTGAAGGTGCTAAGCAGTTTTTAAAAAGAAAGCTTCAGAAACAGAGAGGAAGATATACTGCAAAGCTATTGAAGAGCATTGTTAAGGAACCTATGTTAATTAATTAGTGAGCTGAGTTAGCAGCTTGCTTAAACTTATCAGGAGGAGACACAGGCAACATGTCATCATCTTCTGTCCTTTCTGTTACTATGGTTCATGATCTACCATTCTCACTGCATTTAGCATCTTCCCTTATTCACTCTCACCCACCTTAACCCCCCCCACCCCCGCCAGACGACTAATTCTGTTTGGCTTCTCACCAACCTGGGACACATCATCACCTTTTCCCAACCTTCACCAGCACTAACAGCTGTGCCAGCCACCTTTATCTTATAAATCCTTTACGTTGTCCCACCCCGGGCGAAAACAGCCCACAGTGGGGAGGACAGAGCCAAGATAGGTGCTATGGTACTTGTCAATCAGCTTCTCATCGCCAATGAGGAAATGTTCCTGGTCCTGGCTAATTAGGGCCGAGATGCCAAAATGTTCATGCCCTAGCGATCAGATAAGAAGCATGGTCCATTGCTGTGCTACCCTTCCCTCACCCCTACTAAGAACAAATTCACCACACTTCTGAACCTCTTTCCCCTTGTGTGTGACAGACCACCAAAGCTGCCTCCTCTACCTTCCACTGAGGTGCTGAGCCCTCGATGGGTACTTAAAGTTATAGAGATGTACAACACAGAAACAGACCCTTCGGTCCAACTCGTTCATGCCGACCAGATATCTTAAAATAATGTAGTCCCATTAGCCAGCATTTGGCCCATGTCTTTCTAAACCCTTCCTTTTCATGTACCCATCCAAATGCCTTTTAAATGTTGCAATTGTACCAACCTCCACTGCTTCCTCTGGCAGCTCATTCCATACACACACCTCCTTCTGTGTGAAAAAGTTGTCCCTTGGATCCCTTTTAAATCTTTCCCCTCTCACCTTAAACTGATACCCTCCAGTTTTGGTCTCTCCTACCCTGGGGAAAAGACCTTGGCTATTCACCCTATCCATTTCTTTCATAATAAATAAACCTCTAAAATGTCACCCCTTTGCCTCCGACGCTCCAGGGTAAATAGCCCCAGGCCGATTCAGCTTCTCCCTATAGCTCAAACCCTCCATCCTGGCAACAAGGCAGGAACACACACTGGTGAGCAAATTACTGTCATGTTTGCACAATGGTCACTGGCACTCAGAGAACTGTCGGGTACCAGGGACCTGCTCAGCCCTAGGCAGGGGATGGCCCCATGGTATTGACCATTAAGAATGCCACCCAAATGTGCAGCAGGTCATTGGAAACAGCAGACTGGTTTGTCAGGGGCACTGGGGGAGCTGACTCAAAGGAGTGCACCAGCGCAGCCTCAGGCATGCACAGGTGGACAGTTGCCACAGCGAGCCAGGTCCACGGCCCTCAGGGTCTGCAGGATTAACACACGGATCTGCTCAGTGCCAACAGCAAGGCGACAGGCAGGGACGAGGAATCCTGACCTCACTCCAGGTGCCCCTTTCTCACAAAGAGACAGGGTAGTACCAGTAGGCACTCGGGTAGCAGAGGAACTACATGCAGGCCCACCCAAAAGTCTCCTCGCAGGGCACTACGGAAGTGGCAGGCCTTCTCCCTCCACCTGCCACCCTCAGCCTTTTGGAAGTTCAGGTCAAGATGGTACCCCTGCCTCTGAGCTGGACACACTCAGTATTTCTGGATCCTCTAAATCCAAATGCTTCTGGGGTCACCCAATCAAAACTCCAAGGTCCTAAACAAAAACAAAGTTGCTGGAGAAGATCAGCAGGTCTGGCAGCATCTGTGAAGGACAAAACAGAGTCAATGTTTTGGGTCCGGTGACCCTTCCTCAGAACTGATCACTGGACCCGAAACGTTAACTGTGTTCTTTCCTTCACAGATGCTGCCAGACCTGCTGAGCTTTTGCAGCAACTTTGTTTTTGTTCCTGATTTACAGCATCTGCAGTTCTTTTGGTTTTTACCCAAGGTCCCCAAGTTCCACTATAGAGCAGGCTTTCTCCAACCCAACTATGGACCCCAGGACTGCACTGAGACATAGTGGGAAGAAAAGAAAGATGATCTACTGAGGGTACAGGGAGATATTTTCACATTTTATTGTATATTTTCACATTTCATCATCAGATGTGTGTGTGAATGGTTACATCTACAAGATGCATCTATATAAACGAAGGTGCAGGGCTTAACCATCCTTTGTGCTGCGCAAGGTTTCATGTTTCTTGCTGTGCAGTGAGCAGCTCCTGCGTCATGTACAGATGAGAAGGTCTTGAAAGGTGCTTGGCCCTTTGGCACTGAGGGTGAAACTTTCCAGGTTGCTTGTCCATGAGTGGGATTGATTCCTGATGCTATAGGATTTGGTCAAGAGCACCTGGACCAGGATATGTACCTCATGTAGAAGGTGAATGGTTTCCATAGAATACCGACAGTGTGGAAACAGTCGTCAGGCCCAACATGTCCATACCGACTCTCTGAAGGACATTCCCATCCAGACTCAACCCCTTACCCTATCCCTGTATGCCCCATGGTTAATCCACCCAACTTACACATCCCTGAGCACTATGGGCAATTTAGCATGGCCAATCCATCTAATGTGGCCATCTCTGGACTGTGGGAGGAAACCAGAGCACCTGGCAGAACCCACATAGACACGGGGAGAATGTGCAAACTCCGCACAGGCAGTTGCCTGAGGCTGGAATTGAACCTGGGTCTCTGGCGCTGTGAGGCCGCAGTGCTAACCACTGAGCCACAGTGCCTGGCATTGTTCAATAGTGAAGCCACCTCCTTCACAAAGTGAAATACTTAACTGCCCAGTCTGACTGTGATCACGGGTATTTTTAGTTCCATCGTGCACTTGCTATGTGCATCACGATGGAAGAAAATGACGATATCTCCTCACAGTGCTTTCCAGGCTCAGCTGCTTACTTTGGTGAGCTCCTCAAATGTACACATCTTCCTTCTTCCCCATTTCTGTCAACCTCATTGACGCCACATTCTTAGCCAATTAGCCAATTCAGCCATCAATCTTGCACTTTGCCTTTTGACCCCTGGTCATCCTGTCAGATATCACAGAATTCCCACATTGTCGAAGCAGGCCATTCAGCCCATTGATTCCACACCAACCCTCTGAAGACCATCCCACCCAGACCGACACCCCTACCATATCCCTGTAATCCTGCATTTCCCTTGTCCAATCCACCTAAGCTGTATATCCCTGGACACTATGGACAATTTACAATGGCCAATCCACCTAACCTGAGATAACAAGCATGGGGCTGGATGAACACAGCAGGTCAGGCAGCATCATAGGAGCAGGAAAACTTGGTGTTTTGGGCCTAAACCCTTCATCAGAAATGGGGGAGGGGAAGAGGGTTCTGAAATAAATAGGGAGAGAGGGGGAGGTGGATAGAGGATGGATAGAGGAGAGGATAGGTGGAGAGGAGGCAGACAAGTCAAAGAGGCGGGGATGGAGCCAGTAAAGGTGAGTGTAGGTAGGGGGGTAGGGAGGAGGTAGGTCAGTCCAGGGAGGATGGACAGGTCAAGGGGGTGGGATGATGTTAGTAGATTGGAGATGGGGGTGTGGCTTGAGGTGAGAGGAAAAACAGGTTAGGGAGGTGGAGATGAGCTGGGCTGGTTTTGGGATGCGGTTGGGGGAGGGGAGATTTTGAAGCTTGTGAAATCCACATTGATGCCATTGGGCTGCAGGGTTCCCAGGCTGAATATGATTTGCTGTTCCTGCAGCCTTCGGGTGGCATCACTGTGGCATTGCAGGAGGCCCAGGATGGACATGTCATCTGAGGAATGGGAGGGGGAGTTGAAATGGTTCGCGACTGGGAGGTGCAGTTGTTTGTTGTGAACTGAGCGTAGGTGTTCTGCAAAGCGGTCCCCAAGCCTCCGCTTGGTTTCCCCGATGTAGAGGAAGCCACAACGGGTACAGCGGATGCAGTATACCACATTGGCAGATGTGCAGGTGAACCTCTGCCTGATGTGGAAGGTCTTCTTGGGGCCTGG
>JAHRHZ010000249.1:18190828-18221794 GCA_024137785.1 Ginglymostoma cirratum
AGAGAGGTCCAGGAAGGAGAGAGAAGTGTTGGAGATGGTCCAGGTGAACTTCAGGTTGGGGTGGAAGGTGTTGGTGAATTGGATGAACTGTTCGAGCTCCTCGTGGGAGCACGAGGCGGCGCCGATGCAGTCATCAATGTAACGGAGGAAGAGGTGGGGTTTAGGGCCAGTGTAGGTACGGAAGAGGGATTGTTCCACATAACCTACAAAGAGGCAGGCATAGCTTGGGCCCATGCGGGTACCCATGGCCACCCCCTTTAACCTGTACATCTTTAGATTGTGGGAGGAAACTGGAGCACCTGGAGGAAACCCACACAGACACAGGAAGAATGTACAAACTCCACAAGCCTCCAGTTGCTCGAGACTGGAATCAAACCTGAGGTCCCTGGGGCTGTGAGGCGGCAGTGCTAACCTCTAAGCCACTGTCTACTGTTCCAGCGTTGAAGCCAGGGTGTTGCTGACTGTTGATGAGCCCTCCCCCTAAATTGTCCTTTTTCTTTCCATGCTCTATCATCTGTCCTCCCCATTATTTAGTTGTCCCCCTTTGCCAATACTTATCCCCTCTGCATCCCAGCATTCTGTCTCTTATCTCTGGAATTAAGTTTGCCAGCTTCCTCTGACAGCAGGGGACCCTGATAACTGCACCTCCCCTCCCTGTTGATTTCCAGTGGATGGATCTCCAGGAAGTGCTGGAGTCCAAACCTTTGAAGGACTTGGACAGACTGTCCTGACTGGGCAGACTCTCGACTGATTTCCCATGTGGCCTCAGGCTGGTTGCACTGGACACGCACAGTTGTCAATGGCCCCTTCCCCATACGGAAATGTTAGGAGTTCCTGGGCTCTGATCAGTCCAAGCACTTCAACATTCAGTTCCTTCACTACCACGGATCAGTGGCAGAAGTGTGTCCTACCTACAAGATATACTACAGTAAATTAACAAGGCTTCTTTGGCAGCACTTTCCAAACCCATAACCTCTGCCATCTGGAAGGACAAGGGCAGCAGATACATGGGAACACCACCACCTGCAAGTTCCCCTCCAAGCCACTCACCTTCCAAACTCCTCCCTGTCACTGGGTTAAAATCCTGGAACTCTCTTTCTAGCAGCATACTGTCTAGTAGCAAGGACTGAAGCAGTTCAAGAAAGCAGCTCACCAGCACCTTCTCCAGGGCAATTATGGATGGACAATACATGCTGGGCCATCCAGGAGCACTAACATCCCATGAATGAATAAAACAAGTATTAAATGCAATGTAGCCAGATATTTAATACCACGTAATAAATCTTCAATATTTTCAAGATTGGGCCTATCTTTTGTTACAGACTTTATGTGGGCATCCTTCATCGCCAGGATTGGTGGTAATGAATCTACCTACAGCATCCCAGATGGTTTAACCAGCAGGTCACGTGTAGAGACAGCAATGAGGATTGCGCCAAATCATAGGAGCATCCATATCCTTACTTCTGAGGGACAACTTCAGCTTTCCCTATAATATGATTTAAGAAAATGTTTGTAAGTAGAGCACAGTGGCAGAACGGGTGTATTACAGATAGAGATGGGTGCAGGAAACACAGAAATGTCAAAACACAGTAAGTGCATTGCTTGAACACAAAGAGACAAAATGTGATAATCTCTTCAGATCATTAAGATTTCTCCTGCAATCTTCTGTGTCCATGAGCACGAGACAGGAAACAGATGGTTATGAAAAGAAGTAGCTACATTATTAGTGGGTTTACCAGTAGCAATTTGCCAGGAATCCTTAGGTTCTAGAAATCACCCAGAGGATTGGAACACTGCCAATGTAACACCTTTAGTTGAAAAGGGAAGGAGACAATAAGTAGGTAATGGTAGACCAGTCGGCTTAACATCTGTTATTGGGAAAATGTTAGAGTCTATTATGAAGGTTTCAATAGCAGAGCATTTCAAAGTATATGATATATGTGCTGCAGTTAGATTTGCAGTCAACACAAAAATAGATGGAAAGGTATATTGTGAAGGGGATACAAACAGTTTATACAGAGATATTAGTATGTCAAGTAAGTGTGCAAAATGTTGGCAAATGAAATATAATTTGGAAAAATATGAAGTTGGTCATTTTGGGAGGGAGAACAAAAGAACAGAGCATTATTTAAATAAAGAAAAACTGCAGAAAGCTGTAGCACAAAGGGACTTGGGGAGACTTGTGCATGAAACACAGAAAGATAGCACATAGCGGGTGCAGCTGATAATTAGGAAGGCTAATGGAATAAGAACAAAGAACAAAGAACAAAGAAAATTACAGCACAGGAACAGGCCCTTCGGCCCTCCACGCTTGCACTGATCGCGATCCTCTATCTGAACCTGTTGCCTATTTTCCAAGGACCTGTATACCTCTGCTCCCTGCCCATTCATGTACCTGTCTAGATACATCTTAAATGACGCTATCGTGCCCGCCTCTACCACCTCCGCTGGCAACGCGTTCCAGGCACCCACCACCCTCTGCATAAAGAACTTTCTACGCATATCTCCCTTAAACTTTTCGTCTCTCGCCTTGAAATCGTGACCCTAGTAATTGAGTCCCCCACTCTGGGAAAAAGCTTCTTGCTATCCACCCTGTCTATATCTCTCATGATTTTGTAGACCTCAATCAGGTCCCCCTCAACCTCTGTCTATCTAATGTAAATAATCCTAATCTACTCAACCTCTCTTCATAGCTAGCGCCCTCCATACCAGGCAACATCCTGGTGAACCTCCTCTGCACCCTCTCCAAAGCATCCACATCCTTTTGGTAATATGGCGACCAGAACTGTAGGCAGTATTCCAAATGTGATTGAACCAAAGTCCTATACAACTGTAACATGACCTGCCAACTCTTGTACTCAATACCCCATCCGATGAATGAAAGCATGCCGTATGCCTTCTTGACCACTCTATTGGCCTGTGTTGCCACCTTCAGGGTACAATGGACCTGAACACCCAGATCTCTCTGTGCATCAATTTTCCCCATGGCTTTTCTATTTACCATATAGTTTGCTCTTGAATTGGATCTTCCAAAATGCATCACCTCGCATTTGCCTGGATTGAACTCCATCTGCCATTTCTCCACCCAACTCTCTAATCTATCTGTATTCTGCTGCATTCTCCCACAGTCCCCTTCACTATCTGCTACTCCACCAATCTTAGTGCCATCTGCAAACTTGCTTTTCAGACCATCTATACTTTCCTCCAGATCATTTATGTATATCACAAACAACAGTGGTCCCAACACGGATCCCTGTGGAACACCCTGTGGATTGTTGGCTATTATTTCAAGGTGGCTGGAGTATAAGAGTAGGGAAGTCTTACCGCAATAAAGTGCTCATGACACCACATCTGGCGTACTTTGAGCAGTTTTGGACCTTAATTTAAGGGTGGATTTCATTGCACGGGAGGCAGTTCAGAGCAAGTGCACTAGGATGATCCCTGCCAGAGAGGGATTGTCGTTTAAGCAAAGATTAAACAGGTTAGGGACTCTACTCACTGGAGTTTAGAGGAATGAGAGGTGATCTCATTGAAATAAATAGGATCCTTAAGGGCCTGACAGGGTAAATGCTAAGAGGATGGTTCCCCTCATGGGAGGGTCTAGGACTGCAGGGTGTAGAATTAAAGGGGCACCAATTTAAGGCTGAGATGAGGAGGAATTGCTTCTCACAGAGGGTTGAGAGTCTTTGGAACTCCTTGCCACAGAGAGCTGTGGGGGCAGTGTCCTTGTGTATATTTAAGGTTGGGATAGGTTCTTGATCAGTAAGGGAATACAGGGTAATGGGAAAAGGACAGGAAAGTGGATGCAGGAATGTCAGATCAACTGTGATCCTATTGAATAGTGGAGCAGGCTCAAGCCTATTCCTGTTCCTATTTCTTATGGTCTTATAGTCAAGCAGAGTCGGCTCAGCTTCATGAAGGAGAAATTATGTCTGACAAATTTACTAGAATTCTTTGAGGGGTGACAAATTGGATAGGTAAGGGGCAAGCAGTGAATCTAATATATTGGGACCTTCAGAAGTCATTTGATAAAGTATCACATATGAAGAACTTAATAACATTTAATAAGATAAGAGCCCATGGTGCTGGAGGTAGTTACGAATAGAAGACAGAGAGTTGGGAATATGGTGGGTTGGGGGGAGTGGCATTTTCAGGATGATAATCCATAACTAGTAGTATGCTACAGAGATTAATATTGGGACCACAATTATTTACAATATATATTGATGACTTGCATGAGGAAAATGAATGTATTGTTTGCAGATAATGTAAAAATAGTTGGGTAGGCAAGGGGTCAGGATGACACAAAGGGTCTAGAGAGCAGGTTGAGTGAGGGGGCAAAAACTTGGCAGACGGAATATAGTGTGGGAAAATGAGTGGTGATGCATTTTGATTGGAAAAATAGAGGAGCTGAGTATTATTTAAATGGAGACAAACTGCAGAAAGCTTCAGCACAGAAGGATTTGAGAATCCTTATCCATGAATCACAAAAGGATAACAATTCAAATTCAATGGGTAATAGGGAAGACAAATGGAATGTTGGCTTTACTTCAAAGGGAACGTAGTGACAGGGTGGCTCAGTGGTTAGCACTGCTGCCTCACGGCGCCAGGGACCCGGGTTTGATTTCAGCCTCAGGCAACTGTATGTGTAGAGTTTGCACATTCTCCCTGTGTCTGCGTGGGTTTCCTCCGGGTGCCCAGATTTCCTCCCACAGTTCAAGGATGTGCAGGGTAGGTGTATTTGCCGTGCTAAATTGCCCATAATGTCCAGGGACAGGGATTGGCAGGTTAGGTGTATTAGCCATGGGGAAAAATGTGGGGTTACAGGGATAGGGTAAATGGGTCTGGATGGAATGCTGTTCAGAGGATCAGTGTGGACCTGATGGGCTG
Source organism: Ginglymostoma cirratum (assembly GCA_024137785.1). Taxonomy (NCBI): domain Eukaryota; kingdom Metazoa; phylum Chordata; class Chondrichthyes; order Orectolobiformes; family Ginglymostomatidae; genus Ginglymostoma; species Ginglymostoma cirratum. The sequence continues at coordinate 18,195,719 of JAHRHZ010000249.1, forward strand.
AATGCCCTGTTTCTGTACTGCAGGGAGTCAATGAACTAAAAGTTTGGAATTCTTGCTAAAACTATATAAGGCACTAGTCACACCACAGCCAGAATCCAGTGAACAGTTATGGGTCCCTTATCTAAATAAAGATATACTAGCATTGGAGGCAGTCCAGAGAAGGATCATTAGACTGATATCAGGCATGGAGGGACTGTCTTATGAGAAAAGTTGGGCCTGTACTCATTACAATGAAAGGCAACCTTAGTGAAATGTACAAGATTCTTGGAGGACTTGACAGGGCAGATGCAGAAAAGTTATTTATCCTTGTGGGAGAGTCTGGTACCAGAGTACATCATCTAAGAATGAGGGGTTGCACATTTAAGACAGAGGTAATGAAGAATTTCTTCTCTCAGAAAGTAGTGAATCTGTGGTATTCTTTACTACAGAGGGCTGTTGAGCTTGGATCATTAAGTATATTCAAAGCTGAGACAGACAGATTGTTAATCAGTAAGGGAATCAAGGGTTATGAGGAAAAGGCAGGGAAGTGGAATTGAGGGTTATCAGATTAGCCATGATCTCATCGAAAGATGGAGCAGATTTGATGGGCTGAATGGCCTATTTCTGCTCCTATGTCATTTGGTCCTATTTTAGTGCTGAGTCCTCTTTCAAACCAAGTTGAAGGTTGAAGTGCACCTTACGAGTGTAATGGAGGCTTTTACCGGCTGTAATTTTAGTTGCTGGTGGTATTCTGTAGCACAGCAGAGGCTCCTTCCTGCATCAGCAGCCTCTGATGGTGAGAACTTTGCAGCCAAACGTACTGCAATCTTCATTCAGAGTGACAATTCTTCAGGGCCAATGCTGGTGCAATGAGTTGCAGCAAAAACAGACGCGAGGTTTAACTTCACCTTTTCTAACTAGTTAATTAAAAACACAATTAGGTTCTTTATAACTAACTCTAGAATTGATAAACATGCCTCCAGTCTGCATATGAAGGCTTTGACTCTCCGTCTGTTTCAGTGTTGGCGTGAGAGACTGATATCCATATTCTGCCGACATTTCTGTGGGTATCACCAGCTTCATCAGCTATAACCTGCTGAAATAGCAGTCGTGATAATGAAAGCTCTGAAATGGAAACGGCTCAGAGTTAGCCCTTGAAGATTTCAAGCAATTGGGTTGTGAGTATTTCCTTTGTCAGCTTGATCAATTGGGAGATGGAACTTTCCCCTCCCTGGTGAGAAAACAGGCTTAGAATGAAAATATTGAATTGTCAAAATTAAGAGCATTTTTTACAAATTTCCTCTCAAGCCTCAAATAGTGAAATTAAAATTTCATCATTGAGTGGTGACTAACTTGTTTCTATGCATTTGCACTTCATTAAAACCCCAACTTACCCTATTTTGATGTCAATTCCAATGTCCTGCTCATTCTTTGGAAAATCTGATAAGTAAATCCAGACAGAGAGCTGGCAGTAGCAACTTGACGATGCTTATCCCAGACCATTATTCCACTGTGTCTTCAGAACAACATCCCTGCAAGATCTATGACCATCATCTAGCTTGATCCATGCTGGTTGGCATCAGCAAACCCTCAGCCTCCTCATATCATCCTGCCAGCTCTCAGAATAAGTCAAACCACGTCAATTGTTCATGATGTGTGAACAATGAAGAAGGTTATATAACATTGCAGAGCAACCTTGATCAATTGGGTCAAAGGGCTGAGGAGTGGGAGATGGACTTTAATTTGGATAAATGCGAGGCTTCGAATTTTGCTAAAACAACCAAGGGTAGGACTTTTACAATTAAGAGTAGGGCTTTGGGTAATGTTGTAGAACAGAGAGATATAGAAGTTCAGGTTCTTGATTCTTTGAAGTTTGCATCACATGTAGACAGGGTAGTTAAGAAGGCATTTAGCATGTTTGCCATCATTGCTCAGATCTTTGAGTATATGAATTGGAACACAATGTTGACGGTGTATAGACTGCTGATGAAGTATCTTCTGAAGTACTGTGTCCAGTTCTGGTCACCCTGGTAAAAGAAGGATATTATTGAATTTGAGAGGATGCAGAAGCAATTTACCAGGATGTTGCCAGGAATGGAGGGTTTGAGTTATAAGAAGAGGCTGGATAGGCTGGGACATGTTTCACCGGAGCATAGGAGGTTGAGGAGTGACATTATAGAGATTTGTAAACTCATGAGGTGTACAGGTAAGGTGAATGGCAGCTGTCTTTTCCCTAGGGTGAGGGATTTCAAAACTAGAGGTCATATTTTTAAGGTGAGAGGAGAATTTTAAAGTGAGAGGGGCAATTTTTTTACACAGAGAGAGGCTCGTGTGTGGAATGAACTTCCCGAAGAAATGATGGATGTGAGTATGGTTACAACGTTTAAAAGGCATTTGGATAAACACATTACAAAATGTTTGGAGTGATACAGGCCAAGCGCAGGCAGTTGGGACCAATTTAGTTTGGGATTATGTTTGGCATAGATTGGTTGGACCGAAGGGTCTGTTTCTGTGCTGTGTGATTGACTATGTTTTGGAGGTTAGAGACAGCTTTGGTTAGCATGCTTCTGCCAAGTTGTTTTACATGCAAGAACAGCCACACACCTCATTCATCTACATGGGAAGCTTTTATGCTGACATCCACACATGCATCCTAGTGGTCTTTATTGCTTTCTTAGCTCTGACTCACTTTACACTTACTTGGAGACTGCCAGTTTCTGTCACATTTCTTACTTAGTACTCACTGACTTCAACGCTGACCAGGCAGAGCCCAGTGCTGACAGTGCCCACCATGAGCTGTGCTCCATGCCATCACCTGTCACTCTCTAGATACAGAATGTAACTGGAAAATGGTTGGGACAGCACCCAAGGTGAGCAGAGTTTGATGGGCAGAAGCATGGAATCATGTCTGCTGGCTGTTAGGACTTTGAAGGGGTAGACATATGAAGCGTGGGTTTGCAAACATTTCACTGCACTTTTGAGTACATGTACCTCTGCGAAAAATGTTGCTCGAAGGCAGAGTGCACCACCCCATTGACGCGAGCTAACCTAATATTGTCATCTCAATGGTGAAGGAGTTAGCAGAAATAACTTTAATGAATGTAAATGCAGTCCAAAAGATCCCCTTGTGTTCCAAGTGTGCTTTAACAGCACTGCATCATATCTCACCTAATGATGATAATACGCTCTAATGAATACGATGGAAAATAGAAAGATTGCTGTGGGTCTGGTTTGGGAAGGAACACAAAGGACACGCTATTGAAAGTAATATGTTGGTCACTGAGCTGGTGCAGAAACCTTCACTACGCTGGTGCTGATGCTGGAGTAGGGCCATGGTGGAGTGGGCAATAAGGCTGGTGAAGGAGTGATTCTGCTGCTTGGATCAATCTGGACATGCCTTCCAGTATTGTCCAGAGTGTGCCACCCTATCCCTGCCACAATTGGAGCAGACAATGAGGTGATGGGATAGATGCTGAGGAGTCAGGGAACAGGAGCAGTGGTCCAGGGAGAAAGATGAGGATATTGAGCTGGGGGCAGCTCTCTTTGTCCATGACAGACCTCAGCTACATCAGGCACCACATGCTGGCAAGGCCTGGATCGATCTAACTGATGCTAGTGGGGGTGCTGATAACCAAAGCCAAGGTGCCTGCATTTGTTCTACATCTTAGGTGTTACATTTTGCAGTTCATGTTCTTCTCCATCATATTTCTTTTTGCTGCCTGTCAATAAAAGCTCGGCTTTGGAGTTCCCTGAGTGCCTGAATGTATGTGATGTTCCCTTAATGGCCAATGACAAAATAAATGTGACCGAAGAGAATTGGGAAAAGTGCAGCCAGAGGATGTTTCAATGGAATATGTCCAAAGAGATGTAAAGTGTACAACCTGCAGGTTAAACAGCAATCATGGTGAGAAAATGGGGGTACATGTGCAAAGGGAGCATCTGCCAGCCATGTGCAACATGGTTTAGCGCCAGCTGTGCCAATATACTGCAGCGAGAGACAACACCGGAATGACAATGCTTGCCCGGGTGCACAGCAGCCTTTCGAAGATGACGCACACGCAAGGGTTTTGTTTTGGAGTGCTGAGTTTTTCTAGGAATGGCACATGGTAAGATGGGACTAAAATTGGACGTGATGGATGTCATTAGCTTGGCATAGGTACCACTGCTGGGCACTGACCTCCAATCACTAAAACAGCCTACTACCACTACCCTTTGTGTCCTATTACTAAGCCAGTTTCTGATCCATCTTGCCAAGTTTCCCTCAATCCCATGTACTTTAAACTTCTCAATTAGTCTCCCACATGGGACCTTATCAAAAGCTTTGCTAAAATCCATATAAACTACATTGACTGAACTTCCTTCATCCACACACTTGATCACATTTTCAAAAAAATCTAACAAATTTGTTAGACATGACCTCCCTCTGAAAAAGCCTTACTGACTGTCCCTAATTAACCCATAACTTTCCAACTGGGTATTATTTTGTTCCCTCACAATTTTCTTCAATAGTTTCCCTACTGCGGATGTGAGACTCACCTGTATGTAATTTCCTGGTTCATCTCTAACACACCTTTTAACAAAATTGTCTTCCCGTCCTCTGGCACTTCCTCCTTGGGCAGAGAGGAATTAGAAATTTGTGTCAGAGCCCCTGCAATTTCCTGCCTAGCCTCCCACAGCAGCCTGGGATACAGTTCAGCCAGGAAAGTGGATGTGGCCTGACAGAGTCTCCAATACCTCCCATTTCCTATGCCAAACTGTGCAAGTTCCTCACAGTCCCTTTTCCTGAATTCTGTACCTACTTTCTCCTTTTCCAGAGTGAAGACCAAAGAAAGGTATTAATTCAACATCCTTCCAATATCGTGTGGCTTCTCACACAGATAGCCCTCTTGGTCCCTAATGGGCCCTACTCTTACCCTAGTTAACCTCTTTCCTTTAATGTATGTATAAAATATATATTAGGTTCTCCGTAATCCTGTTAACAAATCCATTCTCATGCTCCCTTTTTGATCTTAATTGCTTTCTTACATTCCCTCCTGTACTTCACGTATTTCTCTAGGAATGCAGCTGAATTGCTTTCTCTTCCTCATCCAGTTCTGAATTGTCCTAGACATCCAGGGTTCTCTGAAATGATTGCTCCTATATTTCCCTTTGAAGGGTACATGCTGGATCTGTACTTTCCCCAGCTCCTTTTTGAATGCCCCCATTGTTCTGCTGTAGAATTATCTGCAAGGAGCTGTTCTCAGTCTATTGTGGTCACATTTTGCTTTATTTTAATAAGATCTGCCTTCTCCCAATCCAAAGCCATCCTTTGCAGGCCATCTATTTCCTTGTCCAGGACAAATTTGAAAGGTACCGTATTGTAGTCACTATCATTATAATGCTCCCCCACTGCCACATTGAATGCTTACCTGGCTTCTTTCCCCAGAACCAGATCCAGCAATGTATCGTCCCCTTTTTGGCCTTTTACATATTGATACAAAAAACTCCCTGGATACATTTCAGGAAATCCATCCCCTATTAACACGTAACACTGTGACTATCTCAGTTTATGTTGGGAAATTTGAAATCCCTGCATGTAATTACCTGATTATTACTCTTACACACCCCTCTGAACATCACCTGTGATCCTGGGTGAATTCAAAACATGAAGGATGAAACTAGCTCACCCCTGCGAACTTCTACGTATTTGCTCCTCTATTTCCCACTGACTCTTTGGGGCCCTCCAATACACTCCCAGTAAAGTGGCTGCCCCCTTAACATTCCCAAGTTCTACCCACAAAGTCTTGTGTGAGGACCCTTCCAAGATATCATCTCTCCTTATTGCAGTAATTGACTCCATAATTAATAGCGCTACACCGCCACTCTTTTTGACTCGTCTGACTCGCCTGAAAATCCTATACCCCAAAATGTTGAGTTGCCAGTCCAGCCTTTCCCTCAACCACGTTTCTGTCATGGCAACAATGTCACACTTCCATGTATCAATCCACACCTTTAACTCATCAGTCTTACTGTTACACGCATAGTATTAAAGACCATCCAGCCTTGCCTTACTCCTTTACTCTACGTAGCTGAACTCACTGTGACCTGCTTCCTTTGCTGTAGCATGATATGTCCCTGTTTCAATGATTTTCTGTGTCCCCTCCCCCTGCCAGACTAGTTTAAACTCCTCCCAGCAGTACTAACAAACCTACCTGAAAGGATCAGAGAAATTAGGTACTGCAGGTGCTGGCGAATCCGAGATAACAAGGTGTGGAGCTGGATGAACATAGCAGGCCAAGCGCATCACCCGAAACATCAAGCTTTCCTGCTCCTAAGATGCTGCTTGGCCTGCTGTGTTCATCCAGCTCCACACCTTGTTACCTGAAAGGATGTTGGCCGGTATGGTTCAGGTGCAGATCGTCCCTTTCATACATGTCCCACCTTCTCTAAGAATGGTGCCAATGATTCTGGAATCTAAAACCCTCCCTCTTGCAACAATAATTGAGCCATGTATTCATCTGTCCTATTTTCCTATTTCTAAACTCACTGGCACGTGACACCAAGAGTAATCCAAAGATTACAACCCCAGATACAATTTAGCTCCCTGAATTCTTGGTTCCACACCTCACTCTTCACTTTGCCCATATTGTTGGTACCAACATGTACCACAACCTCTAACGCAGCACCCTCCCCTTCAGGATGCCTTGCAGTGTTCAGCAGTTCAGTGATATCCCTGACCCTGGCACCAGGGAGGCAACACACCATCCTGGAGTCATGTCTGTAGCCACAGAAATGCCTGTCTGCTCCCCTGACTAAAGAATCTGACTAAAGGACTAATGTCCTTTAGGGAAGGAAACTGCCACCCTTACCTGATCTGGCCTACATGTGACTCCAGACTCACAGCAATGTGGTTGGCTCTGAACTGCCCTCTGGGTAATCAGGGATGGGCAATAAATGCTGCCTAGCCAGCGACGCCCTCATCCCGTGAATGAATAAAGGAATAAAGGAATCCCCTGTCACTATCTCTCCTCCTTTCATCTTCCTGCCCCCCTGTACATTCAAGCCACTTGTAGTACCAGAAGCTTGGCTCTGACTGCACTACTCTGAGGTACCAGCATCCTCATCAGCTTCCAAAATGGAATAAGAGTTAGTGAGTGGGGTCCCAGGGGCCTCCTGCACTACCTGCCTGTTCTTTCTGGATTGTTTGGTGGTCACCCATATCCTTCTTCCTGCTAGTCCCTTGAGCTGCGGTGTGACTACCTCTCTAAATGTGCAATACACATAACTCCCAGCCTCACGGATGTGCCACAGTGTCTCCAACTGCTGCTGGAACTCCGAGACCCGGAGCTTAATCTTCTGTAGCTAGGCTTACTTCCTGCACGTGATCATCTGGGACACTGGCAGCATCCAGGACTCCCCATATGTGATTTTTTCCTAGGGTGGAGATAGCTATTATGAGGGGGCATAGTTTTAAAGTGAGTGGAGGTAGATATCGGGGAGACGTCACAGGTAGGTTCTTTACTCGGAGAGTGGTCGGGGCGTGGAATGCATTGCTGGAGAGGGTAGTGGAGTCGGCCTCATTAGGGGCATTTAAGTGGCTATTAGATAGGCACATGGATGATAGTATAAGGTAGGGGTGGAGGTTAGGTGGACCTCAGGTTTAGGGTAAAAGTTCGGCACAACATCATGGGCCGAAGGGCCTTTACTGTGCTGTACTGTTTTATGTTCTAAGCTGCACATTCCGCTCAGCTGGCCTCTCCTGACAGGTCTTAAACTTACAATTAATGCCTCAGACTCGTATCATTAATTTTTTTTAGACTTTCTTCTCTATCACTAAGGTTATGAAAAGTTTAACTAAGTTCCCACTCTCTAAATCTGTAGGATATGAAAGAGTTAACCAGTAATTGTCAGGTGCTCAGTACTGACCAATCTGAAGCCTTTCTCACCTTTTGAAGCTTTATAACATCAACAGGAGCCGCGCTGAAGATTCTCACAGTGCTCCTGCAGCAATGAGCACTAGCTTCCCTCCCGGCCCCATGGTAAAGTGCCTGTAATGGCTAGGCCCGAATCTGAGTAAAAACTGAAAGAACTGCAGATGCTGTAAATCTGGACCAAAAACAAAGTTGCAGGTAAAGCTCAGCTGGTCTGAAAGCATCTGTGAAGGAGAAAACAGAGTAAATGTTTCAGGTCCGGTGACCCTTCCTCAGAACCGAACTTGAAACCAGTTCTGAAGAAGGGTCACCGGACCTGAAACATTAACTTTGTTTTTCCCTTCGCTGATGCTGCCAGACCTGCTGAGTTTAGACCCGAATCTGAACCATGCTAGATTTATAGGCTTACAGGTGACTCCCTGCTTCTCGGTTACTCCTGCGGGCCTTCCCGATTGCTACTCCAAGCTAAATGCTCTGTAAAAATCGAAAAATCTGTGAATCTTCCCATCCTGCCTTCCTGTTCTCATACCTATAATCCAGTTCTTTGGTCAGCACCCCAATGTCTTCTTGGATGCTCATGTTTGAAACAAACTCTGCACACTGATCTTCACAGAATTAAAACAAAAGATTTTGAAGAAGGGTCACTGGACCTGAAATGTTAACTCTGATTTCTCTCCACAGATGCTGCTGGACCTGTTGAAGTTTTCCAGCAATTTCTGATTTCCAGCATCTGCAGTTCTTTCGATTTTTATTCATTGTTTAACTCACTGCCACATCTCTTCTAGGCCTACCCAACTTGAAGAAATTCTGCTTCTCTCTCTGACAAGATTTCCATTCCAATATCTTTTCTTCTTCACCATCATTAATTTTGCTGTTGCACCAGATGTTTGGCAAGGTATACAATCATAGAATCCCTACAGTGTGGAAACAGGCCCTTTGGTCCAATAAGTCCACACCGACTGTTAGAGCATCCCACCCAGACCCATCCCTCTATAACCCACCTAATCTACACATCCCTACAGGCAACTTAGCACAGCCAATCCACCTAACCTGCACATCTTTGGACTGTGGGAGGAAACCAGAGCACCCGGAGGAAACCCGCACAGATACAGGGAGAATGTGCAAACTCCGCACAGACAGTCGCCTGCAGGTGGAATCGAACCCAGGTCCCTAGTGCTGTGAGACAGCAGTGCTAACCACTGAGCCACCATGTATATTTGTGATAATTTGATTCTACAGCTACATCACATCCCTCAGTGACTGCCTCCAGCTCAGACTCGCCCCATGTGATTTCCAACTCAAGTTTCATCCTTCATGTTTTGAATCCACCCAGGATCACAGGTGATGTTCAACATTCCAGAGATAGCTGTTCTCATCACATCCTGAGATCTACACCGATGTGTTGTCATATGCACACTCTCAATCTGTGTCTCCAACAGCATTGCGTCACGCTGGCTCAGGGCTGCTCCACTCCCCAGTTCCACGTCATCCTTCAGCTCATTCGATGTGCAAACAAGAATTTTTTTCCTTTCTGGCATCAAGGAAAATGAAATAGTTCTGAGGAAGGATCGCTGGACCTGAATCTCTCCCCAGATGCTGCCAGACCTGCTGAGATTTTCCAGCAATTCCTATTTTTGACACATTAACCTCTCCATATCTCCTTAGGCTGTTGGCAGGAAAAACGATTGCCTTACTTTCCACATCCTGTTGACCAGCTCCCTGCCTCTGAAGCGGGGAGCTAGTTTACACATCTTTTGTGACCTCTTTCAATTTCATGGTTGAGCACTAGATTTGAGGTGTAGTTCCTGGTTTGAAGCATTTGAAGTGGCATATCAGCTGGATGGTCTCGCCAGTAGCAAGGACTTATGCTTCTCTCACCATATATTTCTCAGAGAAATGCATCCTACTGATTGGTTGCATAGTTAAGGAGAATGAAAAGCCAAAGACTGCAAATGGGAAAAACTTTCCAATGTTGAATTGTTCTTAAGGAAAGTGATGCACTGTCCAGGAGACAAATGAACTTTGTATTTTGTGGGGATTACTTCCTCATCTTTTGTCATTGTAGCAGGGCACCAGGTAATTCTTAACTATCAATTCCTTTCAGTCCATTCCATTGTTTAAAGAATGATTTTATAAATTTTAAATTGATTTGCAAACGGAGAGAATTGGCCTAACAATTTGCAAACAGCTAAATTAAACACTATGATTGCATTTTAGCTTTAAAAGAACTAATTTTTATTCAAATAAACTGAAGGGTATTAGATTTGTGGAGTAGATATGAGGACAGATTATAATATTGAGGGTCATGTTGTTTGAAGATGATTTATCCCATGATTACTCTGCCACCTAGTGACTATTCACAGCATGAAGCTGGGGAGACATTACCAGACAACTGCAAGGGTTTAAGAAGGTGGTTTACCACCAACTTCTCAAAGGCAAACAGTGATGAGTAATAAGTGCCTAGCCTGCAATTGCCTGCACTCACAGCTGGTGAGTAAATAAATAATAAAAAAATATTTTCTGTAGACTGTTATCTTGTCTCTCTCTTTGTAAAATGATGCACCACCACAATGGGGATATAACTGGAACCCTGACAGATGTTACGTGGACTTGATAAACTTGCGCTCACCATGACTGCACAATGACCTACTTGCTGACAGAAATGAGGAAAATCTTCCCATATTCCTTAACTTTACTCACCTTTTGACTTCTTGTCCCTGTAATGTCAGCAAGTTCCCTCATTTACTTTGTTAACTGCAACAAAGCTTTGTCTTATTCGTTCACAGGATGTGGGTGTTGCTGGCTGGTACACCATTTATTGCCCATCCTTAATTGCCCAGAGTGTAGTTAAGAACACGGAAGATGGAACAGTACAGAAAAGTAACAAACCCTTCAGCCCACCATGTCTGTGCCAGCCATGAAGCCATTCTAACCTAATCTCATTTATCTGCACATGGGCCATATCCCTTCATTCTCTGCCTGTTCATGTGTCTGTCTCAATGCCTCTTAAACTTCGCGATTGTATCTGCTTTTAGCACCTCCCCAGCAGCACGTTCCAGGCACCCATCACCCTCTGTGTTAAAAAAAACTTGCCCCATACATCTCCCTTAAACTTTCACCCTCTCACCTTAAACTTATACCCACCAGTATTTGATATTTCTTTCCTGGTCAAAAGAATTGACTAACGCAACCTACAAATAAGCTTGCCGTTCGACCTCTGATGCTCTAGAGTTATAGAGCATTAAAAATTACCTTTTCAGTCAACTCATCCACGCCAACCAGACATCCCAAACTGACCTAGTCCCATTTGCCAACATTTGGTCCATATCCCTCTAAACCATTCCCATTTGTATACCCATCCGAATGTCTTTAATTGTACTCACCTCCATCACTTCCTCTGGCAGCTCACTCCACACACACACCACCCTCTGCATGAAAAAAATACCCCTCAGGTCATTTTTAAATCTTGCCCCTCTCGCCTTAAGCCCATGTCCTCTAGTTTTGGACTCTCCCACCTGGGAAAAAGACCTTAAACAATCCAAGTTTATCCGATCTCTCCTTATAGCCAATACACTCCAATCCAGGCAACATCCTGGTAAGCCTGTTTTACACTCTCTCCAAAGCCTCAACATGCTTCCTATAGTGTGGTGACCAGAACTGCGCACAGTACTCCAAACATGACCTAACCAAAGTTTCATACGTCTGCAATATGACTTGCCCACTTTTACACTCAATACTCTAACTGATGAAGGCAAGCATGCTATCTGCGTTCTTTACCACCTTATCCACTTATGCTGCCATATTCAGGGAGTCATGGATTTGCACCCCAAGATCCCTCTGGATTTCAATGTTTCTAAGGGTTCAGCTGTTTACTATGTAGTTACTGTTGCATTTGATCTCCCAAAATGCATCACCTCACATTTGTTCGGATTAAACACCACCTGCTATTTCTCTGCCCAACTTTCTAGCTGATCCATATCGTGCTGTGTCCTTTGACACTCTTCCCCACTATCCACAACTCCACCAATGTTTGTGTCATCTGCAAACTTACTAATCAGACCACTGACATCTTTATTCAAATCATTTATGTATATAACAAACAATAGAGCTCCCAGCACCAATCCTTGTGGAGCACCACTGGTCACAGATCTCCAGTCAGAAAAATACCCCACCACACCTACACTCTGTCTTCAATGACCAAGCCAATTTTGTATCCAATTTTTCATGGATCCCATGTGAGTGAATCTTCTGGACCAGTCCACCATGAGGTGCCTTGTCAAATGCAAGAATCAACCCTATTGCTATGGACCTGGAGTGTCATGTAGGCCAGACCCAGTGAAGACAGCAGATTTCCTTCCTTGCAGAACATTGATAAACCCAATGGGTTTTTGCAACATTTGACAGTATTCATGTGGCTATCAGTTGGCCAGTTCTCTATTCCAGATTTCATTGTATTCAAATTTCATCACCTGTCATGGTAAGATTCAAACATATGTCTCCAGAACACTGAGCTAACAAGGTGTAGAGCTGGATGAACACAGCAGGCCAAGCAGCATCACAGGAGCAGGAAGGCTGACTTTTCGGGCCTGGACCCTTCAGAAATGAAGAATGGCCCAGACCCGAGACGTCAGCCTTCCTGCTCCTGTGATGCTGCTTGGCCTGCTGTGTTCATCCAGCTCTACACCTTGTTTTCTCAGTTTGTTCTCGGACTTGTGATTGAGTCTGTTTGACTCTGGACCGTTTGTTCTCTGGATGATGATCAATTTCCTCCAACTCTTCTAATCAAGCTAAGGTCAAGACATGAGCACAGGCTCAGTGTTGAAAGCTCAGGTTAAACCATCACCAGTCATCTCTCTCTGAGGGTGCCACCTTATGGTCTGGTAGGACTGTAGGGATTGGTATAACTTATGACATTCCTATGCTTCTGACAGTTATTCCACCAGAACCATTTAGACTTATTGCTGTTGGCTGCAACTTCGGTTTCTTCAGCCGTAATAACTAGCCTGATTGAAGAGTAACACTTGACCCAGTATCGACTTCAAAAGTAAGAGGATGCTGGTTTGGATTAGAATTCTACCTCTCATTGAATGCAACAGTTCGAGAAGGCAGCTCGCTACCAATTTTTCAAGGCAATGAGGCAAGTTTGAGGTTATTGGGTGAGTAACCCCATTAATAAGATTTAGTTTTTCTGTAGCTTGAAGCATTAGATGCTACTAAGTAATGTTCAGTCAAAATCGTTTTTAGTTTATGTGTCGTATTCAAATTGTTAAAATTTGAAATCTTGTCTTTGATGAGGTTGCTGTGAAGGCCTTAAATTCTTTTTATTTACTCACGTGGCAGAGTGTGTGCGCATTGGCTGTCCAGACATTATAACCCATCCTCTGGTGCTTTTGAGAAGGTGGTGGTAAGCTGCCCTTCTTGAACTACTGCAATCCATTTGGTGAAGGTAGTCCCACATTGTTATTAAAGGAGGGAATGCCAGGATTTTGACAAGTGACAGTGGAGGAGAACTTGCAGTTAGTGGTGTTCCCATGTAATTGCTGCCCTGGTACTTCTCAGTGGTAGTGGTGATGGGTTTTGAGGGTGCTGTCTAAGGATCTTTGGTGAATTTCTGCTGTGCATCTTGTAGAGAGTACACACTGCTGCTACGGAGAGTGGCTGATGGAGGGAGTAGATATTTGTGAATTTGGTGCTAATCAAGCGGGCTGCTTTGTCTTGGATGGTGTCAAACTTCTTGAGTGTTGTTGGAGCTGCACTCATCCAGGCAATTGGGGAGTATTCCTCACACTCCTGACTTGTTCCTTGAAAAACTATCCCAAAAACAGCCTGAAAAATCTTCATCTAGGCTACTTTTGCACATCTGACTTTTCCAGTCTACGGGCTGATCAAAGTCCCCAAAGATTATTGCTGTGTCTTAGTGACAAGCTCCCATTATTTCTTCCTTCACGCTCCACCTTATCGTACAGCTACAGTTGGGGGTGGGGCTGCTGTACACCACTCCCACAATGACTTTTTGCTTTTTTCATTTGTCATCTCGACCCAAATCACTTGCTCAATCTGATGTCCTGAGATTATACCATTCCTCTCTATTATAATAATACCATCATTAATTAACAGAGCCAGCCTTCCACCTTTTCCTAGTTTCCTGTCCTTCATTTGTGCCAGGACGTGGGTTTCCCTGTTTATATGTCACCGAAACTGACATGCAGATGCAGAAAGTAATTAGGAAGGCAAATGGTGCGCTGGCCTTTACTGCAAGAGGGTTTGAGTACAGGAGTAAAGATGCCTTGCCTCAATTGTACACAAGCTTGTGAAGCCACGCCTGGAGTATTGGGCACAGTTTTGGCTCCCTTGGTGAAGGAAGGAAGGAATACTTTCCATAGATAAGCTGCAATGGAGGCTTTCCAGACTGATTTCTGGGATGATGGGATTGTCCTTGCAGGAGAAATTGAGGAGATTGTGCCTGAAGTCTCTGGAATTTAGAAGAATGAAGGAGAATCTTTTCAAACTTGCATCTACCTGCCAAACCTGCCAAGACTATGAGATACAAGAAGGAGTTTCTAAGGTTTTGGAGTAGATCTATGGGTGGGTTGTAGGTGTTGAGGTTGGTTGGCTCGCCGAGCTGGTTTGTTGCTCTGCAGACGTTTCGTGCTGCACTGAGGATGTTACCAAGCATGAAAATGAAACGTCTGCAAAACAACAAACCAGCTTGGCGAGCCAACGAACCTCAACAAGGAGTTCCTCCCAGCTGAGCAAGGTGAGGGGCATGCAGATCCAGTCTGAGAACCAAATGCAGGCCTTTTATGATTGAGATAAGGAAGGATTTCTTTATTCACAGGGTGATGAATCTTTGGAATTCTCTATCCTAGCTGACAATGGAAGCTCCGTTATTGAATATATTTAATCAACAGACAGAAATCAATAGATTTGGAGATATTAAAAGTATCGAGGAATATCTGAAAATATGTTACAAAATCAGTCATGGGAATCCATAGCTGCCGAATGGGACCATTAGTGGCTGAAAATGGGATGGTTGTGGGAACTGCCCATGTGATGACAAAGCCTGGAAGCTCAGGGTCATTTTGACAAACAGAACGTAGGTTTTCTGCGAAACAGTCACCCAGTCTACACCTGCTTTCCCCAATTTAGAGGAAACCACATTGTGAACAGAGAATTCAGTAGTATAGATTGTGGGAAACGCAGGTAAAGTGCTGCTTCACCTGGAAGGTGTGTTCGGGCCCTTGGATAGTGGGGAGGGAGGAGGTAAATGGACAGATGTTGCTCCTTTGCCGGTTGCAGGGGAAGGTGCCACTAGAGCTGTGGGGTGATATGGCGGTGAAAGAAGTGTGGACCAAGGTGTCCCGGAGGGAAGGGTCCCTGCTGATTGTTGACAAGAGAGGGGAGGGGACTATGTGTCTGGTGGTGGCATCTCACTAGAGGTGGCAGAAATGGTGCTTAATGATTCCTCTGGATGTGGATGCTGGTGGAATGGTAAGTGACGACAAGAGGGACCCTATCGTTGTTGTGAGAGGGAAGAGAGGGGTTGAGGGCTGAATTGTGGGATATGGGTTGGACACAGATGCGGGCCCTGTTAACCTCGGTGCTGGGGAATCCTCACTTGAGGAAGAAAGTGGATATTTCAGAGAGCCCACAGCAGAAAGAGACATCAATGGGAATGGGCACAATGGAGATGGAGAAACTGAGAGTTTGGAATAGAGGGTGTGAAGATGTATAGTTGAGGTAACTGCAGGAGTTGATGGGTTTGTAGTGGATATTGGTGACCAGCTTATCCTCAGAAATGGAAACAGAGATGTCAAGAAAGGGAAGAGATGGGTCAGAGATGGGCCAGGGGAAAGTGAGAGCAAGTTTGAAATTGGAAGTGAAAAACGATAAACTTTTCCAATTCCAGAGGAAAGAGAGGAAAGCTGTGCCAATGATGTCATCAGTGTACTGTAGAAAGAATTGTGGGTTGGAGCCAGAGTAGAATTGGAACAAGAAATGTTAAGTCTTTAGCACCTTCTCCCATCTCCTTCCCCCAACTCTTAAGCCTTGTCAGCACGTTGGCTGCTATCACAACCATCTCATTGTCAGCCACTAATGGTCCCACTTAACAGCCAGATATTCCCCCAATCTGACCTGTACTCATTCCTTTATCAGTCCAATTGTTGTTTTCTGTCTCTCTCTCTGGACTTCATTTCCACCCATCATTTACTCCTCCCCCTTCCCCCATTCCACCTTCAGCATATATACCAACCTTTTCCTAGGTACAATCAGTCCCGAAGAAGGGTCAATGGACCCAAAACATTACACTTTGCATTCTCTTCACAGATGCTACCAGGCCTGCTGAGTTTTGCCAGTGATTTCTGTTTTTGTTTCTGATTTCCGGCATCTGCAATTCTTTAGTTGTTTTGTTAAGTTCTTTTTAAATGTCCATGTATTGTCAAGGTTTGAGATCACTGAAGGCCAGGATATTGCCTGGAATTCTATGAATGAATGAATCGATAGCCCATAATGCAGCTATTTTGTGCTTGGCTGGTAGACTCCAGTTATGATGGAAATTATAACAATTAGACCCAACAAGACACAGAGACAGCTCAGGATGGGAAGACCCGCTCCTTAAAACTTGAGAAAAATCAAAGCAAAATATGAATTGAACGTTCCCCTTATTCAGAAGTGCAGTCTCTGTTACCCATGAGCTCAGGGAAAATGTAATTTAAAGCCATGTTTTCTAAAAAAAACCAAAAACAACGTTTTAGAAATACTCAGCAGGCCTAGAAGCATCTGTACGTTGTATGAGTCACCCTCACTACAGAACATCTTGATGTATGTGTTTGCTTATCTCACAGTAAATCCTTGTTTAAAGTTGCGGTTACCTTCCTGAAAGTCACGACTTTAAAGTGAATCAGGGATTCCCATTGGAATCAATGTTAAAGTTGGAGTATGGTTCCATGGGAAATTTCTCACTGAGAAAATAAATACAGGTTCAAATTTGTCTCCAAACAAGTACAACATTGTTGGTATCTAGCCAAAGTAGCTTGCGAAATAAAATATATCACTAAATTAAACAGGGTATAATATTCAATTAAAAAATACACCAATAATATGGTATTTTTAGATAGACCTTTCTCCATTTAGTGGTACAAAGGGGCAGCTATCAATGCAGTCCCAGGACTAGCTGCACTGGCCAACTCCTGCCACTAGATGGAGCTCAGGGATTGGGCGTTCCAGAATGGACGAGCCGACAGCAAAGGCAGCCGCCAGGGAAATACAATACTGAGGATGCTGGAAATCTGAAACTAAGGGAGAAAGTGCTGGAGAAGTTCAGAAAGGTATGGCAACATCTGTGGAGAGAAAAGCAGAATTAAAGTTTCATGCCTACTGACTTCTTCAGTCTTCTCTGCTCTAAGGAAGAAGGTAAACAACCCTAGCTTCAGTATGGGAAGACCTGCTTTTAAAAACCTTGCGGAAAATCAAAGCAAAATATAAATTGAACATGCCCCCTATTCAGAAGTGCAGTCTGTATTGCCCAGCCTATCTTCATTGCTGAATCTCTTTAACCATGGTAACATGTTAGTGAATCCTTTCTGCACCCTCTCAAATACAATCAGTCCATTTTTTTGCTTTTATTTCCACATTTTCCCTTTCCTTGTCAATTTGTTGGTCTTCCTTTCCTACATTCGGTAAACTTCCCAATCCTCAGAAATACTGATATTTCTGGCACTTTTATAGGGCCTTTTCTTTTAACTTGTTACAAGCCTGAACTTACTTTGTCAGCTGTGGTTGACTGACATTTTTTGAGTTTTTGCAAATTGATGGATGTGTAGTTGCTGTATCATGCACCAGTTCCTTAAAGACTATGTACAGTCGTGCCTTTTAATTTATTTTCCCAGTCTGCCTCACCTAATTTGTGCCTCATGCCATCATATTTTCCCTTATTCAAATTTAACACACTCGCTTTAGAATGAACTACCTCATTTTCAAATATATTGTAAAATTGTATCATTTTGTGGCCACTCATCCTTAAAGGGTATTTTATAGCAAAATAAATTGGTCCTTTTCATCAAATAACACCAGATTTAAAATAACACGTCCTCTAGTTGGGTCCTACATACACTAAAAGAGTCATCCAGTCATACAGCACGGAAACAGACCCTTTGGCCCAACCAGTCTGTGTCAAACATAATCCCAAACTAAATTTGTCCCATCTGCCTGCTCCTGGCCCATATCACTCCAAACCTTTCCCATTCAAAGTGAATTGAATTGAATTAGCTATATTATCATGTGCACTCAAATGAGTCCAGTGAAAAGTTTGTAATGTTGCTGCTTTGGCGCCATCTTAAGTATGGGGTACCTAGGTACAGAAACTTAAGTATGTGTTACAGACTTGAAAGAATGATAAATAAGAGTTCAGCATAAGAATAAATAACTTCTTTTTTTCAAATACTCAAATTTCAGTCTTTTCGCCGAATCCGTACCAGCACCGAGCCTCCAGATCGCCTGGGCCAAGTCTCTAGGCCACACCGGGCTTCAAACCTTGAGATCTCACTTCCAGTCCACGCCGGCCTCGCCTCCGCTCTGGGACACACCTCCCCCACTTCAGCCTCCACTCTGGGAAACACTCCCCCCACTCCGAACTCCGCTCTGGGACACACTTGCCCCACCCTGGCCTCCGCTCTGGGACACACTTTCCCCACCCCAGCCTCCACTCTGGGACACACTTGCCCCACCCCGATCTCTGCTCTGGGACACACTTGCCCCACCCCGATCTCTGCTCTGGGACACACTTGCCCCACGACCGCCTCCGCTCTGGGACACACTTCCCCTACATCAGCCTCCTCTGGGACACGCCTCTGGGACTCACCAGTGATGGCCTTCAGACTAGAATGGCCTCCTCCATTCCCCTCTGGGTAACTTATGTTAAAACTTTGAATATAAAGAAAACTGCAGAAAAAGAAAACAGACAGAGAGTAAAAAAAGAAAAAGAACAGGAAGAGCAGAGGAGCTCCAGTTGAAGTATACTTACCCAAACGTCTTTTAAACATTCTGCCTGTGCCCACATCTGCCACTTCCTCAGGAAGTCCATTCCATACAGCAAACACCCTCAGTGTAAAAATATTGTCCCTAATGTCTTTTTTAAACTTCTGTCCTCTCACCTTAAGAATGTGCCCCTGATTCTTGAAATCCCCCACTTTAGGGAAAAGACACTGCCATTCACCCTATCCCTTCCCCTCATGATTTTATAAACTTCCATAAGGTCACCCCTCAAACTCCTATGCTCCATTGAAAAATATCCCAGTCTATTAGCCTTTCTCTACAACTCAAACCCTCCACACCTGGCAACATCCTGGTAAATTTCATCTGATCCCTCTCTGGTTTAATAATATCCTTGCTATAACACTAAACAAAATTCTTAGGAAAGCATTCCTTTCCAGCAGCATTCATAGCACAAAGAGGAAGTTGGCGATATGAAAGGAGAACTGCAACTACTGACACTGAGATCAGAAATGCTTTTGACAGTTTTGAGAATCAAAGAGAATTTGAGATTTGCAATGAGTGAATGTGCTGCAGAAACCCTGAAAGTCTGGTCAATTGGTTTTTCAGTTACAATTCAAAGATCTCCTATGCATGAGCTGTCCCAAATGGTATAAGAAAGTATTTGAAAATGAACTTCTCTGGAAAACCATCCCTAACACATTCTAGAAACCCAAAATTCACAGTTTTAGTGCTCAATTAGTTTACCCAGTCTATCTGCAGATTGAATTCACCCATAATAAGTGGGGCCTGGTAAATACTTCTCTTGTCTCCTGATTAATACTATGTGTGGCTTATCAATAAGTCTAACCAATGTCTGCTGCTTATTGCTGTTTCTTAGTTTCACCTACATTCCATGCAGTATTTTCTAATCTGACATTCTTCCTCACGAATGTACTGATTCCTTCCTTATTCTGAGTGCAACTCCACATCATTTTCCTTCATGTCTGTCTGTCATAAACATTAAATATCCTTGAATATTTGATTCCCAGTCCCTTTGTTAAAATTCATCCATAGGATGGGGGTATCACTGGCTGCACCAGCAGTTATTACCCATCCCTAATTGTCCTGACCTCAGTTGAGTCAACGACATTGCTGTGGATCTAGAGACATAGCAAGGCCAGACCAAGTAAGGAAGGCGGATTTCCTTCACTAAAGGATATTAGTGAAGCAGATGGGTTTTTGCCTGACAATCAGCGAAGGATTCATGGTCATCATTAGACTCTTACTTCCAGATTATTGTTAAATTCAAATGCCATCCTCTGCCTTAGCAGGATTCGAACCCAGGTCCCCAGAGCATTACCTGGGTCTCTGGATTAATAATCTGGTGATAATGCCTCTAGGCCATTGCCTACCTAGTCTCGGTCATCATGCGGCCATGTTTCTGCAATGGCAATTAGATCATACCCATGTATCTCTGTTTGTGCCTTTAGAATATCTACCTTTTTCTGAATGCTGCATTCATTCAGGTAGTGTGCCCATACTTGGTCCTTTTGACATTTCTCTGCTTTTGTGCATACTCAATGCTTGACTTTGTTTCTCCGGTCTTCTAGTCTCTCAACTTTCTGTAAACAGTTGCATACTCTCAACTTTCTATAAACAACTTCATTTCTACCAATTTGGTTACCCCTCAAGTTCCTATCCCTCTGTCGAGTTAATTTGTCGAGCGAATCTTCCTTTGAGAATATCTGTCCCAGTGCCGTTAAAGATGTTACCAGTCCAGCAGGTCACTGCTGCTGTTGCCTATCTCTCGCAGAAGCACAACAGTGTTTCCAGCTGCAGCACAATTTTCAAAATGCAGGGCTCAGGCTTGTGCAGCAGGTGAGACTTCCTACAGCTGAATATATCTGGGATGCATGGCATATCATTACAATAGCACAGGATGTACACTCCACTTGGCCCTCTGACCTGCTATGCCATAACTCTGAAAACTAATCTTACTCTTTGAATAAATATTGACTTACTATGAAAAAAAGGTATTTCTCAGAAAAAGAGAGAAAAATTCAATAGATTTAAACGCAACCCAAATGCCTGACTTTCACCTGGAATTATTATCCAAACGTACTCACCAATCAGGTACTTTCCCTGCACTCGTGACTTTTTATTGCCAGTTGTCTCAGGGAGGCCTCTTGATCCACACTTATTTCCTCTCCCATTCATATCTTGCTCTTGATACTTTATTTCTTGGAACAAACCTTAATTAAGACATCTCTTTCTGTCTCTGCCTTGAATTCCCACTTTGACCTAAATTCCCAATTACTTGCTCTGTCTCAGTCTCTCTTCAGCCAAGTCTCACTCACTCTGATAATGCACTTCGAACTTGTTTGTGGAATTTATAGAAAGCAATTCAACATACTTGTTTATCTATCTCCCTATATCTTTATTCTTGTTCAGTTTCATTTTTTTTTCTGTAACTATTCAAAATGTCATGGATATTTTGATCACCACACTTGAGATTCAATAATGGGTTTCAGAAGGAGATGGGATAATTATTTGAAGACAAGTATTTATCGGGCTACGGGGAAAAGGCAGAAGAGTAAGAATAAGATAACAAGGTGTAGAGCTGGATGAACACAGGCCAGGCAGCATCAGAGGAGCAGGAAAGCTGATGTTTCGGGTCTGACCCTTCTTCAGAAATGGGGGAGTGGAAGGGGAGTCAAATAAATGGAGAGGGGGGAGGCGATGATGGAAGGTGGATAAAGGAGCAGATAGGTGGAGAGAAGATGGACAGGTCAAGGGGGTGGGGATGGACCCTGTAAAGATGAGTGTAGGAAGGGAGTTGGGATGGGGGTTGGTCAGTGAGGTGGGAGGAGCGGATAGGTGGGAGAAAAGACAGACAGGTCAAGGAGGCGGGGACAAGCTGGGCTGGTCTTGGGATGAGGTTGGGGGTGGGGAAATTTTAAAGCATGTGAAGCCCACATTGATACCATTGGGCTGCAGGGTTCCCAAGCAAAATATGAGGTGCTGTTCCTCCAGCCTTCGGGTGGCATCGTTGTGGCACTGGAGGAGGCCCAGGATGGACATGTTGTCCAAGGAGTGGGAGGGAGAGTTGAAGTGGTTTGCGACTGGGAGGTGTTGTCGTTTGTCACGAACCGAGCGTAGGTGCTCCACAAAGCGGTCTCCAAGCCTCCGCTTGGTTTCCCCGATGTAGAGGAGGCCACACCGGGAACAGCGGATGCAGTGTACCACATTAGCAGATGTGCAGGTGAATATCTGTTTAATGTGGAAGGTTTTCTTGGGGCCTGGAATGGGGGTCGGGGGGAGGTGTAGGGGCATGTGTAGCACCTCCTGCGGTTGCAGGGAAAAGTGCTGGGGGTGGTGGGGCTGGAGGGGAGTGTGGAACGGATGAGGAAGTCACAGAGAGAGTAGTCCCTCTGGAAGGCAAATAAGGTGGGGAGGGAAATATATACTTTGTAGTGGGGTCAGATTGCAGATGGCGGAAGTGGTGGAGGATGATGTGTTGGATCCGGAGGTTGGTGGGGTGGTACGTGAGGACGAGGGGGATTCTGTTTTTGTTGTTAGTGTGGGGACGGGGGGTGTGAGGGATGAGTTGTGGGAAATGTAAGAGATGCGGTCGGGGATGTTTTCGACAACTGAGGGGGGGGAAATTGCGATCCTTGAAAAACGAGGACATCTGGGATGTCCGGAAGTGGAATGCCTCATCTCGAGAGCAGATGCAGCGGAGGCGAAGGAATTGGGAATAGGGGATGGCATTTTTGCAGGAAGGTGGGTGGGAGGAGGTGTATTCTAGGTAGCTGTGGGAGTCGGTGGGCTTGAAATGGATATCGGTTTCCAGGTGGTTGCCAGAGATGGAGTCAGACAGGTCCAGAAAGGAGAGAGAGGTATCGGAGATGGTCGAGGGGAACATAAGTTTGGGGTGGCAGGTGTTAGTAAAGTGGGTGAACTGTTGGAGCTCCTCTTGGGAGCACGCGGCAGTGCCGATACAGTCATCAATGTAACGGAGGAACAGGTGGGGGATAAGGCCAGTGTAGGTATGGAAGAGGGATTGTTCCACGTATTCTACAAAGAGGCAGGCATAGCTTGGGCCCATGCGGGTACCCATGACCACCCTCTTTGTCTATAGGAAGTGGGAGGAGTTGAAGGAGAAGTTGTTAAGGGTGAGGACGAGTTCAGCTAAGCGGATAAGGGTGTCACTGGAGGGGGACTGGTCGGGCCTGCGGGACAGGAAGAAGCAGAGGACCTTTAGGCCATCTGCATGGGGACTGCTCGTGTATAGGGACTGGACGTCCATGGTAAAAATGAGGTGTTGAGGACCAGGAAATCGGAAGTTTTGGAGGAGGTGGAGGGAGTGGGTGGTGTCACGGACGTAGGTGGTGAGTTCCTGGACCAGGCAAGAGAAAATGGAGTTGAGATAAGTGGAGATAAGTTCAGTGGGGCAGGAGCAGGAGGAGACAATGGGTCGACCAGGGTAGTCAGGTTTGTGGATTTTGGGAAGGAGATAGAAGCGGGCGGTGCGGGGTTGGGGAACGAAGAGGTTGGAGGCTGTGGGTGGTAGGTCACCTGAAGTGATGAGGTTGTGGATGGTTTGGGAGATGATGGTTTGGTGGACGGGGATGGGTTCATGATCAAGGGAGCAATAGGAGGAGGTGTCGGAGAGTTGGCGCCTGGCCTCGGCGATGTAGAGGTCAGTGCGCCATACTACAACTGCGCCTCCCTTGTCCGCGGGTTTTATAGTGAGGTTAGGGTTGGAGCGGAGGGAGCAGAGGGCTGCACGTTCTGTGGGGGAGAGGTTGGAGTAGGTGAGAGGGGTGGAGAGGTTGAGTAAGAACAGCTGTGTTGCCCTTGCAGAAAAGCAGCATAGACTCCATCATGAAATTGATTATAATTATCAATGAATGATAATTATTTAGTGACCTCTTAAAATGGCAAACAAAATGCGAATGTAGCCCTCAGCTGAAATAGATAGTTAGTGACTTTGTGAAATTGAGCCAACGTTCATTATAGTCCCAGATATCAAACCAATCCCGTAAGAAATATTAATAGTGCAGTCCATTGAAATGTGACTTTTTTTCCAACTGCGGAAGTTGCTCATCTCCTTTTCAAAGCAATGTCAAACAATAGTGTGTAGCAGGTGCTTAGATTTATTTTACATTGTGGCCTGTTATCGTTATTCGAGAACTTAGGATCTAATGTGGAGAAAAGCAGATTTTAGTTTTGAGTTCTGTGAAAGTCTGACTTAGTGTTATAAAGGGTTATAAAGTCATTTTTAACTGTGAGGTAAAATAACAGAGAATAGTAGATACATAGATTATCAATGAAGACTCTCTTTTCATGGGTAGTGTATCTTGCCTCTTTAACAGTGCAACTGGACAACTGCCAGCTTTCCTTCATTGCTGGTAATCTTAACTACTGCGATTGTGTACATAGGCCACATTCTAGACCTAAGTAGGACACTTCTGGGTGGGGGGGTGTATGGATTTTACCCCTCTCTACCCTATCTTCCACCACCCCATGCCCTATGAGGCAGAAACCAGGCATGACAGCAATTAAAATGCAGTGGGGCAAGGTACCCAGTATTTTCCTTTCCGGATATGCCCAATTGCCATTCTAAATTTCAAATTTCTGATTTACAAAGGCACTCACTTGAAATCAGTACTGTGCTTTGTAAATATGTAGGTTGGGCTCCGAGCACATGGACAGAGCCTGGCTGTGTTTACTGCTTGAGACCTGAGCAAGGGCCTCATGGCAGCTTCCCATGTTTGTCATTCCAATCAGGAATCGATCCAGAGACAGATGAGAGATGAAACTGTGGTGATTTATTGCATGGGGGGGGGGAAAGATTTTCAGGTTCCTTGTTGGCCAAGAGGCTATCTCCTCTCCCCTGCATTTTACCCCTCTTCCCCGACTATTATTTCTCTCACTGTGCTTTTGCTGTCGCTGATCTTGTGCCAAAAACCATTCCCACGTTTTCCTGGTGATGTGCCCAGGACACAGTGATGCAGCCCAGCTGTAAGAAGAGCCTTACTGTCTTTGCAGATGTTGAACATGGGCCATCTACTTGCTAGGTCATGTTCCCTAGGAAATAAAACCAAACAGAACAAGGAGTGCTGCATTGACAGAGATGTCTTGTTTTGGTCTGTACATTCAGCGGTGACATTAGTTGCCAGTGTAGGTGAATGGTCAAAGAGGATCAGGGAGTTCCCCTGATGTCTTGGTCAATATTCATCATTCAACCAATCCCAAAACAGGTCATTAACGTCATCTGACACATCGGTGTGGACCTGGGGGAACACAGCAGGCCTGGCAGCAAAGTTGACGTTTTGGGTCAGGACCCTTCTATTGTTTTGGGATCTTGCTGTATACACATTTTTTGCTGCATTTGCAGACTTGACAGCAATATCAAATTGTAATGATAACTCTTTCCCTATGAAGTTCTTCAGGAGATGAAAATCATAATATTAATGAAAGCCCTTTCACCTCAATGCGAGCTATGCTTCCCCTCATTATGGAGTACTGGGTATAGAAATTGTGCTTAAGGCATTTGTGGCATAGATTTCTGAAGCATCCAGTAAGCAGATGTTTCACGAGGCAAACTGTGAGAAAGTGAGACGCTTTGCTTTAAGAAGGCCAAGTATGCAAAATATACTGAATTGTTGGGAGGAGAGTTAAAGGGAATGCAATATTAAAGATTATAAAAAGACAGGCATCAGGAATAAACCGTTCAGCCTCTCTAGTCTGCTCCGTCATGCTAGACCATTGCTGATCATCGATGTCAATGACAATTTGCCATGTTATCCCCGCATTCCTTAACTCATTAGTCTCTAAACATTTATCCATCTCTGTCTTCAGCTTACTCAATGATGGGGCTTCCACAACCCTCTGGAGTATAGAGTTCCAAATATACATCCCTCTGAGTGAAAAAAGTGCTTCCTCAGTTCAGTCTCAAATGGTTTGCCTTTCATTCTGAGACTGTTTACAGAGAAACAGAAGGGAGTTGGAACTATAAAGGCAGAATCATCATGCTTAAGGAAATACTTAACCATTCAGTTCATCCATCCGGCTACCCATCTTGATGCTGTCCTGGGTGAGATGTATGTACTGAATAAAATAACAGAATCTAATTTATCAGAGATAAAAGGTACTGCAGATGCTGGAGAATCCGAGATAACAAGCACGGGGCTGGATGAACACAGCA
>JAHRHZ010000249.1:18222194-18255070 GCA_024137785.1 Ginglymostoma cirratum
GTCCAGGAAGGAGAGAGAAGTGTTGGAGATGGTCCAGGTGAACTTCAGGTTGGGGTGGAAGGTATTGGTGAAGTGGATGAACTGTTCGAGCTCCTCGTGGGAGCACTATGTTTTGATCCTGGTGTAAAGCTCCCTAACTCACACCCCAACTTTTCTCTAACATAGTTGAGATATATTTCCTCTCCAGGGCATTGAAAAATGATAAGTTAAACTGATTTAGATAGAAGCATTAATGCATGCACTTGTGCAGAGTTAATGTTTTGAGTGCAAAACCTTTCTTCTCGGAAACTTCTTTCTTCAGAAAGTCTTCACTCAGTTGGGATCATTTTGGTTTTAATGGGTCACCTGTTATTTTTACGTATTATCTGATTTTAATTTCAGAAGTTGAGAATCTATAATGGGTAGTAGATCCAAAATCACCTTTTTTTTTACTCCATTGTGTGAAACCAAAATTACCTTGAGTGTATTCAAATACTGTCAGATGATTTACAAAACTCCTTTCAGCGCTATGTTGTGAACTTGAACTATTTGTTAAGACCAATTTTACGTTATCTGTTCAAAGCTTAAAGATTATTGGATAAAAAGGCTCATCTTCTGTCTAAAATGATTTGATTTTTAATCCATTCATCTCTAAGAACAAACTTTTAATAAAGAATCACGTCAGCTGTAAATTTTAAATCATTACCGACATTAAGTTCTAGGCAAAACCTGCCAGGGTTATGTGTTGCCTGCTAAAATTCCCAGTTCATTTCAAAACAATCTCACCAACAGCTAGCAACATCTGTTCTGATTCATTCAGTCCTATATTCACCATGGACTCTTGAGTAGTCCTTGTGTCATTTGTGGCAATGGTAGCTCGTTTCTTGCATCTTATAGGTTTCTTTACCTCAGAAGGGAGAACCCAGCAATTTGACATTACTGGCAGTAGCTAATGTCCTGAGGTATTTCATTAGAAAGGCAGATGATGTAAACACTAAACAGAAGTTAGGAGAAGAGTGACATGAGTGACCAGTTGCTTGGCTAGCAAAGTAGCTTTTGGAATTCAGCAGTTGCAGTCATGCGTAAGATGGTGTTTTGCACTGGAGCTCAGATGTTGTACATTTCTGGCTTGCCCAAAGGAGCAGCTGGAAGGGAAAGTCAGGTCGGGTTTTTGCTGAGACTTCTGGCTGGAGCTGGACATGATGGCTTTCATGTTTTTCGGCACTGCATTAAGAGCTGTGAATCTGGGCAGCAGGCTGCGATCCTGAATTCAAGAAAACAACACATTGCAGCAAGATTCAGATCCTGTCTCACTAGCTCATTTTGTCATGTTTTAGCAGGTAGAGAAACTCACTAAATTTGAAGTCAAACATTTACAGAGTTAGGCTCAGCCTGTGATGAAGACTGCAGTCCTGTCTTTACATACAATAGTTGGGGTTAGAATGGAACAAAGGAAGGATCTGTGGCTACCACTGTGGTTTATTTTTCCCCAGCTGAATATTTATTTTAGAAGTTCCTTCAGCTATGCATTCGTCAAGCACTGCAAAGATCTCATTCAGGATTACTTTTAGTTCAACGCAAGTCAATTTTAACTGAGACAGTGTGTGTCGCGTGATTTCTGACCTTGTCCACCTCAGTCCAACACTGGCACCTCCACATCATGAATACCATATGGTAGCAAAGTACAGCAGAAGTTGGAATTCTGCTACTTGTATATTTTCTGATATAACTCGGATCAAATAAAAACAAAATTAACGCTTTCAAAGGTTTTCTTGACCTGTAGCATTGACTGGAATCTTGTGGCGGGATTTCTGGCCGGGAATGTTTAACATGTTGGAAGTTTGATGGGTTGTGAGTGCACAGTCTTCCCACCTCCTTCCCATTACATTATGAATTTTTGCCACTAACACAGCAATGTCCCATTGCCGCTGGTATTCCGGCAGCAATGGGAGACTTGCTCTGGGAGAGGCCTGGCATGCGAATCCTGGTGTGTTTCCAATGGGGGAGATCCCTTGTTCATAGGCACTCTGTAAAAGATCCAGCATTACAGAAAGATTGGGGCCCACTAACAGCTACATCCTGGCCTTGTTCATGATAAATTCCCTCTTTAAAGAGAAGGCAGTCCAATTAAATATACACTTTGGTTCTGTCTTCACCACGGAGGACACAAATAATGTCCCAAAGATGTTAGAGTACACACAGCCTAGTGAGAAGTGGAATTGAAGTGAAACTGTATGAGTAGAGAAATGGTTTCAGGGAAATTGATGGAATTAAAGGGGGATAAATCCCTAGGACTTGATAATATACATCCCAGAATACTTAAGGAAGTGGGCCTAGAAATAATGGATGCATTGGTCATCTTTCAAGTTTCTATAGACTCTGGAACTGTTTCTGTAGATTGGAGGATAGCAAAAGAACCTATTTTTGAAAAAAATGAGGTCGAGAGAAAACAGGGAATTATAAAGAAGTTAGTCTGATATTGGTTGTGGGGTAAATGCTACAGTCCATATTAAAAAATTTAGGCTGACAAGTGGCAGTTAACATTCATGCCACACATTCATGTTAAGGCAATCATCTTCTCCAATAAAAGATGATCTAACTACTGCCCTTTGACAGTCAATGGATTGAAAGCATATCCACAAGCATCCAATCCCTCCATTACTGAAATCTGTAGCAGCAGCATATACGATCTACACACTGTTGTACCTAAGAAATTTGTCAAAAATCCTTAGATAACACTTACCAAACCTACGACCACTTCCATCTAGGAGGAAAAGAGCAGTGGATATATGACAACTCCACAACCCGCAAGTTCCCTTCCAAACCACTCACCATCCTGATTAGTGAAATATGTCACCATTCCTTCACTGTTGCTCGGTCAAAATTCTGGAATTCCTTCCCTAAGGGCATTGTGGGTCAATCTACAGCATGTGGGCTGCAACAATTCAAGAAGGCAGCTCACCACCACCTTCTCAAGGGCAACTAGGGATGGGCAAGAAATGCTAGCCAGTCAGCGACGCCCATGTTCCATGACAGAATAGAAAAAGTTAATAGCAGAACACTTGGAACACAGTGGCAGGATTGGACAGAGTCAGCATGGATTTACCAAAGGGAAAGCATGTTTGGCAGATGTTTTTCAAAAATGTAACTCATAGAGTTGTTAAGAACAGATCAGTGGATATTGTTTACTTGGCCTTTCAAAAGATTTTCGTAAAGGTCCCACATAACAGATTAGCATGTAAAATTAAAGTGCATGCGACTGGGTACCATGCTGACGTGGATAGAAAACTGATTGACAGACAGAAAACAAAGAGTATGAATAAACGGGTCATTTTCTGAGTGGCAGCCAATGACTAGTGGGGTACCCCAGTGATCAGTGCTTTGATTTCAGCTACTCACAATTGTATGTTAATGATTTAGATGAGGGAGCTAAATGTAAAGTCTCCAAATTTGCAGATGACACAAAGCTGGGTGGGAAGGTGAACTGTGAAGAGGAAACAGAGATGCTTCAACAGGATTTGGATAAGTTGAGTGAGTAGACATGGCAGATGAAGTATAATGTGGGTAAATGTGAAGCTATCCATTTTGCTAGCAAAAACAGGAAGGCGGATTATTATCTGATTGGTGATAGATTGGGAAAGAAGGAGGTGCAATGAGACCTGGGTGTCTTCGTGCACCAGTCACTGAAAGTGAACGTGCAGGTGCGGCATGCAATGAAAATGAGAAGTAGTGTGTTGGCCTTCATAGTGAGAGGATTCAAGTGCAGGAGAAGAGATGTCTTTCTTCAATAGTACATGGCCTTGGTGAGATCACACCTGGAGCATTGTGTGCAGTTTTAGTCTCCTTATCTGAGGAAAGATGTTCTGTCTATGGAAGAAGTGCCATGAGATTTGCTAGACTAGTTACATTCATGGCAGGACTGACATATGAAGAGAGGCTGGATCGGTTAGTACTAAACCACTGGAGTTTACAAGGCAGGGGGGATCTCATAGAAGCCTCTAGAATTCTAACAGGATTAGATCTAAGGATCAACTAAGGATACAGGGTAGATCACTTAGGACTGAGATGAGGAGAAATTTCTTCAGTCAGTGAGTGGTGAGCTTGTGGAATTCATTGCCATAAAAATGTTGAATGTTTTCAACAAGGAGGCATTATTTATTCACTCCTGGGATGTGAACATCATTGCAGAGATCAGCATTAATTGGCCAACTCTTTTAAGAGTCAAATATATTGCTGTGGGTTTAGAGTGACAAATGGGCAAGACCAGGTAAGGACAGCAGTTTCCTTCCCCGAAGGACATTAGTGAACCAGATGGGTTTCCAACAATCGACAATTGTTTCATGGTCATCATTAGACTCATATTTCCAGAGTTTTTGCCGAGGTAAAATTTCACGAACTGCCATAACAGAATTCGAACCTGGATTCCCAGGGAATTACCTGAGTCTCTGGATTAATATACCAGCACCTTCACGCTGGTGGATAGCTAAATAAAGCTCTTAGGGCTAAAGGGATCAAAGGGTATGGGAACAAAGTGGGATCAGGTGTCGGATGATCAACCATGATCATATTGAATGGTGGAGCAGGCTCAAAGGGCTGAAGGGCCTACTCCTGCCCCCTGTTTTCTATGTTTCAATGTTCTTTCCCTTGACTCCTACTTCCTGACTGTGCCGTCCTGTCATCTCTCAATTGTGTGTCCATCCACAATCGGGGTATTGGTCTTTTTGGGGGTGAAAGAATTTCATACCAGCAGCAGCCGTTGCCTTCCCAGTGGAGCTGCTATCCAGAAGACCTGCTGCCCTCTGACTGTCTGTAGATCCCAGGCTTCTTGATCCCACTAGCCCACCAAGTGCCTGATTGGCATGTGATTCCATGAACCTTCCTGAACAAAGGTGATGCAGAGATCTTGCTGGATCTCTAGCCATGGCCTGAGAACCTCATTGCCTCCATAAGATTCTTCCTGTTGATTCTGTTTCTATCCTCAGATGCTGCTTACCTCACTGAGTATTTCCTGAGCTATTTGTTTGCACACAGTATGAATTATCACAATACTTGGAGAAAGGTTATTAAAGTCTTTGTTTTACATTAAAAAAAAGTTAAATCCCCATTTTGTTCCAGAAAGGTGGTCCTTCAAAATAGATACCACTCCACACCCTTAGTTCCTCATCCTATTACCAGTTTTAGAAGTTAACTGCTGAATGGTTCAAGGCTTTAAAAATATCTTTCTCTGCAACAATAACTTGTAGAATCAAAAACGGAAATTGCTGGAAAAACTCTCAGGCTCTGCACAGCACCCTTCAGAAGGATTCTGAAGAAGGGTCACTGGACCCGAAATGTTAACTCTGGTTTCTCTCCACGGGTGCTGCCAGACCTGCTGAGTTTTTCCAGCTATTTCTGTTTTTGTTTCTGATTTCCAGCATCTGCAGTTCTTTGGGGTTTTTTTGTTAACTTGTGGAATGAATGTTATTTAGATCAGAAGACAATCAGTTTGACAATTACAGTGATGCAGCATACATCTGTTTGGGCCATTAGTATCATGTATCATGTAATTCCATATTGTTAATTGCAAAAAATGATATCATACTCCCAGGCGTCTCAGCTGGGAATTTGTATCTTGGATCAGGTTTTAATTTTCCTCGTGAAATCATAAACGCGTGTCTCTGTAGCTTACCAAAATTCACCTTATAAGGCTTAAAATTCCTTTATTTGGGTCACAAAAATGACCAATTGCAGATTGCAAACCCAGCTTTCCTTTGCAAAATAGATATGCCTCAAACACCCAACACCCAACCTGTAGCAATGAATGCTAGTTTCTCGTCGATACTTTAATGAGAAAGGATCATTGAAATTAGCTGGGCTGCCCATTACTGCCTCTCTGAAAAATTCTTCCTACTCGGTACTGAATTTTGTCCCCATCTAATGTACTTTATTTCCACAGGTAACGTGTATTTTAGGCATTAACATAACCCCAGAAAATGTCTATGTCCTGTTCTCACTGCTCTGTCTAAAACAGCAAGATAATCTCAGAATTAGAACTAGAGCAAAGGCAATTCAAAGTCTATTTCTCATGCTAAAGCTATTAGAATTCTGCAGCTCTCCGCCCCGAAATGACTGTAGCTTAATAATAATTTCAGCTAGTGATTTTATTGTTCAATTAGGGTATCAAAGTCTCTGGAATAAGTACAGATGAACAGAGTTCAGGTACAGATCGGACATGATTTCATTAAATGATAAAGTCAGAAGTCACACAACACTAGGTTATAGTCGAACAGGTTTATTTGAAATCACAAGCTTTCAAAGCACTGCTCCTTCATCAGGTGAAGTGCTCCTGAAGACTGAACTTTGAACCTGCAACTTCGTGACTCAGAGAGTGCAGGAGAGGCACAAATGGTTCAGGAGGGTCCTGACTCCATCAGTCAAAACCTGCCTGCAAATGCTAATGAGGTCTCCACTAAATGTTGGTTTCAGAAATTGATGTGCTTGGGAATTGGAGCAATTACACCTTAAAAGCAAGAGGTGAAAATTGTTTCAGTGCCTACATTTTGATTGAACTGCCTCCAGAGGTATCAAAAGAGATTTGGATGAAGATTACACTTTCCCTGCTTGTTGCAGTAATATAATATCCTGAAGATAGTCACCAATGCCATTATGCAGACAACGTATGGAGAGGCAGTAGTGTAGTGGTAACATCACTGGACTATTAATCCAGAGGTCCAGACTGATGGTCTTCATAGTTGGGTTCCAATCCCTCAGTGACAGCCCTTGGACTTCAAATTCAGTAAATAAATTTTGGAATTAAAAGCCAGTGTCTGTAATGATAACAATTATCAGTTGTCACAATAATCCATCTGGTTCACTAATCCTCCTTATCCAGTCTAGCTTGTGACTCCAGACCCACAGCAATGTGGTTGGCTCTTAACTGCTCTCGGAAATGGTTCAAGTAAGCATTCAGTTCAAAGGCAATTAGGATGGGCACCAAATGTTGTTGGCAGTACCCATATTCTACAAAAGAATAACCAGACAAATTTTCCATGTTGAAAAGCAAGAGAAGTGTTTTTTCATTCTCAGTCGGGGGACATTTGCAATCTGCATGTATGCCAGAAAGCAATAAGTAGCAGGAGTAGCAGGGACAGATGGTTGAGAAATGAAACAGCTCCGTTTTGTCTGTCAGTTGCTTCATTTCTCTAACTAACCCTTTAATAAAGACCAGATTGTTTGGTGTTCCAAAAAAAACCACCAGCTGAAAAATTGTCTTGGTGAATACCCTAGGAACAAAACATGCAGGCCTCCCACAACAGTGTGGACTGGGTCCACATGCTCAGCACAGTATTGACATCTCTGGTGCTGGATTACTGTACACAATGCCACCAGCAATGTACAAATCAGAGTAACCTCTCCAGGCTCTCGTTAAATACAGGCACCTGCCAAATGAACTTTTAGCCTAAATGGATTGAAAATGATCATGATCCCAATATAAATATGTAGCCACTTTATTCATTTCTGTTAAATGAACCTGATTTTACAAACTGTTTATATAACCCCTGTAGTACCTTCGGGATCAATTTTGTGATCTGTTCAAAATGCGGCAAATTAAAGATGAATAATAATGTGTATAGAAATGGAAAGAAAGACCATAAATCTTGAACAAAAAGGGAAATGGAAAGTGTGTGGGATACATTTGACAAATATCAATTGACCACAACTGAATATTTCTCCATCTTCACTTTCGCTAATTGACCCTGAATACCATCTCCTGGATAGCTGTTTATTTAATGTACATTTCTATTGGTTCAATTGATGTCTTCCACAACTGTTGTAATCTTAGATGTTCTAAGTTTGATTTTAATTTCTGCTTGATGGGAAGCTTTTTGTTTAGTTTATTAATAGTAATTGCAAATCAGTTCAGATACATTGGCCCTCCCTATAAATATTGGCAGTGTCATCTTTATGTTGATTGGATGTTGTCTCCTTGGAGCCTGGGTTTCCTGGTTCTGCCTCTACTGCATTGGCCAATCACATGATAGAATACATCTGTCACATCAGGAGAGGATCATCAACTTGGTGAAAGATGTCCTTTGGTCTGCCCAAAACTTGTTGGCCTTCCAGAACAAGGAGTTGATCCCCACAGAATATTGCAGACTGGCACATTTCAAGGTCTAGGACTACATGCTGAGGGATGCACTGAAGCTTGGGGCAGCTGCCTCCAAGGCGCAGTGGGGAAAGACCACAGAAAGTCTGGTGTCTTCCTGCTGAAGGTAAATGGGTGTCCATTCAGTTATCAGACTCTTCCAGTGTCTCAGATACATGTAAATATAATCCTGCACAAGTACGAAATGCCTTTGTGGAGCTGGAGGAACACAGCAGACCAGGCAGCATGAGACGAGCAGGAAAGCTGACGTTTCGGTTGGGACCCTTCTTCGGAAATTTCTGAAGAAGGGTCCCGACCCAAAGCGTCAGCTTTCCTGCTCCTCTGATGCTGCCTGGCCTGCTGTGCTCCTCCAGCTCCGCACTGTGTTATCTCAGATCCCAACATCGCCAGGTCTTGCTACCTCCAAGAAATGCCTTTGGTTTGTTTGTTGGATAGAGCCAAACTCCAATGCTTGTTTGTTTTCTTCTTGTGCTAATACACAGAACTGAACTGCATTAGCGACTATGTTTTTTTTATGAATTAAGCATATTTTTGAAATTAAAAAAAGATATCAGAAGAGGTTGACTGTGAGCAGGGAGGCCCAGAGTTTGCAATCTGGATAGAAATAATTGAATAAAAACTGAAAGAACTGCGGATGCTGTAAATCAAGAACAAAAACAAAGTTGCTGGAAAAGCTCAGCAGGTCTGACAGGAACTGTGAAGGAAAAAGCAGAGTTAATATTTTGGGTCTGGTGACCCTTCCTCAGAACCCCTTTGAAACATTAGCTCTGTTTTGTCTTTCACAGATGCTGCCAGACCTGCTGAGCTTTTCCAGCAACTTTGTTTTTGTTCTAGAAATAATTGAAATTGCACTCAAGAGCACAGAATTTAAAATGTAAGCTAATTACACCTGCAATCATTTATGCTTAAAGTTTCAACTGGCTAAAAGTCAATTTTCCTACGTGGTCACCATCACATTTTATGTTATTTCCTTAACACGGGAATACCACACTTATGCTGGATTGGTAAATAACATTAATTAACTAATTGAAAATCTCAAACAGGTTTATCTAACAGACCAACTTGATGACTTACATCTACGAGAGCAACTCATGCACACATACTTAGTCTAACATGTTCTGTTCCTGGCTGGGGCTTGTTGATTTACTCGTATACTCAGCTCTTAAAAGAATAAATTTGCCATCCCCAGCCCAAAAACCGACCACAACCCCAGACTAGTCTGCCACATCTCCATAGATTGTCCCTTCTTGGAATGGTTCTTCATAACACTACACCCAGCATTCTGGCTGTACAGACACTGGGATCACATTCATCAATCATGTACAATTTTCATGATTATGAGTCTGTACAGAATTTCTGTTCTGAAGTCCTCCAACTTTACTTTATTCTTTACTTTAATATTGGCTCACATTCAAACCTAAATGCCAAGCCATTGCCCGTCTTATAATTGGTCTCGACCTTTCTGCTTGAAAAGTAATCTTTCCACTTGCTCACTCAGATTGATAAGGCAGTAAGTGATTTGCAAAGCGCAGGAATTACATCCTCCCAGTTTATTATTAAATACTGCTAACAACAGGGAACCAAAAACTGTTCCTCACACTCAACTCCTCTCTATACCCTACCAGGCAGAAATGTTTCCACTTGCTACTGCCTTTTGTTGCCAAGTTCCATGTCAGTTTCTAATTGTGTTGTTTATTTTGGTGTTAATTTCACTTGTCCTAACCATCTGTCACATGATCTGTTACGGGCTTCAGCCTGAAGATTTCTGCCAATCCTGGTAAATTGCATGCACTGGAGAAGCATCTTTCACCAGTTCTTTTGCTTGTCTGACTCAAATCTAGCACTTGCAAATCTATGCACGACTCGTGATGTCTGACCACTTTAACGGTGTATTCACAGCACTCTTTATAAAACCTCAAGTAATTCTCCCCTTAATACCATTCAGCTAACAGTAGATCTGTAATTTCCACTGTGTGTTAGCAGTGTGGTTCAATTCAACCTAATTTGTTCTGTCATTCTGAGTTGGCACAGAGAACAATACAGATGGAATTTAGTTTGAGTTTAAAAGTGTGTCCTGGGATTAGGCTCAGGAGGCTGCTGCCTTCAGGCTTATTTAGGCACCTTCACATCCTGCAATGTGCCGTATTTCCACAGCAAGACAGGAACTGCTGTCTTCATTACAGTTATAAGTAAAAACTTCATTTAAACCTACACCATAGTAGTATTGGTCAAAAATAATGTCGCCTAAAAGGGCCAGGAATCAATTTAATTTGTCATAGAATTATACAGGTTATTTGGCTCATTGTAACTGTGCAAGTTTTCTAGATGAGGGATCCATTTAGACACATTCCCTGAACTTTATCTGACTTGATGCTGGCCCAGAAAAACCAGAGGATTGGGCCAATGTTCTGGTGACATAGGGTCAAATCCCAGCGTAACAGTTAGTGGAATTTA
This sequence comes from Ginglymostoma cirratum, assembly GCA_024137785.1. Classification (NCBI taxonomy): domain Eukaryota; kingdom Metazoa; phylum Chordata; class Chondrichthyes; order Orectolobiformes; family Ginglymostomatidae; genus Ginglymostoma; species Ginglymostoma cirratum. The sequence continues at coordinate 18,232,774 of JAHRHZ010000249.1, forward strand.
TATCCAATTAATAAAAAGAATCTGGAATTGACAGCTAGTTGTGGAATAGTGAACATGATCTTTCATTGATTGTTAGAAAAGCTCATCTGGTTCACTAATGTCCTTGAGAAAAAGCAATCAGCCATCTTTACCTGGCTTGGTCTATACGTGACTCCTCAGGCATGTGGTTTGACTATTGATTGAGCAAGCGACTCAGTTCAAGGGTAATTCGGGACGACAGCAATTGGTGTGACATCACATCCCACAAAAAATCATTCAGAAGTAAATAGTCCTGCCAGTTATTTATTTCCGAGCATTCCTTTTGCAAGGTTCTGTTCAATCTGCTTCCACCAGTCTTTCAGCCATGCATTCCATATCATGACAATTCACTGCATTTGAAAAGTGAACATAGAACATAGAACAGTACAGCACAGTATAGGCCCTTTGTTCCATGATGTTGTGCTGATCTATTATCCTATGCTAAGATCAAACTACCCTGCATACCTTACATTTTACTATCATCCATGTGCCAATCCAAGAGCTGCTTAAATGTCCCAAGTGTATCTGACTCCACTATCACTGCCAGCAGCACATTCCACACACCCACAACTCTCTGTGTGAAGAACCTACCTCTGACATCTCCCCTATACCTTCCTCCAATCACCTTAAAATTATGCCCCTCGTGATAGTCATTTCCACTCTGGGAAAAAGTCTCTGGCTATCCACTCTATCTATGCCTCTCATCATCTTGTACACCTCTATCAAGTCATCTCTCATCCTTCTTCGCTCCAGTGAGAAAAGCCTAGCTCTCTCAGCCTTTCCTCATAAGACCTGCCCTCCAGTCCAGGCAGCATCCTGGTAAATCTCCTCTGCACTCTCTCTAAAGCTTCCACATCTTCCCTATAATGAGGTGACCAGAACTGAACACAATATTCCAAGTGTGGTCTAACCAGGGTTTTATAGAGCTGCAGCATAACCTCACGGCTCTTAAACTCAATTCCCCTGCCAATGAAAGCCAACACACCATACAACTTCTTTGCAACCCTATCAACCTGAGTGGCAACTTTAAGGGATCTATGGATGTGGACCCCAAGATCCCTCTGTTCCTCCACACTGCCAAGAATCCTGCCATCAACTCTGTATTCTGCATTCAAATTCGACCTTCCAAAATGAATCACTTCACACTTTTCTGGGTTGAATTCCATCTGCCACTTCTTTGCCCAGCTCTGCATCCTGTCAATGTCCCGTTGCAACCTACAACAGCCCTCCACACTATCCAGAACTCCACCAACCTTCATGTCATCGGCAGACTTACTAACCCACCCTTCCACTTCCTCATCCAAGTCAGTTATAAAGATCACAAAAAGCAGAGGTCCCAGAACAGATCCCTGCGGAACACCACTGGTCACCAAGCTCCAGGCTGAATACTTCCCATCTCCGACCACACTTTGTCTTCTATTGGATGGCCAATTTAGTATCCAGACAGCCAAATTTCCCTGAATCCCATGCCTCCTTACTTTCTGAATGAGCCTACCATGGGGAACCTTATCAAATGCCTTGCTAAAATCCATATACACCACATCCACTGCTCTACCTTCATCAACGTGTTTTGTCACATCCCCAAAGAATTCATTAAGGCTTGTAAGGCGTGACCTGCCCCTCTCAAAGCCATGCTGACTATTTCTAATCAAACCATGCTTTTCCAAATAATCATAAATGCTATCTCTCAGAATCCTCTCCAATAATTTGCCCATCACAGAAGTAGGACTGACTGGTCTATAATTCCCAGGACTATCTGTATTCCCTTTCTTGAACAATGGAATAACATTTGCCACCCTCCAATCATCTGGTTTGTCTCCAGTGGACAGTGAGGATGCAAAGATCATTTCCAAAGGTGCAACAATTTCTTCCCTCACTTCCCATAGTAACCTTGGGTATATCCCATCTGGCCCATGGGACTTATCTATCCTCATGTTTTCCAAAATTTCTCGCACATCGTCCTTCCTCATATCAACCTGTTCAAGCATATCAGCCTGTTTTGCGCTTTCCTCACAAACTACAAGGTCCCTCTCACTGGTGAATACTGAAGCAAAGTATTCGTAAAGGACCTCCCCTACCTCCTCTGACTCCACGCACAAGTTCCCTCCACTGTCCCTGATTGGCCCTACCCTCACTTTGGCCATCCTCTTGTTCCTCACATAAGTATAGAACGCCTTGGTGTTTTCCTTAATCCTACCCACCAAGGCTTTTTCATACCTCCTTCTAGCTCTCCTAAGTCCATTCTTCAGTTCCTTCCTGGCTACCTTGTAGACCTCTAGAGCCCTGTCAGATCCTTGTTTCCTCAACCTTAAGTAAGCTTCCTTCTTCCTCTTGACTAGATGTTCCACATGTCTTGTCATCCAAGGTTCCTTCACCTTATCATCCCTTCCTTGCCTCTGTGGGACAAGCCTATCCAGTACCTGTAGCAAGTGCTCCCTTAACAACCTCCACATTTCTGTTGTGCATTTCCCTGAGAACATTTGTTCCCAATTTATGCTCCACAGTTCTTGCCTAATAGCATTGTAATTCCCCCTCCCCCAATTAAATACTTTCCCATACTGCCTGCTCTTATCCCGCTCCAAGACAAGAGTAAAGGTCCAGAAGTTGTGATCACTATCACTGAAATGCTCTCCCACCGAGAGATCTGACACCTGGCCTGGTTCATTGCCAAGCACTAAATCCAATATGGCCTCCCCTCTAGTTGGCCTATCTACATATTGAGTCAGAAATCCTTCCTGGACACACCTGACAAAATCTGCTCCATCCAAACTATTTGCACTTAGGAGGTTCCAGTCGATATTAGGGAAGTTGAAATCACCCATGAAAACAACCCTCTTACTTCTGCACCTTTCCAAAATCTGCCTCCCAATCTATTCCTCAGTGTCTCTGTTGCTATTGGGGGATCTATAGAAAACTCCCAATAAAGTGACTGCTCCTTTCCTGTTTCTGATTTCCACCCATACTGACTCAGTAGACAAACCCTCCTTGACGAACTCTCTTTCTGCAGCAGCTGTGATACCATCCCTGATTAACAATGCTACACCCCCACCTCTTTCACCTCCCTCCCTATTTCTTTTGAAACATCTAAACCCCAGAACATCCAACAGCCATTGTTGCCCCTGTGTTATCCAAGTGCCTTTGCTACTTTTGACAGTGATCTAAAATTTACAAGTTTCAGTTTTGCCATGTTAATACAAAGCAAGGACAATGTCTTCTGTTGCATTTCCAGGAGCTGGTCTCCTGATACGCCTTTGCAAAAACCACTCCTGTGTTTCCACACATCTTACACTGAAGTTGGAGATAGTGGGAACTGCCGAAACTGGAATCTGAGATAACAAGGTGTAAAGCTGGATGAACATAGCAGGCCAGGCAGCATCAGAGGAGCAGGAAAGCTGATGTTTCGGGTCTGGACCCTTCTTCAGAAATTTCTGAAGAGCTGGCTCTGAGGGAGCTGGATCAGTGTCAAGAACTCTCCACGTGTAAATAAAGTGTGACTTGGTGACAGGACACCAGCCTCCGTCACGTTACTTAAATTGCCAATCTGATTGTGGCCTCAACTCCACGTTTCAGCCAAGGGATCTATCTACCTCTTCCTTATAAATATTCAATGGACCCATCTTCAATGTCAAGAGTTTCAAGAACCTTTTTTTATTCATTCATGGGATGCAGATGTTGCTGGCTAGGCCAACGATTGTTTCCCATCCCTCACTACCCAGCTGACAGTTAAGAGTCAACCATGTTACTGTATGCCTGGAGTTACACGTAGGCCAGACCATGTAAGGATTTCTTCAGAAATTCCATCCAACACGTCCATGCCGACTAGATATCCTAAATTAATCAAGTCCCACATGCTAGCATTTGGCCCAAATTCCTCCAAGGCCTCCCTATTCATATACCCATCCAGATGCCCTTTAAACGTAATTGTACCAGCCTCCACCACTTCCTCTGGCAGCTAATTCCATACACACCGTCCTGTGTGTGAAAAATTTACCTCTTAGGTCCCTTTTAAATCTTTCCCCTCTCACCATAAACCTATCACCTCTAGCTTTGGACTCCCCCACACCAGGGAAAAGACCTTGGCTGTTCACCCTATCAATGCCCCTCGTGATTTTATAAACCTCTATAAGGTCACCCCTCAGCCTCTGACGCTCCGGGGAAAATAGCCACAGCCTATTAAGCCTCTCCCTACAGCTCAAACCTCCAGCCATGGCAACATCCTTGTAAATCTTTTCTTAAACCTTTCAGGTTTCACAACATTCTTCCTAAAGCAGGGAGACCAGAATTGAGTGCAGTATTCCAAAAGGGGCCTAACCAGTGTCCTTAAAGAAGAAATTCCTCTATATATCCATCTTAAATGGGACACTCTTCATTCTTGAACTGTGCTGTCTAGTTTTAGTCTCTCTCACCTGGAAAGGTCCCTTGAGCCTCCATCCTGCCAAATTCCTGCTGGATCCTATTTTTCAGAACAATGTTTTCTCTTTCTTCTGGGCTCCATAGGATACAGGCCCAGCCTGTGCAACCTTTTCTCATAGGATGACCCCTTTATCCCAGTTGGCACACAAATGAAGCTCCTCTGAATTACTTCAAATGCATTTATATCATTTTTTTTAATAAGAAGACCAAAACTGTACGCAGTGCACAAAATGTGGCCTCATTAGTATTCCAGGCAATTCTAGCAAAACTTCCCTTTTTAATATTCCATTTACTTTGCAATAAATAACAATATTCTATTTGCCTTCCTAATTGCTTACTATAACTGCAGGCCAACACTTTGTGATTCATATACCAGCATAACCAGATCCTTCTCAGAAGTTGTTGGAAAAGCTCAGCAGGTCTGGCAGCATCTGTGAAGGAAAAAATCAGAGTTAATGTTTCGGATCTGGTGGAAGGGTCTGAGGAAGGGTCACCCGATGTGGATGTGGGCATTGTTGGCTGGCACACATTTATTGCCTGACCTTAGCTGCCCTTGAGAAGGTGGTGGTTAGTTGACCTCTTGAATCACCGCAATCTACCTGCTGTGGGGGATCTACATTGCCGTAAGGGAGGGAATTCTTGGATTTTGACCCAGCGACAGTGAAGGAATGACAATATATTTCTAAGTCAGGATGGTGAGTGGCTTGCAGGGTAACTTTCAGGTGGTTGTGTTCCTTGTATCTGTTGCCCTTGCCTTTCTAGATGGAAGTGGTCATGGGTTTGGAAGGTGCTGTCTGAGGATCTTTGGCAAATTTCTGCAGTGCCTCTTGTAGATAGTACACACTGCTGCTACAGAGCGTCAGTGCTGGGGTGGTTGGAAGATTGTAGATGTAGTGCAGAACAAGACAGCTGCTTTAATCTGGATGGCATCAAGCTTCTTGAGTGTTGTTGGAACTGCACCCATCCAGGCAAGTGGGGAGTATTCCATCACACTCCTGATTTGTGCCTTGTAGATGTGGACAGCTTTGAGTAATAAGGAGGTGAATTTGCTAGTTTGGCCCAAGGCTGCAAATATGTCTGCAATAGTTGTTTAAATGTGCAAACACTTTCAGCTCAGGTGTTATGAACTGGAGGCTGAACACTATGATGCATCAGGGAGGGAGAAAATACCAGGGATTCTCTTGACCAATAGGAGGTCACATCACTTAGGATAGTGCTATCTGGTTTGTTCAATGTTCAAGAACAGCAGACTATCAGTGTGTGCCAGTCAGGTGTGCAATGAGACTTGGGGGTGGGGGTGGGGCTTGGGGGGGGGGGGGGTGATACAGGAGGAGGCAGGAGTGCAGGAGTATCAGCCTTGGCAGTTGTCCAGCAGGTTTGATTCTTTAACTTGCTTGGATGAGAATTGGGCTGCAGGGAGGATGAGCGAACTGACCCTGGCATTGTAACACAAGAAGCCAGTCAAGTAGTGGGAGGAAAACAGAAGGTGGTGATAGTAGCTGACTGTATATTTAGAGGGATTGAGGCTGTTCCCTATTCATAATTTTGTAACCCATTTAAGCTAGCTCTATCTTTTTGCAGCCTCCTTATATTCTTTTCATGATGTACTTTCTTACCTATCTCTGTATCATCACAAATTTGGTAGCCATATCTTCCACCCCTTCAGCCAGGTCATTTATATAAATTATAAATGGTCCTAGCCCTGATCCCTGTGGCCCACCACTCATTACATCTTGTCAACCTGAAAAATGACCCATTTATGCCTTCTCTCTGCTTCCTCTTAGACAGTCAATTTTATCCATGCCAATATATTATCCCCTACACCATGAGCTTTTATTTTACACAATTACCTTTGCTGTGGCACCTTATCAAATGCCTCCTGGAAATCTAAGTATAATGCATTCACAAGTCTCCCTTTTCACGACGTGAATTACCTCCTCAAAGCACTCCAATAGATTGGTCAATCATGATTTCCCTTTTACAAAGCCATTTTGATTCTGCATGATGACTTTAAACCTATGTAGCTGCCCTGTTACAAGGTCATTAATAATGGATTGTAATATTTTCTGTTTCACAGAAGTGACATTCACTGGCCTGGAGTTTACTGAATTCTGTTTCCCTCAGATTTTGACAAAAAGAGTTACTTAGCTATCTTCCAAATCTGATTGGACTTTCCCTGAATCAAGGGAGTCAGGGAGTTTTGGAAAATTAAAACCAATGCATTAACTATCTTAGATAACAAGACCCTTGGGTCAAGGCCCGAAACGTCAAGCTTTCCTGCTCCTATGATGCTGCTTGGCCTGCTATGTTCATCCAGCTCCACATCTTGTTATCTCGGATTCTCCAGCATTTGCAGTACCTATTATCTCAGCATTAACTATCTTGCTAGCTAATTCTTTTATGACCCTAGGATGAAGTCCATTGGGAATTCCAACTCCAACAATTTACTCAGTACCATATCTCTGGTGATTGTGATCGTACTGAGTTCCTCCTCCATTTCATTTCCTGATTTATTGTTGTTCCTGTGATGTTACTTGCTATTTCTACCCTCTAGTTTCTTTGGAGCAAACTTGCACATTTTTCGACGTGTGGCTCTCAAGTTTATTAATCAGTCTTCACTTACTATTTACATTTTCCTAAAGCATTTAATGACAATGTTCATTTCCCCTCAATGGTCTTAATCCTTTCTGCAATTCAGTGCTGTTATTACCTAATGCAGCATCAGCTGTTTAGTGGAAACATTGAAGGGATCAGTTTCTAATAGTGCTATCTCAGAGTGTAACATCAACAGCCTACAGTACTTACCAGGGAAAGCATGAGCTTGTACACTAGTACATTTATTTGGAAATGCATCCAGTTTCATTTGCTGTATGAGTGGATAGAAAAATGATATAGCCTGTGGCCTTTTCAAGAATTCTGAATTTAGTTAGTCTGACTGGTCATTCTATTTTTGCTCATCAAGATATTTCATGTTAATACCGAAGACAAGAACAATTTTTATTTTGGTCTTTCACTGTCTCCATTAAGCATTCCCTGGTCAGATCTGTTGGGTTACATTGAGAACAGAATTCATCCTATTTGTAGAAAGGCGAATACAATTCATATCTCAACCCCTGTGTGCCCCACAGTGTTTTACAGCTGCACAGAAGTGCCAGTCTAGGTGATGTATTCAAACCTTAGGAGTGAGGTATTAATGTTCTTCTGAGTTGAAGGTGAAAGCACCGTGACTGACATCTTATATTCAACTCAAACAATTTTTTCAGTCCAAAACTGTGCTCCTAATTAACAGCCATTCCTTACTATCTCAGTGTGGGATTTCACCATTTCCCATACTATTCATGTTGAGTGTTACAGCTTCAGCTGTGGCTCAGTGTGCAGACTCTGAGTCAGACAGCTGTGCGCCCAAGTCTCACTCCAGAGTGTTGTGCAGAGCAATCAACAAGCTAACAATTCAGTGAAGTACTGAGAGAGTGCAGTCTCAGTCGTGTCACCTTGAAGATGAAAGCTTTGGCCCTGCCTATCCTTTCAGATTCCACAATATTATTTTACAAGAAAGCAGGTGAGTTATGCCAGATGGCCTAGCCAATCAATCTTAAATCAATATCATAAAAAAGTGTTTACCTGATCATTAGTAGATTGGTGCTTTGGGGAGTTTGCTGTGTGGAAATTGGCTTTGACACTGTATTTACTACATTACAACAGTGACTTCACCTCAAAGTACTTAATTGGAGCACCGATAGTAGGGCACTTTGGGACACCCTGTGGTCATGAAAGGAGCTATGTAGGTGCATTTCTTTAATTTTCTTGATTGTTAATTCAGTTTCTGTCAGTGTTGAATTTGGAGTAATTTGTGCTGTAGGCTAAAAGCCATTATTACCCTGAAAACTGGAGTGGATTTCATCGACTTATACGACCAGCAGACAGCTTACACTGCAGTAAACTTGGCTCAGTTTCTGACCTGTTCAGTTCAGTGAAAGAAAGAAAGAAAGAAAGAATCACATTGATGTAGCAGGTTTCACAACTTCAGGATGTTTCAAAGCACTTTACAATGAGAGAAGTAAGTTTGAAGTGAAATCTCAGATGTTATATGTGAAATTTGCAGCCAGTTGTTCTCAGCAAGATCCCACAAATAGCAACGGAGTAATAACCAGGTGATCTCTTTTTAAAAATGCTCGTTAAAGTATGATTATCGAACATGATGCAAGGAAGATGTGTCAAAATAGTAGCTTGGAATCTTTTACATCCATCAGGGAGTACACAGAGCATCTGAGCTTAACATCTGACCTGAAATAGGACAGCACTCCTTCAAGGTTACACAGGAGTGTCAATGTCAAGCCTCTGGAGTGTCCTTCAGGAATTACCTTCAGACTTAGGATAGAAAGCATGGAATCTCCTGCTTTCCCATTGATCTAATACTGTGACAGGGTCAGGGTTGGATTTAGAGTCAGGGCTAGGTTTAGGGTTGGGGTTAGGTTTGGAGTTAGGTTTGGGGTTAGGGTTAGGGCTGGATTTAGGGTTGGGGTTAGGGTTAGTTAAGTTTAGGGCTAGGGTCATTCTTCTTGAAACACAGAGGTCAGAAACACTATCTTGAATGTGGAGACTGCCAACCATAAACTGGAGATTTCTGATGACAGGAATAAGTTTTCATTCAACAAAAACATTGATGATGTCCATTCATTGCCAGAACAATTTACTCACATAATGAAAGTACTGGGCTTAGTTGAATTTTCATGATGGGAGGTAATGGTACAAGTGTATTCTGACTGGAGTGTAGGGATTATTTACCACAGCATTTCCAAGAGTGACTGTGCCAAGCCTGGTCTGGGGTGACCTGGCTACTGCCTTACACACAGTACGTAGTGTGACACTTTCATGTCCCTGTGCCCCTGAAGGTCCCAATTACACTGACACCCCATCACTTTTGATTATGACAATGGGCAGTTAACATGTGACAGGGTGGACAACATTGTACTTTTGCACGCATTCACTGAATTGCTCACTAACTCTCTATCCAACCTTCAGTCCAGGGAAGACTCCCAATAAGGCAGAGACACTGCTTTAGTATTGTGGGGCGCTGTAAATGCACAGATGACTCAGGATCCAACTCCAAATTATTCAGTAGTGGCAATGCCAAGTACTGTTTCTCTGATCTGCTCTTTTAAGTACAATGTGCTAAGGTCAGGTCAAATTAAAGGCATGCCTTTAAAATGAAAGGAGACGGAAAAAATGATGACTGGAACTGAATGCCACTGTTTTAGTCCCTCCTGTCATAACTATTCTCTAGACAGAAGAAAATGACCTCAACTCATTCCCTTTAGCAATAATACATAGAATTACATTCAAATTACAGTTATATACTGACATGGAAACAAACCAGTTGATGCAATGAGTCCCGCACACCCACTTCCTATATTCCTAAATACATTCTCTTCTTATATCCCTAAATTTCCCTGTCTATCAACTACTCATCTAATATAGTCACAAATGTTGACATTGAAGTAAATTCTATCATTAGCCCCGGAAATTTTGCATTATGTTGTGCAAAGAAGGGCTTCTCTTGCTCTTTGTCTAAAACCTGTTGTGTCTGTCCATTGCATTCCTCTCTTGATAACGTCCCAATGTGAGTCTCACGTATGGGACACTTGAACCACTTTCAATGGAAGAGTAGCTAAGATATCTTCTTATTGTCTTCCTCATATTTTTCAAGTTACGGAGTACCTTCACCTTGGTGGGCTGTTAACTGAGACAAAACAGTCTTACCTACCTTTTATAAAAGCCAAAAGAACTGTGGACACTGTAAGCCATAAACAAAAACAGAAATTGCTGGAAAAGCTCAGCAGGTCTGGCAGCATCCGTGAGGAGAAATCAGAGTTAACGCCCGGGTGACCCTTCCTCAGAACAGTTCTGCGGAAAGGTCACCAGACCTGAAATGTTAACTCTGATTTCTCTTCACAGAAACTGCCAGACCTGCTGAGCTTTTCCAGCAACTTCTTGTTTTGTTACCTGTCTTTCATGAAGGGTTCAGTGACCAATGCCCATGTGACCAAATATCTCAGCTTCACACTACTCAAAATTCCTGCTAAAATTATACATGTTGCTCAAAGTGTAGCCGTACTACACATTTCCTGTCGTAAAGCCTACCATCTACAAGCCAGGACTGTGATAGAATACTCCTCACTTGTCTGGATAGCAACACTTAAGAAATTTAACACCATCCAGGACCAAGCAGCCCACTTGATTGGTACCCCATCCACCATCACCACCGTTCACTCCCTTCACTACCGATACACAGTGACAGCAGTGTGCACCATTTACAGGATGCACTGTTTTAAATCACCAAGTCCCCTGCAACAGAACCTTCCAAATTCCGCTAACTTCTAGCACCCGGAAGGACGTGGGCACAGGAGCACCACCATCTTCTATTTCCCTACAAGCCATACATTATGCTATTTGGAACCATATTTCTGATTCTTCACTGTTAGTGGGGTGAAAGTCCCAGAACTCCCACCCTAACAGCATTATGGTGGTCCTACACCTCAAGGACTGCAATGGCTCCAGAAGATAGCTCACCAGCAGCTTCTCCAAGACAGTTAGCGATGAGTAATAAATGCTGGTCCAGCCAGTGATGTCTACATCCTATGAACGAATAAATAAAAGTAATTTTGTGTTTGGAAGGACATATATAAAAAACATTGCAATCTTACGGAAGTGACATGAGGCATCCAGACTTAAGGATGAAATTTAAAACATGTGTTCTGTAATTCAACTTGAGAAATAAATAATGATAATGACTAATTGGCGAATTACACTCAATGTATCAGGTCATGATGAAGAAGTCATACAATACCATTGAATGCTTTCAGTAGTCTTTTAAGTAAGAGAATTTTGCACAGTTGAAATAATTGCCAAATTAATGATTTCAAAATGTATTTTGTTCTGGTATTTATTTTGGTTGGAGTATTTTATTTTAATTCATTGATAGGCTTTTCAGGCTGGGCCAGCATTTAACGTCCATCCCTCATTGCTCTTGAGAAGGTAGTGATGAGCTGCCTTCTTAAACCACTGCAGTCCATGTGGCCTAGTTAGACCTACAATGCTGTTTGGAACAAAAACAAAGTTTCTGGAAAAGCTCAGTGTGGCAGCATCTGTGAAGCAAAATCAGAGTTAATGTTTCGGGTCCGGTGACCCTTCCTCAGAACTTCAAACACTTTCAAGGATTAAAGACCACATTCCCACAACATGCAGAATGAACGTGGTTTATAAAATACCATGCAACGACTGCCACAAACATTACATCGGACAGACAGGAAGGAATCTAGCCATCAGAAAACATGAACATCAACTAGTAGCAAAACGGCACGATGAACTCTCCTTAATATCTTCACATTCAGACAATGAAGGCCATCAATTTAACTGGGACAAGGCAACTATAGTAGCCCAAACCAAACATAGACATGCACGGGAATTCCTACAGACATAGTTCTCCACCCATACTTCAATCAACAAACATGTAGAATTGGACCCCATATACAAACCCATACAGATCAAAACTGGAAATGACAGTACTCACCATAATGGACCAGACAGTATAAATTCCAAGCGGAGTAGAATAACATCGCTTCATTGGAGGCTCCACTGATGATGTCACCTAGCACGGTGACGAAACATCTGAACAAAAACAAGCCAGCGCTGTGAACAAGTCAACAACTGCTGCCAGACCCGCTGTGCTTTTCCAGCAACTTCGTTTTTGTTCCTGATTTAAAGCATCTACAGTTCTTTCACTTTTTATTTAAAGTTGTTTGTAAGATCGAGTTCCAGATATTCCTGCTATTCAATTCAGTGCCACTAGATGGAGCACAAATACTGACTAATGCCCAATGACTCTACTGCACATTCATTGCAGTTTCCTCATGCCATCAACAGACTTGGTCCTCCAGAATGGATTAGCTGTTCCTGTTTGGAATTGCAAACTGGTTCACAGAAACCTTGACCATCTGGGTAGGTGAGCTAATCTATACCTATTTTTATGCCATCTGTAGACAGAGCTATACGGAATCTGTAAAACTAGCAACAACAATTTTGCCAGGCCTATTCACTGGACCCCTGAGTTAGTATTGAGGAACTACACAGCTTCAAGTTCCCGTTTTGACCCAGAGGTTAATGAACTACACACTTCATTGACCCTTTCCATTAGCATGAACATAAAAACTGAAAGAAAGAATGACATGTATTCATATAACACCTGAAGATATCCTAAAGCCTTGCACAGCAAATTAAGAACTTCAGAAGTTTTGTCAGTATTGTAATATAGTAGCTATGGCACCCACTTATTACACACTAAGGTCTTGCAAACAGCAATTAACTAAATTACCTTATCTGTTTTAGCTGTTACAAACATGCAAGGAGAAGTAGGCTAGCTCAAAATTAATCAACTTATGCACAATCTCTGTTTCCTGTTAGCTAACCAATCCTGCACCTATGCTAAAATGTTACCCCATACACCATCAGCTCTTATTTTGCATAACAACCTTTGAAGCATCTAATCAAAAGCTTTTTAGAAAGCTAAGTACAGCACATCCTCTGGGCTTCCCAATTACCTACATTGTTTGTTATATCCTCAAATTACTCTAAAAATTTAGTCAAATTTGATTTCCCTTTCACAAAACCATGTTGACCCTGCCTGATTGTATTAAGGGATAGTAGGAGCTGCAAATGCTGGAGAATCTGAGATAACAAAGTGTCGAGCTGGATGAACACAGCAGGCCAAGCAGCATCAGAGGAGCAGGAAAGCTGACGTTTTGGGTCTTGGCCCGAAACATCAGCTTTCCTGCTCCTCTGATGCTGCTTGGCCTGATTGTATTAAGATTTGTACACCCACAGTCTCTATGTTATAGAGATAATGAACAATGGAAATATCCACAGCTTTTTTAAAAGATACTTCTATTCTCCTCAGATCTAGTAAATGCTTGGTTTTTGTGGTAGAACACCTCTGAGTTATCGCTGAGATACAAAGAATTTCACACTTTCCTTTTGGGCTCTCACTGTAATGGACTGAACTACATGGTGAAAATTTACAAAATCATTGTAAAATGGTCTTTTGGAGCAATTTTGACAACTTTGTTGCACATCATAAGCTCAAATTACTCTTGGCTTTGAGAAGCTGCCTTCACCCGATCCCCTCTCAGCTGAATCTCACACACCTAGACAATCCATCCCTGGACAACCAACATCAGGAGTTATTAGGCTAGATGACCAAAAGCTTGGTCAACCTGGTCTTCAAGGAGGGTGTAGAGAGACTGAGCGGTACGGAACGCAATTCGAGAACCTGCGGCCTGGGTAGTTGAAGGAGCAGCCAACAAACTTTAACATCTGGGATGCTCCACAAATCAGAGGAGCACAGATATCCGGGAGAGTTGTAGGGTTAGTGGAGATTAAAGACATAGGAAAGGTCAAGGTCATAGATAGATTTGTAAACAAGGGTGAGTATTTTGATAATGGAGAGATGATGGCCCAGTGGTGGAATTTGAATTCAGTAAAAATCTGTCATTAAATGATGAGTCTAATGATGACCATGAACCCATTGCTGATTGTCGGAAAAACCCATCTGATTCTCTCATGTCCTTTAGGGAAGGAAACTGCAATCCTTACCTGGTCTGGCCTACATGTGACTCCAGACCCACAGAAATACATTTGACTTAACTGCCCTCTGGCCAATAAACACTGGCCTGGCCGGCGACACTCTCATTCTGTGAATGAATAAAAAAAACTCGTCATTGCTCAAATGGGAGCCAACATAAGTCTACTTGCCGAGGGGTGATGGGTGAATAGGTCTGGTTGGACATATGGCAGAGTTTTGAAAGGCAGAGCAGAAGGTCAGCCAGGAGTGCATAAGGTGAATCAAATCTAGAATGAACAGAGGCATGGATGAGGGTTTTGGCAGAAGAGAGCTGAGACAGAGACAAAGTTGGACAATGTCATGGAGGTGGAATTAGGCAGTCTTTGTAATGGCAGAAACATGAAGTTGGAAACTGATCATGATATCGAATGTGACAGCAAGGTTAGAAGCAGACTAAAAAAAAAGCAGACTGTTTAGTCTCAGACTGTTGCCAGGGAGTTGGATGGAGTTGGTAGCTGGGGAACAGAACTTGGCCCAGAGACTGAAAACAATGGCTTCAGTTTTCCCGATTAATTGGATGAAATTTCTGTTCATCCAGTACTGGATGCTTATAAGCAATTTGATAACTTTGCAACAGTGAAGATGTCAAGAGAGATAAAGATAAGGTGGAACTGGGTGTAGGCAGAATACAGGTGAAAACTAGCACTTGGATCTCACATGACGATGCTGAGGGGCAACGTGTAGATGGGAAATAGGAGTGGGGGGAAGAGAGATCTGGCTAGAGAGACAAAAAGAGAAAATTGTGTGGGAGGAGGGAAAGAAGCCATTGCAAGTGATTCTTTGGCTATAAATAGTTAATTATAACTTAGTTAAGGCTTTGAGATCTGTGCTCTCAGCAGTAGAAGGACTTTGAAGAACATTGGTGTCGTCAGCTCTATCAAAGGCTGCATGCAGACAGCTCAACAAGGATAAGGATTTATCTTTGTCACAGTCACATAGAATTCAACTGTGTCTATGTGAGTTCTTTCACAACTATGATAGGTGGCATTTGGTTTGAAAGGAATCAACGGGGAGCTTTAGGAAAGATGACAATGGAATTGATAATTGATAATATGTTCAAAGACATTGGGGAGGAAGGAGTTGGTACAATAGTCTCTAGGAATGGTGGGGATCAGTGATAAAGCAAGGATAAAATATTTGCAATCATAATCAGCCAGAAGTGCCAAGTAAATAATCCATCCTGTTCCTGTCCTGAGGTTGCCAGCATCACAATTGTCAGTTTTCAGCCAATTTAATTCACTCCAAGTCATGATGCAGACAAATTCATTGGATATGGTAAAGGCTATGGGCCATGACAACATCACAGCTGTCATACTGAAGACTTGTGCTCCAGAGCTAGCTGCATCCTTAGTCAAGACATTCCGTACAACTATGTTACTGGCATACGCCTGAAAGTGTGGAAAATATTACTGTGAATGAATAAAGCAAGAAAAATCCAATCCAGTTAATGACCACACCGGCAGATTATTCCTATCTTCAGCAAAGTGATAAAAGGTGTCATTGACAATGTTGCAGCCCAACAGTTTTTCAGCAATAACCTGCTCTCCAACGCTCAGTTGAGGTCCCAGTGGGAACACCCAGCTCCTGTCATCATTGTTGACTTGGTCCAAACATGGAAAATTAAGAATTCGATTCCGGGACTGAAGATAAAATGGACTGTCTTTGATGTCAAGGCAGCTTTTGAACGAATGTGGCATCAAGGAGTTTAACGAAACTGAAATCAATCAGGAAATCTCTCCACGAGTTGGAGTCATATCCAACACAAAGGAAGATGGTTGTTATTGTTGGAGACAGATTATCTCTGCAGGCGTTCCTCAGGGTAGTGTCCCAGGCCTAGCCATACAAATACAGTGACTACAAGTGTAAGTCAGAGTCTGGGAAACCTGAGGCGAGTAACTCATCCCTTGATTCCCCAAATCAATGAGGCAAAAGTTAGGAGATGGAAGACTCTCCATTTATCTGAATGAGTGCAGCTCTAACAACACTCAAGAAGCTCAAGACCTTTGAGGATCTAACAACCAACTCAAAACCAACTGTCCACCTTGAACATTTACTCTCTCCTCCACTGGTGCAATGGCAGCGTCTATAAAGGTCCAGACCAATGGATGGCAAAGAATTGACAAATGGTCAGGGGGTTTCCAGTTTATAAATCTGCAAGTGGTGACAGAAACAGGGACAGGTGAGCTTATGGAGGAAGTTAAGCTCAAGCACAAGAAATTTTAAATCATAAGTATCAGGAAATCAGAAGCTAATCCAGTTGAACAAGGGCTTGATGCAAGACAGCATTAGAGCGACGGTGTTATGGATTAGTTAAAGTTAATAGAGGGAGGACAGCTGATCAAGAGAGCTCTGAAGTGACACTGACATATCAGATAGCATGAAAGTTTGGTTACTGTTGCTGGTGCAAGGGCAGGGTTCACAGAAGATTGTGAAAACCGGAAACTCAGAGGGAATCCATTTTCTCACCACTTATCTGCATGAGCTTGGCTCCAATAACAGAAGGCCCACTTGCCCCTGACGTTGAACAGCAATCCCCTCACTTGGGCCCAAGAATCTGAATCTCTTCCCCTTCCACATCATCCATTCAGTCAAGTGTTGACAATCCTGATCTTTCTCTTTGTGTCCAGTCTGAATTGCGCCACGAGGAATAATCCAGAGATTGCTGGATTCCAGATTATTGGAACCCTGAAGGTTCTGTTCCTTGAGAGTTTAGCTTTTTAAAAGCTTTTATCAGGTCCTGGCTCCTACTTCCACCTACGTTATCATTTCCCATGTGAACATCTGGCTGTATTCCCTCCCATCCCTGAACCTTTGCTACATGATGTCTAGACAATAAAAAAGCAGGTCTGATTGGTGCAGTGGGAGTGTGCTGGGCCAATAACCCAGAAGTGGATGGATTGAAAGTGTTTCACTGCTGTTTGAGATTGACCTGGGTTCAATTCCAGCCTCGGGCAACTGTCTGTGTGGAGTGTGCACATTCTCCCTGTGTCTGCATGGGTTTCCTCCGGGTGCTCCGGTTTCCTCCCATGTTGCAAAGACATGCAGGTTAGATTGACTGGCCATGCTAAATTGCCTATAGTATCCAGGGATGTGTAGGTTAAGTGGATTAGCCATGGGAAATGCAGGGCTAGGGTAGGAGGTGAGTCTGTGTGGGATGCTCTTTGGAGGTTTGGCATGGAACCAAATTATCCACACTGTAGGGGTTCTATGATCACAACAGAGAGGGGGCATATTATGTAGGACTCTGGACAGTGTTTAAGATATCTTGCTTTCTAACTGTGAACCCTGTACCAGCAACACAGTAATTCAGTTCTGAATCTCCCATGGGTAACTCCCCCACCCCTTTTTGAACCATAGAATCTCTACAGTGTGGAAACAGGCCATTCAGCCCAACAGGTTCACATCGCCCCTCCGAAGAGCATCCCACCCAGAGCCATTCCCCTAACCCTGCAGTTCCTATGTCTAATCCACCTGACCTAAACATCCCTGAACACTATGGGCAATTTAGCATGGCCAGTCCAACTGACCTGCACATCTTTGGAATGTGGGAGGAAACCAGAGTACATGGAGGAAACCCACACAGACACAGGGAGAATATGCAAACTCCACACAGACAGTCGTCCAAGGCTGGAATCGAACCCGGGTCCCTGGCGCTGTGAGTCAGCAGTGCTAACCACTGTGCCACCATGCTATCCAGGAAGATGTAAACTCCTTCGAGCCAGAAATGAACCGACGACCTAAGGATCCACAGTCCTTGGTTGCATATAGAATATTAAGATACAGAAGGCGGCTATTCCACCCATCAAGTCTGCGCCAGCTCATCTGAAGTTTCATGTTTACCTTCCTTTGTGTCACTGTTTTTATCTATATCCCCTCAACCCGCCAGGCAACCCTAGGAAATATGGAATGATTTATTCCTAACATTCCTTCTTTGGCATCCAAAGGTGCAGATTCAATGCTCCTCTAGATATTCCATGATTCCAGACTGTCCTATTGGGATCATTGCAGCCAATGGGCTGTAATGGATTGTATGTGCTAGGTTTCCCCTGTGTGGGAATAATATAAAGGACTAACAACTATATCTCCTGCTTTGGAGATGAATGATTGCAGCCTTGGAAGAAATCATCATGCTGTGGTTTATCAGACTGTTAATTGGCCTCAGAATCCTTCTACAATTTCACACTAGACTCACAAACAGGTGGGGCTGCAAGAACAACTGGCCCTGTTCATCTCTAGAGATTTGTAAAGCACTGAAATTGTTAAGTCACAAAGCAGAGCTTTCAGATTCTCACGCTTCTGCCAGCAGTGTTCATCACTTTTTCATCTTGATTTCGATGTGGTATTGTTAGATGCTAAGAGCATTTCTGGTTTTAACTGAAGACAGTTTGCTGCTTCGACAAAGGAGAAGGTGGGTGGACCATGTTGCAGTTAGCCTCTAATTGACCTTCTAGTGTTTAAAATAGTGTATGTGTCCTGTCGAGTATGTATTGTGGTGATTAGTTTATTGTTTACTTGTGTAACAATGCAACAAATAGCTGTATCGGGTCACAGCACCTTCTGATTCCGCGGCACAATTGCTATTGCTAAGCTACAGGTTCTTTCCATGTGTCCATCAGATTGCAAAGTAAACAATGGTGTGGTTGTAAATATGATATCGTCACGAATGGAGAGTAGAATTGAAATAACTGCACAGAGGCTGGTATCCTGTCACCATGTCACCCTTTATTTATATGTGCACAGTCCATAGGTTCCAACCAGCCAGCTCAAAACCAGTCCCTAGACTGAGGAGACCTTCTGAATCTCCTGTTTATGTCTGTCAGCCAGGGCTTCCTGATTGGCCCAGGTTAACAGCCCCAATTAGAGAACTCATAGCCAGTGATATCCACCTGGCCTGATTCCAATCACTACAGGAATATAGAAAGGAGGCAGTGGGATAGTAACAATCTGTTGGACTAATAACCAGAGCTCCGAACTTAATGTTCTGGGCACATGGGTTTGAATCACATCATGACTGCTGGTGAAATTTGAATTCAATAAAAATCTAGGATAAAAGGCTGGTCAGATTCAATAACCTGAGGAGATTTATGTGTAGCATCAGCATTAGCACTGGGATAGATTGAGTGTGCCATTAGTTCCATGTAATTCTATGAAATTTCAGAATGAATCTAAGTTGAGCAGAGTGTTAGCGCACTACATTACACTCTAGCATTTTTTCAATACTATTCGGTTTTAGTCCAATCATAAAATAGTCTCATTGAAGTACAGAGATAAAAGGTACTGCAGATACTGGAGAATCCGAGATATCAAGGTGTGGGGCTGGATGAACACAGCAGGCCAAGCAGCATCATAGGAGCAGGAAAACTTGACGTTTCGGGCCGAGACCCTTCATCAGAAATCCTTCATCATCATCTCTGATGAAGGGTCTAGGCCCGAAATGTCAAGTTTTCTTCGTTGAAGTACAGTCAGGTTCCAGTCTAGGGTAAGGACTTCTACAGTTTTCTAAGTCTTAACTTCAGAATATATTATTCACTTAACCCTATCATCTTAGCCATACAATTTAATGGAGAACTGTTACTGAATGTGATGCCACAGTTGACCTCAAGCTGACTGCAGTTTTATAAATGATGGTGGGGGTGATGGGACTCGTAAGTTAGCAATTAATGACCACTTAAAGTCTTCTTTTAGCCCCGCTGCAATTTTCCTCGGTGGGCCGGGGGAAAGAGCCCAGTTTGTAGCTAGCTAGGCCCGTGCTTCTCTCTCCTCTGATATCTCTGATTTCTTCCTGCTTCCATTGGAGCCTACTGCTAAGGTCCTCTCACCCTTGTCAACACCTTCCATGCCACTCCCCACTCCCACCCCCCCGCATCATGGCAAATCCCTTTCCCATCATCCCAGTTTGTGCAATGTTGTCTCAACTCATTTGCCCTTTCTCACCACTTCATAGAGCCATATAGTACTTTCACCCACCATGTCTATGCTGACAGAAAAATGCCAAATTACATTGATCCCATTTACCTGCTTTTGGTCCATAGTCTAATATGCCCTGGCGTTTTAAGTACTCATCCAGATCCATCTTAAATATTGTGAGAATACTTGCCTCAAACACCCTCTCAGGCAACACGTTCCATATTTCTAGCACCTTCTGGGTGAAAAAAAAACCTTTCCTCAGATCTCCTCTAAATAACTTACTCCGCACCTTAAACTTACACCATTTGATCTCAGATATGTTGCCATGGGGATAGGATTCTCACAATCTACCCCGTCTATACTTATGTGACATCTATGAATCATGTGTTCAGTCTAAATCTTTCGCTTTTTATTTCTAATTTCTTACCACCCAGTTTCAAATTCTGGTCATTGGTCTACCTCCCAACTGGTCACTCAACTGGTTTCCTAATGCTTGGAATCGACTCTAATATTTTTCCAATGATAAATGTTAACTCACCTATAGTTACCATTTTTATGAATAAGGGTACTACATTGACCTTTATAGAATTTAAGCATTATTGGAAGATCATTACCAGTGCATCTAATTAGTGCATTGTGTTATTGCATTGCAACACTGTTTCTGTGGCTACTTCCATTAAAATCTTAGGATGCAACCCATCAGGTCTAGGGGATGTATTAGCCTTGAACCCCATTAGTTGTCCAGGTACTTTTTATCTCCATTTGTTCAGTGGTGGGAGTTGGGAGAGAGCGCGAGGGGACTGCTGGGAAGGTGAGCTTTTCATTTTAAAAGACTTACCTCATGGTATCAGCGGCCTCCATTTTTGCAGCAGCAGTGGGAGCAGTGAGAGCGAGGACCAGGGGGCTGCCGGGAAGGTAAGTTAATCGTTTTAAAACTTACACGCTGAGCAGGAGCGGACACGGGACGGGTGAGTAAATGAGGTAATATATTTGGGCGGTTGCTTTACCCGAAACACTACTGAGGTAGTGTCTCCCACCCATCCTCCTCCTCTAACCAAAAAAAAAGGTTCTGAGCGCCGATTTGGTAAGGTTACTAGTTTTTTTTTCTCTCAATAGTCTGTTTGGGAATTCAGAACAGTGGGAATGGATATTAGGGCAGTTGCATGCTCCTCCTGTAGAATGTGGGAGGTAAGGGTCACCACTAGTGTCCCCACTGACTTCATCTGCGGGAAGTCCACCCAACTCCAGCTCCTCGGAAACCGTGTTAGGGAACTGGAGCTGGAGCTGGATGAACTTCGGATCATTCGGGAGGCTGAGGGGGTAATTGGGAGGAGTCACAGGGAGGTAGTCACACCTCAGATACAGGAAAAATGTAGATGGGTTACAGTCAGGGGATGGAAAGGGAACAGGCAGACAGTGCAGGGATCCCCTGTGGCCGTTCCCCTCAATAACAAGTATACCGTTTTGGATACTGTTGGGGGCGGACTTACCAGGGGTAAGCCATGGGGTACAGATCTCTGGCACAGAGTCTGTCTCTGTTGCTCAGAAGGGGAGCGGGGAGAGGAGGAGAGCATTAGTCATTGGGGACTCCATCGTTAGGGGGACAGATAGGAGATTCTGTGGGAACGAGAGAGAGTCGCAGTTGGTGTGTTGCCTCCCAGGTGCCAGGGTCCGTGATGTCTCGGGTCGTGTTTTCGGGATCCTTAAGGGGGAGGGGGAGCAGCCCCAAGTCGTGGTCCACATAAGCACCAACAACATAGGTAGGAAAAGGGATGGGGGTGTAAGGCAGAAATTGAAGGAGCTAGGGTGGAAGCTTAGAGCTAGAACAAACAGGGTTGTTATCTCTGGTTTGTTACCCGTGCCACATGCTAGCAAGGCGAGGAATAGGGAGAGAGAGCAGTTGAACATGTGGCTACAGGGATGGTGCAGGAGGGAGGGATTCAGATACCTGGATAATTGGGGCTCATTCTGGAGCGTTTAAACTAATTCAGCAGAGGGTGAGAACCTGAATTGTAGCTCCAGTGTACGGGAGGTTGAGAGTAGTGAGGCCGTGAATAAGGTTTCAAGATCGCAGGAGTGCACGGGCAGGCAGGAAGGAGGTTTGAGATAAAAGGTACTGCAAATGTTGGAGAATCCGAGATAATAAGCATGGGGCTGGATGAACACAGCAGGTCAAGCAGCATCATAGGAGCAGGAAAACTTGACGTTTCGGGCCTAAACCCTTCATCAGAAAATCTTCTGATGAAGGGTTTAGGCCCGAAACGTCAAGTTTTCCTGCTCCTA
>JAHRHZ010000249.1:18255170-18280475 GCA_024137785.1 Ginglymostoma cirratum
TTCTGATGAAGGGTTTAGGCCCGAAACGTCAAGTTTTCCTGCTCCTATGATGCTGCTTGACCTGCTGTGTTCATCCAGCCCCATGCTTGTTATCTAGAAAGGAGGTTTGAAGTGTGTCTACTTCAACGCAAGGAGCATCCGAAATAAGGTGGGTTAACTTGCAGCATGGGTTGGTACTTGGGACTTCGATGTTGTGGCCATTTTGGAGACATGGATAGAGCAGGGACAGAAATGGTTGTTGCAGGTTCTGGGGTTTAGATGTTTCAGTAAGATCAGGGAAGGTGGTAAAAGAGGGGGAGGTGTGGCATTGTTAGTCAAGGACAGTATTACGGTGGCAGAAAGGACGTTTGATGAGGACTCATCTACTGATGTAGTATGGGCTGAGGTTAGAAACAGGAAAGGAGAGGTCACCCTGTTGGGAGTTTTCTACAGGCCTCCGAAAATTTCCAGAGATGTAGAGGAAAGGATTGCAAAAATGATTCTGGATAGGAGCGAAAGTAACAGGGTAGTTGTTATGGGGGACTTTAACTTTCCAAATATTGACTGGAAACGCTATAGTTTGTGTACTTTAGATGGGTCAGTTTTTGTCCAATGTGTGCAGGAGGGTTTCCTGACACAGTATGTAGATAGGCCAGCAAGAGGCGAGGCAACATTGGATTTGGTACTGGGTAATGAACCAGGCCAGGTGTTAGATTTGGAGGTAGGTGAGCACTTTGGTGATCGTGACCACAATTCGGTTACGCTTACTTTAGCGATGGAAAGGGATAGGTATATACCGCAGGGCCAGAGTTATAGCTGGGGGAAAGGCAATTATGAGGTGATTAGGCAAGATTTAGGATGCATAGGATGGGGAAGGAAACTGCAGGGGCTGGGCATAATTGAAATGTGGAGCTTGTTCAAGGAACAGCTACTGCGTGTCCTTGATAAGTATGTACCTGTCAGGCAGGGAGGAAGTGGTCGAGCGAGGGAACCATGGTTTACTTAAAGAAGTTGAATCTCTCGTCAAGAGGAAGAAGGAGGCTTATGTAAAGATGAGGTGTGAAGGCTCAGTTAGGGCACTTGAGAGTTACAAGTTAGCCAGGAAGGACCTAAAGAGAGAGCTAAGAAGAGCCAGAAGGGGACATGAGGAGTCTTTGGCAGGTAGGATCAAGGAAAACCCTAAAGCTTTCTATAGGTATGTTAGGAATAAAAGAATGACTAGAGTAAGATTAGGGCCAGTCAAAGACAGTAGTGGGAAGTTGTGCATGGAGTCTGAAAAGATAGGAGAGGCGCTAAATGAATATTTTTTGTCAGTATTCACGCAGCAAAAAGATAATGTTGTCGAGGAGAATACTGAGATACAGGCTATTAGACCAGACAGGATTGAGGTTCATAAGGAGGAGGTGTTAGCAATTCTGGAAAGTGTGAAAATAGATAAGTCCCCTGGGCCAGATGGGATTTATCCTAGGATTCTCTGGGAAGCTAGGGAAGAGATTGCAGAGCCTTTGGCTTTGATCTTTATGTCGTCATTATCTACAGGAATAGTGCCAGAAGACTGGAGGATAGCAAATGTTGTCCCCTTGTTCAAGAAGGGGAGTAGAGACAACCCTGGTAATAATAGACCAGTGAGCCTTACTTCGGTTGTGGGTAAAGTGTTGGAAAGGATTATAAGAGATCGGATTTATAATCATCTAGAAAGGAATAATTTGATTAGGGATAGTCAACATGGTTTTGTGAAGGGTAGGTCGTGCCTCACAAACCTTATTGAGTTCTTTGAGAAGGTGACTAAACAGGTGGATGAGGGTAAAGCGGTTGATGTGGTGTATATGGATTTCAGTAAAGCATTTGATAAGGTTCCCCATGGTAGGCTATTGTAGAAAATACGGAGGCATAGGATTGAGGGTGATTTAGCGGTTTGGATCAGAAATTGGCTAGCTGGAAGAAGACAGAGGGTGGTGGTTGATGAGAAATGTTCATCCTGGAGTTCAGTTACTAGTGGTGTACTGCAAGGATCTGTTTTGGGGCCACTGCTGTTTGTCATTTTCATAAATGACCTGGATGAGGGCGTAGAAGGATGGGTTAGTAAATTTGCGGATAACACTAAAGTCGGTGGAGTTGTGGATAGTGCGGAAGGATGCTGCAGGTTACAGAGGGACATAGATAAGCTGTAGAGCTGGGCTGAGAGGTGGCAAATGGGGTTTAATGCAGAAAAGTGTGAGGTGATTCACTTTGGAAGGAGTAACAGAAATACAGAGTACTGGGCTAATGGTAAGATTCTTGGTAGTGTGGATGAGCAGAGAGATCTCGGTGTCCATGTGCATAGATCCCTGAAAGTTGCCACCCAGGTTGATAGGGTTATTAAGAAGGCATATGTTGTGTTGGGTTTTATTGGTAGAGGGATTGAGTTTCGGAGCCATGAGGTCATGTTACAGCTGTACAAAACTCTGGTGCGGCCGCACTTGGAGTATTGCGTACAGTTCTGGTCACCGCATTATAGGAAGGATGTGGAAGCATTGGAAAGGGTGCAGAGGAGATTTACCAGGATGTTGCCTGGTATGGAGGGAAGGTCTTATGAGGAAAGGCTGAGGGACTTGAGGCTGTTTTCGTTAGAGAGAAGAAGGTTAAGAGGTGACTTAATAGAGACATACAAGATGATCAGAGGATTAGATAGGGTGGACAGTGAGAGCCTTTTTCCTCAGATGGTGATGGCTAGCACAAGGAGACATTGCTTTAAATTAAGGGGTGATAGATATAGGACAGATGTCAGAGGTAGGTTCTTTACTCAGAGAGTAGTAAGGGCATAGAATGCCCTGCCTGCAACAGTAGTAGACTCGCCAACTTTAAGGGCATTTAAATGGTCATTGGATAAACATATGGATGATAATGGAATAGTGCAGGTTAGATGGGCTTCAGATTGGTTTCACAGGTCGGCGCAACATCGAGGGCCGAGGGGCCTGTACTGCGCTGTAATGTTCTATGTTCTATGTTCTATATCTAGTGATAGTTACTGTATTTATTTCGCAACCACGTGCACATCCCACCTTACACCAATATTTACACCTCTAGCCCTTTGATTGTTTAGTAATTTTCGAATGCTGTTTGTGTCACCTAGTGTGAAGACTGACACAAAGTATTTATTCAACTCCTCTGCCATTTTCTTGTTCCCCATTATTATTTCTTCAGCCTCATTCTTCGAGGGGCCTATGTTCACTTCTCTATTCCTTTTCTATATATATACGAAGAAGCTCTTAATTTCCATTCTTATATTACTTAGGTTACCCTGATAGTTTATTTTCTTGCTCCTTTGTTTAGTCAGTTTTTATTGGCTTTTACAACTTTCCAATGCTCTGGTTTGCCACTAATCTTTACCAGATTGTATAGTTGTTTTTCTTTCAATTTGATACTATTCTTAACTCCCTTGGTTAACCATGGTTGGTTTATCATCTTCCTAGAATCCTTCTTTCTCACTGAGATATATATTTTCTGTAAGTCGTTAACTATTTTCTTAAATGTCCGGCATTGTTCCTCAACTGATTTCATTCTGTTAAACTCCTTCCCAGTCCATTCCAGCCAACCATTTTTTATAAGTATCCTTATTTAAGTTTAACATGGTTGTTTCTGTCCCATATTTCTCATTCTCAAATTGTTAAATGCTGCCATGTTATGGCCAATGCTACCTAGGGGATCTTTTACTCTGACATAATTTATCAGACCAGTCTCATTACACATTACCAGATCCAAAACAGCTTGTGCCTGGTTGGATCCACAAGTTTGTTCAGGGAAACTATTCTGAATAAATTTGATGATTTCTTCCTTGTGACTATTTGTGTCAATTTCATTCTTTTTTCTATTCATTTGTGGGATATGGGCGTCGCTGACTGGCCAGCATTTTCTGCCCATCCCAAGTTGCCCTTCAGAAGGTGGTGGTGAGCTGCCTTCTTGAACTGCTGTATTCCTCCTGCTGTAGGTTAACCCACAATGCTATTAGGGAGGGAATTCCATGATTTTGACCCAACGACAGTGATATATTTCCAAGTCAGGATAGTGGGTGACTTGGAGGGGAACTTTGAGGTGGTGGGGATCCCATGTGTCTGCTGCCCTTGCCCTTCTAGATGGAAGTGATCATGGGTTTGGAAGGTGCTGTCTAAGGATCTTTGGTGAACTTCCCTACTCTACATGAAGATTAAATCACCCTTGGTTAATGAGTTGCATTTTTTAAAATATGCCCTTATTCTTTCTTGACTTATTCACTGTCCTACAGAACAGCTACTGTTAGGGAGGCATTATTGTTACAGCGTTACATTTGTGTTGTTGCAAATAGGAAAGTAATTCTCAGTGATGGGGTAAAATAAATAAAATTCTGCCTTTATGTAGCAGCTTTTTTGACCGCAGAATGTCCCAAAGCATTTTAAAGTCAATTAAGCACATTTGAATCCTTCACTGCTATAAGACAGGGAAAATTACAATCAAATGTGCATAACGAGGTCACAGAAACAGCAAAGTAATGATGATTATATCATCTGTTTTATCGATGTTGGTTCGGGGATACACGTTGATCATCTGCTGATCTTCAAAATAGGGCTGTGGGGTCCTTTAAGTTCAACTGAGAGGACAGAGTGGAATTGGAATTCATAGCTGACAACTATGGTTGAAACTGCATCAAGGTTTTTATATTGCACTCAATCCATGGATTAATTGAAATCAGGATTGAAACAAAATAAATCTCTCCAATGTTGATGCACTTGTTACAGTGCTCTGATTTTATGCTCAGTTGAGTGTTCCAATTTATTCAATGTTGACAAAATAACCTTTGCATGAACCTTTTGGGCAACTCTTTTTCTCTGTCTTTGAATAACAGGCTCCTTTTTTTGTACACAACTGTCGTTTTTAATCTTTTTGTTAAATAAAGTATTTAAAGATCTCCGAACAGTCATATGATGATGATTACCAGCCTTGACAGCAAGCTCGTTCTGGCTGCTAAGCCAAAAACAACATTGCTTTTATTACTCATATTGAGCCACACTATAAATGAAAAATATAAAATAAATTGGCAATGTGTACTTATTTATGTACAGCCTATGGTATCCAGTCAATGTGGAAATGCAACAAAACTTGCATTTCTGAAACATTTTTATGGCAGTAAAAGACCTGAGGCATTTCACTAAAACGTCATTCAGACAAATGTTGACAGTCAAAGAAGTAGACATTATGGGAAGTGATTAAAAATGTAGTCCAAGAGCTGAATGTTAGGGAGGCCCTTAAAGGGTCTGGAAGAGTAATGGATTGCACTTGAGTTTCAGGATGGAATTCCAGAGCTCAGGACTTGAATGGCTAAAAGCATAGTAACCGATGATGAGACGAAGGGAGTGAGGAATTGCTGAAGAGGCCAGAGGTGGGCAAAGAAACATTCTGCTGATTACCACCTACTGCCTTGTCTCAGTACTCCCTTGATGCTCCTCTAGCCAAGCTGTTCCAGTACAGTTAAAACACTGGCATCTAACTGACAAGGTAGAAAATTAGCCAGGTATGTCCTGTACATAAAAAGCAGGACAAATTCAACCTGGCTGATTACTGCCCCATCGGCCTCCTCTCGATCATCAGTAAAGTGATGGAAGGTGTCATCAACAGTGCTATCAAGCAGCACCTGCTCAGCAATAACCTGCTCAGCGACACCCAGTTTGGGTTCCACCAGGGCCACTCAGCTCCTGACCTCATTACAGCCTTGATCCAAACATGGACAAAAGAGTTGAATTCCAGAGGTGACATGAGAGTGACAACCCTTGACATCAAGGCTGCATTCCACTGAATGTGGCATCAAGGAGCCCTAGCAAAACCGGAATCAATGGGTATCAGGGGGAAAACTCTCCACTGGTTGGAGTCATACTTGACACATAGGAAGATGGTTGTGGTTGTTCGAGGTCAATCATCTCAGCTCCAGGATATCTCTGCAGGAGTTCCTCAGGGTAGTGTCCTGGGCTCAACCATCTTCAGCTGCTTCATCAATGACCTTCCCTCCATCATAAGGTCAGAAGTGGGGATGTTTGCCGATGATTGCACAATGTTCAGCACCAGTCGTGACTCCTCAGTTTCTAAAGCAGTCTATGTTCAAATGCAATAAGAACTGCACAATATCCAGGCTTGGGCTGACAAGTCGCAAATAACATTCGCGCCACACAAATGCCAGGCTATGACCATCACACAATAAGAGACAATAAGAGACAATCTAATCTTGACATTCAATGGTGTTACCATCACTGAATTCCCCACGATCAAAATCCTGGAGGTTATCATTGCCAGAATCTTCAATTGTACTCACCACATAAACACAGTGGCTACAAGACCAGGCCAGAAGCTAGGAATCCTGAGGTGAGTAACTCACCTCCTGACTCCTCAAAGCTTGTCCACCATCTGCAAGGCACAAGTCAGGAGTGTGATGGAATACCCCCCACTTGCCTGGATGAATGCATTCCCAACCACAATGGCATTACATCCACAAGCATCCACTGCCTCCACCACTGACGCTCAGTAGCAGCAGTGTGTACTATCTACAAGATGCACTGCAGAAATTCACCAAAGATCCTCAGAGAGCACCTTCCAAACGCATGACCACTTTCATCAGAAGGACAAGGTCAGCAGATATGTGGGAACACGACTACCTTCAATTTCCTCTCCAAGTCACTCACCGTTCTGACTTGGAAATATATCGCCATTGCCACTGGGTCAAAATCCTAGGATTCCCTCCCTAATGACATTGTAGGTCAACCGACAGCGGGTGGACTGAAGCGGTTCAAGAAGGCAGCTCACCACCACTTTCTGAAGGACAACTACGGATGGCCAGCCAGCGACGCTCACATCCAACAAAAAGAAGTTTTTTTTTTAAAATGCTAAACACCAAATTGAAGAATTCTGATGAAGAGTCCCGACACGAAATGTCAACTTTCTTGTTCCTCTGATTTTGCCTGACCTGCTGTGTTCCTCCAGCTCCACACTGTGTTGACTCTAACTCCAGCATCTGCAATTCTTGCTATCTCAAATTGAAGTACTAAGGGAGACAATGGCACAGAATATACTCTGGATGGGGAATTTCAATTTCCATCACAAACTGTCGCTTGGTAGCACTACTGACTGAGCTAGCGAAGTCCTGAACAATGCAATTGTAAGACTAGGCCTGTGTCAGCTGGTAAGTAAACCAGCAAGAAGCAAGAACCTACTTACTCTCATCCTCACCAATCTACGTGTTGCCCATCTGTTCATGACTGAATTGGTAGGAGTGATCACTGCACAGTTATTGCAGAAGCCCTATCTTCACATTGAGAATTCCCTCCGCTGTGTTGGTTAGCACTATCACCGCGCTGAATGGGACCTTTTTTGAACAGATCCAGCAACTCAAACCTGTATGTCCATGAGGTGCTATAGCCCATCAGCAGCAGATTTCATGTATTCATCCACAACCTTGAACTGCATGGCGCAAATGATCCTCCACTGTCCTATTACTTAAACAACCAGGGGACCAATCTCGGTTCAGTGCAAAGTCCAGAAGGTCCAAAAGTAAGGTGTCAATGTGGTGAAGATACACACAGGACTACTTGCATGCTGAACAGCACATGATAGACAGCGCTAAGTGATTCCACAAACCATGATCTAAGCTCTGCAGTCCCATCAGATCCAGTTACAAGTGGTGGCAGACAATTAAATAACTAACAGAGGAAAACGTTTCACAGAAATCCCCATTTTCAATATGGGAGAACAGAACATCAGGCTGAAGCATTTGCAAATATCTTCAACCAGAAATCTATACGAATGATCCATCTCCCCCAATACCAAATTAATTAAATCAACAGGTTATCAATAAGTGGCTGAAGGCATTGTATACTGCCAAGGTTCTGGACCCTTGTACTGATAAATTGTGTATTAGGACAAGCCACACAATGAGATATGCTTTTCGGTACAGCTAGATTTCTAGCATCAATGTGGTACATTACTCAGATATGTCCTGTACATAAAAAACTAGAGATATCCAACCCAACCAATTACCACTCTTTCAATTTGCTTTCAATTATCAGTAAGGTGATGAAAGGTGTTTCTGACAGTGCTGTCAAACAGCACTTACTAAACAGTACACTGTTCACAATTGCTCAGCCTGGGTTTTACCTGGGCTATGCAGCTTTTGACATCATTACAGCCTCGATTGCAACATGGACAAAACAGCAGACAGCAAATGGGAGGTGCCTTTGTGATCAAGGCAGCATTTGATTGTTTACGGCATTAAGGATGCCAGGCAAGTCTGAAATCAGTGGGAATTGGAAGAAAACTCTCCATTAGATGGAGTCATTCCAAGCATAAAGAAAAATGATTGTGGTTGCTGGAGGTCGATCAGTTCAGTCCCCGGGATATCACTGCAGGAGTTACTGAGCATAGTAACCTAGGGGCAACTATTTTTCAACTTCTTTATCAATGACCTTTCATTGGATAAGCATAAAGTCAGGATGCTAACTGATAATTGCACAATGTTCAGCAACATTCATAACTCCTCAGATACTGATTTCGTCTGTGTTTGTATGGAGGAAGACTTGTGCAATATCTAGTCTTGGGCTGATAACTGGCAGATAACTTATGTGCCACACAACTGTCATGCAATAACCATTGCTGACAAGAGAGAATCTAATTAATGCCCATTGACATTCAATGGCATTACATTGTTGAGATCCCCACTATCAAAAATCCTGAGGGTTAGTAGAGGCTGAATTGGACCAGCTATAAAAATAATATGGTCACAAGTTCAGGTTAGAGGTTGGAATACTGCAGCAAGTAACTCACCTCCTGACTCCCGAAGCCTGTGCACCATCTAAAGGCACATGTCAGGAGTCTGATGGAATACTCCCACTTGCCTGGATGAGTGCAGCTCCAACAACACTCAAGACGTTTGACACCATCCAGGACAAAGCAGCTGCTTGATTGGCACCACTTGCACATAACTTCCAGTACTTTCCCCACCAATTTACAGCGATAGGAGTGAGATGCATTGCAACTCACCAAAGCTCCTTCAACAGTAGCTTCCAAGCCCCTTATCACCACAAAGGACAAGGGCAGCAGATGCATTGAAGCAGAACCACCTGTAAGTTCCCCTCCAGGCCACCAATATTTTGCCATTCCTCCAGTGTCATTGGCTCAAAATCCATTGGGCTTGCAATTTTTGCCAGTTCAAAAGAAATTGGATTTGCTTGTTAATGCTTTATCTCTCCACAGGATGCTATTAGACCAACTGAGTTTCACCAGCACTTTCTATTTTTTAATTTTAAATCTCCGGTATCTATATTATTTTGGTTTCATTTAAAAATGAGGGTTGTTGTGTTAGAGAGGACATGGTCACAGCACATTATCCCTAGAACATTAAGACCATATGAATTAGGAGCAGGTAGAGGTCATTCAGCCCTTGAAGGATGCCATGCCATTCAGTAAGATCGTGGCTGATTCATTTGTGTTTCAGATTTGTCATTCCAATCTATCCCCCCAAATTAACCTTTGATTCCCTCGCTGAATGAAAATCTATCTCTGCCTTAAGACTATTCAACTCTCTGGCCTCCATTCCTTTCTGAGGCAGGGAGTTTCAAAGTCGCATACCTTTTCAGAGAAAAACAGTTCTCCTTGTTTCTGTCCTAAAAGGGCAACACTTAATTTTAAAAGTGTCCCCTAACTCTGGAGCCACCTACAAGAGAACATTCCTTTGCATGTCCTCCTTGTTGAGACCATTCTGGATCTTGTAAATTTCAATCAAATCACCTCTCACTCTATATTCTAAAATCCAGTGCAAACAAATCCAGCCTGTTCAGTCTTTTCTCATGAGACAACCTACTCATTCCAGGTATCAATCTAGTAAAGCTCCTCTGAACTACCTCAAATACATTTACATCCTTCCTTAAATAAGGAGACCACATCTGCACACAGTATTTGCGATATGGCCTCACCAAAACCCTGTACAATTGAAGCATAGCATCCTTACTTTGATTTGTAT
Source organism: Ginglymostoma cirratum (assembly GCA_024137785.1). Taxonomy (NCBI): domain Eukaryota; kingdom Metazoa; phylum Chordata; class Chondrichthyes; order Orectolobiformes; family Ginglymostomatidae; genus Ginglymostoma; species Ginglymostoma cirratum. The sequence continues at coordinate 18,265,162 of JAHRHZ010000249.1, forward strand.
TCCTCTTGTAATAAAGAATAGCATCCTACAAGCCTTCTTAACGACTCGATGCACCTGCATACTATCTTTGTGACTCATGTGCTAGAATAACTAGATCGGTCTGTTTTTTGAAAATTTACAGTTGTCCTCTGTTCAAGTAACACTCTGTTTTATTTTATCCTTCATGCCAAAGTAAACATTTTCACATTTTACTGTACTATACTCCATCTGCCAGACCTGTGCCAACTCACCTAGCCATTTATATCACTCTTCAATCTTATTACACACTCACGACAACACAGATGCCTATCACATAATACCAATTAGAAAAAAAAGACCCATTCGTGTAGAGTGCCTATTTCCCACCAGCCAGCCAGTTTTCTTTCCATGCTTTGAGCTTCTACTTTGCACAGTAACCTTTTTTATGTGGCACTTTGTCAAATGCCTTCTGGAAATCCAAGTGCAGCATGTCAACAATTTCCTCCTTATCCACAGCTCATGTTACTCCTTACAAGAATTCGTTTTTATCAAACCATGCTGACTCTTCCCAATTTCCTCTACTTTTTTTCATGTGCCTGGCCATAACTGCCTCCACAGGACTCTTGTAACACAATGGTACTAACCTTACCTCTGTGCTAGAAACCCCAATTTGTACCCACCTCCTCCCAAGGTGTATTGCAGTTTCTCTGAACAGGTTGATTGAGGGGAAAGTTCCTTTGTGATCAATTGTAACACGTTCTCCACTGACCTGTGTCTCTGCCTCCGTTCAAGTCATGAACATTAAAGTGAATCCAATATACCCTAGCAAGAACGGATCATGCCATGCTTCGTTTCAGTAAACTAGTGGTGGTGCTTATGCAGCCTCCAGTGTTTTAAACATTAGATCACCCCATTTAAACGATGCAACAGTCAATGGATCACGAGGGAAGAGTTCGTCTTAAGCACGTTTCACAGTCTGACGCGTCGTTTTTGTCCTTTATTCAACACAGAAACCCCGGCTGTTCTTCTACCTGTTGGTCGGTAGGAGGCGGAATGTAACCGTCTGTTGTTGTTTGCCGGTGTTATTCTTCCATCCATCGGAAGAAAGGCTCATGGAAAAGTAACACACACTTCACTGAAACATAGTGACTAAATACCCAAAAGCACGATTGAGAATCTGTTCTATCAGTACATCTGGGATCAGTATTCTCAGATTAAGTTGTTTTGTTAAATGATGTGCATTACTCAATAAATATTTTGTTTTACAGTTCTGTGTTTTAAATAATCTTCGAGGTTGCGTGATGAGTCCAATGTAACTACCCAGGAAATACAAGAAAGCCTGTATCTTCGTGGCTTGTGTCTGTCAGGTCCTATGTTTACTGTCTGTCGGTCTCTGTGAGTCTGGGCATGTCCCCTGCGTGAAGGTGAATTCATCTTTTGCTGTGTTTGGCTGAAGTAGACAAGTGTTTTTGAATGTGTGTCTTCCATGGGATGGAAGCGGTGTTGACATAATCCAGGAATTGCCTACTGGATGATGATAGTGAGCCACTTCCCTGAACCTGCGCTGCCAGGTATTCCTTTATGGACCGCTAGGCTCTTACCGAGTCAACGACGCTGGAGTTGGTCTGGAATCATTACTCGAGCAATTTGGGTGGAGACAGGTGGAATATCTGCTGGAAAGAATTATGGAATCCACTAAGTTTTAGGATTTGCATGAAATTCAAAACCTCTACATTACTAGCCGAGCAACATAACCATCATACCAGCACAGATAGACTTGGAATGCCTGTCTGTGTGTGTAAATACGTACGTTGTGCGTTTGCGCAACTGTGTTCGGAATGTTTTCCTTGGATAGCTGGGTGCTAGGACATTCACGCATGTGTGTGTGTGTGTGTGATATATTGGAATAATGTGTCATGTGTGACTGAATGTGCATGAATGAATGTCTGTATGGGGGGAAAGGCGGGGGGGGGGTGTGGTTTTGATGTGAACAGCTAATTTTGACCGTGGGATTTAGTAGTAAAACGTCTGCCACCTACGCCCATGCTGTAAAACAATTAACACGTAAGAGAATCAAAATGAGTTCTGAGGAAGGGTCACCGGACCCGAAACGTTAACTCTGTTTTCTCCTTCACAGACGCTGCCAGACCTGCTGAGCTTTTCCAGCAACTTTGTTTTTGTTCCTGATTTACAGCATCTGCAGTTCTTTTGGATTTTATAAGAGGATTATAAGAGGATCAATGCTGGGCAAGTTCATTTGGAATGAATTGACGGTGCAACAATGGAAGGTAGACGTAATCAAATGAATCATGAACACAAAAATTGTGTAAATCGAAACTTGTGTCACGTTATAAAATATGTTCTTCGACGCTGGGCTTCGGGTTTAATAAGCCTGTGGAACGTGGCGTTCAGACTGTCCTAGAGACACGGCCCTCCAGTTCAGGTGGTTTAACCAGCACGTTGCAGGTCTATTACTGTTCTTTTTAAAAAATAAAAACACAGCTGACAAAGGAACTTGCATTCGGATTTTGGCTCAAACTATTGTTTTGATTTGTCCAATTCTGTATTGCTAACCATTGTGTTATAGGTAAAAGTGGAAAGTATTTGTGAAAAGGGGAGGAAAAAGCAGTGTTGTCTTCAGCTTCACTCGCTAATTGAACATCCCTCAGTGATAAATGCTCCGATAGGTAACACCGTCAAAACGTGCTGTGTTTCCACGTGGCTTTTGGAAAAAGAAACTAGCAACGGTCACTAAGTCTTTTCTATAATAAAGTTAATAAGAATGTATCGATTAAGGTGACTGACTCGCTACATTCATACCGTGTCGGATTGTTCCAACATAACCCGTTCGAAACCATATTGCTATCCAAAGCACCCTCTATAATGTAGGTGGTCGCCTGGCTGTATTGATGAATGAAACGGAAGCTATTTCCTTCAGCTGCAGAAGATGTCAGAAGGCCTGGATTATAAGAAAATTTAAACGCTGTTATTATGCTTTGTTCAATGTTTAACTCATGACACCTAATGGCGAATAATGTATCTTTACGTAGTCTTTTAAATGCATATGCTATAACTATAGAATAACACTGTAAAACTATGTTCTTCTGTCACATTGCAGACATATCGCCTCGCTGTGCAGTTAACAGCACGCAATGGATTTCCTAATGGTTGGCCGCATGACCTACCCTAGTCAGAAGCAATCCCAAGTTTTAACTAGGCTGGTCCCATAGATAGAGGATACAACGTACACAGCAGTGTACGTGTACAGTGTACAGATGATAACGCATAGGTTGGAGTCTGTTATTTACCAGATTACATGCAGCGTTTAATGTTTAATATGGTTGTCTGGATAGTACCATGTCCTTGACTTCAGCTGTGGTCATTCTATACAATCACACACACTTTTGTAGAATGTCTGGAGAGTGATGACATTTCTTGGTTGTGAGAATCAGCGTGGATAACAACCCTGCTGAAATCAAAGAATTGAAGTGCCTACTGTTCAGAGTTGGAGTGTTCAGGGCTTCACTTCTCTAGACTTCCATGAAGGAAAGCCAAGATTGACGCTATTAAACAATAGGCAGCTTCACCCTTTCCGAATGCGTCTCTGTTTCCGTGTGTACTTCCACTAAACACTAAACGCAGTCGCCAATCCACAACAGTGGGTTTGCAATTATTAAACTGCTAAAACGAAATGTTTCCACAATTAAGTCAGTGAGTCCATCTTCGGAATTAATACCAGGGAAAATGGAGTTGGGCTGCGAAGAATTTGTTAACTTCCTCGATTGCCCTAGATATCTGGGTGATAATAAGGTGGAAATAGAACATACGAACATAAGAACTAGGAGCAGGAGTAGGCCGTCCGGCCCTTCGAGCCTGCTCCGCCAATCAATAAGATCATGGCTGATCTTTTTGTGGACTCAGATCCACTTACCCGCACTCTCACCGTATCCCTTAATTCCTGACACGTTAACTAGCGTCCTTCGTCCCAGCCTGATTTTAAGGAGAGATAGTAAGAACTGCCGATGCTGGAGTCTAAGATAACAAGGTGGAGAACTGGATGAGCACAGCAGGCCAGGCAGCATCAGAGGAGCAGGAAAGCTGACGTTTCGGGTCGGAACCCTTCTTGAGAATTTTAAGGGATTTTAAGGAAGAGATTTGAACTCAGCCTCGGGCATTCAGCTTTCACGTAGAATTTTTGATTTTTGCCTCTATCCTGTTTTCTCCCTGTAATTTACAACAAGGTGGGGATAGCTGGAAGGAGCGTGGGCATTGGGGTCAGTGTGGAGTTGAGGAGAGTAGTGCGAAAGAGGTTTGGGGGTGGGGGAATAGTGTGGGGATGGGGGGATATGGTGTAGAGGGAGAAGTGGGCGTTGGGTGTGGAGGTGGGGGTAATGGTGCGGGTTGGTAGATGTTGTAGAGTGTGATGAGGGATGATGGGTTGGAGAGGGCTGTGGAGAGTATTGGGGGGTAGTTGTGGGGAAAGGTATAAGGGTCGGGAATGTGTTGGTGTGGGGTGAGGTAATGGTTTAGAAGGGGGAAGTGATAAGGTGGGGATGGGGAGGTGGGTAGGGATTGCTAAAGGGAATGGTTGGGGTACTGCTGGACAAAAGCTACGGAGGTTGAAGGGCTGGAGAAAGGGTGTGGGGTTGGGGAAAATAGTATAAGTGCAGGGAGTATAATGTATGGTGGGGGGAAGGAATGAGGGAGGGGAGTGATGGGAAGATGGGGAGGGTGATTGGGAATGGAATAAAAAGTGTTAGAAACGTAGAAAGTAGAAACAGGAGTAGGCCAATCAGCCTTCTCCATCATTCAAATGACAATGGCTGATCACCCAACTCAGTAACCTGTTCTTGCTTTTGCCCCATCTATTTTTATCCTTTTAGCCGTAAGCAATGTATTTATCTCTTCTGGAAAACATTAGAATTTTATCTGTTTCTGTAAGGTCCCCTCTCATTCTTCTCTACTCCAATGAATATTCCCCAATCTCTCTTCAGACGTCAGTGTTGCCATCCCAGAAATCCATTCTGCAAACCTTTGTTGCACTCCCCCAGTAGTCAGAACATCCTTCCTCGGATAAGGAAACAAAAACTGCATACAATACTCCAAGTGCGATTTCACCAAGGCTCTGTGCAGTTACAGCAAGTCATCCTTGCTCGTGTACTCAAATCCTCTCACGATGAAGGCCATACCACTTGCCTGCTTCACCACCTGTGGCCGCTTGGGGGAGGGGTGGGTAATGGTGTCAGATTCACTCTATGTGTCAAAGCGTCTTTGGGGGAAGTTTGTTTGAAATGACTCATTATAGATTTTGAAAAGTCATCGAACTGAACCATGAACTATGTTTCTCTGTTCACCGATGCTGCCTCAATCGTCCAGCATTTCCAGTACTACCCGTTTTTAATTCAGATTTCCAACATGAACAGTATTTTGTTTTAACATTAACTCAGTCTTGTTAATCATTCAGGAGAAGAAGAACGTGAATTAAAGGAGAAACCAGACCTTAGGTTTGGTGGGTGATTTTCAAAATTCCGCTCAATGCTCACCAAATTCTAAAAATGTTTAACGTCCACACATTAAATGCCGTGTGATGAGCACATCCAATGATGCCTTTAGAACCTAAGTAAGTGTTCAGCTAAAGCCTTGGAAGAAACATTTCATTGCTCAATGCCTGCAGGTTCGGTTGTTCTTTGGTAGAATAAATGCATGCACATGGAAATTAAATTGTAGATACCTCTGTTGTTTTATGAATAAGCATTTTTAAAATTATGAATGATCACCACAGGATTATCAGAAGAGATGTATAAATTAATGCCTTGGATCTTAGAGTGCAGAGTAAAATTTCAAGACGTACCCATGTTACAAAACTTAGAGGATGTCAAACAGGGAAGGCCATAAACATTGCCTGCAAAAAGACATTAATGGACTAGCAGAAGGGGCAGGCAAGTGGCAAATGGTATTCAACTCAGTGAAATATGGCGATGTGTTTAGCTGAAGGGATAGGACTTAGTGTCACAGTTTTAGAAAGTGTATGGAGACAGCAAGACTTAAGGGTTCGTGCGTGTTGACCTTTGAAGATGGCAAGGCATATTGAGAAAGTGGTTAGCAAAGCATATGGGATCTTGTATTGCATAAGTAAAGGAACTGAGTCCAAAAGCGAGGCAGCTTTAATGAATCTATATAAAGCTGTAGTTTGGCCCCTGTTAGAGCATTGTGCACAGTTCTGGTCACCACCTTGCCGGAAGGATGAGAGGGTCACTGAGAGAGTGCAGAGGGGACGATTAACCAGGATAGTTACAGCTGCAAGGTTAGTGTGCAGAAGATGGGGTTGCTCCCCTTAGAGCGGAGAAGATTGATGGGAAAGTTGATAGAAGTGCATAAGATGATGGCAGACTCGGGTAAAGGAGGCATAAATTAGCTGTTGCCATCAGCTAAAGGTAAAGGGCTGAGGGTTTCAGGAGGAACACGAGAAAGAATATTATCCAGCGAGTTGGTAATGACCTATTGCCCATGAGGGCCGTGGAAGTGAGAAGAAAGTTTTCAACAGGAAATCGGAAATGCACTTGAACAAAATAAACTTGCGGGGCTGCGGTCATCGCCGGGGGGAGCAGGGGTGGCGGAGCAAATGTGGGGCTGACTGATTTGCTGCATAGGGCGGGCATACACGCGATGGGCCGAATTGCCGCCTTCTGTCCAAAGGGAAAAAAAACTTGGGGACCGCAAGAGTCAGCACCAGAAATAAAAAATAACGAACGTACGGCACCTGTGGAGAGAAAGCGGAGTTAACGCATCGGGTCCTGTGACCTTTCCTCAGAACTGTTTATCAGCAGGACGTGTGACTCGGGGGAAGTGCAGACCGTAAAACTGGGGGAGAGAGAGAGAGAGAGAGCTTCTGCGGGAGCCGGTGCTGTACATCTGGGCACTTTTTGCACAGACAGAATTTACTGTTGGTGAATGTTGTGTCCATCTAAACGTGTGTTTTTGTTTTTGCTGTGTGTGTGTGTGTGTATCTGTGTCGGTGTGTGTGTGGGGGGGCGGGGAATTGTGTGTGTGTGTGTGTGTGTGTGTGTGTGTGTGTGGTTACCACTACGTTGAGAAGCTGGGTGCTGGGAGACACAGGCAGCTCCGGGCCCAGTGCCTGTCAGTTTCAGCTCGCCGCTGATTGGCCCAAAGTCTGAAAGTGATTTGCTTGTAGCCTTTCCCTGGAAACACAAAGCCCGGGCTCTCGCTTCCAACTTGACGGAGCTCCCTATTAAACACACACACACACACACATACACATACACACACAGAGTGAGTGAGGGCAAAGAGGCGAGAAACTGCAACACTTGCAACAGGCATCGATTGCTTGGCGGTCATTTCTGTCTTCAGTGTGTTTTCTTGCTTGGCAAACCCAGTCTCAAGTTGCAATCCTTGTCCTTTCACACACACAGAGAAAAAAAAACTTGAAAGGCGCAGAAGCTGCCAATCGCAGGGTTCAGGTAGTTTTTTTTAAACTCTAGGGACTGACTGGGAGCGATCTACAGGGGCCCTTTACCGAGTATTGGAGCCACAGCAGGGCAACGTTTTCACCGGAGACACGGAGAGAGTTCTACAGCCGCCTTACAAATCAACAGGGGCGAAGTCAGCTTGACCTTTTACACTGTAAATATAAAACAAAGTCAGTACCGAGTGTGCCGGAGCACCTCGAGGGTTCTGCAGGCAATGACTCTACCATCCTCTTACTAAAGTTCAAAGTTTGATCTCCGGTGCGGAAGTGTTGGCACCTACAGACGGGGGCTAATCGTATGGAGGGTTCACCCGAGAATTTAAAAGACGTGTGATCGGCTTTTCACTCTCTCTCTCTCTCTCGCTCTGAGCAGTTTGAAAATGGAAAGTACATGCCTGGAGCGGCTCCCGACAGTTCCAGTTCACCGGTCAGTGATTACAGGTATGTGGTTCCGGGGATGGAGGGGGCCGCAAAATGCACGTACACTGAGAGACACAGAGTCCTAGGCTTGAAGTCATCTTGTTTATTTATGCCCGCTCGGACCGGGTTGACTATGAACGATGGGGGATGGTGGGGGGAGAGAGGCACGGGGAGAAATAAAAGCACCTTGCATTTATATAGCGTCTTGTGCAGCCCGAAGTCCTGCCCGAGCGGTAACACCGAAGCCAAATTTAGTTGCACACGTTAAAATCGAGTCATTTTCTACTCCAACGACTTGCGCCTCAATTCCCCTTGTCTATAAATGCACCTATCCGTCTTCGTTTGCGGTTGCTTCTGAAGTCGGTACAGCAATTGAGAGGATCTATCTCTCACAACCCCTACTTCAACCCTCCACCCCCCACCCCACCCTCCCCCTCCACCATTGGCCATACCTTCCGAGCCGGTCAGTCAATGATATCTGTGAACCTGACTGCTTCGCAGAACTTGTTGATAAGAGTTACCATAGAGGCTGTTTCTACCAATGGTTTTGCTTTCGAGAAAGGGGGTGGGTGTGTGGAGGGGTTGGTTGGGGCGGGGGGGGGGGGTTGGGGAATGATGTTGGAGCTGCCACCTTGTAATTACTAGTGTCTTTGGCCATTCCTCAACCTGTATAAAACAGAGAGGCCCTACACAGGAACGGCATCCAGTTCCCGTGAGTGTGTGTGTACGTGTGAGATTCTCCCCTTCTCTCTCTCTGCACTGACTGCAAAGTCGGTTTACATTAAACTTTTTTTTGCCCTGTGTTAGCCGAGCCAGCGGTGCAGTTTGCTACAATCTCCGTTCTAAGTATCGAGCTGCAGCACGTGGGCAGTGTGTACAACCTCTGGCCATCCTCTCCCCCTCTCCTGCCTGCAGGAGCCCATCCTCTTGCTTCTTTGTAGCGTGTTCGCCTGCAAATTTGTAACTAATGACAATGTGTAATGACACGGCGTGTTGGAAGCAGCCGCCGCTTTGTTTTGTATCCGCGGGGCACCGGGCGTAAGCCAGCAATTGAGTGAAGAGTGGAAAGGAAAGCGAAGGTGGTGTCAGATAAGAGGCGAACCAAGCGAGTTCATGTTTATCTTCTTTTCGAGATTTATGGACGTTCAGTGAAATAATTTTTCTTTTTAAGAACCAACGTGACAGGTTATACCCCAGACCTCACGCTCCCCCCTCCAAAAGAAAAACAAAAACAGAAAGCAAGAGTAATGGGACAATGTTAGATAGGTAATGTTATCAGCAGGGGCAATTTTAAACTGCTTTGGGTCGCTGCTGTATAAACGAGAATGAATGGATAATTGTGTGTGTGTGTGTGTCCGCATCCATCCACCCACTCCCTCAGGTTTATTAAACACGAAGGGCCTCATCAATTGAGTAGAGATTGTACTCAGGGTTATCGCCTCTGTTTGTGTGTGTATTTATGTGTGTGTGTGAATGTTGTCAGGACATTCTGCTGACTCCCCCCTCTCCTGCTCAACTCTGGAAAGAAAACAAAACTGCCTCCGTTTGTTTGCAGCCTGGAAAACGCGAGGGTTATAAAGAGTGGATTTTCGTTTTACTTTTGCGTCTGGAGGGGACGATAATGGAATTTCTTCGAGTCCTGTTCTTGCTGTGGGGAGTGACGGCGTTTTCAGCCGGCGCTAGGGGTGAGTACAGGAACTTGGGTCTTCTCCCCGTTTCAAGCTTTGAGCGATGCAGTGCTTCAGGAGAATACTCCTGTGAATGGCTGGACTGACAGAACATCTTTTTATGTGTATATTAAGAGGAGAATCTGATAATGTACGCGGAGAGCAATCCCGTACTTGGTCCCGTCTCAATGTATCATTTTAGGTGATATTTTGGGTTAATCCAGTCGTTGATGTTTTGAGATATGTAATTCTGTCTGAAACAAAAGTAACACTTCTGAGAGATTCCTGGTCTCGAACTTAGTCAAGAGTCTGTGACTCCTGGAAAGTCTGCAATCCGAGGCACTGCAAACATCATCAGGTAGTGTCCAGCCTCAGGGTGAGAGAAGCAGTTACATTCCTGCTCGGATGAAACAGATCTCCCCCTCCATCCTCCAGCACCCCCCCCCCCCGCTCCCCCATCTTCCGCCTCCTACATTCCCGGTGTACAACGCAAAGCCACAATCACTCGCCCCTTCCATGAATAGCGTCGAGTCCACTTCCCCTCCGAACTGGGTGGCGATTTTTCCCAATGATTCAATCCAGATGCTTCCCAGTTTTCCTTCGGCCGGCGAAGCAGAAGCAACAAAGATAATAACGGGGATGGATATCCCACCGGGATCCCAGACTTTGTTATTCGCGTGATGTCACTGTGGCATGGAAAGATCCCATTGCGGCTGGGGGATTTGGGAAGTGGGGGGAGTTGGGGAAAAAGGGTGGACGCGTACATCCGCTTCCCTTCGCAGTGACAGGTTCGATCTTGATGAAAGTCGTTACAAATTATAAACACGTTTGTGCCAGAAGCAATCGACCAGCGATAGCGGTGAACGTTTGGGATATACACTGAGGTGTCTCCGCGTGACGGACAAGTCCTTTGGTGTGCAACATTGAACCCCCGCATTAAAGTCCGCAGTTAATTAACTCGGCCTAGACTGAGTCTAGGATGTTCTCCCCACAGTCAAAAACACTGGTTGTTTTTAGAAAAGGGACAGTGAGTGAACTGAAGCAGATACAGGACATAGTCATCTATCTGTCTGCCCATCTACAATGTAATTGCTGTTAGGGCTGATTTGCCCAGTTCCTAGGTTAAATAAACATCGGATGTGAATTTTGTATCTTTCCTTGGTTGCATAGCCTGCCTTTTGTAACTGGTTTAAACAAAACTGACAGATAACTAACAGTAATTATTTAATTGAACGATTTCAATTGCCAGGAAGAATTCCAGCCAATAACTGGAGGCTACTTCCGCACAGCTTGTTAAAAAAAATGACAATTCTCATTGCAATCGATTAAAGCTGCAATGGAGGGGAGGGCTGGAGGTGATTTGAAGTTCCATGTTAATGTTCTGCACTGTGTGTGCACGGTGGTGGAAGGCAAGAATGGTTAGTCTTGGGCAGAAAAGTTCAGCGGGAAGTTTGTTTTCGCTTCTGACAACGATTCAGCCCACGGAACACTAATAAGAGCCGGAGTCTGGTGCCTGTTAATTCGATCCCTGGAGAGCGGGGGTGCTATTTGAATGCGGTCCCTGCAGTACAATGCGGAGAGGGGAGGAACACGCTGCTGCTGATAGGAATCTTACAATCCTGCTTTGGGAATAAAAACCGAAAGAACTGCGGATGCAGTAAATCGGGAACAAAAACAGAAGTTGCTGGAAAAGCTCAGCAGGGTCTGACAGCATCTGCGAAGAGAAATCAGAGTTAATGTTTCAGGTCCGGTGACCCTTCCTCAGACTCTTCTGCTTTTAACCTTGCTGTGGGATCTGTTTCTTAAACGCTGGAAGCGTGAATCTTAGAATGCGGCGCAAAGGCCCAATCACATCCCCAATGGCTGAGGAGAGAAGTGTATATCTGGGGTTTGGGGTGTGGGTGGGGGCAGGGGGTTTCTCTGCAGTCGTTCAGCCCCCTATCTCCCGCACTTGTTTAGGTCACGAGGTCACTAGATTGTTTTAACAATATTACCCCCACCCATTATGGTCGCCGGGTTTCATACATTTCCCAGCAGGATTCGGGGGAAGTTGGAGTGGAGCACCCGCGCGGCAGTTTCACTGACAGAACTGGGAATAAATCATTTTCTAAAAAAAAGACAACGAATTTCCAGGATACCAGGGAGAGAGTGAGCTTTGGACCTAATGAGATGACTCATTCGGAGAGTCAGCACAGACACGATGGGCCGAATACTGGTATGCTTTGGCGCAACGTGGAGTTAAAGGAATGAGCAGCGTTAAGCCAAGCCGGCTGGACCGAGACAGAGATTGTTAATTGGTCAGCATCGAAGGACGCTAATTTGGTATAAACCATCAGGACGTGAGGGGTGGTGCGGAATGAATGGACCGAATGGCTGCAGCCAATCCCCGTGTGGCTTAGCCTTACCCAGCTCGGCACAGCGGGCGTGGACGAGCTGATAAAAGTTGCTGGGAGTTCCATTTCTCCTGCTAGTCAATCGGCAGCGTGTCTGCAGGACAAGGAGGGAAGATGGTTAAAACGGTGAAAATACCACAAAGGCTTTGACTCACTCAAGAGATAGAAAGCACTGCTGAAGCTGGAGTCAGAGACAACAGTGCGGAGCTGGAGGAACACAACAGGCCAAGCAGCATCAGAGGAGCAGGAAAGTTGAAGTTTTGGGTCGTTCCTTCAGAAAAAAATACTGCTGTGCTCCTCCTACTCCACACTGTGTTACCACAAGGGCTTTGGCTCCTTTCAAACGCCAGCGCATTGAGTATAGGAGTTGGGAGGACATGTTGCGGGTTGTATAGGACATTGGTTAGGCCACGTTTGGAATACTGCGTGCAATTGTGGCCTGTCTTATGTCGGAATAATGTTGTGAAAAGTGAAAGCGTTTAGAAAAGATTTATAGGGATATTAGCAGGGTTGGAGGGTTTGAGCTACAGGGAGAGACTGAAAGGGCTGGGGCTATTTTCCCTGCAGCGTCAGAGGCTGAAGGGTGACCTTAGAGTTTATAAAATTATGAGGGTCATGGAAAGGGTAAATAGACAAGGTTTTTTCCCCGAGGGTAGGGGAGTCTAAAACTAGAGAGAATAGGTTTAAGGTGAGAGGGGAAAAAAGATTAAAAAGGACCTAAGGGGCAACTTTTTTACACAGAGGGTGGTGCATTTACGGCATGAGCTGCCACAGGAAGTGGTGGAGGCTGGTACAATTATAACATTTAAAATGCATCTGGATGGGTGTATGAATAGAAAGGGTTTAGAGGGATATGAACCAAATGCTGGCAAATAGGACTAGATTTATTTAGGATATTTGGGTAGCATGGGCCAGTTGGGCAAAAGGGTCTGTTTCCATGCTTTACATCTATGTCTATGATCTTATCTAACTTAGTTTGGTCCGTGTTTCTTTTAAAGGGACAATTGCATTGCCCCGGTTCTCGAATGGTTTTGTTCTGATGAAGGGTCACTGGACCCAAAACATTAACTCTGGTTTTCTCTCCACCATATACTGCCAGACGTGCCGTGTTTCTCTCCAGCAATTTCTGTTTTTGGTATGGATCGCTTTCTGTGTGTTTGTTTCAAATTTACAGCACCCGCAATAATTGGTGTTTTAAATATTGTAGTGTTGGTGGCGATTTACGGGACTAAGGGGAAAGCTCAGTATCCTCATTGTACATCTGTTTGAGATGAAGGTTGATCGGTTGATCAACATGAAGGTTGATGTGTTTCTATGGTGGCAGACAGGATCCATAAACTGTGAGGAGTAGGGGATGGGTGAATACGCAAACATTTCACATACACTCCTCCCCACACCTCAACCACACCTAACAGGCCTTGCTTGGAAACCAGGTTAACTTTGGTGCGTTTGGGAGTTGAGTTCACGGTGTAAGTGTTTTATGTCTGAAACATACCCTATTCCACGCGAGTACAGAATCCTCTGAGAGCAATCTGAATTCTAGGGCCAAGCATTTTCAGAGGTTCTGTGGTGGTTCAGTACAGACACTCCCTGCGTGGTATCATCTCCCATCGACGATTCCAGATCTGGGATCCATTTGCGTTTGGGCCCCTCGAGAACGTTTGCTCAATCCCCCGTTTCACGACCCCGAGCGAATTCATGCACTGGACCTGAACGAGGTGTTTTTGGCAGCTGGTGTTTTGCATAGCTCGGACTCCGTCATTTTTCAGTTCGACTGATTGGCATTCTTCCTCCCAAGTGACTTTGTTCAACAGAACACTCTTTCCACCTTTCCTCCTCGTGTATAGAAATAGTCTAAACGACTTTGCTGTGATAAACAGTCCCACATTCATACCAGTCTCCCAGTGAGGGAGTCGCTCCCAAATTCCCAATGGGTTTATTAGTGACTCTCTGATTCCCTAATTGTTGGCGACTTTTTTTCTGCTTATGGTCGTCTTTCACAGTCTTAAATATTTCGAATTACATCACGCCCCAACCTATCTATTTTACTCGGGAGAGACGGGGTTGGGGGAAATAACATCCTGCCCCGTTGGGCTCGATTCGGAGACATCACTTGCTTTCAAAAACACTTGACTGCGCTGCAGTGGGAGGTGTAAGGTTCTGGCTTACTGGGTGATGCGGCTTTGTCTGACATGAAAAAGGTTCCAACAGCGCCTGGTGACTCCCTCCCTCCCCTCCACACTCTGTTCACCTTTTGGGAGCAGTGCGACTTCAGTAAGACCCTGCTGCGAGTGTTGAAGTTGGAAGGCGGTTGTTTGAATGGGGACCTAGTGCCATGTTCCCCGTCTGCTTTGTAAAATCCAATTCGCGCTCGAACAATCCTGTCGCCTTTTACTTTACTCCCGCAGTTCGCTAGTGAAAGTTATTGCAGTGCAAATTCGCATGTTTGCCAATTCAGTACCTTCTCTCTTCTTCGGAATTTCGAAATCCTTGCAATAAATCAATACAATTGTTTTTGTAAACTCAGGTCCGTTTACTTTATTTTCTTTTTTGTCAGTCTCAAATCTCCTTAATTCACAAATATCGCATTTTAACTGCAGTGTTTACCCCCCAAGTTTATTGTCACGACTGCCCGATGGGATTTGCATAATTTACATTTTTGGGGGGAAACAATAGGAAGCCACATTTTTTAAAGTTCCCCCTGTGCACCCCAAGAGACAACAGGCGATGTTTGCAGAGTTTGACATGGTTTAGCCAGAACAATACGCTGATTATGGAGTGCAACCCCTTCATAGAAACCGAGACAAAAGCCGTCAGTTTAAAAAGCATTTTTACGGCTCCTCTGAGCTCAATCCTTAGCGGCGGATACGGCCTGCGGAAATTGTTGTCGCAGCTTTATTCCAATAATTTCTCCAGGAAGCAGATAAGGTTTAATGGACTGGGATCTGATTCCAGGATTTCCCTATCTGGCCTGCTCGTCTCTGCTTGAAACTCATTCTGAAATGTACAACAACATCCTGCGGCTGGGACCACGTGGGGAAAAGGGGCCGTCTGTTTTGTTCAAGGCCAACGTCCCAAACGTTGTATCTGAACCGGGAGGTGCACTCTCACACTTTACTACACCCCCCCAACACACACACTTACCCCCCCCCCCACACTCTCACACACTATCCCCCCACACTCACACACTATCCCCCGACACACACACACTCCTCCACACTCACACACACTTCCCCCCCACACTCTCACACACCTTTCCCCCCCCCACACACACACTATCCCTCCACACACACACTATCCCTCCACACTCACACAAACTATCCCCCCACACTCACGCACACTTTCCCCCCACACTCTCACACAATAGCCCCCCCCGCACACTCCCCCCCC
>JAHRHZ010000249.1:18280875-18386205 GCA_024137785.1 Ginglymostoma cirratum
CCACACTCTCACACAATAGCCCCCCCCGCACACTCCCCCCCCCACACTCACACACACTTCCCCCCACACTCTCACACGCTCTCTCCCCCCCCACACAGTCCCACTCACATACTCAATTTTCCTTACACTCACACAGTATCCTACTCACACTCACTCTGTCCCCCCCACACACAGTTTCACTCACACACAATCTCTCACATTCTCATGTCACACTCATTCTCTCTCATTCTCACATCACATTCATTGCCTCACACTCATTCTCAGGCTAATTCTCTCACACTCCCCTCTCGCCCTTATACGCATTCTCTGCTTTTCACACGGTCGGTCACATTAATTTTCTCTCACAGCCTTTGTTGCACAGTTGCTCATTCATTAGCACTGCTGGCTCACACTGCTAAGCACCTCAGTTTGATTCCATCCTCCGCTGACTACCTGTGTGGAGTTTACACATTCTCACTGTGTCTGCCTTGGTTTCCTCCGGCTGCTCCGGTTTCCTCCCAAAGATGTGCAGGCTAGTTGGATTGGCCATGCTAAATTGCCCATAGTGTTCAAGGATGCTTAGATTAGGGAGTGCTCTGTGGGTTGGTGTGGACTTGTTGGGCCGAAAGGCCTGTTTCCACACTGTAGGGATTCTATTGTATTCTCACTTCTCATTCAGTCACGCTCGCAGGCACTCATTCTCTCACACACATTATCCTTCAGGCACATTCATACAGAAATAAGAACACTTTCTCTTTCATACACAGATACCAGTATATATCGCTTATGCGTTCACAGAGACACGCACTCACATACACCGACATATTTTAAAGGACAAGACTTTAACTCACTTCAAACCTGCCCACGCATTAGCACTGTGAAATAGCCACACCCCCATGGAGACTTTCTCTCTCATAAATGGATTTACCCATTCCGTCACTCGGCATGCTGGATCATTGGGCCCATTGAGGGGGTGTTGGTGACCTGACTGGACTTGGTGAGGGGTTGGAGCTGATACATTAAAAGAAGTCGGACTTTCATTGAAGTCAACAAGCCGCTTCCTGACTGGTTTGACGGTATGGCTTGATTCTTTCTCTGTTCGGGTACCAAGCCCTCCGAAGCTATGGCCTGCCATTGGTTTGGTCCATGACTATGTTGGGTTCTGCAGCTGCAGGCTGGCTGATCCAGAAACACCGAGCGCCTACCCTCAGCATTTACAGCCGGCTTGGTCGTGTGTTAGAAACGCACGATTTGTGACCAAGTCCTGAAGCGACACTTGATGCTGGAGCTCCCAATCCAATGTACCCCAACCCTCAGAATTCGATTATAACGTCAGAGAGCAAAAGGCTGATGCTTCCCTCAAACTTGCATTGAGCAGGTTCCAAGCACTTGATATAATCGGATCAAATTGCAGATGTCCCTCTGTGTGTTTAACAACTGCACTTCCAGGAATTTTGGCTTCCCTCTTTATACCCCACAAAAATAATTGGCCCTCCTAAACTCACACGAACTGTTCATATTATTACCCTGGCTTTTGGAGGACACATTTCAAATGCCTTCTTTCATATATATTTAGAAAAAGTATTTTATAGAGAGTTGAAATCCGATGCTGCGTTGAGTATTTTTCGACTGGTACAGAGACTCCCACATGATCCGGCTAAATGCAATGATTCCTTTCAGCGATGTTGGATTCGCCTCTTTAGTTCCCGGCTAATAACCAGTGAAATTATTCGGATAAAAGAACACATGCTTTTCCAGCGGGTGAATGAAAACGGCATTCCCCGGCGGGGCACGCTTCTTGCTGCATTTTATTGGAAATGACAGCACATGGACAGTCGATTTCCTCTCGCCTGCTGCAAAAGTCATGGTTCACCACAGTTAGTGCTGAGGGGACGGCCGCGCGGAAATCTGATCCCAGCTCAAATGAAATAAGCGCGGAGTGCCGAAGGAAACTTGGGAAGGATAGTGAGGGCTGGTAAAGCCAGGGGGGCACGGTGCCCATTCCCTCGGACTTCCTGCTAGTGGTGGTGTTCCACACTCTTCACTACCATGAAATAATGCGGGCGCCCCTCGTCCCAATAAATAATTGAAAAGCTTCGACCAAGCCGTTAAGAAATGTTCTTTCGCCCTTTGTATACTTTATCAAACTTTTCAACTCATCCGAAAGGGCAGGAGTCAGAGTGTTGAGAGAGAAGGTTGTGCTTGAACAGGGGATTAAAGCATCATTGGAGCCCCAGTTGGTGTTAGAATAGACAAGCTGCCTATATCACAGGGCACTGGGTGACACTAGTAACTGGACCAGAGTCCTTTCAGCTGGGCAAACTACTTTTAAATCCAAGATAACAAGGTGTGGAGCTGAATGAACATAGCAGGCCAAGCAGCATCAGAGGAGCAGGAAAGCTGACGTTTCCGGCCTAGACCCTTCCTCAGAAAAAAATGTTCAACCAGCTGTATACCTTGTTATCTCAGATTCTCCAGCATCTGCAGTTCCTACTATCTCTACTTTTAAATCCAGCCCAGTGAACCGATGTGATGAACGTCACCTTCCCTTTTTCTATTTATCCCTCACATTTTCCTTCTCTCTCTGTCCTCCTTCTCTCTCACTCTGTCTCTGCCCTCTCTCTTTCTGTATCTCTCACTCTTTTAGTCCTCTCACTCGCTGTCTCTCTCTCTGCATGTCCTTTTGGTCTCCCCCTCTGTCTGTCCTCTCTCTCTGTATCCTGTCACTGTCACTCCTTTCACTGTCCCCTAACCCCGAGTCCTCTCTCACTTACTCCGTGTCCTCTCTCTCTGTGTCCTCACACTGTCCCCACTCTCTATCCTCTCACTCTCTGTGCCCTCTCTCTGCGTCCTTCCAGCTCACCATCCCCCACCCCCGCCTCCAGAGCAGCTGTTTGTAGATGGAAGGAAATGAGATGGGGCTGCCGCCTCAATCCAAGCCCTCAGCACCATTTGAGATATCTCAGTGCTTTATTGCTGCGGTGGGCTGCATGGGAGAGCGGGGTCTCTGAAAATTGCTGTCACTGACTTTACTGAAAGGGGAAAGGATTCCATGTAGTATCATTGTCATGTCTGCGGCCGGCATTGAGTCAGAGGAAGGGAATCGAGTTTCACGGAAGCCATGTGATTGTGGATGAAGATGGTTTCAGTCCCAGTGAGTGGGACAGGTTTCAGAGATGAAGTCTCTCCCTCAGGCCGAAAGGATTGCAGTAGCGGAGTTCCTGTGCTAGTGAGCCATTCTGGGGCTGTCATTGACCTAGCAATGCTGAGGCCCCCGGGGGCAGGTTCAAATCTAATCCACCATGTCACCTGGTACAGCTTAACTTAATTTGGCAAAACCACGAAACCCATCTGGTTCACTATAGTCCTTTAGAGAGGGAGGAAAATCTGCTGCTGTAACCTGGTCTGGCCTACATGTGACTCCGGGTTCGCAGTATTGACTTTTAATCACCCTCTGAAGTAACTCGATTCATTGAGGATGCAATCAGGAATTGGACGAAAAATGCCAACGACGTCCTCATCTTAAAAATAAAAATGTATAAAAATAGACTGAAAACAATAAGAGAAACAGGGCAGCGCGGAGAAATTCACCTCGTAACAAATTTCGAAACTGGGATAAGTGTGGTGCTGGAAACAAGAAGTGAAACTCAAAGAATGCTTCAGTGGGAGTGCGTGGAATGGCATTTTCTGTGCGAGAGATAGTAACTGCAGACGCTGGAGTCAGAGGTAACACAGTGTGGAGCTGGAGGAGCACAGCAGGTATTTTCTAAGTGCCCCCTTTGTTGTGGTTTGGGAACTGCAGCGGCCAATTTCCGCACAGAAAACTCCCACAAGTGATCAGGACCAAAGAATCTGATCTGCTTGGTGTCGGGTTGACGTTGAATAGCCACCTGGGTATCTTTCTCTAAACGCCTGAAAGGGCCTCCGTTTCCAGTCTATCCGAAAGGCGCAGTCCCTTCAGTGGCCGGGGGTGGGGGTTTGGTTCCTGAAGAGCGGGGACAGCTGGGTGAGTTTGAAGGGAGAGGTCAGGGCCTGTTGTGAACGCAGCCACAGCCTGTGCAAAGACAGGTCAGCACCTCTAGCGAGGCTGAGGGGACTGCTCACTTTGAAGAGAGTAAACATTGTGCCTGCCAACAGCTGTTGGCCCTGTCACTTTACAAATGAGGCGCTGAAATGCAACCGCAGCCTTTTTGGGCAGGATTTTTCGTTTTAAGAATGAATATCAACAAAAGTTCCATTCGTTCTACCTGTCAGTTTTATCCTAAAGTTGGGCTCAGCGATTAGGTGGAAAAGGTATCTCTTTTAGAACCTGTTCTTTGAGTTGGATTGCAAACCATTGGAAGTTAGTACAGACATACATATGCATTCCAGACACTGTGACTGAGATCTGGACTGCTTAATCCATCCCAGTGTGCAACCAATCCTCTCCCAAATTCACAAACTTTTATCCCTCTAGCAGTTTCAATATTGACTGACAGAAAACATGAAATAGTATTCTTGCTAATCCCTGTGTTTAGTAGATTACATTAGGGACTGGTACTTTACAGCAAAGACACAATTCATTAGCCTCGCAGCCATAGAGCAGACAAAGTCATGATGCCAGGCATTGACATGGAATTTTGCTTCTCCCCAGTGTGTCTGCTGTTTCTACATCAGATTCAGTATTAATCAAGTCTTTGCGTGGATTCTTTTTGCTTTGCCAGTAATGTTCTTTTCCTTTAAATTGTTCCGGGGAGGGGTGTGGTGGTGTGGAGTTGGAAATTGATGGAAAGAATTGCCTTTGAGAAGGTGAATTGGCTTCAAGAACAAAGTTGTTCAAAGATGACACCATGCTGGTAGGGAGGATTCGGAGGCAGTGACATTTCAGGGCCATAACAAGACGAAACATGGAAGAGTGATTTGACATTATTCAGTGGTTCAGTACAGTTTTAGAAAGTGGTTGAATTTAAATCAGCTGATATGAGCTGGAAGGTTATGCATTATTATTCTTAAAATGTTTGTTTGTTTTTGCTGTTAAAAGCCCATTTTCAGTTGTCTCAATAAAACTAGGTTTCCCAGTCTTCAGTACATCAAGAAGTGACATTAAACAAAAGGAAAACTATTACACCCACCAGTCTCTCTGGAAGTCTTTCAATTTGTGCAAATCTTATTCAGCAAAATTGGGGCTTTAACCAAACCAGCACAAATTTAAATGCTTTTTAAGTGCGATTATCATGTTATCAGATTTCACTTCCCAAGTGGACACTGCAGCCTGTTTTGGCTTTTCATTTGGCAGATTTTCTCTTTTCATTAGTTGGATCTGAATCATAAACAAGTTGTTCATCCCTTACCCCTTCACCGGTTTGAAATACCTTCTTGAAGCAGAACTTTCCTATGATCCCACTCTTGACTGAAACCTCTTTTCACACTTGCACCATTGCCAATGTTTAGGAAGAGCTTCATCATCATCACCCTGCCTGCTCTGCTGTTAACACTTACAACTTCAGCACAAGTGATACGCATAGTAGGTCGTCCAATCTCTGTCCTTGGTCCAGATTGTATGAAATCTTTATTGAATGTAAAAGGTTGCAGAATACCACTAGATCATCACTACATTAGAAAAATATGCATCATTTTAAACTGCCTCTGTATAAATATATATAAAGATCAGACTAAACAGAAAGAAAACACATCAAGTTAGAATGGGTCAGAAAAAGAATCAACACCATGTCCTCACAGGTTAAATGATAGTTCCAACAGGATAATGGCAAAGAACGTTAAACATATTTCATTGGTCTGCACTCCAGACATGTTGTATAATTTAATCGACAAACTTTAAGTGGCATTTCCCTTAAGGAGAGCTTTTTCTTTGGCAAGTTTATATTAAACAAAACCACTTCAAACAGAAATGGTTATGTATGTGTTGGCTGCTGCTGTTCTGGAATTTGCCCTGTTTACATTGCAGTGAGGATTTCGGAACGTTAGCTGGACCACTAAAACAACCGCGCCTGGGCAATCTTGTGGAAGTACCATTGTTTAAAAATTGTATCTCTCAGCCTGAGGAATAAAATCTAACTTGGTGGTAGGAGTACAGAGCCATAGAACTGGAACACACAACTTGTTATCCATTTGACTGCTTCCGAAATTCCAGTAAGACCCCACCATACTGTACTCATACTCAATTAACTCCTCCCCAATTAAAGCTCCCTCTTGAATTTGCTGACACCCTATCTATCATGCTTTCAAATCTGCTGACAGTATTCCAATTCTGCTCTCTCCTTAGGCAGCCTGTGCTATTTATTTACCATCCCGTTGGGCTAAATCTTTTGAAAGAGCTATTCATTTAGACCCATTTACTTCTACATCTATACACCCATTCATATTTAATTTTTGCATGGCTTATTTCTCTATCCTTGTCTTATTGCTCTATATCAGTGCACATTGAACAATATTTGTCACTTGACCCAGTTTCTAAATGGCTCTGTAGTTGTAGCTTGTTATTTGTAGCTGGCTACTTAAGAAAAAAAGCAAAAAAAAACGTAGACTTTGCTGTTTCTGGCTAATGCTCAACTCATTGTGTACAATGAAAAAACAATATTGGTCCTAAGCATAGAAACTAGGAGCAGGAGAAGGCCATTCAGCCGTTCAAACCTTCCCTGCCATTCAGCATGTTTACAGTTGATCCTCCAGCTCAATGCTATTTTCTTGCTTTCATCCCAAGCCCCTCATTACCTTTAAAACCCAAAACCTACCTCTTTCTTGAATATAAGTAATGACTTGACCTCCACAGCTTCCTGTGGTGGAGAAATTCACAGGTTCACTACCCTTTGAGTAAAGAAATATTCCCTAATCTTGGTCCTAAATGGTTTACCCTATATCTGAGACAGTGTCCCATGATTCTAGACTGTACAACTCGGGGAAAAAGTCCGCATTGCATCAAATCTGTCCAGCCCTGTTTGAATTTTATATTTTTCAATCAAAGCACTTCATATCCCTCTAACCAACCTCTTCACATTGAACAGACCTGACATCCCTGGTATCGACCTAATGAACCTCCAATCCACTCCCTCTATAGCAACTATATCCTCTTAGGTAGGGGGACCAATACTGCACACAGTACTTCAGGTGTGATCTCACCAAGGCCCCATATAACTGCAGTAAGACGTGCCTACTTCTGAACTTTAATCCTTTTAAAACGAAGGCCAAAATACTGTTTGCCTTCCTAATTACTTACTGAACCTGCTGGTCTACTTCCATTGAACCATAGGCAAGGGCACCCTGATCCCTTTGTACATCCATACTTCCCAATGTATCACTATTTAAATAATACTCTTCCTTTCTGCTTTCCACACTGGTGTATAAGTTCACATTTAGCCACAGTGTACTGCATCTGCCATATGTTTGCGCACTTATTCAACTTGACTAAATCATCTTGAAACCTCCTTGCATCCTCCTCACAACTGACAATCTCACCCAGTTTTGGTGACATCTGAAGCATCACATCCATTATCTTCTGCCATTTTGACAGAGCTTTTTAAATTATTACTCTTTGTTAATTGAACTAATTTATCATCCACTCCAGCAATCTCGCTTCCATCTATATCCTGAGACCTCATGGGTGAATCACTTCAGCATAAAATCGCTAAAGCTCAGTTAAACTATCATATATGTGGCAAATTCAATTGAGGCATTCAATAGGGCATTGGATAATTATGTAGATGAAAATAACGTGCAAAAATATAGGGGGCAAAAGCAGGACATTGGCACTAGGTAATGATAGAGAAAGCCAACAGGCCTAGAAGCAACTGTGGAGGAAGAAACAGTTAACATTTCAAATCCAATTTGACTGTTCTTCATCTGGGGAAGAGTCATATCAGACTCAAAACATTAGTGCTGTTTCTGTCTCCGCAGGTACTGTGAGATCTATCGAGTTTCTCCAGCGTTCTCTGTTTTTATATTGCTATAATCAGGATATGTTTGACAAGGGCTTGTCAGTCCCTAAAGTGATCACCTGACTTGTTAGCAAACAAAAGGCTCTATGAAGAACTCCAGTAAATAGATTTTAAAAGGTTAATTGATAGCATTGAAACCAAAATGAATTTGAGTTATGCTTACCTCATCTGGTCTTACCTACAGATAGGTCAACACCCTTAATTCAAAGTACCTTTTTATTGTCACCTCATCCCTAAGTGTATTTTAAATACACGTGAGATGTTCAGTCACTAAAAGTAAATAAAGCAGAGGATGCTCAAATATATTTATTTCTACATGTAAATATTGAATATTATTTAAATAAACTAATTCTTTATGCTTCTGTAATCCAACCTTTTGCTCGATTAGTATTATGGCTTATAGAATGCCTTGGTGTGTGTTGTGAAGCATTTTTGTTGGTATTTTCTTTAATAGTATTGGGCATCTTTGGGACATTGTGGATGTAGCCTGGAAATTTCCCTGTGCTGTGCTGCTGTCTGCATGTGAAATGAAGTTGCTGTTGCTGATGCTCTAACAGATGTATTAACTAATTTAAAGTGTTGGAGTTGCCATCTTATTTTTGAAATAGGAGATGAAGAAAAGCATTTGTCATGGTCTCAGAATAAAGGAGCACCAATACACAACTGAGATGAGAAATTTCTTCTCTGAGAGGGTTGTGAGTCTTTGGAACTCCTTGCCACAGAGAGGTGTGGGAGCAGAATCCTTGTGTGTATTTTAAGGCTGAAGTAGATAGAGTCTTTATCAGTCAGGGAATCAAGGGAAATTGAGGAGTGTTGGATCAGCCATGATCCGGTTATGGTGGAGCAGGGTCGAGGGGTTGATTGTCCTACTCCTGTTCCTTTTTCTTGTGGTCTATGTGGCAAAAGCTTATGTGGTAGTATTAGGCAATGACATTTCTGAATTTGCTCTTTAAAAAGAACCAAGACCTTTGCCTCAAACCTTGTCCTCAATCTTATTCCACTGTGAGACTTGTTGAAATTCATAGCCCAGTGGTTGTAACCATTGCCCCTTATTTACAGTAGAATTAACATGCTTTAAGCTCAGTAACAAAGTAACCCACTCCGACTGACCTTGCATTCTACTGACACCATGTAGTTGCGTTCCTTCTTTTTGGTTAGGAAGGCAAATGGTATGTTTGCCTTCATTGCAAGAATGTTTAAGTACAGGAAGTCCTACTAGAGATGTACGGTGCTTTGATGAGTCCAGATCTGGAGTATTGTATACAGTTTTGGTCCCCTTACCTAAGAAAAGTTATACTTGACATAGAGGGAGTGCAGTGAAGGGATGACAGGTTTGTCGTATGAAGATGAATTGCATTGATTGGGCCTGTAGAATTCAGAAGAATGAGAACGCATTGCATTTTAACACGTAAAACATTGACAGGACTAGACAGATTGGATGCAGGGATGATGTTTCCACAGCTGGGGATTCAGAACAAGCGGTCATGGTCTCATGATACAGTATAGGTACATTTATTTTATTGAGATGAGGTGACATTTATTCACTCAGCGTGCTGTGAAACTGTGGAATTCCCAAGACAGAATGCAGTGGAGGCCAAATTACAAATATATTTAAGAAAGAAATTGTTTTCTAGAGGCTGTAGGTGTCAAGGTGTAAAGGGAGAGGGCAAGAAGATGGCGTTGGGATTGAGGAACAGGAATGATCAAGTTGACTGGCAGAGTGGTCTTGATGAGCTGAATGGCCTTGTCTATTTTTAATTTGTCTGCCTATGTTTCTGGTCTTAAGGAGCTTGCAGCATATTTTTGTGTTTGCAAAGAAATGAAAGGAATGAGTTATGCCCCAGTGATGTCAGGTTTATATTAGTTTCACTCCAGTCAGCATGGAGATGTGAATGAACAGAGGTCATTACTTGAGAAATGAATGAATACAGGTCCCAAAGAACTGACTCACTCCAGGTAGAAGGGGCACAAATTAAAATAGGTCGCTGCAAGTAACTGTCATTCTAGGCAACAGTGTAAGCAATCTAAGGATGGATAATATTTACATTTGCAGTAATAATGTTTGTACAGTCCATGCCACAGTGTGGTTAGCCTCATTTCTTTAAATAAATTATATGCACAGTTCTCAATAAAAGCAGTAGCTCATCTCAGCACTGTTGCACAGATCTAAAGATATGACCATGGGAACAGATTTAGTGTTTAGTGCCTAATCTGACATTTAGTCTTCCATTATATTCAGATACTTTTCCATCTTCTGCTCTGAAATAATTTATTCGCACTGAATGCCAGTTTCTCAAAAAACTGGGATCAGAGATTCAACCCACTATGAACAACTGGAGCTCCTATTGAAGATTGCTAGCTCCCAACAAAGCATCTTGCTAGGAATGAACATACATTATGTTTTACTCACAGGTATTTTCCTGGGTTTCAGTTAGGTTACTCTGGCTCATGTACAACTAGAGATGCTTTTACTAACAGCATGTGGATTTATATCGAACATTTTCCGTGCGTGGGTAGTTACTGCAAGTAGTTGTTGTAAACATACACATTTCATGTTGTGCGTTCTACTTCACTTTTAATGGAGCTGCCCAATAGCAACAACTTGTGTTTATATAGCACCTTTAATTTATAAACGTATCCTAAGGCAATTCAGAGGAGTGTCATAGAGAGTCATAAAGAGTCAGACAGCACAGAAACAGTCCCTTTGGTCCAACTCATCCATGCCGACCACATTTCCCAAACTAAACTAGTCCCATTTGCCAGCATTTAGCCCATATCGCTCTAAACTTTTCCTATTTGTGGACTTATCTAAATGTCTTTCAAATGTTGTAACTGTACCTACATCTACCACTTCCTCTGGCAGTTCATTCCACATACAAGCTACCCTCTGTGTGAAAACATTGCCCCTCGGATCCCTTTTAAATGTCTCACCCCTCACCTTAAAATTATGCCCTCTAGTTTTGAACTCATCCACCCTAGGGAAAAAACCTTTGCTATTCACCTTATCTATGCTTCTTATGATTTTATAAACCCTCCAGAAGGTCACCCCTCAACATCCTATGCTCCAGTGAAAAAGGCCCTAGCTTTTGCAGCCTCTTCTTTTAATTCAAACCTTTCAGTCCCTGCAACACCCTTTTAAATCTTTTCTGCACCCTCTCCAATTTAATAATATCATTCCTATAGTAGGGCAACCAGAACTGGACATTCTACTCCAAAAGCTGCCTCACGAATGTCCTGTACAACTGCAACATGACATCCGAACTCCTATACTCAGTGGTCTGAGCAGGGAAGGCAAACATGCTAAACACCTCCTTAACCATCCTGTCTATCTGTGACGTTACTTTCAAGGAACTATGCTCCTGAGACCTTAGGTCTCTCTGTCCTGTAACACTCCCCAGGGCCTTACCATTAACTGTGTAAGCCCTACCCTTGTTCGTCTTACCAAAATGTAACACCTTGCATATATCTAACTCCATCCGTGTTATTGAACAAAGTTTGATACCAAGACACCTACAGAGATAAATGGCAATCGACCAAAAACTGGTCAGAAAGTTAGGTTTAAAAAAGGCAAGTGAGATAGAAAGGCAGGGAGGGGCTTCCAGAGGTTAGCCATACATTCATAAGCCATGAATCCTTTTAAAAAAGCGATATTCATGATACAAGAATTGAAGGAGTATGAATATTTTGGGGCTTGAGGACAGTCTAGCAAAAGAAAAGAATAAAGCTATTCTCATACATGAGAATTTGAAAATTGAGGGGTTGTTTAACCTGGAGGAAACGTAGGTCAGCAAGCCCAAGTGTGCTGGGTGAAAGAGAGTTGGTGTGACTTCGGACTTTGGAAATATACTTTTGGATGGCTTCATTTTTATGGAGGATAGAAAGTGAGATGGAGGCCAAAATGCATTAGTCAAGTTCAGGGGGAACAGAGAAGTGAGTGAGAGTTTCAGGGCAAACAGGAGCAAAGTCAAATGATGTTATTGATGTCTCACCAATGACATTGATATGTGGTCAAAAGTTCATATTGGGGTCACATATGAAATTGACATTGTGAAGAATCTGGTTTGGCCTTGAAAGGATTAAGTTTGTCATTGGGACCAAAGGCAATTTGATGTCCATACTATTTTGTTGGAGGAAATTTCCATTGATTCCTGTGCTGAATCCCAGTCAAGCAGTCGGATGGATTAGACAGAATATTTTATCTTAATTCAGACTGTATTTGGGTTGATAAAGGTGAGAGATAGCTGAATGTCATCAGTGTGCACATGAAATGGAAGCTGTGCCATATTTTCAGATGACGAGAAATAGGAGGGAACTGAGGACAAGTCCTTGGGAACACCAGCTGCAGGAATGGGAACGGAAACCATTACAGTTGATTCTCTTGTCTGAAAGTGGATAAGAGAACAGAAATTCTCCTAATTTGCAACAGTTCTGATTCTGATGCAGTGTTTAATGTGATTTACATTGGCAATTTGAGATCAGGATGAAAAACTGAGTTACAATCATGTGTGAACCTTGAAAGAACTTTGCTAAAGGATGTAAGTATCGGCTCCACACTTAATAGAGACACTAGGTTGAACCAGACAATGTATCTTTCATGTTTATGTTACTTAAAGATGTGTTTTGATTTGTGATGGATTCTGTGCTGAGCAAACTGTGTACTAATGATGGGGCACAGGATACTTTTACTTTGCCAAACATGGAGTCAGCATCAAGATTAGTCATATACAGTTACATAAAATTCCCTCCATCTGATTACAACGTGATTCTGAACTCCTTCAACTCAACTTAGGTGTTACGCAGAGATACTGCTTTAGGGTCCACGTTGAGAGCCGTATGTGAGGGTAGTAACTCTGAACTCTGCTTCAATCTGGTACCTTAACACTGACCACAGAGTTGGAAGAATGTGGGGTCTCACAGCTCTGCTGCGAAACCACATGTAGTTGTATTGTGGATGTATTGAGATTCTCTAAGTTTATCTCAGACAACAGATACAGTGAACTTTTATCCTTGGATTGTTTTCTTTTGGGTTGAACAAGATTTGAACATTAAAAAGAAATGTTATTTAATCATTGAAAAGAAAAAGGTTTGCTTGAGTATTTGGGTGTGGCTTGTGGTTCCAATTTCCTACCCCGTGATTTTTGGATCCTCGGGGGTGCCAGGTCAGGCCAAGTCTCGCTCCACAGGGAGACTAATTTTTGGCTTTCTCTTGCAACACTATTAGGAGCTGGTTGTACAGGCAGGAGGCAGAAATCAGGCCACCAGCCTAGACATTTTGGCTGGAGTACAATTCTTGGCCTGTGGACAAGCCACTTGAGGAGGTGGGGAGAAAATAATAATTACTCAAAAAAAATGTTTCTGTGGCATCAAGTTCCATTTTCCCTCCCTGAGAACATGCTGCTTAAATCTCAGAATCGCGTTGGGCAGTGTATTTGGTGGCATATTAAATAACCATGAGAATCTGCTTTCCTTGCTCATTCCTGCAATAATTCACTGGCCCTCCTTGTCCATTCTCAAAATCCTTTTCAGGATACTGTCTGAATTAAAGTTACTTTGAGATGCCCAATCAGCTAATGTGCACAAATGTTTGCTTAGTGAGCCTTCCAAGTAAAATATACCAAATATCGACTGCAAGTTTTATTTTCCTCTTGTATCTGTTGTCTTGGAAGTAGTTTGTGGCTGACCTTTATTGGCATTTGCAGTTGGTCCATCTATTTTGACAGAAAATCTCTTTTATTCGTGTGTGCTGCATTTCCCCGTGTTGCAATGATATTTTGCTCCCTGCTGTATCCTGTGACGGATACACTTGGAGACAGCGAGTCTGTGTTGTTTTAGAGAAAGGCATAAACCTCTGTAGGAGTGGGTCAGAGGAGAGTCGAATAACCTGACAGAGTTTTCATTTTCTTTTCCCCAAAATACAGTTTACCCATAACATTTTGAAAGCAATTACAGTACGATTCACAGATAGCCACACTTAAAGTAGATCGCAGAGCAGTTTGGTTAAGCACGTTACTCTTGTTCTTGTCACTCTACAATGTAATCTGTATCTACATTTACGTTGCTTTTAAACATGTTCTGATACATCCCGAGGGGTTTTACTTTAGCTCCAGCCTCTTGCTGTATTGTAGCCTTTGTAGGTGGTATGCTGTTTGGGATGGAGCAGTCTGTGATACCCAACTGAGGCGTACCCCTTGCTCTGGAAGTCTAGTGAGTTTTGGACAGGCCAGAGAACGTCTTCCGTTCAGTTACTGGCCTTACAGAAGCGGCTGATGTTTAGTCTCCACGTCCATCCTGGGAAACAGCCGGTAGAGGATGGTGCAGTGTGCGGCCACATTGAAAACTTTTCACTGTGCTCCTGTACTTGAGTACACATGACAATAATGTCAAAATCAAATCAAAGGATGGAGCTTATAGAGTGACCTGAACCTCGACAAAACTATTGTGTCTCTTGCCTGATGTTGTTTGTAAACGGACTTTCCAGAAGATACTTCATATGAAGTAGAAAAACTTTTTAAAGTGCTTACGTTCCAAGTGGCAAAATTCTTTCAGAAAGAGAACTGCATCAACCAATGCACTGCAGTGTAAGAATGAGATTGGACTCTCCCGACTCTTGAGGAGGCTTGAAAAGAACAATATCTGGCTGTAGAGTATGTTATTTCGTTTTCTGAATATTATTCTTTTCCTTTCAAATTTCCTCTTGGTTAAACGGCACGATAAAACCATTAAATGATGAAAAGAAATCACACCTTGTTTACTTACTTTGCCACATTGGTCTGCTCACTTGTTTTGACACAAGAGTTTGATGAGTGTGTTTTCACAGTATTGGAGCTGCCAAGATGACAGCCAAATTCAACGGTATTTATAGCCGTTGCCTTCATCTAGACTATAAAAACGCCAACAAAACTGCTCAGCCCTCAAGAGGGAAACGGAATGGCACTCCAAGTTTCTGGTGGTCTGAAGGTTCAATAATAGGCTCATAAAACAGACGTTTAACTCTTTGAGGGTAACAGCATTTTCCCTTTACTCACACACACTGGCTAACTAGCTAAATGAAGTGTTGCTTTCCTTTAGTCACTAAGGGAGCCTTGCTTTGTATTTCTTTATTCTGCGCCTTTCTCATCATAACTCTGTAGGTTTGAAATAGACAGGAAATTGTTTGGCCAGATGTTAGTATTTCAAAAAAAAAATGTGGGTGTTACCCAAAATGCTAAATGGTCCCTTTAGCCTGCCTTTCTCATTGTCCGTGTCAATATTGTAGGGTCTGCTTCCTGTCTGTGTATTGTGTTTATATTATTCCACACGCATTTGAGTTACTCTATCTGAAATCAGTACATGACAATGCTCATATCGATGGAAAATTTGTAATAAAAGATGTTGTGCATCCTGCATGTTAAGTATTCTGCATATGTAATATATCTGTTGGGAATACGAGTGTCTGTAAAACTGGTCTACTTCATTTTTCAATCCTGTAAAAACATTCACAAAGACAAACAGGAAAAAAGCTTGTTGCTTCATTGAGCCAGTCCCAAAGGGTTACAATACTTCCCTGTTTCCTTCCATCAGTACAGGGAAATAGGAAGAAGAATTACCATTCAGCCCATCAGGTCTGCACCACCATTCTAGATCACAGAGTCATATAGGTTTACAGCAAGATCAAGGCCCCTTGGCCCATTGAATATGCCCTGGTCAAAAACAACTACCTGACTATTCTAATCTTCAAAACTCCAGAGAATACAGACCCACTTGCCTCAAACATTCCACGTAAAACAGTTCTGATACTCTGGAAATTAACTGATAAACTTCCATTGTACTCCCTCAATGGCAAATATTTCCTGCCAACAGTTATGTCATTTCCCAGGAGACTACAAAGAAACAGAGGTGAAATACCAAGTCATTTCATGGGGAGAAGAATCAGGAAACATTCCCCCTGGCCTTCGAGAGCAATCAAGCTGTGTTTCAAGCGATTAAGTGACCACAAGTACATGCACCATGTCCTATGTATCTGTCGTACACAATGATATGATCTCACCCCCAGGAATGAACCCATTCAGCAACTTTATTTATAGATTGGAGCTATATTCCAGGTGGGCTGAGTGAAAAGCTGATGTAGGTAAAATTATAAAACCTAACATTGCCCGTCTGGGTGATATTCAGGTAGATTAAAGAAACACACTGTTTCTAAAATTATTCCACAAGAAATGCTCCATAATACCCTGATGAATCAAATTGAGCCTTCCTAATTACATTAGTGGTGCTAAAAATCCAAGTTATCACTGTTTTTGTTGTAAACCTCCTGACGGTTCTCTATAATGTTACGTCTTGATTGAGAGATTAGCACTGGCCAGGACACAAAGAGAATGCCTTTACACTCCTTTGGAATCTTTGGGACCAGATAGAGCCCAGATTTAATGTTCCATTCAGAAAAGGCTGTACTGTCAGTGCAGCTCTCCTTCAGTACTGCACTGAAGTGTCAGGCAAATGATGTGCTCAGGTTTCTGGTGTAGAGACTAAAGCTGTGATCCTCTGACAGATGGCTACCACACAGCCAACACTTCAGAATAATGCAGGCAAGGGTGAATGAAACATGGTCTGCAATAGGCACCCATGTTGTTAACTTCTGGAGGGGTGAGAATTGAAAATGTAAATGAAAGAGAGAGGTGGGGACGAACTGAACTGTCTAGGAATTTTATCCCTTATGTAGAATGAATACTGTAGCTAGCAGCAGGCATGATGTCACATGCATGGAAATTGAAATTATTCCAATGATGTAATGGTAAGGCCAGCAGTTTTCATGGTCCAATTGCATTTTAAATCAATTAGATTTTTGACACTGAAAACTGGTCTGATTGATTTGAAAGCAGTTTTTCTTTGAAAATGGCTCATCTCTCTCTGATTTGACTGATAATCAGAGCCCACAGCCCTGTGGTGGGCTAGGCTTTGCCAACTCACTCAATTTCTGCAGGTGAACATCTCACTGTGAATCTTGCCACAGCAGAATGAGAATTGAGTGGAAGTGAATGTTAAAGTGAGTCTTTGAGGTGGACTTAAGTCATCTACCAGCAGTGCTTCATGCAAAGCAGGGGACCCATCCCCCCCTATTCTGGTCAATATCCATCCCTAACCTGACATCTCTCGATGAGATTAGTTGTTCGTTATCACAGTGCTGTTTCGTGGGAGTTTGCTGTGGCTGCTGCGTTTCCTATTGTGCAAATGTGACTGCAGTACAAAATTATTTCATTGCTCAGAAAAATCATTGGGAACTCCTGAAGTAATGAAAAGTGCTATACAAATGCATGTGTTTTTTCCCTTTCTTCAGGATGACTTTGTTCACAGCAACGATTAAGAGGAGCGGATTAGGAGGGGAATGTGTTTTCCACAACTTGCTGTGCTCCCATCAGTAGTACCAAAGCTTTACGGTAACCTTTCAGTGTTGCTTCCAGCACAGCATTACAAAACTGTGTAAAACTGGGAGTGGGGGCTGGTGAAATGGGCACAGGTGCATGACAGCAATGAGGCCACTCGAGTTACCCTTTGACTTATTCCCATTAAGTTCCTTCCCTTACCCCGAGGCCATACCTTAACTAAGTTTCCATGCTCCATCCTGGAGTGAGAGAGAGAGAGACACACACAGAGAGAAACAGAGAGAGAGAGAGGGAGGGAGAGAGAGAGGTGGGAAAGAGATGGAGAGAGAGAGGGGGAGGGAGAGAGGGCGAGAAAGAGAGAGAGAGAGAGAGAGAAAGCTTGATCTGCATTCTCCTGTGTTGTGTTCTTTTAATAAAGACCCATCTATAATCAGGAACATTCATTTCATTCGAAGGGGAGGGAGCACCAGGCTGCAAATTCATGATTTACCACTTCATGGCACGACACTGTTGCTAAGGCTACTCTTGTGGAAAGTGGCATTACATATCCAGCTGACCCCATCTGACATTTTAAGTTTTGTTGAAATGGAAAAGTGAGAGTTCAGGCCATTTCTTGCATGAAAAACCACTTTTAAAATAATCACATATTTTTCCCCATGGTACAATTCACAGTCAACTTCAGAATAATCATCCCAAATAATGACTGGTATTTATTCATTAGTATTCATGCTTCACGAGACCCTTGCTGTAACCATGTGTCCAGCATGCTATGGAAAGATTCATGGCACAACAAAAAGCCCCATGGATTCTCTGTCTCAGAGTTTGTGAAGAACCTTTTTTTAAGAATCAATAAGCTTTCTGTATTACACTTTTCTTTGCTGAATATCTTAGGTTCCTGTCTAACCCAGATCATGTCCTCGAATTCCTTGCATTCCTTGTTTCATCAGCGATCCTCCTCTGCTGAAGAAAACTCTCCAGAACTTCTTCTATTATCTGTTGTCTCCTGGACGGGGCTGATTATGGGTGAAAATGGCTATTCCCTCTCTTGTGGTAATTATCTAAATACAAATTATTTTCTTCTTCCAAATTAGATTTGGAAGAAGAGAAAGGTTACCCAGTTTATTTGTTCTTGTTAGACCCTTTGACATTTTTGTCACTCATTCCTCCTGCAGTACGTGGTAAAGTTGCCATAGTGCCAGAAGACCTTGCAGTATTGCCACTTGCTCAATTCTCCTGCACCTAACTTAGCATTTTCTCATCCCATCAGTTAAAGCTAATGCCCCTGTCTGCCTCACTTTAATGTATCAAATTGCTGTGCTCCTTGTTGTTTATGGCTGGTAGATGAGTTTCTCCCCAGACAGTGCATTCTGCAAAAACCAGCTTGCGTTTGTCAAGGCCTAAGTCACGATCATTAGTGAGGTCAATGTTAGCTTTTGCTTTATGTTCTGTGTCCCCTTCAATCAAACTCTGTCACACATCCTCTCATATTGTCTGTCACACATTGTATCACAATCTCTGTTGCATTGCGCTATACTCTGTAAGGCAATCAAAAGTTACGGGGAAACGGCAGGAAAGTAGAGGTGAGGAATTTCGAATCAGCCATGATCCTGTTGAATGGCAGAGCAGGCTCAAGAGGCTGAATGGCTTACCCCGTCCCTATTTCTTTATGGGCTTCGTCATTTGCTTTTTGTCATATGCTATCCATGATTTTGAAAAATGTAAACTCGCGGTTGGAAGGTATTGGTAAACCAACTGTGGGTAAGGGCACATTTTCATGACTTTCTTTCCTGCCTTTTGGAAAAGCACTTGCTTACTTGTTTTGGAGACTGGGACCTGCACAGCAGGAAGGCAGCCAGAGGGACATAGAACATATCATTTCGTTATCTCACCAAAAACATTCCCTGTTCCTCTCTCACCTCTTTAAAGGTGAACAGGGTGAGATTTTGAGGAAATTCAGAATCATCTAATTTAAAGTCACTGAGTTACCTCAGGTTTATTCCCACCCTCTCTGGTTTTGATGCTGTGATGGCAGTACACTTTGGCCTGTAATTATGTTTCTCAAGTTAAAAAAAAATCAGTGGAAAACCAGGAGTCACAACAGGGACTTTAAATAACCTGCAGTCAGCAGAGTTCACATAAAAATCAGATTTACTAGATGTATCATGAGCGCCCAGATAGCAAAGCCAACCTTCCCAGAATTGCACATGATTCTATGTTTGCCAAGTTAAACTTCACCCATTTCAGAAACCCTGGTAGTAGACAGGCACTTTTATTTGGTCATCATCAGCTCCAATTCAAGTAGATTAACATTACTCCATGAACAGAAAGATTGTTGTTTTTTTTAAATGAATGAATTCAGCATTGAAAACTCTTTAAGCATGCAAATACATTCATAAATCACTTTGCCTCTTTTTGGCTCCATTCCTCACCAGCTGTTGTTTATCCTGTGCTGTCTTAGTATGAGTGAGACCAGTCACTGCAAGGTTGTGTCAGGGCCGGGGTTTGCCAGTCACCTCCATTGGCTTGGACGGTGCCGAGATAAGGATGTGGTGCACCCTCAGCCTAGTTACCTCAGTTGTGGCCCCCTCGCTGTCAGGCTTCTCCCTGAGAAAGCTCTTGAAGATGCAGATGGCATATGGCCGTGGCCTGCCTTCTGTCAGAGTTATCATTAGGTTTTTTTTTGGTCCTGCTTATCTCTCAATCATGTTCTACTGAATAAAACAACAGAATTTCCAAACAGGAACATGCACTTGTGCTCATCAACCATTTTTAACATCTGTGACCTTCCAGTCTGGCCTAAACTTTAATACGGCAATTGAAATATTTCAGAGAAAATCCATTGGTTCAACGTATTAGTCATGTTTGGTTGAAGTAATGCTATTTATACAGATTTTATGCCTCCTTTTTTTAAATATTCATTTGTGGATCTGGGCATTACTGGTTGGTCAATATTTATTGCCTGTCCCTAGTTGCCCTTGAGAAGGTGGTGATGAGCTGCCTCAATGAACCACTGCAGTCCATGTGATAGGCAGATAAAGAAGCATAGATTTAAACAATTGAGATACAGAATGGATAGTGAAGTTATTCACAGGAATTGTAGTTAAAATGCAGAATAAATTCAGGTAACAGAGACAAAGGATTTCAGGTTTAACAAACAGGTTGGGCACTGTGATGGGAGAACTATGAGGAATCCTTTTGACTTTCGTCGTATTAGGTCAGCTTTTTGTAATGTATCTATCCCAAATTCAATTCTTATTGATGTCAGAAATAAAACTTGGAGTGATATATAAGTGGCAGCTGTTGTAATATCGTCTGCTCTGTACTTTCACCCACAAGTCTAAATTTCCCCATACTCAGTTTAGATAGAAGAGTGGACATCAGATCCTTCCCCATGTCTGTCTCCCCCTCATGTGTAGTGATCATGTGATGTGCTGCAGCGTTTATTTCATTCTTACAATTGACCTCGAGCAATGACATGACTTTTTGATATCCTGTCCAGTTTTATACATCTGTGTGAACATGAGGTAGTCATTATTGGGATGTTTATTGTTGGTAGTGTTCTGTTTACTTGTTAGTCGTTGGACGAGGACACTCGAGCAATGCAGAGAAGCTGACTGCTAACAATGATGCCCAATGTTAGTCTCACACCAAGTTAATGAGTAAAACTGCCTCAGCCAGATCTTCATCTTAAGGAGCTATTATTCCAAGATCTTAATTTTTTTCTCCAACAGTGCTGTGGTCTACCTACAACACAACAACTGCAGCGATTCAGGAAGGCAGCTTACCGCTATCTTCTCATAGGCAATTAGGGATGGGCAATAACTAACTTGTTATATCGATTTCCCATTAAATAAGAAAATAGTATTTCTGGATGAAAAAGACCATTCAATCCACCATAATTCATCCATTCATTGTGGGAGGCAATGGCCTAGTGGTATTATCGCTGGACTGTTAATCCAGAGACCCAGATATTGGTCTGGATACAACTTCCACCACTGCAGATGGTGAAATTTGAATTCAATAAATATCTGGAATTAACAATCTAATGATGACCATGAATCCATTGTCAGTTGTTGGAAAAACCCATCTGGTTCACTAATGTCCTTTAGGGAAGGAAACTGACATCCTTACCTGGTCTGGCCTCCACGTGACTCCAGACCCACAGCAATGTGGTTGACTCTTAACTGCCCCCTGAGTAATTAGGATTGGGCAATAAATGCTGCCTAGCCATGATGCCTTCATCCTGTGAATGAATAGGAAAAAAAATTCACACTAGCCCTGCTCTCCAACCCCACTATTGCTGCATCTAATTATTTTTTATATGGTTCTGGGGAATTTGCTTTCACCAATTTGCTCAGATGTAAATTCTAGGTCTCAGTATCACTGTGAAGGAGAATTTTGAGATATCAGTTCTAGAAATTCTTTTCACTAGTTTGACTGACATCCACTTCTCTTACTTCGACACTGCAATTCGATGCAGAATTTTGGATGAACACTTTCCATATCTACTGAAATATGATATATTTCTTTAAAAACAAACTGCCTCTCAGGTATAACTTTTTCAAGACAGCAAGCCCAAATCTCCATGTCTATCTGAAAAACTGAGGCCCTTAACACTAGAAATAATTCAGGATTGAGTGACGTGGTATTAATATTACTGGATGAGTTATCCAGAACTCCAGGCTAATGTTCTAAGGACATGGGTTTGAATCCCACCATGGCATGATGACGAAATTTGAATTCAATAAAAAAAACCTAGAATTAAAAACTGGTCTCAAAGCAACCATGTGTCAACTGTCAGACAAACACTTCCAGTTTACTTAAGCTCTTTAGGGAAAGGAATCTGCCATCCTCATTTGGTCTAGTCTACAAGTGACTCCAGACCCAAAGCAATGTGGTTGTCTCTTAATGGTTCTCTGGGCAGTTAGGGATGGGCAATAAATGCTGGCCATGCCAGTGATGCTATCCCCCTGTGAATTAATAATTAAAACAATGTGTAGTGCAACATCAGATTGACTTTGTTGATCACTGCTCAGCATTAATGGAATGGCTAAGTGTTGATATCTATTAGAACTCCTGAATGTCTCAAACATTTTCTCGGACTGTTTCTATGTATTCTTTAATATATGTCACTCATCTTTCTTTCTTACGTTCAACATTTAACACTCCTGTGCATTAAGTTCTGTCCACCATTGTTCTGACTGCATAAAGGTTTTGTTTAACCAAAATTTGCCATTTTTTTTCTGCCTGATTTGTTTGCCCACCTGATTATGTTGTGGGAGATTATGAATCAAAGGGGTTCGTGCAAATCAGAAACAGTAGGGATCTTAACATTGTGCAACCCGCTCAAAACTTCCCAGATGATCACATGACAATAGTTACCGTGCTTCAAAAATAGCTGTAAATCTCTAAGAGACAGTAGGAACTGCCGATGCTGGAGAATCTGAGATAACAAGGTGTAGAGCTGGATGAACACAGCAGGCCAAGCAGCATCAGAGGAGCTGAAAAGCTGACGTTTCTGGTCTGGACCCATATCTCTGTGGGATTTCCTAAGGTTGTGGAAGTCACTACATAAATGCAAGACTTTCATTGAATTAAAAAAGAAATCTTTTCCAATACTAATAAAGTTTCTACATAAACATAAGGTATTTGTAAAAGTCAGCTAACTCTTCAGCAGTGCAAAAGAGTTTGTGCGTTAGCAGTACAGCAAAGCTGAGGAAGGGGGGGGTCCATTACCCAAATACCACCAAAGGACGATGTCTTACTTGGAATTGTCATCCCTTTTTGTAATGAAACAGAGAAAGCTTCACAAGAATTCCCACCATCAACAATGGGAGATTGGTCAATGCAAAAGGCAAGGTTGAAGCACTTGGAACATTCTGAACTAGAAGTTCTGAGTGAATGACCTATCTTGGCCTACCCCTGTGATCCCCACCCCTTCAGCTGCCAGTCTTCAACCAATTTGATTCACATCACATGGTATCAAAAATTGGATGAAGGAGGTAGATACAGCATTGTCTTTGGCCCTGACAAAATTTCAGCTGAGGACCTTTGCTCCTGAACTGTCTATAACCACACCAAGTTGTTCCAGTGCCAAACTGAATTTGACCTGAAAATTTAGAAAATTAATTGTGTATATCCCGCCCACGAAAAGGAGGACAAATTAATTTAGCCAATTATTACTCTCTGAGTCTACTCCACATCATTGGCAAAGTGATGGTAGATGTCATTTAGTGTGTTATGAAGTGGCACATACACAGCAATAATCTGCTCACCTATGCTCTGTTTAGCTTCCATAAAGGCCACTAAGCTCCGGATCTCATCAGACACGGTCTCAACTTGTGCAAAAAAACTGAACTCAAGAGGTGAGGTGGGAATGATGGTCCTCAACATCTAGGTAGCATTTGACTAAGTGTGGTATCAACGATCCAACGTCAAAATGTAACCAATAGAAATTGGAGTGGGAGACTCTCCATTGGTTGGAGTCATACCCAATACAAATGAAAATAGTCAAGGTTGTTGGAGGTCAATCATCTCAGTGCCAGAATATCTCTGCAGGGTAATATCTTAGGCTTACCCATCTTCAGTTGCTCTGCTAATGACTTTGCACTCATCATTGGCAGCTCCTCAGACACTGAAATAGTTTGTGTTCAAATGTAGCCAGATCTGGACATAATCTAGGTTTAGACCAAAAATTGACAAATGACAGTCACACCACACAAATGGCAGCCACTAACCATATCCAACAAGGAGGAATCCAACCATCTTCCCTTGACATTCAATGCCATTGCCATTGTCATTTCTCCACTATAAACATCTTCATGATTACGACTGACCAGAAATTGAACTGGACCAGCCATATAAATGCAATGACACCAACAACACGTCTAAGTCTTGGAGTTCTGTCATGAGTAACTCATTTCCTGACTGCCCAGAGCTTTCCACCATCTACATGGCACAAGTCAGAAGTGTGATGGAATAGTTTCCTGCTGCCTGGATGCTTGCAGCTCCACAACATTCAAGAAGGTCAAGACCATCCAGAGCACCACTTGACTGGCAAATCATCTACCATCTTAAGCATTCATCACCTCCACCATTGATGCACATGTGGCAGCAGTGTACAAGATACATCTTAACAATCCATGAAGCTTCTTTCAACAGCAGCCCCCAAATCAAGAATCTCCACCATATAGAAGGACAAAGGCAGAAGATGCAAGAGAACATTTGCAACTTACAAGTTCCCCTCCTAAACACACGTCATTCTATGTTGAAAATAATCACCACTGTTTGTCGCTGGATCAAAATCCTGGGACATGTTCTGGGTGCAGAGGCTCAAGAAGGTGGCTTATAACCACCTTCTCAATGGCATTTTGGAGTTGGTAATGAAATATGCCAGTATTATCACATCCAATGAAGATACATGGTCCATTTTTCACAATATCCTGTCCTGTACCCTCAGAACTTGATCAAGCACAGAAGCTGATATAAAATCAACATACTCATGGTGGTGGAAATCTGAAACAAAAATAGAAAATATTGTAAATATTCAACGTAAGTCATAGCACCTGTGCAGAGAAAGGCGGCAGTAATATTTCAGGTCAAAGATCTTCCATCATAATGGGGAAGCTGCATTGGCTTACAATGGGAAGGTGTCAGAACTCAGAAAGATAATACAGGTGTGATTTACCAGCACATTCTCTTCCCCCGAGGATTATTAATATAACCTGCAGTTTATGTAATTGTGCGTCACACCATAACACTGACACTCATGTTGTGCTTCCAGGTGTCCAACAATGTCAAATGTGTTTCAAAGTTGAGGGCAGGGACTCGTATGGTGGAGTTGGATGGGAGTGAAATCAGGGGAAATGACCAAAGACACAGTTAACAACGGTGTGGTGCTGAACATTTTAAAGTTACCAGATGGACAAGATTACAGAGAATTCTAGGATGCAGGAATGTGATGGCTACCAGTGAGGGAAAGAGGATGGCATTGGGGACAAAAAAAACAAGTGGACAGATATGGGAGGGGCCAAAGGTAGGTTCAGCAAAATTGCCTTGGATTGAGACCATGGAAGGATTGTAAAAGAGTCAAAGTATTTTTGCAGCTGGCCTTTTTGGAGGATAGGCTGTTTTTGCTGATACAGTTTGCGTCAGCAGCAGGTGTCATGACTGATAGTAAATGGATGACCACATGCATATGAGATGTGATCTGAGCCAACGTGTTCAACTGCACTGCTATAGGTTTTCACTTCATTGGGTATTAGAGGGAAGTTGCACACCCTGCATATAACTGTACAACAGTATCCTGCTTTTGTTTGAAAATCAGAATAAATCAAACCTCATTGTAAATGTAAAGTGAATTAAACCTGAACAAAAGTGTCATGTGAAGAAAATCTGCTTTATTAGTTGACTCTTTTCCAAGTCTGATATGAAATGTAGCTCAAAATCTGCATCCTGTTAATTAATGTTTGATATCTTTTCCTGCAGACAAAAACAGAGATCTCTCTACTCTTTCTAAACCTACTGTAACAATGAAAACAACAGTATATTATTGCTTGTCTTGCTGATCAAATTTGTTATGCATCTTTGAAGAGATTTTGCAAAGAATCACACTGTATACCATGCAGGATCGCACAGTTCATGTCTGTCCTCACGCCTCTCCCTCCCTTCATTCTTGTGTGATAAGGCATTTGTGGAAGGTTGTGCTAAGCACGATGTCATGGTAATCAGTGGATGGGGAGCGAAACAAGATATGCAAAAACCCCTTTTCCGTAAGCATGAAATGAAATCAGGAGCAAAGAGATTCAGGAAAAACTGAGGCACCTCTCATTTCTAAGGAATTAAAAAATTGCATTCCTTTCAGATCACTTTAAGGTGACTTGCGTTACTTTATGGAAAGCTGCCCTTCTGGGGGCTCAGACTGCCACAGTCTGCCTCTTGAATGCTATATTTTCCTCTAGAAGATCAGTGTGTGTAAAAAGGAGGCATTGTGGTAGAAAATGATAACTGGATTGTTCGGCATTAGACTCACCCGGTTCTATTTTGTGCAAAGTAATAAAAGTTCACATAGGGATTGTTAATTAAATCTCAAATGAAGTGCGGACTTTTCTGCTATGCTGTTTGGGTAATGTTTTTGATAGTCATACTATTGACTAGATAACCTTCAGCTTCATTAAGATGGCTTCGTGGCTCCAGAGTAGTTCAGCAGTGATTGAGTTGACTTAAAGTCATTACTTTCTTCTAAAAATAGTGGAGTGTATGTGCGAAAAAATTTGATCTGCCTAAACTTACCTCACCCTTTAGTTGAATGTTAGTTGGAAAGGCTTCCTTTTGCAAAGGTAGCTGCCAGACATTCACGTCTCTGTCATGTGTAACACTGAAAAACATGATAAAGTTTTGAATGAGTGCCAATTATACCTCAATTATGCATATTCCATAATATCATCTTTAAATAATAAACACTTGGTTTTAAAGGTTGCCTACTCTCTTCCAGAATAATTAACCAGATAGCCTTCTCTCCTGTCCATTATTTTTGTGACATGCACAGACTCTTGAGAAAGTATGAAATTTTGCACTATTTGTCAGATTATTTTGGACATTACATCCCACCTACGCTCCTTCGACAGAATTTTTTAAACTCACAGACTACAATACACCCCTCCAAGTCAAACAACATTCTTTCTTGGAAGTATGTCACAGTTCCTTCACTGCTGCTGGGTTAAAATCCTGGAACTCCTTTCCTAACAACACTCTAGAGTGTCCCTACACCCCAAAGGCTGCAACCATTCAGGAAGGCAACTCATCACCAACTTCTCCAGGGAAATTAGGGTTAAGCAATAAATGTTGGCCCAGCCAGTGATGCCCAAATTCCATGAATGAAGGAGGACAAGGACAACAGATGCACGGGAACACCGCTTTTTATAAGACAATATTGCAAAAGGGATTAATGTTAATGTTGTACTGTCTCTACCCATTCTACTAATGCCACACGCAGTCTGTGAGTGGAGATAAGGAATTCAACTCTAGCCTTCAGAGGGAACAAATGCAACTGCACTAGCTCCTTGAGGTCTTAACATTTATTCATGACAAAACGTATTTGTACTTACTAGTATAATGCAGTAAGAGTTCTTGTCATCTAGGAACTGTACCTTTTCTGTTGCTATTACACTGTGGTGTATCCTCTACCGTTAATGACTAATAAAGTCAAAGACAAAGCAGCGACCGATCGGTGGCAATGAACTGCTTCAAATGACTGTTACTCAGTAACACATACTGCGAGAGGTGACAAATACCATAAGGTACCAAATGGCCTGGGAAAATACAACGATCACCTGCAAATTCCTCTCTAAGCTACACACCATCCTGACCTGGAACTATGTCACTGTTACTTCATTGTCATGGAACTCCTTCTCTAACAGCACTGTGGACCTAACTTCACCTATCGAGGTGGTATTGAGATCGATATTTAGGAACAAGAAAAGCAGATGCAAGTAAGTTCCACCACTTGCAAATGACCCTAAAAAATCACACATCGTTCTGCCTGTTAATAGTATCACTGATCCTTCGCTGTCACATGGAAGTCTTGGGACTTGTTTCCTAGCAGCACTGTTGATGTATGCACCAAACAGACTGTGGTGGTTCGAGAAGGTGGATAACCATACATTCTCAAGAGCATTTCGGAATGAGCCACAAATGCTGGCCGAGCCAGCAAGGTTATATCTCATGAAAATATTTTTTTTTTAAAAATGGGACCCCAAATGATGAGCATTATGGTCTTGCAACTTAGGAATCCTGGTTTCTTCTGATTTATTTTCCATTAGCCTTAGATTATCAGCGTATTCTGATGACATTTTGTTGCTGCTTGCATCATTGTGTGAAAGTGTAAGGAATTAGATTTATTCACATTTTCTTGCTGGTTACACTCCAAAAGAAAGGCTTGCTGCGCTGCTAAGTTTTTGCACCTGGGAGCTCACCAGTCAAAATGCCTAATCCACTTTCGGTGATTTGGAGCCTTGCTAGTAATCTAGCGGAACTGAGTCATCTGCATGATACCTTGGAAGAAAGCAACATTCACAGTGTGTTTTACATTAATGCTCCCTCTGGAAAATTAATGATTCAAATTGGGGCGGTCTATGGCCAGTGAATGCAGTAATGGGTGAACTGTTTTAAAAAAGCAATCCAGAGCTTCTCCTTTCTCCTTTACTGGATACACTTCTGTGGTTAAGAAGGAGGGTTTCCATTGTAGAGCTACATGGTGTTGGCTAATCCTCATTTGAATCACAGTCAAACTTGGTGAAACCCAGCAAGAGATCTAATTGCAGTTTAAAGTATCAATCAGCTGTTGAAATTCTGAAAGCATATTTCTGTTATAAATCTGC
The DNA here is from genome assembly GCA_024137785.1 of Ginglymostoma cirratum. Taxonomy (NCBI): domain Eukaryota; kingdom Metazoa; phylum Chordata; class Chondrichthyes; order Orectolobiformes; family Ginglymostomatidae; genus Ginglymostoma; species Ginglymostoma cirratum. The sequence continues at coordinate 18,309,523 of JAHRHZ010000249.1, forward strand.
TATGTAATTGTGGGAGGAAATCAATTTAAAAACAAGATACATTTAACAACAGCACATTTATTGTAACCCACTTAAAAGTGCAAGGCTGTGGACTCTTTACAAGGAACAATATCTGCCGTTCTATCCACCTCAAAAATCCGGGAGGATTTGCAGTTTATCCAACTTGATAATTTAAGACTTAATAAAGCATTGCCCTATAATCCATATGGCGGATTGCCCCAAAACCATGGCGGTTAGATGAGATATAAAATACTGGCAGGAAAATAAATGTGTTAGCCAATGTTGACTGCTGAAACTGACCTCATCACTGCATCTATATAAATGAGCAAGTGAAGACTTGAAACCTGAAATGGTATACAAGTGTCCAAGGAAATGAGAACTAGTTCAAGCATGTAGATGAGCCAAAGAGGAAAATAGGAACAAACATAGATCATTTAGCCGACAAAGTTATTTACTCAGGTTCAAACAGTTCTGATGAAGAGTCCCCGGATTCAAAACATTAACTTTTTCTCACCACGGATGCTGCTAGGTTTCTGCAGCAATTTCTGTTTTTGTTTCTAATCTTGAACATCTGCATTTCTTTTTTCTATTCATCCAGGCTAAGGCTGAACTGGATCTTTACTCCATCTCTCCACCATTGTTCCATATCTCTTAAAACCCTTATTTAATAAAAATCCATCAATCCTGACCTCAGTATCATAAATATCTTCCTCCTACACTCGAAGAGATGCTCCTATTCAGAGTGCCTCCCAGGTAATAATCACATTGAATATAAATACTTTTGAACTCAAGGCAGTTTATACCTTAATATCGAGGAAGTTTAAAGTGGTGACATCACCCTTTTGATGTCTCTTATTTCTAATATGTGCCATAGGGTTCACAACGGGTAATTTTGATACTGATGTAAAAAGGGGTATATTGCAAAACTTTTCATCTTACGTGTGCTCAATGCAGGAATGCCAGATTTTAAATGATCGCAACAATTCATATGATAGGAGGAAGTGGTGGTTTCATTGGCAAGTTGGCTATGGCTGACTGAGGAATTGGCATGCTGAACATAATGGGGAGCTATATTGGTGAGGGAATAGTCTCATGGTATTATCACAGGGTTGTTAGTCCAGAGACCCAGGTAATGGGTCAATTGTTAGGAAAAACCCATCTGGTTCACTAATGTCCTTTAGCCTACATGTGATTCCAGACCCGCAGCAATGCGGTTGACTCTTAACTTCCTTCTGGGCAATTAGGGATGGGCAATAAATGCTGGCCTGGCTGGCAATGCTGACATACAATGAATATTTTTTAAAAAATCTATCAGCTTTCCAAACTCTTGGGTAATACAAAAAGAAGGTACAAGGCTTGAATGCATTGACCTCAGAAGATGAGTCCCTGTGTATGATTGTATGCCATTTCCAGCAAGTGTACATGAGGCATAAGATAATTTGATTGAGCTTTGCTACTAACACACTCTTGACTGTTCAATCAGTGCTGACCGATCATAAATCACATCTAATCGCAAACTTTTCATTTTGGATTTTGCAAGTGCAGGTTATTTGCTTTTAGACTGTTCTCTGCCTATTGTGAGAGACAGAAGGAACATGCTGTTTGAGTTGATAAGCCAATCACTGGGATGTAGTGGCACTGAAATTCATACATAATATTGATTGGTTGTGTGGTAGACAAAACATGATTTTGGTCTGATAGCAGCGTTCTGTTAGTGAAAAATACCATTCATGTGGCCACTGCATACCAGCAGCGTAAAACACTTGCTTTACTTGTTGTTTCAATTTCTGAGATACTTTGTCTTTCCAAGTTAATTTGAAGTAGATCAGGCACAGGTCTGGAAGGATTTTTTTGGTGTACACTGTTTTTGATCTGTAGTCATGTATGTTTTTAAACTTTATTCATGGGCTGTGGGCGTCGCTGGGTGGTCAGCCTTTATTGCCTGTCCCTAGTTGCCCTTGAGAAGGTGGTGGTGAACTGTCTTCTTGAACTGCTCTGGTCCACGTGCTATAGGTTGACCCATAATGCTGTTAAGGGGGACAATTCCAGGATTTTGACGCAGCGACTATAAAGGAAAGGTGACGTATTTCCAAGTCAGGATGGTAGTGAATTGGAAGGGAACTTGCAAGTGGTGGTGTTCCCATATGTCTGCTGCCCCAGTTCTTCTAGTCTGTAGAGCTGGGTGTGTGGAAGGTTCTCTCTAAGGATCTTTTGTGAATTTCTGCAGTGCATCTTGTGGTTGATACACGCTGCTGCTGCTGCTGAGTGCCAGTGGTGGATGGAGTGGATGTAGTGCCAATCAAGTGGGCTGCTCTGTCTTGGATGGAGTCAAGTTACTTGAGTGTTGTTGGGGCTGCACCCATCCAAGCAAGTAGGGAGTAAATGAGAGCCTAAAATTGATCGTGTTACCCAGGGGACAAAACAGGAGAACAAGATCAGCCAGGTTTCCCACCTTGATCATTGATCTAATGGAAGTTACACACATATGACGAGCAGGAGTAGGTGAGATTGAGCTTCCGTTATATCAGGTCATGGCCAGAGAGGCTCCCTGGAGTCACTATTAAGTCTCAAAAATGAAGGTGAGTGACTACAGGATGATGAGAGCTCATAAAACTGGAGCCAAACATCTTGAGCAACTGGGAGAGTGCCCGTGGAAAGTCCATGGGGGGAGTTGTTTCCTTTCTCCTCCCTTTAGTTTTGGACAGCACTGAGAAGTGTGTTTGATTTGTACCTACTGTGAATACAACTGGAAACATAATGTCTCAGCTGGTTAACTTATTCTCTTAAGTGTATAGCAAGCGATTGTGGAGAAGGGTGGGTTAGGGGTGGGTGGGGTGTGGGGTAGCCCTCAGAATGAACCCTGGGGAACCTCAGTGCGATATGATGTGGGCTAAAATATGATACAATGGCAAAGGAGCACTTTTCCCAAGTGAAGTTAGTTCCATATCACTCGACAGATTGCTAGGAAACCAGAAGCACTATTTGGTGATTTAAGCTTTGTAATGGAAAACAGATGTCTCAATGCCATTGAGGCAGGAGATATCTTCACGCCAATGAAGATAAGATACAACTGATCCTGACAGTTACTCAAGATCTGGATGGAATCTGACTGCTGTGGAATCCCTCCAGAGACAGTTGGAGACATGTGGAAAGATTGAGTTAGATGGCGTACCTTTGATTGCTAGATTATGCCTGTAAACATCCCAGAATGGGTTGCTGCAGCTTTAAGGGAGATTGAGGTTGCACTTAAGAAAAAGTGCTTTGTTCCGACTAAGTTGCTGAACCGGTGCCTGAACTCACTCCATTTGCTTGTAAAATGAGTTACTTTAAAAGGTTGAACAATTTTGCCACTCATTTCTTGTCCTTTCTCTGAGGTGGTTACTGGGATGTAATGACAGGCACAACTGAGCCTTGTTGACAGATTAATTTAGACAATACTCCGGCCCTGTCTTTGGCCCTCAGTCTGTCATTGAGCATTTAGAAGCTATGGGTTCTTGGAGACAAGTGGAGCCTGTCAAACTTTAGAGAAACTCTACTATGTCCATATTAGTCAACTTCAAATATAAACTTCTAACATCCCTTAAGCAAGCAGCCATTCTTCCGTTTTGTTGACAGTTGTTTTTATATTTTTTGCCAACTCTTATTTCTAAGGCTGTAGTAATTTACTGGAAATAACTTTGGCAAAGTGCTCAAGCACTTGGAACAAGAATGAATTTTAGTCAGTGTGGTTTCTGAAAAGTTAAAAGGGGAGACTCACTATCAATATAATTTTTAAGAAACTATCGGTTGAAAGGAATTATAAGTAACTTGTGGTTCTTAAGGGATTTAAAAAGACCTGAGTCCTGATGTTACCGTGATGGGAAACAGTTGATCGCGTTCGTTGTATATTAGAAACTGACCTCAGTAAATCATTCACCATAACTCCCAGCACTTTAGTAATCTTGCCATTTCAACTATGTGTGTTTATTCAGTTCACTTGCTCAAGCAGGCACAGCAACTCCTCCGAGTCAATTCCTCCAATACAGACAGTCCTCTGTAATCACTAGTTAAAGCAACAGCAAAAGAAATTAAACCAAAACAAAGAATCTCAATGTTAGTCACAAATTATAATTAAGAATCTTTCGCAATTCTTCCAGAGAGATTTTTGAGAGTGAAACTCCCTTTGTGATAGATCTTTGCTTGACTAAATTAATTTGTTCCATTATATTTAGCAAAAGTGTTGGTTGCAAATTGATTTTTCAGAAGTCCTGTTACGGTATCTCACTAAGTACTCCTTGCAATGGGCTGAATCCTCAGCACCAGCGATAGCACACTGAGACCAGCTAGAGAAAATGCCATTGCAGCAGGACTTATATAGCGGCTAATTGACTTTAGTCTAAAGCAGGAGGAGGGGCAGCTCACCGGATTTTCTGGCAATCAGGCAGCTAATTGGTCACCAGCAGGCTTTCTACCAGAATTAGGACAGAGATTTTCAAAACTTGGCTGCTTCTCGGGGAAGGCACTGCAACACCACAGGGAGGCAGCTCATCACCACCATCTTCTTACGGGCAACCAGGGATGGGCAATAAATCTTGGCTCAGCCAATGAGCCCACATCCCATGAATGAATGGCTTCCCAGGACAGAGGATTGTCTAAAGGGAAGGTGAATGGTATTTGGAGACAGTAGGCATGGCAGGCAGGGATGATTGGAAACTAGGACAATGAGCGGCTCTTAGCGGTTATTACTTCCATAGTGTTGGGCCAATCCTTTCATCAAGATACCACAACCCACCCAACTGACATCCTGCCCCACTGATTGATTTGGATTGAACCTGATTTTCTTGTCCCACCTGTGGCTGAACTAATTCTAACACAAGCAGGAGTAGGTTCTTAGGTGGTGCTTCATTAACCACTTAGGGGCCTCAACTGGTGGTGAGGTGGGGCTTGGGCCTTCCCACTCAGAACCAGGCAAAGATAGGACCTTCTGATTTGCCATCACCCTGCCTAATTAAGCTCCTTTCCCACTGGGCCATTTGGATTTGAATCTCTGTCTTTATTTCCTTCAAACTTTCCTTTCCTTGTTGTTAAGAGGTCAGTTCCACATCACAAAGAACTTGTCAGCTGGGTCACAGTGGTAGCACTATTGGGTGGGAGTTGTTGTGGGTCACATGGATTTATCCAACTGATGGGAGAATTGATGCAAAGTACAATCAGGCCATTTAAGTAGGCAGCTTTGAGCCTGTAATGGAATTAGGCCTCAGTAGAATGGGAATCTCAGTGTTGAGAGCTGCTGATAATCAGAGGCCAGGGTGCTCTACATTGCAGACAAGTCCTCCAGGAGTGGCAACTGTTCCCAGTAATGCTCCGAGTCCTTCACCAGAGATAGTCCCTTACTGCCAAGAGACTTGTTGAGTGTGGGTGATGGTCAGGGAGTCACCAGTGAGGGCAGGCAGTCAGAAACAAGGACAACATACATGGCTCTTAGTGGACATTCCCTTCCTGACGACAGGTCCCATAATTGGGCATGAGGTGGGAGAACCTCTCAGCCACCGCTAAATCCTGCCGAGCTTAGGAATCTTAGCCTTTAACTGGGTCAATAAGGAGCTGAAGGAGCCGTAGAAACAAGAATGGACCACTCAACCCCTCAAGCATGTTCCTCAATTTAACCAGAGTACGACAGTCAACTCCGGTGCTCAGATATCATTTTCAAAGGCTGATATTATAACTCGTCCTCACCCTGTCTGTGTTCTGCCGTACGCTCATAGAAGTTAAATTATTATTTTGGCAAATACATGAGTAGCACGGGAGAACTGATTTGTCTCGTCTTGCAATATGTGGCAGCTACATCATGCTGACTTATGCTTTTTAAATGAAGAGCCTTTCCTCATGAGAATCAGCTAAGAGGCTAATGAAGTGAGATCAGGCAAATGAGCCTTTATTAATATCTAGGAGATTAACTATACTGTTACCAATGGGATGTTGCAGACAAACAAGAACTGAACCTGTGTCAACAGGGACATAATTGATTTTGGTAGGCAAGTGAAGTCAGTGCTGTTTCAATTAATTCTAAGAAAGAGTACTGCTTGTTCATGATTGATCTTCTCAATCACAGTTAAGCTAATTTATTTAACCTCATTGCTTGACCCAAAACAAAGCGAAAACGGCCATGTGTACTAGAAAAACAGAGATCTATTTGGTGTTCCCATCTATGTGGCAGGTTTCAGTTAAAGCCTTGATGTCAATGAACCATCCACATTTAGACCGTGGATGGTAAGGGCCTTGCTCATTAATGATCAGTGGTCGTTGATCATTCAGCAGAGTCTGAAAGTGCCAGTTGTGGATGGGGTGACAGAGATAAGCAGATATCAGTGAGACATGCTGTAAGATCAATTTTACATTCCCAGTGATAGGCATCTCATGCTGGGAATGCATTTTTAGTATCTGATGTATTAACACACCTACCCTGCAGTACGCCTGAATTATTGGCCATCACTTTTAACGGACAGAAAAATTAGGCAAACTGTAAAATGCGAGTAATAAGCTCGAGCTGAAGGTTTAGCTGTGTGGTGCTCTACACTGGGAATGGGAATGTAAAAGCAGAACGTTACCCTGTAACATTTCTCTGGGAAAGTCCTTGAATCCACATTTGGTATTTCTAAATGAAAGTTAAGCAATGTTCTCATCCATCTCCCACCATAACTTACATGACAAATACAACCAGGCTTCAACAATAATGCTTCAGTATATTTTTACTTAATAAGGCATCGTATGAGCTAATGATGTTATTATAGGATATCTCCAATATTCAACCACGGCTGCACTGTCCTTCACTGACAATATTATCAGGTCTTACTTTACCCTTTAACAAAAGGTTAAGGCCACAAGTCCAATATTTTCTACACTGTGGGAATGGTTTAGATAGCAGCACCCAGGAGAATACGTCCAATACAAACACCCACAAGGCTCCATGTGCTTGCCTGATAGCGTAGGACAACTTTTTAGGAGCCAAAGCACATACATGCCTGTTGTTTATCAGTTCCATTGCATATAGTGGAGACAGGCTTGATTAATGATTAAATGTCCTGCTACTTGTTTTTGTTTTTTTACCTCCATATGTACTCTTTGTGTTTTTCTATTCTTGTTGTGACAGTACTTCCCTGTGTTTAGTTTGTCAGGTGCATTGAACAATGTATTGAATATTTAGACGAAGGTAGAAAAATTGACCTCTGGAAATCCGTTGCTTTTTAGCTGAGCGAATCATGTTGGCTACTTATAAACTGAGGTTGTGGAACACCGTATTTCCCAACAACATTGAAACTTTGGCATTTCTGTAAATGCTGTTAATCTTACAACGTCAAATCCATTTTGGCCTGCTTAAGAAGCAAGTTGCTGAAGAACAATTTTCTCAAAAAGGAATGGGTAGCTCAGAACAATGCAGCAGCTATAGATCTGAGCAACAGCACTTAACAGAGTGTGGACTGCTACCGGACCATGTGTGCCTGGTGGATTCTGGGACTAGGTGAACAGCTAAGACCTAAAGTGCAGAAGATTGGATAAATTAGGATTGGGTTGGTGGAAACAGATGCAAAAGTAATCTTCAATAAGGAATTGGTGTGAAAGGAAACATTGGAATGGCTGTGGGACAGACACAGGGGAGTTGGACTCATTCGATAAATATTTCAAAATGCGGGCCTTGGTGAGATGGACTGGATGGCCTCTGTTGTGTGTGTTCTCTGATAGTACAGAATGATTAGTGTTGTTTATGACTTTAAAAGGATTAATTCCGAGGAATGTCATAAGCAACATCCGCTATGATAATGTCATGTAGACTTGTGGACAGCATTACTTCGGAGCAATGACACTTAACATCTGGTCTTGTCTCTGCGACCGTCTCAATCATATCAATGTAACCTGTTACTAGTTGCTAACATGCAATAATCTATACCTTGTTAATGGCAGCAGATTCGACTAGTTATACCAGGAAGCTGCTTTTCTTTACGGCACTACACCTAGCAGACCCTCTAGTTTCCTGCACTTCAAGAGAATGGTGCCAGCAACGTTTATCATGGGCAGCAGGTCATTCGGTGCAGTGAGCTGGGAAAGGTTTGCACCTCAATATAAGAGGAAGGGGAAAGCGAGTCAAAGCTCTATAGGTTCAGTGTTCTGGGGAAGAATACGCCTATTTGGTGATGTGAAATTGCTATTGGTTTTAAAAGGGAAGAAGATCATGGAGGGCAGGGTGTTTGGGGATTAAGGAAACTAATGAGGGAGAGTCAGGTGGGTAGTGACCACCATTCATTACTGTCCACGAGTGAAGGAAATCTGCCATCGTTATCCATTCTGGCTAGATGTGACTGCATATTCATAGCAATGTGGTTGACTGTTAACTGCCCTCTAGGCAATTAGGGATGAGCAATAAATGCTAGTCTGTGACTAACATCATGTGAATTTAAAAAATATTGAGAGAACAGCATATTGATTGTCAAACTGGGTCAAGGGGCCGAGTGGCCTAATTCCATTCCTAATTGATATGTTTGTAAGATGAAGATGGTTACACCATAGCTGTTAACCATCTCAGTGCTCTAACTGTAAATGCATCAGTGGTAGAACATGTTCACAGCACAAGGTGGGGAGAGGAGCTAAAATCTACAGCCCTGATGACATAGATTCATCGAACATATTCAACTACTTCCCATGTCCTCCAGATAACCCAGTACCAGGCATGTCCCATGGCTAAATCTAACTGACATTGTTTATAGAATGGGCAGCACACTTATGTCACCCACTCTCAGATTCACAGCAGCAAAGTGAAAAATAGGGTCAGCTGAGTTACAGATCATCTCACAGACAACATGCTATGCACACCAGAGTGAGGTAGTGACATGATATTGCCAGACATGGTCTGCGGCTGACATTCTCCTCAATCATAACACTATTTTGGCACCGATAAACAAAGATAAAAGATGGATATTGAATATGACGATTTTCCAACTTGAAGGCCAATGTTGAAGTGTTGAAATCTATTTCTGCTCTCCACATACAGCCTCTGTAAGGGGAAACTGAATGACAAAATGTTGAAACAGGCTGAATACATGCAACCTGGGAACGAGGCACATTATCAGAGACTAAATCCCTGCTCAGAATCTTACCTCTCCACTTTGTGAATCTTTACCTCTTACAGTTAGAACAAGATTTAAAATATCTTTCCAGGTTCACTCTGTAGATATAAACCACAACAAGTGTGGATGCTGTAAATCAGTTGTTGGAAAAGCTCAGCAGGTCTGGCAGCCTCAGAACTGGTGGTAGCTGGGATTTGGTTTATTACTGAGATAGTAGGAGCTGCAGATGCTGGAGAATCTGAGACAACAAGGTGTGGAGCTGGATGAACACAGCAGGCCAAGCAGCATCATAGGAGCAGGAAAGCTGATGTTTCGGGCCGAGACCCTTCTTCAGAAATGGGGGAGGGGAAGGGGGTTCTGAAATAAATAGGGAGAGAAGGGGAGGCGGATAGAAGATGGATAAAGGAGAAGATAGGTGGAGAGGAGACAGACAGGTCAAAGAGGCGGGGATGGAGCCAGTAAAGGTGAGTGTAGGTGGGGAGTTAGGGAGGGGATAGGTCAGCCCAGGGAGGACAAACAGGTCAAGGGGGTGGGATGAGGCTCGTGGGTCAGAGATGGGGGTGGAGCTTGAGGTAGGAGGAGGGGATAGGTAGGAGGAAGGACAGGTTAGGGAGGCGGGGACAAGCTGGGCTGGTTTTGGGATGCGGTTGGGGGAGGGTAGATTTATGGTCGACCCATTGTCTCTTCCTGCTCATGCCCCACCAAACTTATCTCCATCTATCTCAACTCCATTTTCTCCCCCTTGGTCCAGGAACTCCCTATCTATGTCCGTGACACCATCCACGCCCTCCACCTCCTCCAAAACTTCCAATTCCCTGGTCCCCAACACCTCATCTTTACCATGGATGTCCAGTCCCTATTCACCTGCATTCCCCATGCAGATGGCCTAAAGGCCCTCAGCTTCTTCCTGTCCCGCAGGCCCAACCAGTCCCTCTCCAATGACACCCTCATCCGCTTAGCCGAACTCGTCCTCACTCTTAACAACTTCTCCTTCAATTCCTCCCACTTCCTACAGACAAAGGGGGTGGCCATGGGTACCAGCATGGGCCCAAGCTATGCCCACCTCTTTGTAGGATACGTGGAACAATCCCTCTTCCGTAGCTACACTGACCCTAAACCCCACCTCTTCCTCCATTACATCGATGACTGTATCGGTGCCGCCTTGTGCTCCCACGAGGAGCTCGAACAGTTCATCCACTTCACCAACACCTTCCACCCCAACCTTAAGTTCACCTGGACCATCTCTGATACCTCTCTCTCCTTCCTGGACCTCCCTGGCAACCATCTAGAAACCAATATCCATTTCAATCCCACCGACTCCCACAGCTACCTAGAATACACCTCCTCCCACCCACCTTCCTGCAAAAATGCCAATCTCTATTCCCAATTCCATCACCTCCACCGCATCTGCTCCCAGGGTGAGACATTCCACTCCCGAACATCTCAGATGTCCTCGTTTTTCAAGGACCGCAACTTCCCCTCCACAGTGGTCGAGAACGCCTTCAACCATGTCTCCTACATTTTCTGCAACTCATCCCTCACACCCTCTACCCGCAATAACAACCAAAACAGAATCCCCCTCGTCCTCACATACCAACCCACCATTCTCCGGATCCAACGCATCATCCTCCGATACTTCCGCCATCTGCAATCTGACCCTACCACCAAAGACATTTTTCCATCCCCACTCTTATCTGCTTTCCGGAGGGACCACTCTCTCCATGACTCCCTTGTCCACTCCACATTCCCCTCCAGCCCCACCAACCCCGGCACTTTTCCCTGCAACCGCAGGAAGTGCTACATCTGCCCCTACCCCTCCCCCCTCATCCCCATCCCAGGCCCCAACAAGACCTTCCACATAAAGCAGATGTTCACCTGCACATCTGCTAATGTGGTATATTGTATCCGCTGTACCCATTGTGGCCTCCTCTACATCGGAGAAACCAAACGGAGGCTTGGGGACCGCTTTGCAGAACACCTACGCTCGGTTTGCACTAAACAACTGCACATCCCAGTCACGAAGCATTTCAACTCCCCCTCCCATTCCTCAGACGACATTTCCATCCTGGGCCTCCTGCAGTGCCACAACGATGCCACCTGAAGGTTGCAGAAACAGCATCTCATATTTCGCTTAGGAACCCTGCAGCCTAATGGCATCAATGTGGCCTTCACAAGCTTCAAAATCTCCCCTCCCCCAACCGCATCCCAAAACCAGCCCAGCTTGTCCCCGCCTCCCTAACCTGTCCTTCCTCCCACCTATCCCCTCCTCCCACCTCAAGCTCCACCCCTATCTCCTACCTACTAACCTCATCCCGCCCCCTTTGACCTGTCTGTCCTCCCTGGACTGGCCTATCCCCTTCCTAACTCCCCACCTACACCCACCTTTACTGGCTTTATCCCTGCCTCTTTGACCTGTCTGTCTCCTCTCCACCTATCTTCTCCTTTATCCATCTTCTATCCGCCACCCCCTCGCTCCCTATTTATTTTAGAATCCTCTTCCCCTCCCCCATTTCTGAAGAAGGGACTAGGCCCGAAAAGTCAGCTTTCCTGCACCTCTGATTCTGCTTGGCTTGCTGTATTCATCCAGCTCCATACCTTGTTATCTCAGGTATGTTTGGGCCCTTGGATACTGGGGAGGAAGGAGGTAAATGGGCAGGTGTTGCACCTTCGCCGGTTACGGGGAAGGTGCCGTGGGGCTGTGGGGAGGTGTTGGGGGTGAAGGAAGTGTGGACCAGGGTGTCCCGGAGGGAACGGTCCCTGCAGAAGGCGGACAAGGGAGGTGAGCGGAATATGTGTCTGGTGTTGGCATTTTATTGGAGGTGGCGGAAGTAGCGTCTGATGATCAATTTTGTGTTTTATGTGACTATTGATGATTATCAGACACCATTTCTGCCATCTCCAGTGAGATGCCACCACCAGACACATATTCCCCTCCCCTCCCTCGTCCGGCTTCCACAGGGACTGGTTCCCTCCGAGACAACCTGGCCCACATTCCTTCACCCCCAACACCTCCCCACAGCCCACGGCACCTTCCCCTGCAACTGGCAAAGGTGCAACACCTGCCCATTTACCTCCTTTCCAGGTGAAACCTCCTTTACATACTTTCCAGGTGAAACAGCACTTCACCTGCACTTCCCAGAATCTAGTCTACTGCATTCGCTGCTCACAATGTTGTCTCCCCTACATTGGGGAAATGAAGCATAGATTGGGTGACCACTTCACAGAACATCATCGTTATGCTCACTAAAAAGACCCTGAGCTACCTGTTGCCTGTCACTTTAACGCACCACCCTGTTCCCTGGCCAACAGCTCTGTCTCTGGCTTGCTGCAGTGTTCTAGCAAAGCTCAATGCAAGTTGGAAGAACAACACCTCATTTTCCACTTTGGGACCCTGCAGCCCTCTGGACTCAATGTTGAGTTCAATAATTTTAGGGCCTAAACTCTCCCAAGTCCTCGTTCCCCCACCCCACACTCATCAGGCCTTGTTATCGCAAACCCTGCCCATTGTTTCTCTACCCATTGTTTCTCACTAACAGTCCCAATTTAAAATGTATTCACCCTCCTAACCGGATTGTTATCAACTCCGTTGTCTGTCCAACTGCTGTTCTCTCTGTTTGGGTTCCATCCTACCGTTTATTCCCTATCCCATCCGCCTCCCTATTTTCCGCATATAAACCAACGTTTTCTCAGCTACCATCAGTTCTGAGGAAGAGTCACCGGAAACAAAATGTTAACTCTGGTTCACATTGGAGATAGAACTATTTCACTTTTCAGAACATCATCAACTTGAAGTCTGTAAATTACCAAACTAAAATCACTTTGTAGAACCTATGTTCATTGCTTGCAAAGGGATTGACATTTGAAGGGCATTTGGTCAGGCAAGCTAGCCAGGCCACACGAGAAATGAACTGCCCCTTACAACTGCTAAGTAACTATCCAAATGTTTTAAAAGAGGCACTGTGCTTCCATCGTTAAGGTTCTGCTTCCTTCATTGGTGAAAAAGGCAGGCTGTCTCTTTAAAAAGCAGCCTGAACATCACAACCGAGATTTCATGCTCTGCTGAGCTCTGGTGATCCTTGAGGGCTACCACAGCCCTTTCCGCCTCCTCTTCTTTCCATTTCTCTGTGTTTTCACAGCTGTTGCACAGCTATTCCCACGGACCAGAGGACTGTCTTTGGCCATGGCTGCTGGAGGCTCCAGTGTAGCACCTGTCCTTGCCAAGGTCTGGGGCAAATGTGGGTTGAGGGGGAAAGCGGGAGGTGCAGGTTTGAATCCAGTTCCAGGAGACACGTGTTCCAGCCAGGACAAACTGCTGAGCGCTGGTACACAAACACTTGTTGCAGGGTCTGGCTGGGGCCAGAGACACCGGGCTGTTTTCAGTTAGCACTAAACATCTCAGCATCTGTCTCTTGTGCTTCACTGACCTGCCAGCTGAGATTAATGCAGGGGAAAGCAATGGGGGAGGGGGGTGACTGGAGTCTGGATTCTTTCTGTCTGTATCTCAGCTTTCCGTCTGTATCTTTGGAATCAGTTTGATCTACTGAGTAAGCTTCTGGGAAACAAAATAGGTAATAGATTAAAACCTGGGCTTGTGCACATGGAGACACCAGTTTTTATCCCCCGACAGAACCCAGTCGTGTATGGTTTCTTTCTTTTCTTGCTACTGATGATTTTATCAGGTATCCTGAAGTAACAGTAGGCCCCTATTTTTTGAAGGGAATTACTGTGACCCTATACTCTGACTCAAGTGTTGCAGCTATAGCGCAGATATTCATATCTATCCATTGAAAAGCTTGGCTCACACACCCAGATTGCCAGCTGCATCATGGCATACTTTCTGCTGAAGTTGGTGATTCAGAGCTTCGTTACATTGGGAAAGAAGAAGGAACTCAGAACTTGTAAATGTAGCAATGCACAGATGGCAATTTAAGTCAGAGTGAACATCAGTCTCAACTGACTGATCTTTTCAGTACAGGCACCACATGAGGCTCTTTTCCTTAGGTTACAGTAGCTCCACAAGAGAAATATTAAGAATTACGTTTATAAAGTTGCAACATTGGTCTAACATATTAAATCTGGAAGAGTTGCTGTACCAGTTATGGACAGAATTTGTACTTTTTTAATCTTGTCTCTTGCGAAGCAATTAAATACAGTGATATGTTATTTTGAAGGATCGTATTGTTAATATGGGTTAATCCATTTGCACACAGCAGGATCCCACATATAAGAATTGAGAATAAATGACCTGCTCATGTGTTGCTGGTTGACAGAGGAATGTTAGCCACGATTTCTCTCCACTCTATTTCAAGATGTGCATGTGATCTGAGCCGTCCACCTGATGCACTACACGTCGCCCTCCTCGCCAGCACAAGACTCCTCACAGTCTGCAGACTTCCCTCAAGCCTGTGCCAACATTGTGGATTCCAAGGCTGGGAGTGAGGTGTGAGCACATTAACTCCTCACTCAGAGATGACAGCAATGCCAACTTACTCAAAACAGGCTTCAAATATCCTTCCTGCTAATTAGGCTAGCACTTCAAATTTCTAAAATGCATGAAAGAATTATTTAAAAAGACTTCAGAGTCAGAGGCTGAGGGGTGACCTCACAGAAGTTTATAAAATCATGAAGGGCATGGATAGGGTGAATAGCCAAGATCTTTTCCCCAGGGTGGGGGAGTTCAAAACTAGAGGCATAGGTGTAAGGTGAAAGAGGAAAGAGTTAAAAGGCATGTAAGGGGCAACTTTTTCACGTACGTGTATGGAATGAGCTGCCAGAGGAGGTGGTGGAGGCTGGTACAATTACAACATTTAAAAGGCATCTGGATGGGTATATGAATAGGAAGGATTTAGAGGGATGCAGGCCAAATGTTGGCAACTGGGACTAGATTAATTTAGGATATCTAGTCGGTGCAGATGAGTAGGACCGAAGGGTCTATTTCCATGCCGTACATCTCTATGACTCTATTAATACTTATCCTTTTCATTTCAAGCATTTTCACGTTAAGAATACGTAGTGGGTTTGGGGGGGGAGGAAATGGGAGGCAAGTAATGGCAGTAAGGATCAATGCCAGAGACTTGTTAGAGTCCGGCAGGGATCTATTGTTTGTTACTCAGCCTGAAAAGTATGAACCTAGTGTGCCAGCCCTGAATGTTAATGGATTCCCAGGATATCAATCAGTGCTGAAGTACTCAAGGTGTCATTGAGCTCCCTAACTCTTTCTCCATTATCTCTGGAATTTCAGTCACTAGCTCTGACAAAGCTTGTCACCAGAACCATTACTGGGGATTAGGATGAGTGGACACGTACAGGAAATGCTGCTGTGTTCTGAAAATAGATTTGGAAATCTGTCGGACCTAATTTTTTCTTACTTCTGAGGTATTTGCAATGCAAACATCTTTGACACCTTTCCTTTCTCAGAACATATGTCACAATGAAGCTGAGGAACAAAGCAAGGTGAAAGGTCATCTCTGCCTAAAATCCCCAACGAGCTTAAGAATAGGAGACAACATTCTTTCAGGCGCAAAGATTATTTCTCTTCGTTTTAAAGAAAAAAATGTTGAAAATGGTTCTAAGAAGATTGAAAACACTGTTAAATACTCTCGTATCTAGGCTGACAAACACAGGTCACGGCATGGCCCAGTGTGGTATGTGAGGATAAATGGCACCAGACTTAAACAAACAAACATCCCCAGGTGTGCGTACTTAGTAGCTTTCCACAAATGACACGCCATATCACTGTAAAAATTTTAAATATGCTGTGTTTTATTTCTTGAAGCGGACCAAATATCACAGATTGCTAGTTTTTTTTTGCCAAGGCCCAATCTGGAGAAAGGAATTAATAGGCGTGGAATAAGATTGGGAACATTCTGAGTTCTGTTTGCTCCACAGACATCGAAAATTCACCTGGAAAGCTCAGTATCCAGCCCTAAAATGACAGAAATGCCTGCATAAAATGTGTTGAAGTAAATAGAGGAAATAAATTTGAAGCTAAATCTTTAATGCTTTCAGTAATGAATCCAGTTATTCGGAACTTTCAGAAAAAACTGTCTAATAAACAAGACAAGTTAATGGCAACTTTCTTCTTTCTATAAATATATACTTTTAAATTAATAAAACTCTTGATTAGGACATGCACTTCCTGGCTGAAATCTTGTTGTCATGATAGTTTTGCTGACGTTTTTCTATCAACATTTTCCATTCAACTCTTCTTGTTAATCATTGCTTGGAAGAAGCAACGATAGAAACAGAGGTATAGAATGTACTCTGGCTTGGGGACTTCAATGTATATCACCAATTGTAGCACCAATGCTGATCAAGCTGGCTGAGCCTTAAAGGGCATTGCAGCTGGACTCGGGTCTATGACTGTTGTGAGGGAGCCAACACCAGGGAATGTTGGAGGGACTCAGCAGGTCTAGGAAGCATCTGTGGAGAGAGAAACAGAACTAAAGCTCTTATTTCAATGTTACTTCTTCAGAAGAAGTAGTTTAATTCGAATCAATCTTCCTTCAATCACACCTTGCAAATCTGTGAGCTGTAACACCCAGAATGACAAGGGCAGTGGAAATATGAGGACACCACCAGCTGCATGGTCCTCTCCAAGCCATTCACCATCCTAACTTGGAGGATCACATGGACTGCATTGGTTTGAGAAGACAGTTCACTGCTTCCTTCTTAAAGACAATTAGACACGGACAGCACATACCAGTGACACATCACATGAAAGAATTTTTTAAAAAAAACTGTACTTTGAAAACTTGCCACTTACAGACTGCAAAGATGTTCTTAGGCTTGTGCATTATCAGGTCTCTTGTTAAAATTGTAGCCCATGATTTTAAAGGGACAGGGATAGCATTGACTGAAGGATAGAAAGCAGGAAGTTGTGGTGAATGTCCGTTTGGACATGGTAGAGTTCTCCAAAGCTCAACACCAGAACTAAAGCTGTTTTTGACATCCATTAATAGCTTGAACTTGGGAACAGAAGGCACTATTTTGAAATGAAGTGTTTGGTGACTACAACAATCTAATGATGATTGCTGACTACGCATGCTCAGCGCTGATCACTTTTGATGTGTTGTATTACGCCGATTTTTAAGAATGAAGATTAAAATCCTATTTTGTTTCAACACTTTATTTTTATTACACCATATACTCTATTTTTCATTTCCAGATGTTTGTCACTTTTCAATATATTCATGAGAGGTATTGCTAAAAGTTTTCATGCTCCTGGGAGTTAGCAAGCACAGCCATGCTGAAATGTGCAGATAACACAGGAGTAGTAAAGTGTGGTAAATAATGACTAAGACAGGAATAATCTCCAGTTGGATGTGGTAGGCTGGTGGAATGGCACACATGGTTGAACCTCAATGCAGACAAGCGTGAGGTGGTACAATTTGCTAAGAAGAATGAAGAGACACACTTCAAGAAGAGTGAAACCTGAGGTGATCTTCAAAACTGACCAAACAGCTTATCGATACAATTAATAAAGCTCATGGCATCCTTGGCTTCATAAACAGAGGAATACAAAAGCCAGGAAGATTAAAAACTTATATAAAACATAATTCAGGCCCCGCTGTCCAAACTAGACAAAATTAGGAAGTGTGAGGAGTGTTTGGAGAAGATACAGAAAGGATCTACATATTAATTCTATGGATCAGGGATTACGGTTATGTGGATAGCCTGGTGAAGATGGGCCTGCTTTGCTGATGGCAGAGAGGACTGGAAGGAACTTTGATTGTGGTGTTTAAATTAATGGTGTTTTTAGATAGAGGAAATAAGACTTTGCTGAGAGATCAATAGTTAGAGGGCACAATTTTAAGATGATTGACAAAAGAGGTTAAAATCATTTGGCAAACCAAGTGATTGGGATTTAGAATTTTGATATAGATTCAATCACCAAGAGGAATTAGATCAGTACTTGGAAGAGAAAAATGGCAGGAGAAATGAGGGGATTTAATCTGACTGGCCTACTGTTTGATAGATTTGGTGCACACTCAATGAACTGAATAATTTCCATTTGTGTCTGTTTGGCTGGAAAAAGTCACGACGAAATTGCATGTGCCAGCCAGCTGGGGCTCTGTCGAGTCACTCTCTGTAGCTCTCTCTCAACCTGTCAAAGAAATATATTAATCAACTCACCACACCTTGGAAAATTGGTGAGTGCAATTTAAAAGCATGAAATGTTTGGCACAATGCATCTTAGTGCCATAAAGAATGCCCTTTCTAAGTAAGTCCAGCTGCTGAATATTTTCTTGGTGACTGCTCTTTGAGAGGCCCTAAAAATGAGTTTACAACTTGACGCAGATTTTGGGATCTGAAAGACCGAAGGTGTAACATGTGACAGTTGTCTTCAGTAGCTGGGTCCGCAATCAGAAATTCCTGGCGTGAGAACATTGTACCTTCTTGCTTCACAGTGTAATGGGTGCAACTCAATACCAAGCAGTGATGACGAACTTTTTGGCTTATGTCTTTGATTGCCGTCAACCAAGGTGATAGACGTTGTGACTGTCTCCAGTAAATAGTCTACATGCCATACAGAGGCTGATCACCATTGTGTGAAAATATGTGTATGGCTGGGAGTCATAGGCATGGTTGAAAGTTGTTGTACCAATTAAGTGCAATAGAATTAAACAAATTGTAATATAAATTCGTTGTTTCTCATTTAACTGAAGCATAATTGCCACTAGAGTCTCTGAGTATCATCATTACTGCCAGCTGTAGTGTTTCCATTGGTAGGAAAGTTGATAACCAGGGGGTCACTGATTTAAAAGAACTGGCAGAAAAGTCCAAGGAGAAGGATTTTATTCACATAGTGACTTATGACGATCTGAGATGTATTACTTGGCCATGGGCAATTAACAGGTCAAATTTAAATATACAAAGTCCTGGTAGAAATGTATTCAACAATAACTTTCAAAGTGGAGTTAGATTAGACTTGAAAGGAAAAGGAAAGCTACAGGTTTATGGGAAAGCGAAAGGGAGTAGCACTAATTAAACAGCTCATTCAAAAAGCTAGTAGTGAACTAGGGACAGGAATGATGAACAAAGTTAGTGCATGCTATCTATCCAAACTCTCGACTGTATTTGCTCACATGTCGATGGCAGAGGAGGTCAAGGGAATGGCTCCCCTGGGTGCTCTACCAGACTTGAATCATTGAATTTCATTTATATGGGGATTGAGATGCCAGACAGCTGCCAATGAGTATGGAGCTGCAGGGAGCAGTTAGGGAGATGCTTTCTCTAAGGATTATGGTGGTGGCATTTTTTGCATAGAATTTATTGTGTAGGTGCAGGCTTTTCGATCCAATTGGTCCATATCTGTGCTTATGCTCCAGCCAAGCCTCCTTTCACCGTTCTTGATGTAACCCTTTCAACAAGGCCTACTGTGCCCTTCTTCTTCTTGTGTTTATCTAGAGTGAATCTATGATATTTAGCTGATATTTACTAATTGTGGGTTCCATGTTCTAAGCACTCACTGGGTAAGGGAGTTGTTTGAACGATGCTTTTGGAGTTTCAGAATCCTGTACTGTGAAGTGAAGTTGTCCACTGACTTCAGATACTGGGGTCATAGAATGTGGTGCTTTGAAATTTTTGGCAGAAAAAATGACGGGATTAGCAGTAGCAGCAACGTGAGGAACAGTGTGTACTATCTACAAGATGCACTGCAGAAATTCACCAAAGATCATTAGACAACACCTTCCAAACCCACGACCACTTCCGTCTAGAAGGACAAGGGCAGCAGGTAATTTGGAAAATCACCACCTGCAAGTTCCTCTCCAAGCTACTCACCATCCCCTCCTTCAGAGCATCGTGAGTCAACTTACAGCACATGGACGGCAGCGGTTCAAGAAGGCAGTTCACCAACACCTTCTCAAGGGCAACTAGGGATGGGCAACAACTGCTGGCCAGCCAGCGACACCCATATCCCATGAATGAATTAAAAAATTAAGAGTACAAATGTCTATTTGGCAAATTCTGCCCATTTGTCAGCTGGGATTGTTCACCTTCATTCAATGGCACAGGAAGGGTCCTTTGCGGGTTGAAGTGATGGGAAGTGTGTGTTCTGGTGACAATCCGACAGATCGATCCTGTGGAACAGCTGGGATTTTCTTCACGGCTCTCTCTACAAAACCATCCACTGTGCTATTTACTTCATGATGAGGTTGAAAGAGATTGCAGTAAGCTCATTACATTTTATGACCACACATCAGTCCCTTTAGGTTGATGAAAGGCATTTTCGGGTAATTTCAAAACAGCTTTCAAAGGCAGGAGTGATCAAACACTCCTCCTCCACTAATAACACTCACTGTATTGATTGTCTGTTTTGTTCCTTAAGCAAATAGAAGTGCAATAAAGTTTCAAGGACTTTGAACTAATGAACCAGTGAGGTTTTGCTGATGTTAGTGAATTATTGCACTTTGTAAATTGAACTTGGCATCACAATTGTTTGTTCACATTTATTTACAATTATTGACATCAGGTTTATTGAACTTAAAACCCAGGAAAAAGGAAGGGTCATTCAACAACAACTTACAGTACTCTTTCATTTACCAAGTTTTGTTAATGCAGCACTCCCGTGCTTGCTGATCTATACTGACTCGCTTTGTTTTCAGATCCTTCCACAGCCTTGCTCCTCCCTATTTCTGTAATCTCCTTCAGCCCCACGACTCTCTGAAATATCTGGTCTATTGAACATCATCCTTTTCAAACTGCTTCACTGCTGCTGGTTGTGTCTTCTGCTGCTTCAGCTCTCAGTCCATTGCTCCTCAAACTCTCTTTCCTCCTTTGAAAGACTGCTTAAACATACCAACCATCTGCCCTAATATTTACATTTATTTATTCTTTCATGGGATGTGGGCATTGCTGGCAAGGCCGGTATTTGTTACCCACCTCTAATTGCCCCTGAATCTGGATGACTAGGCTACTTCAGAGGTCGTTAAGAGTCAACCATGTTTGGTCCAGTGTCAAAAACAGGCCAAACTAGGTAGGCACAGCAGATTTCCATCCTGAAAGGACATTAATGAAACAGACGAGATTTTAGGACAATTGATGATAATTTCATGGTAACTATTACCAAGGCTAGCTTTCTTTTGTGGAGATCCATTGCTGACTTTTGCAGTTTTAAATGGGTGGCGTGGTGGCTCAGTGGTTAGCACTGCTGTCTCATAGCACCAGGGACTTGGGTTCAACTCCACCCTTGGGCAACTGTCTGTGTAGAGTTTGCACATTCTGTCCATGTCAGTGTAGGTTTCCTCCCAAAGTCCAAAGATGTGCAGGTTTAAGTGGATTGGCCATGGGATATGCAGGGCTATGGGGAGAGGGTGCAGACCATGGAACGAATTAAAGTTTGTGTACAACAGAAGGTTGGCAATGAAGGTATTGGAACATAGAACAGTATAGCACAGGAATAGGCTCTTTGGCCCATCATGTCTGTGCTGACCATAATGCCATTCTAAACTAATCCCATTTGCCTGCACGTTGTTTGTATCCCTCTATTCTCTACCTGTTCATGTGTCTGCCTCAATGCCTCTTAAACTTTGATATTGTATCTGTTTCTGGTAGTGTGTCCCATACACCTACTACCCTCTGTGTATAAAATGTTTCTCACACATCTCCTCTAAACTTTCCCTCTCTCATCTTAAACCTATGCCCCGTAGCATTTGACATTTCTACGCTGGGAAAAAGACTCCAACTATCCACCCTATCTCCATACCGCCCATAATTCTACATGCTTCTTTAAGGTCACCTCTCAGCCTTTGATGGTCTAGTGAAAACAATCCTAGTTTGTTCAATCTCTCCTTATAGTTAAAACACTCCAATCCAGGCAATATACTGGTAAACCTCTTTTACACTCTCTGTAATGCCTCCATGTCCTTCCTGTAGTATGGTGACCAGAACTGCTAAACTGAAAAGATGACAAAGTTATGAATGGGAATCAAGCCTGCCTTTGCTAGCCCAGGTCTTAAATACAGGCTTCACAGATTGAGACAATATAAACGATGTTCTGCATAAATGACCCTCAAGGGTTTTTAGGTGCAAATGTGCAAAACTTCCCACACAACATTCATTATGACGAAGTAATTGTGATACCCCTCCTGCTATATTAACTGACTTCAATTAAATTTAGTATCTAGTCACATAAAATGATTGGCCTGGCTACCTCCAGGAACGTAAGTAGGTCAGTCTGCTAAATATAATGCAAAGCTGGCCTTTGAAAGAATTATATCCAGCTAATTAAAATGGCTTTCCAAAAACATGTTTTCTCCTCTGCCAAAATGAACAGCGAGGACAAGGAAAATAGAAAGAAAGACAGAAATATGCCAAAATGCCTTACAATCACTTTTGTTATGCCAAACATGAAATCATTTTAAAGTTACATATAGTAACAGGAGTGTTTCGAATTGAGGGGGTGTTGTAGAAAATTGTGCTTCTAAAAGGTTAAAGGAACATCAGAGCCAACACAAAGAAAGTATTTAACATTTATCTAAACGCAAAATGGTATCTCAGTTCTTTAATTGGATAGTATGGGATAAGTACATTGATATCTTATGAAGAATATTTCAATAACTTTAGTAAAGTTATAATAGTAATGCTTACCATGATAATGGTTTGCAATTGGAATTTGGAAATTTATTACTTCAGGAAGTTGCAATTTACTAGGTGAATACTGTTTTATTGAAAGCATACACTAACTATTTGCATGGATGTCAGGCAAGTGTGGTCTGAAGACTGAAAATTCCATTTTATTTATTTAAAGCATAAGACCAAAGTTAGGTTTTGCTCAAATAGCGAATGTGAACAATTTCACTTATTGAATATGTACTTTATCTACACACAACGGCCTTTTGTTCTTCCTTTTCTGCCCACTTAAGTTTCATTTCAAAATGAACAAATGATTAAAATCTCCAATTCAAAATCTCTTTGTTGGACAATCCATTGAACATCAACTGATTGGACTGGATATTATGAAGAATTTCACCAAGCATTGGGAGTTCAATCTTCTACTGTCCTTGACTGCTGTCAACCTAAAGGGTTTCAAAGTCCAGAAACAACGTGGCTTATAATTTTTACAGAAAAGTTTTAATGACTTCAAAGTTCCATTCATTGTTTGAGGAGGCTGTGAAAGCTTGTTATGCAATGAGTAAGAATTTGAAGATTTGTGTTCAGTTCTGGGCACCTTATTTAAGTGACGATGTTAAAACCCTGAAGAGAGTGCAAATGAGATTTATTAAAATGATACCAGGAATGAAGGATTTTAGATACCAGGAAAAATGAGAAAGATTGGGCTTATTCTTCTTGCAACAGAGAAGATTAAGAGGTGACTTTATTGAGGTGTTCAAAATTATGAACAATTTTGACCGGGTAAAGAAGGATGTTCTGTTTCCATTAGTTGGTATGTCAGTAACTAGAGGTCACAATTTCAAGATAGTCAGCAAGTGAGCTAGGAGTGAGATGAGGACAAACTTCTTTTATTCAGAGAATTGTTAGAATTTGGAATGCACTGCCTGAGAGAGTATTGGAGGTGGATTCCATCGGAGGTTTCAAAAGAGAGCTGGGTATATACCTGAAAGTGATGAACTTAGAGGGCTATGTAGATAAGGCTGGAGAGTGGGATTATCTGAATAGCTCTTTCGGGAGTTGGCACAGTCGCAATGGCTTGAATGCCATCCTTCTGGACGGTAAAATTCTATGTTTTTATGAATCTATAAGCGACCGCTCTTTTTGAAAGAAAATGAAACATTTGTTGCGGAGGATAGTTGAGTGAAGAAATAGTCAGGCTCCATCCAGTTAGAGCTGAAAGAAAGAATTCTGATTTCAACATTTTTTGTGAAACGGTTCTTTTCAAATAATTGTTGCAAGTATAAAAAAGCCGACAAAAAGGGAGCACAGCCATTTCTCAACCACCTTTTGAAAACAGAGGAATTGGTAGACCAAGAAAAAAACAAGTTGTCACCAGGAAAGTTGAGACTTATTTTGAAGCTGTTGCACCAAGCCTTGCAATATTTACAGGATAAAGGTCTCTCGCTAGGTTCCAGTGGTTGAAATGTATCAATTGGCATTTCCGCCATGTGTCTTACTCTAAGACTTTGAACAAGTTCTGTCAGTAGTAAGTGGTTTTACATTGTGTTGGAACTGGTGGCTCCAGCTACAAGCGTTTTGATTGCCAGACACATGAAAAGAGCCAGCTGTACAAATGACATCTAATGCAGTGGGGAATCTTTGGTCTTCTCCACACAGATGAACAAAGATATGAACATAGGAATTCAGTGTAGCTTTTTTTTCCAACACACACACACACACACACACACACACACACACACATCTTTAAACACTCTGAAGGTTCACATTGTTTTGCGTTAAGTAATCAATTACCTCACCTTGTATGGGCCGTCTCCGCACATTATTCTCCTCTTTTGCAGTAACTGGAGATAGATTAAAATGACAAGCTAGATGTGTGTTCTGTTGGGCCTTCCATTAATCTCCCTCCTTGTTTGTACAAAACATGCCCAAATGATGCCTTCAGGTAAAATACTTGTACCATCTCTCTGGTTTATCTGTTTATCTTCAAACTACTTAATAAGCCATTTGACCTTGCTGGTGCATCTAGGCCAGAATCACTTAAAATGGACAGCACTAGTATGTTTTGCTGAATTGTGTGGTGGTAATGTAGTGAAATTTAGCACAGTGGTCAAACTTTTACTTAAAAATAACTATCCATGGAAATGTTGTTAACAAATATAAAATGATAA
Organism: Ginglymostoma cirratum; assembly: GCA_024137785.1. Lineage (NCBI taxonomy): Eukaryota > Metazoa > Chordata > Chondrichthyes > Orectolobiformes > Ginglymostomatidae > Ginglymostoma > Ginglymostoma cirratum. The sequence goes on from JAHRHZ010000249.1 coordinate 18,334,367, forward strand.
AGGGCATTAAAAGATTTAGAACTCTGCAAATTCCCATAGATTGTAGAAGAAACTATTAAAAACATGAACATTTTTTTGGGGGGAGAGTTGTATATTCAGACTCAGGATGTGGAAACTGGCGTTGTTTCTGGCGTTGTTTCAAGCGTGGGTTTGTTGAAAGGAAGATTTGCATTATGCAGCACCTTTAACAACCTCAAGGCGTTCTGATGCCCTTTTGTGAAAAACAATATCATTCACAGGATGTGGAGGTCATCGGCTAGGACAGCATTTATTCCCCACCCCTACTTGTTCTGGTAAAGGTTGTGGTGAGCTGCCATCTTGAATTCTTGCATCCTTGAGGTATAAAGATGGCCACAATGCTATTAGGGAGGGAGTTCCAGGAGTTTGACTTGACCTTAATAAAACATCTGTGATATAGTTCCAAGTCAGTATGGTGTGTGACTTGGAGGGGAACTTGTAGGTGGTATCCATGCATCAATTGTCTTTGTCCCTTTAGGTGGTACAGGCCACAGGTTTAAAAGGAGATGCCTAAGGTACCTTGGTGAATTACTATCATACATATTTTAGATGGTACACATTGCTATTGTTGGGCATTGGTGGTACAGGCAGTGAATGTTGGAGCTGTCAGATGGAATGCCAGTCAAGCCGGCTGCTTTGTCCTAATATTATTAAGTATTGTTGGAGATGAACTCATCCAGTAAGTGGAGAATATTCATTACACTTCCTGACTTGTGCCTTGTAGATGGTGAACATGCTTTGGGGAGTCAGGAGATGAGTCAGTTGGCACAGAATTCTTAGTCTCTGATCTACACAATGTATGTGGCTAGTCCAAGAGGAACATTTAGACCTGATTGCTGGCTTTGCTACAGCAGGTTTGAACCTGGAACTTCACACTAGGCAGTGGCAGCAAAAGAAATTATCCTCAGTAACAAAATGGGAAGTGTCTATTAGTGGTTTGACTTTATTGTATCACTTTCTGATATCCAGAGTCTTTTCTCCTAGAATTTGCAGGAAGGAATGCTGGATAGAAAGAACTCTGTGATCTCTATGTGAAGTATTTTTGAAGAAAATGCAACAACTAATATGTTCATAGTGTGCGTTTGGTGCAGCGACGCTTATGTTGTTCCTTGTAACATTGGAAACTGAGTATCGATATTATGCTGTTGTTATCCAACAGGCACTATTGCAGCTAACTATTAACACAAACATTAGAATTCTCTGACATCTAAATGTCTGGGCTATTATTAAGTTAATAGATATCAACAGAGCAACATTGCCTTCAATAGCATGTTATGCTTCATGTGATCCTGGAGTATGAATCTTTATACCCTTAGATCACGTGCTATTATAAAGTGATGATATCATAGAAACATAGAAGATAGGAGGAGCAGGAGGAGGCCATTCAACCCTTTGAACCTGCTCCTTCATTCTTCATGATCATGGCTGATCGTCCAATTCAATAGCGTAATCCTGCTTTCTCCCCAAAAACGTTGATCCCATTCACCCCAAGTGCTATATCTAGTCGCCTTTTGAATACATTCAATGTTTTGGCATCAACTACTTCCTGTGGTAATGAATTCCATAGGCTCACCACTCTTTGGGTGAAGAAATGTCTCCTCATCTCTGTCCTGAATCATCTACCTTGAATCCTCATACTGTTCTGGACACACCCTCCATTGGGAACATCCTCCCAGAATCTACCCTGTCCAGTCTTGTTTGAATTTTATAAGTCTCTACGAGATCAACCCTTAACATACTGACTGTGAGACATAATACAACAGCAAGATTTCACAACGTATCATCCAAATTCATTCTGAACCTTCTGCTGCTTACCTTAGAAGTATTGACTGCTCTGCGAAGGGGAAATGTTTCTCTTCAAGAGCTTCAAGATGGCAGCAGGGTAGTAAAACAGCCTGTGGGCGCCTGCTCAGAGCTCATCTGCTCCATCTGTTTTTACTTTTCTTTTGCTTCTTTCACTTCTTCTTTTGTCTTCGTTTAACCTGCTTACTTTACATGAGGTACAAGTTTGTGCAGCGCAGCGGAGATTGAGTCAGCACGGGGAGGATGAGCCCAGCGTAGCTGTGAGAGAGATCCCTGATGTCGATGGCATTTGTCCCCAGCAGCCAGTGAGAGCAGGAACATGCAGCCCAAGCTGGTTGGAGGGAAGAGCAGGCAGCTGCTCCTCAGCTGGAAGCAGCCTAAGGCAGCCAGCAAGGGCGTGGTCAAGTCTGGAGTGAGGGAAGTTGTGAGGAGTGCGAGCCCAGCATGTCCAGGCATTAATAGTGTTGAAATTTTAACTCTGTTTCTTTGTTTTACTACCTCTTGGTAAGAAGAACAGTAATGTTTAACATTTTAACCTTGTTCCTTTATATTTCTGCTCAGACTCTGTACCTAGGAGTCTTTGTACCTAAGATGGCGCCGTAAGTGGGGACTCATAAACTTTTCACCGTGAGTACGCATGACAATAAAACTAATTCTAATTCTAAAAATCTGCCTGTTCCAACAGTGCAGTGCACAAGTGTTAAGTATCTGTCTAGATCAGGTGCTCAAATTAGGTGGAGGAGGCATGGCCTAGTGGTATCATCACTGGACTGTTAATCCAGAGACCCAGGTTCAAATCCTGCCATGGTAGAATCTGAATTCAATGAATATCTGGGAATTAGGAGTCTAATGATGACTATGAATCAACTATCAGTAAAAGCCCATCTGGTTCACCAATGTCCTTTAGAGTCTGGCCTAAATGTGACTCCAGACCCACAGCAATGTGGTTGACTCTCAACTGCAGGATGGCAATAAATGCTGGCCTAGCCAGCAACTCCTGCAAATAAATTAAGAAAAATAAATATTCAGATGAATTTTTAACTCTGAGGTAAGAATGCTACTACTGAGCTGAGGCTAGAAATTCATTGGAGGGGGATATCTAGCTGAATGATTCTTTTCCTAATCTGGGAAGTAGGGGGGTGGGGGTGATGCAGTCAATTGTGTTGATCCTACTGATGATCACTGAACATGATTACCCTCCACCTCCAGCCAAAACTCACAGAGCTGCAGCAACACATGGCATGACTGGGCCGAAATATAATGTGAATATTTCGGTTTGGTTTTTTTCCCTTGTTTAGATCAAACCTTTAAGTCAATGAGTCGAACACAGATCTGTAACAAAGATCTCCAAGTTGGTTTCTCTTATCTGCAATTTCCAGAAGTCCTAATCCGAGGGCAGGACAAAGTAATGTTTACAATTCGACCATCGTCTTTTCTCTGATTTCACACACGATCTCATATGATAAGTATTCTTTTTCAGTATTAGAATTGAAAAGATTATTTGAAATGGATAGGGCTGGATTTACTTCTGCAGACACCAAGTGCTGTAAACTGTTATCAAATACTCCACTGGCCAATTAAAAAAAATATGCAAAACATAATTGGTAAGATACTTTTTCAGAGGGTTAAAATAACACCAACATTTTGCACACATTGAACAGAAACCTTTTGTCCATCTCATTCAGGTTTGAGCTTATAGCAGATCAAAGCTATTAACCGAACAGTTGAAAGACACAACGAAAGGAAATCTGAGTAAGCAGCTCCCTGACACAAAGAGACGAATGATATCATTCAAACTTGCTGTAAAGTGACTGTATTTAAAATTCAAGCCCAAAACTGTTAATTTTGAGAAGGACTTCAATATGTATCTGAGACACTTGACCACTTCATCTTGAAGAGTGCCTAAAACTTTTCCATATTTATTCCATTTGTTTCAATTGTAGATTAGCTTCTGAAGTTTCTTTCAAGGACTTTCTATCTGGTTAAAGCATCAATATCATTGTAACTTTCTACATTTAGAGTTACCTGATAGCAGTCCAATACTTCCTGCTTTACCTTTTCCCTCTCTTTTCCCCTAAATCAGCTTTTATAATGTGGTTCCATCAGGTTAAATCGAACAAAAGGTCTTTGTCAGTTGCCTCAATGCTTATCCTTCTATCAATTAGAAAATGGCATTGATTACTGCAGCATCTCAGCCTCACAGTTAAAAATGTACCTCTCCCAACATGCACTTACATTGCATGTGATGGATCTAAAATAGACAAAAATAAGGGAAGCGAGGTTTATGGGGAGAATGGCCAGAAAATGTAGTTGAAGATTACCAAATTAGCAAGATCTCATTGAATGGCAGAGCAGAATGGGCTACTTCTGCTCATCTATTTTATGCTGACATTTTTAGGGAGGTAAAGGCCATTGACTTAAAATACTCCATGTGTTGTAATTGACAACCTTTTATGATAAAGAACTTCAAAGGTGCATTACTCTCTGAGAGATGGAATTCCTCCTCATCTCTGTCTTACTCCGAGATGATGCCCTCTTGTCCCAGACTCTTCCATAAGGGGAAAGAATCATTCTGCATCAACTCGGTCAAGTCCCTAAGAATCTTTCAAGTTTCAGTATAGTAGTCTTTCAGTCTTCTGAACTCCAATGAATATCAGCCCAACCTATTCAATCTCTCCACATAAGACACAGTTTCCCTGGGATCAGCCTAATGAACCTTCTTGGGTTGCCTACAATGCCAGTATGTGTATATTTATATCATATAATGAGACCAACAGTATTCTAGGTGTGGATTGACTAGTGCCTTGAATAATTTTAGCAAGACCTCCTCATTTTTATAGTCCATTTCCTTAGAAATAAAGGCCAACATTCCAATTGCCTTCCCGATTATCTTGGATGCTAGTCTTTTGTAATTTATGCATCAGGAGTCCTAAATCCCTCAGTTCTGCAGCTTTCTGCAGTCTTTCCCCATTGTAGACATTGTATATGTACTCAGAAAATGGACCACAGCTATTATTTTTGCATTATGTTTTAGCTGAATATATTATCCTTGATGGAAAGTTTGTTCACTGTCAGATACATCCAATATACATTCTTAGACAATTCATTAACATTGGAATCCAACATTCATCACAAAGATGAATTGCAATTACTCTTTGGAGGGGATGTGTTGTGCATGTAACAATAGTCTTCCCACAATACATTTTATTTTCTAGAAGCCTTTCAGAATATTAGTGGGGAGAGAAGAAAATATTTTAAACTTCTTTTTTCTCTTTGAATTGACTGTAGATGTCCTACCATGCATACGGTACATTTAAAATTTGAAGGCTATTCTGCAGAGCATTTGTACCAAAGGGCCTTTGCAACTCTAAAGCTTTCTTAAGTGGGACCCACTTCACATAGTGGAAGAGTGATCTTATGAAAAAAATTACGTTTCTTAAATCACTGAAAAAACGCTAACAACCAAGATTAATTCTCCAATGTGAGCATTCTTTATTTCCAAGCCAATTATCATAACTAAAAATTAAAATTAAAATTAAATTAAAAAAAGATTATTTTATCTTATTTTAGCAGTCATTTGTCATTTCTTAATATTGTTATTCACACAGTCTTTTCCTTTTTGTTGTTGCAATCTATGGACCATTTGATATTTTGACCAGAAGTTAAACACCTTCTTATTGTAAGGATCAATTGCAGCAATATTTGGGAAGGACATCATCAAAAGTTTAGCAACAGATACCTTCATGATTTTGACTTTCATATTAGATAGTTTGTTCAAACAAGCTATTACTCCTAGCCTAAACGGCATCAACATTGCCAAGCCCTTTAGCTTAAATATCTGGACTTTCACCATTGACCACGAGATGAACTTGCCCAGTCATGTGAACGCCATGGTTGGAAGAGCAGGTATTCTCTGAACCTTGCACTATTTAAAAAAAAACATTGCCTGGAATGAGGATTATCAGGCAGATATTCAGTGTGGAATCTTCCAATTTTCGACTTAGCTGTCAAAGTGGAAGAAAACTGTCAAAGTGGAGCTTCTAGGAGGGGAATCCATGACTTACCATGGTAAGAAAGCCAGACAAATCTTCTGGCATGCTGTAATTAGGACTCCAGACCAGGAAGACCTGTTCCCTAGGAGATGTCAGCCAATGAGGTCCTGGTGGAGGCCATGGCTGCTGCCAGGACAACATCTTTGGTCTCCCAGAATGGGGGATCGCCTGCAAGATGCTGTCTCAGGTGGGATGGGGGTGAGTGTGCTTTCATGGCAAGATGGGTATGAGGGCTGGAAGACAGGATAGGCGTTGGTTCCCAGAAGCAATGGTTCTTTTGGCCATGTACAATTTAGTGCCAACTGTGAGAATGAATTAGGGGGCAAACATCTTCATTGGTCAGAGTCATAACTAGCACAAAGGATGGTGGTTGTGATTGTGGTTCAGCTCCAGCTCCAGGAGTTCCTCAGGCCCACACCTAACCTCAGCTGCTTCATCAAAAATCTTCCCTCCAACATAAAGTTAGAAGTGGGGATATTTATTGATGAAATATATTGCTGTTCCTTCAGAGTCACAGGGTCAAAATCTTGGAGTTTCCATTTCACTGCATTGTGGCTGGACCTACAGCAAATTCAAGAAGGCAGCTGACCGCAGTCTTCTCAAGGGCAGCTAGAGCTGGGCAATAAATGTTGGCCCAGTCGGTGATGCCGACATCCCATGAATGAATTTAAAAAGCCTAACCCTCTGATCAGTTGGTACCTCAATGCATTATAGCTAGTGCTCCCTTAAAAAACACTCGCAAGAAGGGAGCCTGGTTGATCTTTACATGGGCATGGAGGCTGTCTGTAGCAATCCTGAGATGACCTGGCCAGTTATCTCAACATGGGCTAGAGAGCTAACCAGGGACAACATGGACAGTATTACTCAATACCACACACTATGTCTCCACTGAGCCATCAGAACTCTCTAAAATCACCTTGGGTGCTTATTAAAAAGAAACCAAGAAAATTATTAGAAAGCATTTGAAAATGAAACCCAATGAATTTCAAAAATTTAAGTGCTCTGCCGTGTCTGTACAACGTCTTTTTTGGTCTGTTCTGAGATTTTGTCAGTCCATTGAGTCTATTTCGTGCTATTTCACTCTTCTCTATAGGCATTGATGGGGTTGCTGTATGTGTGTGTGTGTGTGTGTTTGATTGTTGGAGGAAGGGCTGTTGGTTTTTGCCATTCGCATAAAATATGGTTAATATTACTAGTACATTACTCTTTCACCATTTTAAAAGATGAGTTGTTCTTTTGAAATATTCATTTGGACTGGCTGATGTTTTACACAAGCAAGTTAACAGCACTGTAGGTATCAAACGATATATTTTTCTTTCCTTGCTGGCTCTGCCCTGAAGCAGAATGGAAAGTGCTGGAGTTTTATCATGTGTCTGTAATTGACCTGTGACAACCATGTCATTAGGTGGAAGGGAACGAGAGAGAGGAGGGGCTCATCTCATTCCAACACACTCATTTGAGGTATGTCTTGTCACCTCAGGCATTCATGGTCTGCTTGCTTCAAACTAGCTTGCAACAAGTGGCTGGCTTTGGTCACTTGGTCATAAAATAATACTGGTGTGAGTGACTCGAGAGGTTTTATATTGGAATAAGTGCATTCAATAAAACAGAAGGCAATAGGGTAAACGTTTCAATAAGCTCAGGGCTAGGCCTGCTGTACAGAACTTGCTTTTTCACAGCTGTGGGTATGTAGAGGGCTTTTTCCTTTGCTGTGCTGCGTTTTTATAGAAGACACTTCAAATTTAGCCTTATTAGACAGCTAAGGCCCTAGACTTTACAGTGAAGCCAGGTTGTTGTCACCCAGTAATTCTTGAATTATAACAGCGTGGAGTTGCCTGCTAGTTACATTTGGATCACCCAGTTGGTTCCTTAAAATACAGTCAGTACCAGTGACTTCACCTGACAAAGGAACAGTGCTCTGAAAGCTTGTGATTTCAAATAAACCAGTCAGACCATAACGTTGTGTCGTATGACTTCTGACTTTGTCCACCCCTGTCCAGCGCTGGCACCTCCACATTATCATTAGCATGTTGAAGAGAGGGTAGCTAAAATTGTCTTTCAACACATTGAATGATGTGAAATTAAGATTCTGATTTTCAGAAGTTGCTGGCTTTGCTCTCAAGTAGCCATTATTATTAGATGCTGCAATGACGATGTCAAAAAATCTGTCAACATGACTGTAAAACCAAGATTAACACTCAGTTAATATGCAGAAGTTTCCTGAGCAATCTATGGCAATTTAGTTTTGACTTCTAATAGTTTAAATATACCATAGTTTTAGTGCCCCAATTTCTCCCAAATAAGTTCAGAACAACCCATGTTGGGATCTGGCTTTCAAATAGCTCAGGCTGTTAGGATCAGACCTCGGATAATATTCCCCACGTTATTACCATTTCAGACGATACACTCCAAATAGTTAATCTCCTACGTAAGGAGGAATGGACTAGATTTCCTTCTTCATTTACCTGATCCCTCAGTTGGCTGCAATGATGTTAATTTAGAAAGGATTCATCACTGTTTGATGTCTTTCGCCCAGACCAAATGAAGTTATACTTTAAAAGGAGCAAATTTAAGCATTGAGTTAACAGGAACTACTAGTTTTATGAATCATTAAATTCAAAACGAGAAAACAACACAATGCACATACACTCAGATTAGGAATAAGCAGTGAGTCCAAAAAACATAAAAGTTGGAAGAATCACTGTCTCTGGGTATTTGTGACGAGTGAGTAATGGTATTTTTTATAAAAATTCCCTAATGTGTATTCACTTCCTGCAGTGAATTCTGTCTCACATCTATAATCCGATATAATATATAATCTTATTTGTGAGGCTGTGCAAATACAAATACAAGATCTACATCTATTTTGTTGCTGCTATTGCAGACCTTTGTGCAAATTGGCTGTTACATTTACTGTATCCCAATGAACACTCTTTAAAAATACATAGTTAATACATACATACATAAAAGGACTTTTAGGATGTCTCAAATGTTGTGTATGTAATACCTGGGATGGATGCTGCTGGTAGCATTAACACAGAGGTGAGGGGGGAGCTTGCTATGTGATCTGCATGACAAGCAAACTTATGCAGAGCTGACTGCAGTTTCCCAGCTTGGTGGTGTTGGGAGACTGGGTGGGGTGCAGAGTGGGTTGGAAGGAGGCAAGGGAAGATGGGAGGAGGTTGAAAACCTCACCTTTGCTCCCACCAGCCCCTGTGCCCACGTTCCCCATTACTTTCCCACCGCAAAACCTCTTTCCCACGATCACTCGACTCTGGACTGGGATTCACCATCAATTCTAGGCCTTATCACCTCCATTAAATACTGTCCATTGTGTCAGGCTACTTTAAAAACTCTGAAAATAAACTCTGGTTACCCTGGCCCCTAACACTTGAGAGTCTTTATACTAACATTTATAGTGCTCAGGAGAATAAGATACTTTCCGGAATTTACAACAAATTGAAAGGCTGCAATTATTTATTTCCACTGTGCTGCTGTATTATTTTGTTGAGTTTAATTGGCACTTTAGGTGAGAACTAGGAAAAAAAGCAAATGATTTCTAAAACACAGTGGGTTTTATATAATTGCGGTATTGTTATGAATGAATGAGAAAACACATCTAAGGTTCCAAGACCCATAAAATGTGCCTCAGCTGCCTCTCATGTTCCATAAGACGGCTCCAGAAATATTTTTAATTTCCTTATATTATTGACTATTGGAACGGAATCTTGGCAGTTCCCGTGCATGCGATTGCAAACATACAAAACGCCAGTCAATGTGGCGGGGAAAGTAGAACTGGGGGGAGCAACTGTAGCCAAAAAGGAAAAGTGGTTAGGGTGGGGGATGGGAGGTGGGATGCTCTCAGATTACCCGACTAAGTTTTAGCCCTCACTGTGTCATCACGTCAAGGTTACTACTGGGGAGGCTTATCCTTGAAGACGGGTTACTTTTCGCCACTGCTGAAAAGTAAGGCACCCTTCATTTGTTTTGATTGTAACTCCTTTGCACTTTCTGAAGCTAAAGGAAAAGTTCAAAAGGCTCGTGCTTTGATGGAGGGAGGAAACCTCAAATTCCTCATGTAAAATGGTAATGTCTTCTGTTCATTAGAGCATTCCAGAAGGCAGCAGAGTGGGCCCCCTGTGTAACTGGGCCATAATGAGAAACTGATTCTGCAACTTGGTGCCTTTCAGTGCAGCTCGGACACGATGCAGCTGGAGTAAGTGCCAGGCTGCTGCTTCACGGCGACTGTCAGGGGGCCAAATTCTTGCAAGTGAAGATTGACAAGTGCTCCATGTTGTTTGGGGATGCAGTTCGAGAGCCATGAGAGATATGCACTGAGAGAACTGTGTAGTCGTACACACATCTCTGAATCAGAAGGCTATGGCCTAAATTTTCAGACCAGAGATTTTAAACACCAACTTTCTCGGCTGACACTCCAATGGTGCACTGACAGGTGTGCTACCCTCTGATTTCCTGACCGTTCTCTCCCCAGGAGGGTGTAAGAACTCTATTTTGAAGAAAAGCATGGCCAAAAGTGGTGTGGGAAAGAGGGTTTCCTTTTCATGGGGCACTGGCAACAGTTCTGGGACAGGAGGGACCTATACCGCTGGGATGGACTCCACCTGAATATGGCTGGGTCCAGTGTTCTGGCAAAAAGGGTAAATAGGGAGGTTAATAGGACTTTAAACGAGTAAGTAGAGGGGAAGGGAGAAGTGACCGTAAAGGGATAATAACAATTAATGTAAGGCAAAGCAGCAGGTTAGCAGGTGACGAGGAAGCTTCAACTCCAATGAAAATTAGGAAAAAAGTTAAAGGGAAGAAGAACTCAAGAGCTGTTGGTAATGGAGGTAATAGGACCCAAAAAGAAGGTGCAAAAACTGGCATAAGGGCACTTTATCTGAATGCTCGGAACATTCAAAACAACGTGGATGAGTTGACAGTGCAAATCATGGCAAATGGGTATGATTTAGTGGCCATTACAGAGACATGGTTACAGGATGGTCATGACTGGGAGTTAAATATCCAGGGGTATCAAACTGTTCAGAAGGTCAGACAGGAAGGTAAGGGAGGTGGTGTTGCTCTGATTTTTAAGGATGATATCAGAGCGGTAGTGAGAGATGATATAGGTTCTAATTAACAAAACGTTGAATCCATTTGGGTGGAAATTAGGAATAGCAGCAGGGAGAAGAAATCACTGATAGGTGTGGTCTACAGGCCCCCAAATAATGACATCGTGGTGGGGCAGGCAATAAACATAGAAATAGCTAATGCATGTAAAAATGGTACAGCAATTATCCTGGGGGATTTTAATCTGCATATTGATTGGTCAAACCAGGTCGTTCATGGCAGCCTTGAGGATGGGTTCATAGAATGCATCCGTGATAATTTCCTTGAACAATATGTAATGGAACCTATGAGGGAGCAAGCTATCCTAGATCTAGTCCTGTGTAATGAGACAGGAATAATTAATGATCTCACAGTTAGGGATCCTCTCAGAAGGAGCGATCACAGTATGATCGAATTTAAAATACAGATGGAGCGTGAGAAGGTTGAATCCAATACCTATGTCCTGTGCTTAAACAAAGGAGACTATGAAGCAATGAGGGAGGAGTTGGCTAAGGTAGAATGGGAGCAAAAACTTTATGGTGGGTCAATTGAGGAACAGTGGAGGACTTTCAAAATGATTTTTGACTGTGCTGAGCAGAAGTATATTCCAGTGATAAGGAGGAACTGTCGGAAAAGAGAGGGCCAGCCATGGATGTCTAAGGAAATAAAGGGAAATATCAGATTGAAAAAAAAAACATACAAAAAAGCAAAGAGTAGTGGGAAACTAGTAGACTGGGAAATCTTTAAAGGCCAACAGAAAGCCACAAAAAAAGTTATAAAGAAAAGTAAGATAGATTATGAGAGTAAACTAGCTCAGAATATAAAAACAGGCAGCAAAAGTTTCTATAAACATGTAAATCGTGAAAGAGTGGCGAAGGTAAACATTGGTCCTTTAGAGGATGAGAAGGCCAATTTAATAACTGGGAATGAGGAAATAGCCGAGACATTAAACAGTTATTTTGTGTCGGTCTTCACTGTGGAAGACACAAATAACATGCCGAAAACTAATGGCAAGAAGGTTGTAGCAGGTGAGGACCTAGAAACTATCATCATCACTAAGGAGGCAGTGCTGGGCAAGCTAATGGGGCTAAAGGTAGACAAGTCTCCTGGCCCTGATGAAATGCATCCCAGGGTACTAAAAGAGGTGATGGGGGAAATAGCAAATGCATTAGTAATTCACTGGACTCTGGGGTGGTTCCTGCAGATTGGAAAACAGCCAATGTGAAGCCACTGTTTAAAAAAGGAAGTAGACAAAAAGCAGGTAACTATGGGCCAGTTAGCTTAACTTTGGTAGTGGGGAAAATGCTTGAATCTATCATTAAGTAAGAAATAGCGAGACATCTGGATATAAATTGTCCCATTGGGAACACCCAGCATGGGTTCATGAAGGGTAGGTCATGTTTAACTAATTTGGTGGAATTCTTTGAGGACATCACTTGCATGATAGACAATGGGGAACCTGTGGATGTGGTGTATCTGGATTTCCAGAAGGCATTTGACAAGGTTCCACACCAAAGGCTGCTACATAAGATAAAGTTGCACGGTATTACAGGTTATGTATTGTCATGGATGGAGGATTGGTTGACCAGTAGAAAGCAAAGAGTAGGGGTAAATGGGTGTTTTTCTGGTTGGCGGTCAGTGGCAAGTGGTGTGCCTCAGGGATCAGTGTTGGGACCGCAATTGTTTACAATTTACATAGATGATTTGGAGTTGGGGACTAACTATGTCAAAATTTGCAGATGACACTAAGGTGAGTGGTAGAGCAAAGTGTGCAGAAGACATTGAAAATCTGCAGAGGGGTATAGATAGTCTAAGTGAGTGGGCAAAGGTCTGGCAGATGGAGTACAATGTCGATAAGTGTGAGGTCATCCATTTTGGTAGGAATAACAGCAAAATGGACTATGTTTTAAATGGTTAAAAATTGCAGCAAGCTGCTGTGCAGAGGGACTTGAGTCTCGTTGTGCATGAATCGCTAAAAGTAGGATTGCAGGTGCAGCAGGTAATTAAAAAGGCAGATGGAATTTTGTCTGCCATTGCTCGAGGGATGGAGTTTAATAACAGGGAGGCTATGCTGCAGCTGTATAGGGTCCTAGTGAGGCCACACCTGGAGTACTGCATGCAGTTTTGGTCTCCTTACTTGAGAAGAGATATACTAGCACTGGAGGGGGTGCAGAGGAGATTCACTCGGTTGATTCCAGAGTTGAGAGGGTTGGATTATGAAGAGAGACTGAGTAGACTGGGATTATACTCATTGGAATTCAGAAGAATGAGGGGAGATCTTGTAGAAACATATAAGATTATGAAGGGAATAGATAAAGTGGAGGCAGGGAGGTTGTTTATGCTAGCAGGTGAAACTAGGACTAGAGGGCATTGCCTCAAAATAAAGAGAAGCAGATGTAGGACTGCGGTCAGGAGGAACTTGTTCACCCAAAGGGTTGTGAATCTGTGGAATTCCCTGCCCAGTGAAGCGGTTGAAGCTACCTCGCTGAATGTTTTTAAGGCAAGGCAAAATAAATTTTTGAACAGTGAAGGAATTAAGGGTTATGGTGAGTGGGCGGGTAAGTGGATCTGAGTCTCAAAAAGATCAGCCATGATCTTATTAAATGGCGGGGCAGGCTCGAGGGGCCAGATGGCCTACTCCTGCTCCTAGTTCTTATGTTCTCATGTTCATTCTGCCCCCTCTCTGTCCTGGGCAATATTTGCTGTTAAACTCTGAAGGAGTCACACCGGACTGGAAGTGTTAGCTCTGTTCATCTCTTCATGGATGCTACCACACTTGTTGAATTTTTCCAGCACTTTCTGTTTGAGTTTATTATTTATCATTCAAATGACATCATTAAAAATCATTATCTGGTGATTATCAAATTTCCTTTTGTTTGTCCTTGCTGTGTGCACATTTCCTCAGTTACAATATTGGCTGTTCTCCAGAAAAAACTTAACTGGCTGTAACTTGCTGTGAGATAATCTGATGTTGTGAAAGGCACTATGTAAATGCAAATCTTTCTTGCTTTTCTATTACTCAACCTGGAACTGCATTTGACCAGAATTAAGTTAGCTACCTGGTGGATCTTGCTAGCAACGGATTCATTACTTGCTTTTATATTTAGCGCTGTCAGTCCATGAATTTGACAGAATGCATGTCTGAAAACTAGCATGAATTTAGTGTGTAATTCCCGTCATAACAGCAGCAGATAACACAGACCAGGTCATCTGCAGTCATTGCTGTAAAATATCCTTTGCCACCAGTTTATGTTCTACAACATTCCAAACTTTGGTTACCACAGACAGCAATGTTGAAATGTAAAATTCCACTACCAAAAGCTGTTTTCTTTATTTGTAAGTGATGGATATTATAGCAGGATAGTTCAGCGCTATTATCAGATCCATACGTTAAGTGCTCAGATCAAATTCCTTGCCACAATTTTAATTGGACATAGTCAGTTTAAAAATAAACAAATTAAAGCTCCTGTCAAAATAGCAATATATAAAATTTCAGGAAAAGACTGAAGACCACGCGGTAGGTTCTGACTCCTAATATCGATCACTTAGGTCCTTCCCCACACCCCCAAATATTATAGCCAATTCTCACTCATTTACCACCCTCAGCATAAACAATTACAATCTCAAGATCTTTTTAGGAGTTCTCCCGTCTGTGAGCAGGAACATCAGAAGATCTATCAAAGTCATAGATCTCCCAGCCCAGGAAAAGAAAACAGCATATCCCAAAGATGCAGTATGTCTTCCAATTTGTGACTGCATCTTCTGATTTCGGAGTTGAAAATGTTTGAGGTGTAATCACTGTTGCAATGTAGGAAAAGTAGCAGCCACAAGCAGCAGTGACCAGATACTCTGTTTCAGAGATGTTGGTTGAAAAATGCACATGGACCATGATGACTTCCCTGCTTTTCTTCAAAGCAGTGAGATGGGATCTTTTACATTCACGCAAGACAGCAGATGGAGACTCTCAGTTTAACATCTTACTCAAATTACAGCATCTTCTGCCATGCATTGCTGTATTTGAGTGTTTTTTTTTAACTCTAGCCCTGAGTGGTGTTTGAACCTACAACCACATAATGTAGCAGCGGAAATGTTACCAATTGAGCCACAGCTGACAAGCACCATATATCATCCCAAGAGGGATGATGACTGTCCTGTCTGCAGTAATCACAAATTCATTCCAGTGGCTTAATCCAACTCCATAAACCTGCATTTTCCTCTGATAACAAGCATGGGACTGGATGAACACAGCAGGTCAAGCAGCATCATAGGAGCAGGAAAACTTGACGTTTCGGGCCTAAACCCTTCATCAGAAATGGGGAAGGGGAAGAGGGTTCTGAAATAAATAGGGAGAGAGGGGGAGGCGGATAGAGGATGGATGGAGGAGAGGATAGGTGGAGAGGAGGCAGACAAGTCGAAGAGGTGGGGATGGAGCCTGAAGAAGTTACCCTCCTCCCTCCGGACAAACCTCAGGGAATCTCTCTCCCACTGCAACTCTCTCATACCTGTCCATCCTCCCTGGACTGACCTATCTCCTCCTCACCCCCCTACCTACACTCACCTTTACTGGCTCCATTCCCGCCTCTTCGACTTGTCTGCCTCCTCTCCACCTATCCTCTCCTCCATCCATCCTCTATCCGCCTCCCCTTCTCTCCCTATTTATTTCAGAACCCTCTTCCCCTCCCCCATTTCTGATGAAGGGTTTAGGCCCGAAACGTCAAGTTTTCCTGCTCCTATGATGCTGCTTGACCTGCTGTGTTCATCCAGCCCCATGCTTGTTATCTCGGATTCTCCAGCATCTGCAGTACCTTTTATCTCTGCATTTTCCTCTGTTCAGTTACACATTCGTTATTTCATAAGACCATAAGATGTAAGAGCAGAAGTAGGACATTTGCATATTGAGTCTGCAGCACCATTGAATAAGACCATGGTTGATTTGATAATCCTCAACCCCCCTTTCATGCCTTTTCTCCATAATGCCTGATTCCCTTAGTGATTGAACATCTATCTATCTCAGCCTTGAATATATTTATTACTTAATAGCCCTCTGCGGAAAGTTTTCGCTACCCTCTGAGATATCAAATTCCTCCTTATCTCTGTCTAAAATATGTGACCCCTTATTCCAACTTTGTGCCCTCTGGTCCTAGATTCTCCCAGAAACAGAAGCAGCCTTTCTGCGTCTACCTGACAAGTACAGTAAGAATCTTTTATGTTTCAATAAGGATCGCCTCTCATTCTTCTTTATTCCAATGAGCAGAGGCTAAACATACTCAATCTCTGCTCATAAGACAGTCCCTCCATACTGGTATCAACCTAGTCCTCCTTCTGTGGACTTCTTCCAATGCAAGTACATTATTCCTTAGGTAAGAGCCCAGCTGTTCCAGCTGTGGTCTGACTTGTGCCTTGTTCAGTTTTAGCAAGATCTCCCTAATTTTATAATCTATTCACTTTGAAATAAAGGCCAACATTCCAATTGCTTTCCATATTACCAACTGAACTTAGATTCTAGCTTTTTTGTGATTAATAGATGAGGACTCTCAAATTCCTCTGTACTGTAGCTTTCTGCTGTCCTTCTTCATTTAAATAATATTGGCCTCATCTATTTGTCCTGCCAAAGTGCATAACCTTACATTTCCCTACATGGTATTCCACCTGCCAAGGTTTTGGCCACTAGCTTAACCTGTCTCTGTCCCATTGCTGACTCTTTGCGTCATGCTCACCATTTGCCTTCCCAGGGCTGTACCTGAGCCATGCTGTGACAAAGCATGCTATGTTCAAATCTCGCTCAAAGTTTTTGCCAGATTTCAATTTATCAATTTTCTAAAGAATCTTGAATATTAATTTTATATTTTAGCTCTCTCAACTATTTTAAGAACATAGAACAGTACAGCATTGGAACAGGCCCTTCTGCCCACCATGCCTGTGCCAACCATGATGCTATTCCAGACTAATCCCATCTGCCTTGCACATGGTAATTCCCTGCCTGTTCATGTGTCTGTCTAAATGTCTGTTAAACATTGTTATTCTATTTGCTTCCACCACCTCCCCAGCACAGTGTTCCTGGTATCTACTACCCTCAGTGTAAAAGACTTTCCTTGCACATCTCCTTCAACCTTTCCCCCTCTCACCTTAAACCTATGCCCCGTTAGTATTTGACATTTCCATCCTGGGAAAAAGACTTTTGACTATCGACTCTATCCATGCCTCTCATAATTTTAAATACTTCGATCAGGTTGCCCCTCAGCCTCCGATGCTCTGGCAAAAACAATCCAAGTTTGTCTCACCTCTCCTCATAGTTAATACACTCCAATCCAGGTAACATCCTGGTAGGCCTATTCTGTACGGTCTCCAAAGCCTCCACATCCTTCCTATCGTGTGGCAACCAGAACTGTATGCAATACTCCAAGTATGGCCGACCGAAAGACTTGTACAGTTGCAACATGACTTGACAATTTTTATACTCAATGTCCCAGCTGATGAAGGCAAGCAGGCCATATGCCTTCTTTACCACCTTAACATAGAACAAAGAACATAGAACATTACAGCGCAGGACAGGCCCTTCGGCCCTCGATGTTGCGCCGACCTGTGAAACCAATCTGAAGCCCATCTAACCTACACTATTCCCTTAACATCCATATGTTTATCCAACGACCATTTAAATGCCCTTAAAGTTGGCGAGTCTACTACTGTTGCAGGCAGGGCATTCCACACCTTTACCACTCTCTGAGTAAAGAACCTACCTCTGACATCTGTCCTATATCTATCACCCCTCGGTTTAAAGCTATGTCCCCTCGTGCTAGCCGTCACCATCCCAGGAAAAAGGCTCTCACTGTCCACCCTATCCAATCCTCTGATCATCTTGTATGTCTCTATTAAGTCTCCTCTTAACCTTCTTCTCTCTAATGAAAACAGCCTCAAGTCCCTCAGCATTTCCTCATAAGACATACCCTCCGTACCAGGCAACATCCTGGTAAATCTCCTCTGCTCCCTTTCCAATACTTCCACATCCTTCCGATAATGCGGTGACCAGAACTGTACGCAATACTCCAAGTGCGGCCACACCAGAGTTTTGTACATGACCTCATGGCTCCGAAACTCAATCCTTCTACCACTAAAACCTAACACACCGTACGCCTTCCTGACAACCCTATCAACCTGGGTGGCAACTTTCAGGGATCTATACACATGGACACCGAGATCTCTCTGCTCATCTACACTACCAAGAATCTTACCATTAGCCCTGTACTCTGTATTCCTGTTACTCTTTCCAAAGTGAATCACGTCACACTTTTCCGCATTAAACTCCATTTGCCACCTCTCAGCCCAGCTCTGCAGCTTATCTATGTTCCTCTGCACCCTGCAACATCCTTCCGCACTATCCACAACTCCACCGACTTTAGTGTCATCCGCAAATTTACTAACCCATCCTTCTACGCCCTCATCCAGCTCATTTATAAAAATGACAAACAACAGTGGCCCCAAAACAGATCCTTGTGGTACACCACTCGGAACTGGACTCCAGGATGAACATTTCCCATCAACCACCACCCTCTGTCGTCTTCCAGCTAGCCAATTTCTGATCCAAACCGCTAAATCACCCTCAATCCCATGCCTCCATATTTTCTACAATAGCCTACCGTGGGGATCCTTATCAATCGCTTTACTGAAATCCATATACACCACATCAACCGCTTTACCCTCATCCACCAGTTTGGTCACCTTATCAAAGAACTCAATAAGGTTTGTGAGGCACGACCTACCCTTCACAAAACCGTGTTGACTATCCCTAATCAAATTATTCCTTTCTAGATGATTATAAATCCTACCTCTTATAATCCTTTCCAACACTTTACCCACAACTGAAGTAAGGCTCACTGGTCTATAATTACCAGGGTTGTCTCTACTCCCCACCTTGAACAAGAGGACAACATTTGCTATCCTCCAGTCTTCTGGCACTATTCCTGTAGATAATGATGACATAAAGATCAAAGCCAAAGGCTCTGCAATCTCCTCCCTAGCTTCCCAGAGAATCCTAGGATAAATGCCATCTGGCCCAGGGGACTTATCTATTTTCACATTTTCCAGAATTGCTAACACGTCCTCCTTGTGAACCTCAATCCTATCTAGTCTAATAGCCTGTATCTCAGCATACAGGCTATTCGACTAGACAGGATTGAGGTTCATCCACTTGTGTTACCACTTTCAGGGAACTATGGACTTGCAGTCCAAGATTTCTCGGTATATCAATGCTCTTAAGGGTCCTGCCATTTACTGTATATTTTCCTGTTGTCTTTGACCTCCTAAAATTCATCACTTCACACCTGTCCAGATAAAACTCCATGCGCCATTTCTCCACCCAACTTTCCAACTGGTCTATATCCTGCTTCGTCCTTTGAAATCCTTCTTCAGCTATCCACAACCCCACCAATGTTCATGTTATCTGCAGTCTTACTAATTAGACCATTGACACTGCAAATCATTTATATATACTACAAACAACAGAAGTCCCAGCACTGATCCTTGTGGAACACCATTTGCATGGACCTCCAGTGAGAAAAACACCTCTCCACAACTACTCTGTCTCTTCTACATCTGAGCCAATTTTGTATCCAACTCACCATCGATTCCATTTGATATGATCTTCTCGACCAGTGTACCATGAGAGACCTTGTCATAACTTTCCATAACTTCTCTGTACCTCTTTCTTACACTTATGTCCATCTGCTAACTTCTTTAACAGGACACTGACATTCTGTAATTTGAAAAAGAATGCACTCCTCACGCAGTCTCTGTTCCTCCAACACATGCACAACTAAGCCGTCACCTCCAAGCTCGGTTCCAGCCAACCTCTTTTCCTTACATGCTCTCTGAAAATCCTTTACCCTTCAGCAAGTTTATAATTAGCCTTGCACAGAGAGAGAGAGAGAGAGAAAGCGTGAGGGAAGGGGAATTTGATATGAGCGTGTTAAGCATTTGTGAACACTTAGAGTAATTTCTATTCATGTAGATTTATAATTGGTTTCTCAAGATATAATAATATTGTCATGACTCATACAAGGGCTAATTTCTACAACCTCCAAAAATGGGTGCAGGGATTGTGATGTCTGTTTAACCCTTGCTTATTTATTACAATGAAGGTAGCACAGCAGCTTGTGCTATCTCTTTTGCTTTGAGGCAATAGGACAGGCCAAGCCATATTTCATTGTGTATGTGGAGTGCATGTACTTACACGCCAGCATCATCAGCAGGTAGTCATTGCCAGGCAAGTAGTCAATATCTGAATTTGCCATTGTGGCTCAAATACAGATGGCACAATAAACTGTCACAGAAGGGAGTGCCACTGTGACTGTTGCCGGAGTATCAAGCATTCACCTCTATTATGCATTGAATTAAGAGATACGTTGACCTAAATGCTGCAAAGCCTTGGTGATAAACCAAATGGACATTGAAAGAGGGAAATCCCTTTCAGATGTGACATGTGCTTGAGTCGTATGTAGCCTTGTAAGGGGATTCAGTGACACAGTGGGTTAATGTTCTGGAGAAAGCAAAGTACTGCAGGTGCTGGAAATGTAAAACAAACAGAGAATTTTGGGGGAACGCAGGATCTGTGGAGAGAAAGAGAGAGAGTGAGAATGAAAGTGAGAATGAGAATGAGAATGAGAGTGAGAATGAGAATGAGAATTCTCTGGGGACCAGGGGTTGAATCCCAACAAAAAAACGGTACAATTGAAAGCTGGCCCTAATGGCAATTATGTAGCCACTTTCAATTGTTGTTAAAACCCTGTCTAGTTGACAAATTCCCCTTTAGAGAAAGGAAGCTGCCATCCTTACCTGATCTGGCATACACGTTACTCCAGACCCACACAACAATATGGTTGGTTCTTAACTACCCTCTGGAATGGCCCCAGCAAGCCACCCAGATCAGGCACAATTAGGGATGGGTAATAAATGCTGGCCCAGCCAGCGAAGCCCAATTAATGAACTAAACTAAATGTTTGCTCCGCCCACTTCTCTATGGTAAAGAGAAAATGAAAAGCAGTTGATACTCACTAGGTAGAGGGCCTCAGCGACCTCCGGAGTAAAACCATACAGGGACACACGACAAATATAAAGCCTCAGATCCATGGAAGTCCACTGGAAATGTGGTCCTTCCCCTGGTTTTGACAAAGAGTCATACAAGGCTTGAAATGTTAACTCTGTTTCTCTCTCCAAAGATGCTTTCAGACCTGCTGAGTTTCTCCAGCATTTTCTGTGCTTATCTTTCCTCTTGCTTTGGGGTCACTATCATGTTTGCCATAGAGGACAGATTTCCACAGCGACGTATGGACTGAAATACACATGCTCTGATCCTCACTGTGGTTCATGCGAGCGATTTGCTCCATGAACACCTAGTGCAGATACAGGCTCCTCCGTCTTCCTCTCCTCCTCCCTCATTCAGCAGATTGTCCCACTCTCTGACTCTTATCCAAGTCGAACTGTATTCCAAGGGAAATGCTTGTTTTGGAATTCATTCCAAGGATGTGAGTGCAGGTGACTAAGTCAGCAATTTATTGCTGAACCCTAATTTCCCTGAAGAATGTGAACCTCTGCCTTGGAGTAAATGACTGGTGCGCAAATCTTAAAATTAGCAAAATAAAAACCCTTCATCAGCATGTGTTTCATCACTCCTAGAGAATTTTGCACCTTGATGCAACTTCTGGAATTTTCAAAGACTTATAGAATTAGAACAAAATCTAGGAGTAATCAACCAGCAGATTCTGTAAGAAGTTGATTATCCTTTTAAACTGTGAAATAGTGGTGGTGAGGTGGTTCCTACTTCTGAGCACATGTTTCACTGTGTGAGGTCAATGAGAGTGCAGGAGTCAGAATGCCGAGCTCTAAAATGATGACTCTGCTGTCAAGTCGGGATATTCTTCATACTTTTAGGTACTAATGTGCTCAACAATTTAACCTGATTGGCCCCATAACTCCACACACACTCTTGAAGCCATTCGAGAACCCTCTGAGCACATGCAGCACCTAAAACACGAGTAAACCCTGTCCCAGTTTGTCACCCACCATTCCATTCCTAACAAAAATAAAACAAGAAAATAGAGAACTATGCAGGCATGGGATTTGTACAATATATCTCTCATTAAGAGTCAGTTTGAAAAGTGCAAAATGTACAGTTTTAAACACATGAATGAAAATTCAAATTGCAGTGGACGCAATGGGCTTAGTTTTATGTTGAGTTTGGCATGGAAATGTAATTCATATACTCAGGCATGCTGGTATTTGAAATGAAAAAATACACACAATCTAACAAGGAAACAGGACTTGTTTAAGGACCCAGTGGTGGCTGTAACAATGTAGTTTGAATCATCAGTTCAGATCACTATTAGTCCTTAATGACATAACATCTTTTATACACATATAAAGCAGTGTTCTCAAATTAATACAAAGAGGTGCCTTGATTGTTATTGCACAGGATTGAAAGGAACAGAAATTTATGGCACAGAAGAGGGCCATTTAATGGATGTGAGCCGACAAAGAGTAATCCATCCTGACTCAATTTTCAATCCTTAGTCTTAATGCTATGGGTTAAGGTACTTCAAATGTAATTCCAAATATTCTTTTCAGTGTGACATAGGGTTCTCACGCTACTATCCCTTCAGGCAGTGAGTTCCAAACTCCCAGCCACCCTTTGCATTTAAATATTCTCCTCAATGGTCGTCTAATCCTCACCCCAATTACTTCTGAAATTTATTGAGAAATCATATTTAAGTGTACTGCAATATTGCAGAATTAAATCAAATATTTTCTTCAGCTGGGTAAGATGAACAATGTGTATGAGAGTTCTGTTTGATGACAGATAGAAAATATACTGCTCCATAAGGAAGCCAGAGACAGGAAGGTCTCCTCCACCACAGGGAGACCAAACACACATTGAGTGATTGCTTTGCTGAACACTTCCGTTCAGATCCCAAGTGTAACCCTGAACTTTGGGTCATTTGCCATTTTAATTCTCCATCCCACTCCCACTCTAGTCCTTGGCCTCCTACAATAATATTCTAAAGAAGCTCAATGGAATTTCAAGGAACAGCACCTCATCTTTCCATTAGGCACTTTATAGCCTTCCAGAATCAACACTAAGCTCAATAATACTCCCATTTTTCAGACAGATATGTCAGCAATGATCCTGCTACAGCCATTTCCTTTAGGCCCATCTCTTGTTATTTTTTGTATGTCCTTTATCGCCTTCTTTCTCTTTGCGTTACAATCTGTTCTAACAGTTCATCTTTGTTGCATTCCACCCTAACACATTCTCTTTTTGTGACTCTTGACTCCTTTCCCTCGCTCTGTATCTGTTTAAAAATTGCTACATCTCTAATTTCTTCCAGTTCGGACAAAAACCATCAACTTGGAACATTATACTGCATCATCTGTTCCCATTGTGGCCTCCTCTACATCGGGGAAACCAAGCAGAGGCTTGGGGACCGCTTTGCAGAACACATATGCTTGGTTCGCACTAAACAACTACACCTCCCAGTTGTGAACCATTTAAACTCCTCCTCCCATTCCGCAGACGACATGTCCATCCTGGGCCTCCTGCAGTGCCTCAACGATGCCACCCGAAGGTTTCAGGAACAGCAAGTCATATTCTAAGATAACAAGGTGTACAGCTGGATGAACACAGTAGGCCAAGCAGCGTCATAGGAACAGGAAAGCGTTAGGGTTAGGGTTAGGGTTAAGGGAACCCTGCAGCCCAATGGTATCAATGTGGACTTCACAAGTTTCAAAATCTCCCCTCCCCCTACTGCATCTCAAAACCAGCCCAGCTCGTCCCCACCTCCCTAACCTGTCTTTCCTCCCACTTATCCCCTCCTCCCACCTCAAGCCCCACCCCCATCTCCTACCTACTAACCTCATCCCGCCCTCTTGACCTGTCTGTCCTCCCTGGACTGACCTATCTCCTCCCTAACTCTCCACCTACACTCACCTTTACTGACTCCACCCCCACCTCTTTGACCTGTCTGTCTCCTGTCCATCTATCTTCTCCTCTATCTATATTCTATCCACCTCCCCATCTCTCCCTATTTATTTCAGAAGAAGGGTCTAGGCCCGAAGTGTCAGCCTTCCTGCTCCTCTGATGCTGCTTGGCCTGCTGTGTGCATCCAACTCTGCACCTTGTTATCTCTTAACTTGGAACATTAGTTCTATTTCTTGCCATTTCCAGCTGACTATCTCCAGTATTGTTTTCGTTTTGGATCTACCCAACTGCAGTATTTTGCTTTTCTAGAACAGAATGGCCCCAGGTTTAACACTGAAAACCTATTGAGTAGGAATCTGAGGTTGAATTGCACCGTAGATGGTTTCTGTGTGATTCCTTATTGTACTGTTAGGTGATCATAGAATCGTAGAATCCCGGCCGTGTAGAACCAGGCCATTTGGCCCATCGAGTCCACACTGACCGCTTGAGGAGTATCCCATCCAGACCCACCCTCCTACCCTATCCCTGCATTTCCCATGGCTAACCCAACTAGCCTGACCATCCCTGGACACTATGGACAATTCAACATGGCCAATTCAACTGGCCTGCACATCTTTGGACTGTGGGAGGAAACCGGAGCACCCAGAGGAACCCATGCAGACACGGGGAGAACATGCAAACTCCACAAAGACTGTCTATCGAGGGTGAAATTGAACCCAGGTACCTGGTGCTGCAAGCCACCATGCTGCCCCCAAATCTGTGCCAAAGTAATGTTAGGTGAAAAAAGATAATGCCAGCAGGAATAATAAATGAGACCTTGGTTATTTGTGTAGCAAGAGATGAAATGTCATTTCCTTTAGCTGCTGTCTAACACCCAAACTTGAAGCTCTTTGTTTAATGAACATTATGATTGGAGAGCTGATACCAAGATTGAAGTACAGCTGATATCAAAGCTCAATGCTAAAATAAAAGGTCATCCTTTACATATTGTTTTATTTTTCTATTAGCATCTGACCTCAACATTTTCTAGGAATTTTCATTGCAAAATGTCATCTAACAGGTTGTGTGTAGTCTTCCTCTATGTTCTATGTATGTTCTATACATTAGGGGAAGGCTGAAACCAATAGCAACGTCAGTTTATCTTTTTCTCCTGAGTTGTTGGACAGCTGGAATTATAGTCTGATGGGAATCACAGTATAGCATAAAATAGGGCACCTGACTTCATGGGAGTTCTCTCGCTTCTGAGTCAGGGCCATGCATTCAAACCCTGCTCCCGAGACTCAATCACATAAAGCAGTCTGTAACTCATTGCATTCTGAGGAAATACAGTGATGTTGGAGCACTATGTTTTAAAACAAAAGTCAAACTGAGGCCTTATCTGTGTTCTTAGATGGAAGTAAATGAGCCCATGCCACGATTTCAAAGAAGATCGTGTTGAGATCATTACAGTGTCTTCACCTCAACCTGCATCATTCAATCATTAATCCAAAAAAACCGGACAGAACTCTGGTTGCTAGAATTCAGAAAAAAAGAAACGGAAAATGCTAGAGAAACTCATGAGGTCTGGCAGCATCTGTGGAGAAAAAACGAAGTAACAACTTCAGATCCAGTGAGCCTTGTTGGAAGGGTCTAAGTCATTTATTCCTTTGCTGTTTGTGGGATCTTGCTATGCACACATTGGTTTCCATGTACCCATAGTCTATAGCAGTGACTGCAATGCAAAAGCACTAGATTGGCTGTGAGGATCTGATAAGGATGTGAAAGACACTGTGTGAACATAAACTATTCTGTTCCTTCTGTTCTGATTCAAGAACAGATTCTTCTCAGCTGTTATCAGACTTTTGAACAAACCTCCCATATATTAGAGTTGATCTTTCTCTGCACCTTCTCTTTATGTAAAGCATGATTTGTCTGGTTAGCATGCAAAACAATACTTTTCACTGTATCTTGGGACATGTGACGATAATAAATCAAATCCATGGAGTGATTAGGAAAGAGGATGAATTTTAGGAAAAAAAACACTGCAGAGGTAGAAACCTACAGAATAAACCATAGATTAGCTGCAGTCATGAGCTTTAAGTCTTGCTTAATCCATTGGTGAATAGTGATGGCTGTTGTAGAGTCTGTACCTTGTAGGTGTTTGACAAAATCAAGGGATTCAATGAATCGAATCAGTAGACTCTAATGACTGGGCCATGTGAGTTTTACGGATGATGGCCACATCTCTAAAGATATCTCTGCAGTGAGCTTGCTACTGGCATAAGGTCAGCCAGTCTCCCATGACTGTGATACTAGGATGTGTGTGAGCAAGACTTCAAGTTAACTACGAATAGAGTTGAGGCACAGAAAGCCCTTGCTGGTGGCTGGAATATCTGCAGGCCAGGAGTCAGCAAGAACATGGAGAAAGCAGATGAGAAAAGAAACGAATGGATGGTGGAGAAGAGAACCTGCTGGATGAAACAAAAAAAAAATCAGTTGACCTCAAGCCAACGCTGTTCATCTGTGCCAGATGTGTTAGGGGCTCACAAATCAGCATCTACACCCACAACAGAGAATGCTCAATCCAGAAATGATATACAGGAACAATTGCCCAATTCTGGGTGTCCATAAAGTGGAACTGTCCAAAGACTAAACACATCTCTTTGTGCACCAATCAACATGTGAGGCAGGAATGTAATTCATCCTGACTGTAAAAAATCATCAGCCCTCTTGGATTTTCATCATCCAATTCATTTCTGGAGTTCTGCAGAAGGTCACTGGACGTGAAACGTTAACTCTGCTATCTTTCTACAGATACTGCCAGACCTGCTGCGTTTTTTTTTCCAGCTATTTCTGTTTTTATTTCATTCTTACAATTCTGCTTTACAGCCTTCACTGAAAGTGAATGATTTAAACACACCAAATTTTGGTAATCCAAAATCTGGGAACATCTGAAAACTGACTGTGGAATCTGTCTCCTAGATTCTGTCCTGAGAGACAGTACTGGAGAAGCTATACCTGTCTAACCAGGGAGGAGTCTGTCATCTCCTGAGATGGACAGATACCATCAATTCATAAATGGATTCAGGACATACTTAGATTCATGTTGAAAGAGAGAAATCATGAAGCTAAATAGAGTTGAATTTTCTCAAAACTATGGCAGAAAACTCTCCAGAATTAATGTGGGGCTTATTTAAAAATTGTTCTGAGGAAAATGGAAAATTCTTATCATGTTCTTTTGGAAATCCTCCTGATACTTGCAATGAGCAAAGGAACAGTAACCTTTTGTTAATCCCAACCAGACCATAACTAAACATAATTTAAATCGAGAGTACAGACATTAAAGCTGCCACGACATTCCACTTTCTGTATACCAGACCACTATGAAGTTCAAGGTGCTTCTAGGTAATTGCATAATCAAATCTGATGACAGAAAGGCTGCAGGAACCATTTATGTCTTAAAAACAAGGTACGAAATAAAAAATGATGATCACACTTTTCCAGTGAGTACTGTTACGGGGACAGTGTACCATAGCAATGAATAAATTCCGGAAGGCAAATTTGATTTTTGACCTATCAATCTAGATAAATTGAGAAAAAAGGATAAAATTGTTTCAAAGTAAAATATGTGTTGACAGACTGCAAGTAGCCTGCACTCAGACTGCAATGTGTAGATTTCTTAGTTATGTGTTGGGAAGTGTTTAACTGTGTCTTCCTGGCTTTGATCTTCCTACCAATAGTCCTGACCTCCAAACTGAAATTTGCAAAGCAAATAGGCCACTGGCTCCACTTGGCTTATGAAACGTTGAGGTCTAGTAAAACTTGACAGATGTCAAAAGCCCAGCTACTGAATGCTTAGACATTACTTAGTTGTCTGCGTGTCAAGCAACAGGTTTATTGATCGTTCCCATTAACCCTTCCCCTTTCTCCCGGTTTTAATGTTTCACATCTGTAGACTAGTGCACTTCAATCCTTGTTTGCAATAAGACACAACTCTTCTGGCTGCTGACCACAAAAATTTATTAGAAATCCCTGCCTCTTAATTTGAAAATATATCCTGAACCATAAGAGTGGGTTGGGGAAAATAAGGGAATGGAATGAAATACATGAGAGTCAGTCTAGTGTCTATGGAGATGTTCCAAGGTTAGTTTTTAAGTGTGAACCTTTCGTACTCATAAAATCATAAATAGTTAGGCCTAGTTTGGAACAAGCCATTCTGCTTTGGCTTAATGCCATATCATAATTACAGTTTCCAAAGAGTGCCACCTTCTCTGAACCAATACGTCAGTTCCATTTTCACATTATGTGAGTTTATTATTTCGTGTTAAATGAAATGCTATATGCACAGGCACTAGAGGACCTAAAAATCAAAGTGGAGTCTGTTTAAACCCTGTGACCTCTCTTTATGAATTGGTTGGCAAGCAAAGAGATATTATGAGGATAGGCTGTTGACTTGCTTTTGCACCTCTGTCAATGTTGCTTTTTAACCAACCACTGTGACTCAAGACACATACTGACAAGTCATACAAAATGATTTTCTCCAGTTCGAAGGTTTGTTGCAGGATCCTAAAAGATAGGCATATGACTCAGTTATAGGTGTAACGTGTTTCTCCTGTTTCAATGTGCTGCAGCACTGGGATTCCTGCTGGGATTTTCCATGTGCTCTACCTGAGCCACTAAGTAGTGGCAATGTTTATTCACTATCTGTTGCTAATTAGGTCCAGCTTTGCTGATGTCTGCCAGGAATTTGATCCTGTAGTAAGACAGCTGTTTATGTCCTTATAAACAAGCCATCAGACATCTGCTTTCGCCAGATCTCTTTTCATTCATTGGGGAACTGGAAGGAATCTTGGTTGCAACTTTACAGTTGTTCGTGACCTGTGCTGGGGGTGATAGTAGATGGACTTGCAGTGCTACCTCGAATAGCCTTGTGAGCCTGGCTTTGACCCCCAGGAAGGTCAGATTGTCAGAGAATTCAACTTGTCCCCTTCACCAATTTCACATATGTCATCATGGCTGAGTGGGGAGCACCATCAGATGTTCATGAGCTGCTTATCAGCCTTACCTCTCAGTCAGGAGATAATGGAGCACAATGCATCTTCAGAGCTGCTTTACAAAACATAAAACACCACACTTTCCTGAGAAATAATAATTCAAGCATGACTGTGCTATCATTAATACCCTTATCACACTGAAACTGAACTTCCCCTGCATGGAAGCACTCATGGAGCCATAGCTTTAGACCGAGTTATAGGACCGGGGTGGTAGGTGAAAAGTTTTTCTTAGTCAAGGATTGCTTTCCTGCTGGCAGTCACAGCTTCTTCACAGGTTTTCATACTTGTGAAATATAAGATGTGACAGTCTCTTATCTGTTGAGTCAGGAGTCTGAGTTGTCTGTTTGTTTTTGATGTTGATGGTTAAACTTCAAATGAAGGGCTGGGTCACACTCTCAAACCTGTATTCTCACATTCTCTGTGCAATCTAATAACTGCTCTGAGCTGAGGGAAAGGGGTTTAGCTTGTTTTTCTTACGTGTTCAGCTGGGTGCCTGCAGAGGCGTTTTCACACTGAAATGCGTTTTGAGTTTGAGCCAATTTTGTGCATTCACTAAGGCTTCTTGGCTTCTGACTCAGCTTATGAACTCAGTGCTGCCAACGACAGAGCATCGTCGATGGTGTCAACAGAGAGCATTGCACAAACAGCCTAAGCTCTCCCCCACGCAAGTGATTCAGTCTGCCCTCTCGAGGGAAGACGTGAAAAAGAGAGCCCAGAGCTCTTTCAGTGAATAGCAGCAGTCTTCCCAATATTTACCTGACTGCCAACCAACATCATTAAGGAGAAGGATAATCTCATTGTTATCACATTTGTTTCTGAAGGCTTCCAGAGTACATGGGAAGTGGGCAGGGGCATGGTCAGCATTTGTTACTCATATTTAATTGCACTTGAGGTGTTGTAGTGAGCCACTTGAGTTACTGCAGTCCATGTGGTGTGGGTACACCTACAGTGATGATTAGGACTTTCCATGAGTTTGACCTAGGGACACTGAGGGAATGGTGATCTATTTCCAAGTCAAGTAGTCAGTGGAGCAGAGGACGGCAATGACGCTGACTGGTGGTAAGTGGGGATGTGGGGGGGTGGGTGCGGTGGGGGGTTGTGGTGTGGAGGAGTGGGGGGTGTCGGCGAAGATTTGCATTGGCGCAGCCACCACTACCAAACGGGTTTGTGGAGGAAGTGTTGTCGAGGGATGGTTAGACCCCAAGCACTACTCTAGTGTTTCCCTCCCTCCCTCCTCCTCTGACCAACAAAAAAAAGCCACGGTGAACGTCACAAGCAACAGCAGCAGCAGGAGTATAAACCTCCCCATCAAAATGGGGAGAAAATTCCAAAATCTGAAGTGCAAAGAGATTTGGGATTTCTAGTCCAGGATTCTCTCAAGGTAAACTTGCAGGTTGAGTCAGTAGTTAGGAAGACAAATGCAACTTTGGCATTTATTTTGAGAGGACTTGAATATAAAAGCAGGGATGTACTACTGAGGCTCTATAAGGCTCTGGTCAGGCCACATTTGGAGTATTGTGTGCAGTTTTGGGCCCCATACCTCAGGAATGATGTACTGGCCTTGGAACGGTTCACGAGAATGGTCCCAGGAATGGAAAGCTCAACATATGAGCAACGTTTGAGGACTCTGTGTCTATACTCGATGGAGTTTAGAAGGATGAGGGGGGATCTAATTGAAACTTACAGAATACTGCATGGCCTGGACAGAGTGGATGTTGGGAAGATGTTTCCATTGACAGGAGAGACTAGGACCTGAGGGCACAGTCTTAGAGTAAAGGGAAGACCTTTCTGAACTGAGATAAGGAGAAACTTCTTCAGCCAGAGAGTGGTGAATCTATGGAATTCACTGCCACAGGAGGCTATGGAAGCCGAGTCATTGAATACATTTAAGATGGAGATAGATGCGTTCTTGATTGTCAAGGGTCAAGGGTTACGGGGAGCAAGCGGGAGAATGGAGTTGAGAAACTTACCAGCCATGATTGAATGGCAGAGCAGACTTGATGGGCTGAATGGCCTAATTTCTGCTCCTATGTCTTATGGTCTTATGGACCTGTTGGTGTACCTATGTATTTGCTGTGCTTGGCTTCCAAGTTGGGGGATAAATGTGGGTTTGGAAGGTGCTGTCAAAGGTAAATTGTCAACTTGTTGAAATACACCATGTAGATGGTACACTCTGCTGCTAATGTGCATCGGTTTTGAGGGGAGTGAATGTTGAAGATAGTTGTATCTGTGTTTGCCACAATTACAACTGGTGCCCGAAGAGAGATCTTTAAAATAACCTGTTTACAAGTGGCTTGGAGATTGGAGAAGGAAGCAGCAGCAATGGTTTTAAATAGGTGTCTGTGCCTAATGCAAGGTGGAGCAAACAGTGGACTGCTGGGGTGCTGCTTCCAGGTGTTAGAAATGAATTAACACAAAATTGGAGTTTCTGTCAGTGCAACCACAATTCCGTGCAGTGATCAATTCAGGCATGTTTGTACTGCTTACGATAACATGAACAAAACTCCCGCAGTTAAACCATTGGTGATTTTCAGTTTGTGAACTTTGCCTTTCGGAAAAGGGTTCAGCAGGAGTAAATATTCACAAGGGTCCATCACCTTCCAGTAGGATGGCAACAGAGCAGGGCTTCTGAGCCTCATGTTGGCAGCGTCGGAGGCGAGTTTGGGTTCCTGGCGGCTTCTGGGAACAGCGCAGACTTACTGAGGCGGTGAAGTCGAGCTTGAGCTAGTGCAGTACCCGGCAGCGTCAGTGGTATCTGCATTGGCGAGGTCCATCAAGGACACGTGGTGGTGAGGGTGTGGGGGGGCGCAGGGCAGAGGCAAGATGGCGCCAAAGAGGGGTGATACTCATTTCAATGGTGGCAGAGTGGCGAGGAGACCCGTGCCTGGCCGCCAGGCCCATGGCCCATGGCACAGCACCAAACAAGAAGAACACTTATTCCTTCATTTCTCCGCCTTTATATTCTATGTTTTGGTTTATTTTTCTACGTTCTAAGTTGGCACCGGAGAGTGGTGACACTATACAGCACTTTTCACTGTAGCTTGTAACAAAGTACACATGGCAAGAGATCAATTCAAATCAACTCTAATCACATTGAAACATCAGAACAGAGCCCTGTATTGCCATTTAATGGGGTTACAGAACAGGGACGTTAAGGTCAAAAGGTTAACTGCAAGGTCAAATCTATCTTCATTCTGATGAACTTGGATCATTTACTCATCCATGAACATGCATAGCTAGGTGCATTGCTGCATTATTAACAAGCTCAATGAGATGAGTTAAATATTTATGACGTCAAAACATCCCATTTTTAACAGCAATGGAATTTCTGCAGCATGAGCAGGAAATGGTTCAGTATTTTTAAATTCTGTGCCTGCAGTGTGACAATAATTGAATTTAAGATGGAAGAGAAGCCCCCTTTTCTTCTGTATTTAATTAAACTGTCAAACTATCAAAGGTCCAGTTGCCTCAACATTCCTTGTTATGCATGCGAGCATGAAGCAAACTGGTTGGTGTTGTTTTTTTACAATCTAGCTTTATCTCCGTGATATCGTTTACATTTAATCCAGATTAATTTAGCTTTTGAATTTCTTGCCCTATCAGTTTTACATCTCCAACTGTGAATCCCAAACCTATTCTGGTCAAGTGTCCTTATTATTTACTGTTCAAGAAAGGAGATCAACTTGGCAGAAGCCCCATTTGAAATTTCTGGTCATTTTCAAACTGTGCATTTAGTATGGGAATGTCTTGTGGAACCAACCTGTCAGAGACAATATGACTGATACCTCCACCTAACTGCGGCTGTCTCTGTGGCAATGGGCCATCAATAGTGATTCACCCACAGCTGTCAACTTCGGAGAGACATGATAAAATCTATAATTAAGAAATATTGAAACAGCAGCGATGCATTTAATGGTTTTGAGCGTTTCAGCTCTAATTGTCGGTCTCACTGAAAGAGAATTAGAAAAATACAATTCATTTTGGTGATGTAGAGATTCTTTGGAGCTTGTGGCAAAGCACATTTTCTTAAGAAGGGTCCCGAACTGAAACGTCAACTTTCTTGCTCCTCTGATACTGCCTGGCCTGCTGTGTTCATCCAGCTCCACACTGTGTTGTCTCTGACTCAAGCATCTGTAGTTCTTGCCATCTCTTATTCTTGAGTCATAGAGTTATACAGCAAGGAAGCAGACCCTTTGGTCCAACTCATCCGCACTGACCAAACATCTCAATCTGATCTAGTCCCATTTGCCAGCATTTGGTCCATTTCTTTCTAAACTCTTTGTATTCATGTACCCATCCAGATGCTTTTTAAATGTTGTACTTGTACCCACCTCCACCACTTCCTCTGGCAGACATTCCATATGCGTTCACCCTCTGCGTGAAACAGTTACCCCTCGAGTCATTTTTAAATCTTTCTAAAATTGCTCACAATATTCCACATGTGGTCTGACCAAAGTCTTATACACCCTCAGCAGCAAATCTCTGCTCTTGTATTCTAGCCCTCTTGAAATGAATGCTAACTTTAAATTGATATCCTAACTGCTAATTGAACCTGCATGTTAAAATTAAGAGAATCCTGAACTAGGATTCCTAAGTCCTTTTGATCTTAAGATTTCCCCATTTAGAAAATAGCCTACACCACTATTCTTCCTCACAAAGTACATAACCTCACACTTTCCCACATTGGATTCCATCTGTCACTTCTTTACTTATTCTCCTAGCCTGTCCAAATCCTTCCACAGTCTCCCTGCCTCCTTAACACGACCTGTCCCTCCAGCTATCTTGTGTCATCAGCAAACTTAGCAATAATGATCTCAATTCCTTTGTCCAGATTGTTAATGTATAATGTAAATAATTGTGGTCCCAATACTGACCTCTAACTGTCACTAACTGTCATCCTGAAAAAGACCGCTTTATCTCTACTGTCTGCCTTCTGCCAGTCAGCCAATCCTCTATCCATGCCAGTATCTGTCCCTAACACCATGGGCTCTTATCTTATTTAGCAGCCTTCTGTGCAGCACTTAACAATGAGAAATAAACATTTTGAAATAAATAGGTTAATAGCTAAAAATACAATGCAAATTTGTTCAGCAGAATTCAATGGCAAAGTGACTGCAGAAAAGGAATTAAAGGGAAGGATAAAAGGATTGGCTTAGCAAGAAAAAAGACTCAAGACAAGTAAAGCAAGATATAACTTTTAATGAGAAATCAATCTGTTTAAAATTTCCAAGAACAAATAATACCTGAAGGAATGAAACATCATGCCTGTAATAGTTAATTTATAGTGTCAGAGAGATTGACAGTCAATAACAATGAGTACATTGTGAAAAAGGTACTTAGGTAACTAATTACTAGCCCTCAATATCTGTGGCAGGTTTGTTTCATATGGACTGCACTATACTGCAACTTCCCAACATTCATTCTTGTCTATGGCATGTTATATAACATAAGGCTGTGCTGTTAACTGCTCCACCTGTGGACTGCTTTAAAATACATGGCTTATCTCCCTGGTTCTTCCATGACAACAAACAGACCTCAACTTTGTGCATGTCACCAAACTGAAACAGATACACTTTAAGAAAATAATCTGAGAAAGGAACAGGAGAAGGCCATTCAATCTCTCAAGCTCTTTCCATGGAGCGATTTAACCTCGACTCTATTTACCTGCTTTGCTTTTTGATTCCTTTCCCCACCAAAGATCCATCAACCTCTGTTTTGAGGCTGTACTAGTTGACCTAACCTCAACAGCTTTTTTGGAGGATGGAGTTCCAGATTTATAATATTGTACGCCTGTGTAAATCAGAGCTTCTTGACGCTACTTAAAAATCTCACTGTGTGAAACTGGGCTGCCTTGTATTGGACTCCTCCCACCAACAGAAATAATTTCTCTTTATTTCTGCTCCTTTCATCTCCCTAAATGTCTCAATTAGATCATCCTAGTTAGTTTTTATCTCAAATCAAGCCATGATTCACTACAGAGTAATAGTTTGGTCGATATTTTTGCACCACGGTGTGCAGAGCTATTGGCTTGCTCACCGCCAGATGCCACTGAAAAGTTAGATGGGTATAACAGTATGCATACGGTGGTCTCCAAGGGTCATGCTCAAGATCTCTCCCCCCTCCTCAAGCCTGTGCCCTGGGAGTTTTTAGACAAATATTAAGCTGGATAGAAAACCAGGGCTGGATCGGTGAGCAGGAATCCACACCGGACACACTCCATCAATATGCCAGGTGGGCGAGAACCTAGAGTGGCATCAGGAGAGCCCAAAGAAATACAGAGAAAGAGAGGGGCAGTAAGACATCACACACTGCAGCTCAACACCTCAACACATGTCTGGGGAGGTGTGGGGGGATGGGGGGGAGGGAAAGAAAATAGAAAATATCGGCGATATAAAACCCTACAGTAGCTTATTCATGCTGGTTAAAGCCACAAAGCCAGGTTAACCAGGGGCAGCCTGCAATCCTGAGCTGTGGCCCCGTATTGTTCATTCCAGCTGCTTCTTGTTAGGAAGATATTTTTCACTGTCTTTGAACACCAAATGGCAGCCAACAGCACGTTAATGCTGAAACCACTACACCATTATTCTTAGAGCGGCTTTCCAAACTACAACATGTTGAAAGCGAGCTCAGATCTATTACATATGGTGCTGGTTTATCAAGCTTTGCCTCATGCATAACAAATAGCTCATCCAGAGATGCACTGTAACTTTAAGGGAGAGCCTTTGTTTTCCTTTTGGAGCTCCACCTCAAGCTACTGGAGTGAGACGGCTGCATTTACAAGCGTTACTATTAATCTAGATTTATAGGGAGGAAATCAGATGTCATGGCCAAGGCTTTAGCAGATTTGACCCATAATCCTTTGCTAAATTAGTCTGTTGAGAGCATGGCTCAGAAACTATAAATAATTTGGCAGTCCCATGACCTGTAATTGTGTTGAGACTTTGATGCTGCATTGTGTTTATTTACAGTTAGCTACTGGAATATTATGAATGTCATTGCTGAGGCATTGCCCCTGTAGTGAATGGTTGCATGCTCCTTTGTACATCAGTGTATCTACCAAAGTCGCTACAGCATTAGTATTGGATAGGTACATTATCTGCAACTTGCTTCACTTTTTGATAATTAATGACCCAATATAATACTCTTTTTTACTTCTCTTTTCCACTCTTGTCACCTCCAAATCTGTCCAAAACACCCTGTGTGCTATCGTACCTACATAAACACCATGACTCTTCCAAAGCCCTTCTGATCCTACCTGGCATCATGTCTCACTCACTTGTTATCCGTGTTCTCACTGACTGATATTGGCTCCTTGTCTCTCAGTGGCTGAAAGCTAAAAGTTTCAATCTCATCATTAGATAGAACCATCATCTTGCTTTTTAAAGTCCCAATGAGGCTTTCTGCATTGGCCCGCTGATTGTGCTCCATCTCTATATTCAATAGCTGTGGGTTCCAACCTTCCTCCAGACATTCGAATATATAATCCCAGATACTGCTGCAGCTCAGTACTGACAGAAAGCTGACTGTTCCTGCTTTTGATAAAATAGACTGAAAATAGCAGGTAGGTGGATGCAAAAGAACGGTGACACTTGTTCAGAGACTGTTTTTCTGGTTTGCTGACCAACATTTATCCGTAAATGGACCTCACTAACCATTTTATTGTCTGCCTCAAAGAACTATGCCCTAAGCATCTCAAGATCTATTCGGTGTGAACTCTCACTTTCATGACATTAATGTGAAAATTGAAGCTGTTAATTGTGGAATTAAAACTCTGCAGGATGAAGGAAAACTCAGTCTTCTAGGTTTAATTCCACAGGTTATCAGATCTGCCCGTGTCAATATCAGGCTGTTGTGTTTGGGAGCTCCCAACGCTAGGAATTTCTGTGTGAGTCAAACTTGATGGACCTACTGTTTCGCCCGTCAGTTTCCTATGTGCTTACTTATCCCTCGTTATATTTTGTCAGACCTTTTGCATCGTATTTATTTCGCCCTGACTGCTGTTCCTACTTTCTTTGAGGATTCACTGATGGTGTGCCAAACCAAGTTGTTGTGGAGAAATTGCCTCAGCCCCAGGATATCACTGCAGGAATCTTTCAGAGCAGTGTCTTTGGCTCAACTGTCCTGACTGTTCCATATCACTTTCTCTTCATCATAAATGGGATATTCTCTGATGATCGCACTGCGTTCAGTTCCGTTTGTTATTCCTCAAACAATGAAGCATTCCACGTGCAACAAGATATCGGTTGTATTCAGATTTAGGCTGTTAAGTAGCAAGTAGCAGTTTCGACACACATGTATCAGGTAATGGTCATCTCCATGAAGAGTTTAACCACCTTCTGTTGATGCCCAATAATGGTATTACCATTTATCCCTCAAAATGAACTTTCTGAAATCACCTTTGACCAAAGACTTAGCTGGACCAGCCCCATAAATACTGCAATATCAGAAGTAGGGGAAAATATTACGTATTCTATGCTGAGAGATTCACCTCCTGACTCTCCAAAGTCTGTCTACCATTTAAAAGGCACAAGTCAGGAGTGTGATGGAATACTCCCCACTTACTTGAACAAGTGCATCTGTATCAACACTCAAAGAACTCAACACCAATTAGAACAGAACCCCTTCATCAGTCCCCAGTTCACCACCTTAATTATTCACTACCTGCAAAAAGTCTGCCTTGTTTACTATCATCAAGATTCATTATGGTAACATACTGAGATTTATCTGTCAGCACCTTCCAGATCGGTGACCATCACCACCACGTGAAAATATAAGAGCAGCAAATGTACCATCAGCTGTAAGTTCCCCTCCAAACCACTCACTGTATTGATTTGGAGCAATATCAATATTCCTTCACCGTCACTAAGTCAAAATTCTGCAACGAAATCATTAGTTTTCTTCAGGGAAGGAAATCTGCCATCCTCACCTTGTCTAGCCTACATGTGACTCCAGACCAATAGCAATGTGGTTGACTCTAAAATGCCCTCTGAAATGGCCTGGCAAGCCACTCAGTTGTGTCAACTACTACAAAGTCTCAACAAAGAAATGAAACCGGACAGATCACACGTCATCAACCTAGGCACTGGAAAAGACAACGGCAGAAACAGCTCTGTCGACCCTGCAAAGTCCTTCTTATTAATATCTGGGGGCACAGTGGAAAATTGGAAGAGCTGTCTCACAGACTAGTCAAGCAACAGCCTGATATAGTCATGCTCACAGGATCATACCTTACAATGTCCCAGACCCTACCATTACCTCTGTTCCACCAGCAGGACAGACCCAACAGAAGTGACAGCACAGTGGTGACAGCACAGTGGTACACAGTCAAAACTAGAATCAGTGGATATAAGTGGCAAACCCTCTGCTGGTTGGAGTCATATCTGGCACATAGGAGTTCCTCAGGGAAGTGTCTTAGGCCCAACCATCTTTAGCTGCTTCATCAATGACTTTCCCTCCACCATAAGATCAGAAGTGGGGATGTTTGCTGAGATTACACATTGTTCAGCACCATTCACAACTCCTCAGATACTGAAGCAGTCCATGATCAAATGCAACAAGAGCTGGACAATATTCAGGCTTGGGCTAACAAGTGGCAAATAACATTTGCATCCCACAAATGCCAGGCAATGACCATCACCTATAAGAGACAATTTAAACACTCTGTTGACATTCAGTGGCATTACCATCACTGAATGCCCCACTATCCACATCCTTGGGGTTACCATTGTCCAGATACTCAACTGGAATCACTACATAAACACAATGAATATAAGAGCAGGTCAGAGGCTAAGAATATTGCAGCGTGTAACTCACCTCCTGACTCCCAAAGCCTTTCCACCATCTACAAGGCACAAGTCAGGAGTGTGATGGAATACTCCCCACTTGCCTGCATGTGTGCAGCCCCAACAACACTCAAGAAGCTTGACACCATCCAGGACAAAGAAGCCGGCATGATTTGCACTACATCTACAAGCATTCACTCGCTCCTCCACTGACACTCAGTAGCAGCAGTGTGTACTATCTACGAGATGCACTGCAGAAATTCACCAAAGATCCTCAGACAGCACCTTCCAAACCCATGACTACTTCCATCTAGAAGGACAGGGGCAGCAGATATATGGGAACACCATCACCTGAGGGTTCACCTCCAAGGCACTCACCATCCTGACTTGGAAATATGTTGTTGTTCCCTCAATGCTGCTGGATCAAAATCCTGGAAGTCCCTCCCTTAGGGCATTGTGGGTCAACCCACAGCACTTGGTCTGCAGTGGTTCAAGAAGGCAGTTCACCACCACCATCCCAATGGCAACTAGGGATGGGCAATAAATGCTGGCAATGCCCACATCTCACGAGTGAATAAAAAGAATATTGTGGCAGTTGTGTGTACATACACCTCACGACTGTTGTGGGTAAGAAGTCAATTCAAGTGTACAAAATGATAAGAGGTATAGATAGAGTGGACTGCCAGAGACATTTTCCTCGGGTGGAGGTAAATATTACAAGGGGGCATAGTTTTAAAGTGAGTGGAGGTAGATATAGGGGAGACGTCAGAGGTAGGTTCTTTACTCAGAGAGTGGTTGGGGCGTGGAATGCATTGCCAGAGAGGGTAGTGGAGTCGGCCTCATTAGGGGCATTTAAGCGGCTATTAGATAGGCACATGGACGATAGTATAAGGTAAAGGTGGAGGTTAGATAGACCTTAGGTTTAGGGTAGAAGTTCGGCACAACATTGTGGGCCAAAGGGCCTGTGCTGTGCTGTACTGTTCTATGTTCTATGTTCTAATTGCACCTTCTTCAAAGGCATTTTGGGATGGTCAGTAATCTTGCCAGTGACGTTCGCATCCCGTGAATAAACCTTTGAAAGAGGTATGTGCAATTG
Organism: Ginglymostoma cirratum; assembly: GCA_024137785.1. NCBI lineage: Eukaryota > Metazoa > Chordata > Chondrichthyes > Orectolobiformes > Ginglymostomatidae > Ginglymostoma > Ginglymostoma cirratum. The sequence goes on from JAHRHZ010000249.1 coordinate 18,374,224, forward strand.
TCTACAGATTTGGCCGTGCATGTACAGATTGGCATACAGTACATCTCAAACCTTTGATATCCCACCTCTATTCCAGCTTTCTTAAAATCATTTTCTAAAAACATCGCTTCAGGGGAATTATGTGTAGTAATCGTTCTGATTTTATGAATGTGTGTTTGTGATGGGAGTGTTATGCAGTGGGAACCCACATTTAGAAATTATGAATGCTTTCCCCACAGCATTGCACCCATTGAATGTGTAAATAAAGTGGTGGGAAACTGACCTGGGATTTCTGATACGTTTCCCAGCAGCTGGGAATCCCTTTTGGGAGATCACATTCAGAGAAATGGTCTGTGGCTGATTGAATGAACTCATTGACCCTTCTGAAGATTTTAATTTTAGAAAAGAATCTATTCTGATTTTCACCTCTTATTAAAAGTGCTGTCAATGGGACTGCTCAAATAATGCGATCATGTTACATGTCAGATATTGTAGAGAACAGCTGTTGAAACACTCGAGCCTGTGACAAGTATCCATTCCTAGCTCTCAGTGGAGGTGAAGAGTATTAAACCATGTGAGTCGCGTAAACTGGGTTAAAGATTAACTGTGACAGTGCAATGGAATGCAAATTTAATCTGTGAACTTGAATTCGAGATCTATATTGGGAGCAGGAAATGGAAAAGTAACTATTGGTAAAGAGATTATAGATCTCGCAGGGTAGGAACTCCCTGGTTATGGAAAATCTTTTTTTGCAACCAACGCTGTGAGTTTTGTGTCAAACATGTTAAGCAACTCCGAAAAAGAAATATGTTTTGATAACTGCTTCAATATCAAATGAATTTTATAGAATTGTATTGGATTCAAAAGCATGGGCTGAATTTCCAGCTTAGAGTCAATTGTGGTGGGTTTCGTCCCAGTGAGTACTGGTGAGATTTGCAGGCTCTTTTCTCAAGCTGGCTCACTCTGCACCCTGACTCTGTGGTGCCCTGTTCATACCATCCTACACTTGCCAGTGATGGAAGTACTTTCCAATGCTGGGATCTCCTGGGATTCTCTGCTGTGTGTTGGCGTCGGATTTGAAACACAGTTGTACACCATGTCAAGTGTGGAGGGTCGGTAGCTGCTAGGCATGGTTCCCGTGCCTGAAGAAATGCCCAGGAGTTAGCTGACAGAGGCAAGGTAGCTCCCCACTTTGTCAACACAGACCTGGAGGATCTGATGTTTAAGTTGGTGCAATGTGAGTTACCCTCTTTCGTCAGGGCTGCCAGAGGAGACCATGGCACCACACCCTACACAGTCTGGTCAGAGGTTTTATTTTCACACTCTGCAGAAACACGCAGCAGTGCCGCTAAAGAGTTTTACAGGCCTTTGATGCTTCACGTGGCTAAGTGCCAGCACCTCCTCCCTGCTACCTCACACTCACTCTGTCTCTCCTATTACAGTCTCCTTTCACCAAGGCTCAGGGTCTATTCCTCTCACTGTTACATGCAACTTCGTCCCTCCCTCGCTCTCACCCAACAACCCCTCAAACCACTGACCCTTTCTAGCTTCTACGCTGCCTACGCACTCCCTCGGGACACCTCACCAGCTTTCCCCCACTTGTACCAACACTAACAGCTGTGCCAGCCACTTTCACCTCACTTAATCCATCTTTTTGTCTCATTTCAAGAAACAACGGTCCAAAAATAGGGTGGAGAGAGCCAAGACGGCTACTGAGGTGCCTGACATCCAGCTAGTCATCCTCTCTGAGGAAAAATCCTTGTCTCAGTGGGAGAGGACCAAGACCACTCAGGTGGTGATGCCAAAACCTTTAAAACCTGGCACCGAATAAGAGAGCACATGGGGTGCACAGGTGACAGGTTCTTGTAAATATCTTCTCAAATTTGCAAATATATGTTCCTTTTTTCTCTCTCAGTTGGTGAGCAAATGTCATTTTGGTTGCAACTAAAGGAAGGTTCTGAGTTCACCCTTCCAGCACCACATAATGTTCTAACCCTGTCTGAACAATTGCTGTTCTTTGCCTAATATCCCCCATTCTAGCATGAAACCTTCTTAGGATTGAATTTCTTTTTCTTTATTATTTATGCATTCATGGGATGAGGGCATTGCTGGCTACGCATCATTTATTACCCATCCCTAATTGCCCAGAGGGCAGTTAAGAGTCAACCACAATGCTATGGGTCTGGAGTCACATGTAGGCCAGACCAGGTAAGGATAGCAGTTTCCTTTCCTTCCCTAAAGGACATTCGTGCACCAGATGGGTTTTCCCAACAATTTGCAATGGAATCACCGTCATCATTAGACTCTTAATTCTGGATACTTATTGAATTTAAATTCCACCAACCGTCCTGGCGGAATTCAAACCCAGGCCCAGAGTGTTATCTGGGTCTCTGGATTAACAGTCCAGTAAAAATAATGAGGGAACCTCAGACAGAATCATAGAATCCCTACAGTGTGGAAACGGACCCTTCGGCCCAGACCCATCACCTTATAACCCACCTAAGTTATACATGCCTGAACACTATGGGCAATTTAGCATGGCCAATCCACCTAGCCTGCATATCTTCGGACTGTGGGAGGAAACCAGAGTACTCAGGGGAAATCCACGCAGCTACGGGGAGAATGTGCAAAGTCCACACAGACAGTCACCCAAGGGTGGAATCAAACCCAAATCCCTGGTGCTGTGAGGCAACAGTGCTAACCACTGAGCCACCATGCCACCTGTTAAGTTTCAATCAGTTGCAACCTTAACGTGTATGAAACATATGAACAGCATGGAAAGATCAAAGCAGTTGAGATTACATAGGGGTTGCTGACCTCAACAGCTTCAAAACATTTACAATCAATGAAACGTTGCTTTATGCAACTCACCTCACTAAGACGTCCTCCCTATGTTGCGTTGGTGAATGTTTATGCACTGGAGGATGCGGGGGGGGTTGGTCTATCTGAAGACGTCCTCATCTTCACAAAGCTGTGTCTTTCTCAGTCCACATTGTCCATCCCATATCCTCATTGTATTCTCCAGTAGTTTGGAGCAGAGTTTTTGAGCATCAAGGAGTGTCCTCTGTCTGGACGATACAGTCTGAAACCCCAGACAAGACCTTCATGGGAATCTCCTCTCGATGGCCATCCAAGACCCCTTTTGGATGGAGGTGCTGCATTGCAGAAACAGTAACACATGGTGCTCTGACCTCCTCCTCTGGGCAGAATATACCGCCACTGCCCCTCTGCCTGCGCAGCATTCTGTGGAATATGAGTGACGAGGCTCCCCTGCATCTTCCTCACATCATGAGGCACCTGGAACCTCTGTAGTAATAACCAGGTCTACATCTGCTGGAAGGTGATGCTGATCCTGGGTTTGTAGACGCATGCGCTTCTCATGCATTCATGCAGCAGCTCTTTGATTGCAGTGGCTACAGGGATAACCACAGCTTCATTGGGCAAGGTTCCAATGAGCCCCCATGGGCAATATCAGAAACAAAGCAGCCCCTCAGTAAAGTGATCACTCAACAGTCACAGCACATACCAATAATATTAGGACAATGCTCTCTAAGAATTGGGACAGGGAGACCAGTGGGTTGACTTTTCTCTGATTCAGACGTCAATGGCTCAGGTGTTTTGGTGTACATGCAGTATCCAATTGTACATGTGACAGCGATAATGAGGACCAATACCCCACAGTCCCAGGAGAGGCAGCACTGCAGATAGGACAATGGTGTGGCTGTTTGATGGTGCAGGGTGTGGAGTGAGCCGCTCCTGCACTATGTGCAGGCTGTGGGAAGATGATTCATACTTTGGCAATTAGGATGAATGTTTCCGGGTCACAATGTATTGCTTGTGCCTCGCAGCCATGAGTAGGATTGATTTGTAATGTGGAATGATTTGAGTGAGTTGTTTGGAGCCAGGACTTGTATTCCCAGCAGCAAGTCAATGTGTGAAGGTCACGTGCAATATTCTGTGATCTTTCCCCTGGATTGTGTGAGGGTCTGTTTCAACCTGTTGCCTGTCAAAGGACCTCACATCGCACTTCCTGCGCCGAATGAAACACCGACTCTGCCCGCTCTGAGTGTGGTGACAACCATTTTTATGCTCAATGTGCACTTGTGTTGTCAACTTTGAGACACAACCCCAACCAATGAGTGAGCTAACAGTGGCTACTCGGACTGGTTGGCCTGGGCCTGAAGGACTGACAGTGGCACATTCCCCAGAAAAGTTGTGAATTCCCAGCCAGGTTGAAGTGCACCTGCAGAACTGACTGTGGCCCACTCCCTGGATTGTAGGGAGACAGACCCCCTGTCCCTGACCACCCTGAACAGCCGACCACCGGGTCTAAGCATCTGCAATGATATTGGATGATGCCTATGACTTATTGCGCTGGGACTCCCTGATTGATTGATGTCTCCTTTGACTTAAGACTATGAGCCATGGCCATTTGGTTGAAAAGCACACAGTGGGTTTGCTGCTGGCACATGGAGCAGGTATAAGACTGATGGAGCACAGTGCCATACAGCAACATATCCAAACCCTCAGCTGCTCCTAACCATGACAAAAGTGCAAAGAAGTAAAGTGAAGGAAGATGCTGTGAGTATTCAAGTAGGCATAAAGTTAATAGCATTGAGAGAGCAAGCAATAGTTCAGTCCATGAGATGGATCATGGTGCCCTGGCAGCAGTATAGTGATGAAAATTGCAGATGCAAAGTGCAGTATTGATGCGGAGGACTCTGTTAGAAGTGGTTCAGGGATATACATGATGTGGCAAGGCTGGTACATGTCTGATGCCAGCTTCCATGGAGGTGTCAGATTTGGGAGCTACCCATGGAGAATGCCCTGAAATGTTGGTGATTGCTGTCTAAGATGGAAGCCTGGAGAAATAAGTGGAATGCTGAAGCCAACAGGTAGCCATCCCAACTTTCATGTTGGGAATTGTCACTGTTTAATTATCCCATGGCAGCTGGGAGAATAGGAAAAGACATATCAATGAGGTGAAATGCTAATAGTCTGTTAAAGCATGCATATAGGCCTCTCGCCACTCACTAGCAAGAACCTCATCTCACTAACTAAGTGCAAAATTGTCCTTGGTTTTCTCGACATTGAGAATCACGTTTCTGATCAGCTCCCCACGTTTTCCCAGTTGACTCATTAATGTCTGCATTGTTGAAGGGTTAAGAAGCTCTGCCCATTATGTTTCTCTCTCCACAGATCTGAGTAATTCCAGCGTTTTCAAATTATTTCTTTTTCGCTAAAACTGTCAAAGGTTATGGAGCTAAAGTAGCCAATATGAATTGAAGTACTAATTAGATCTGAGCTAAGCAGAGTTGGCTTCAGGGACTGAGGGGTCAGTTCCTAAGTTAATTTGCTGTCTACAGCTCTTTGTAATTGCTGATTCTGGGGTGTATTTCCTCCTAGTCACCGAGGGTGGTGGTGGGTTTCTTGCATTGATACAAATGCTTTTATTAGAGTCATAGAATTGTACAGTGCAGAAACCGACCCTTCGTTCCAACTTGTCCATGCCGATCAGATATCCTAAATTAGTCTCGTCCCATTTGCCAGAATTTGGCGCATATCTCTCTAAACCTTTCCTATTCATACACCCATCCAGATGCCTTTTAAATGTTGTAATTGTACCAGCCTCCACCACCTCCTATGGCAGCTCATTCCATACACGCACCACCCTCTGCATGAAAAAGTTGCCCCTCAGGTTCCTTTTAAACCTTTCCCCTCTCACCTTAAACCTATGCCCTCTAGTTTAATACTCCCCTACCCTGGGGAAAAGGCCTTGATTATTCATCCTGTCAATGCCCATCATGATTTTGTAAACCTCTATAAGGTCACCCCTCAGCCTCTGATGTTCCAGGGAAAATAGCCACAACCTATTCACTGTCTACCTATGGTTCAAACCCTCCAAAACTTTGTAAATCTTTTCTGCACCCTTTTGAGCTTGACGACTTATTTCCTGAACGCAACATTCCAAAAGTGGTCTAACCAATGTTCCCCCAAAAAATTGGTTTTGCAAATTATTTCGGTGATAAGTGTAATTTTTTACATAAACCTGAACAATCTGATCCAGGTAGACTTTGATCTCTTGGCCACTGTGGAATGTTTATTCCACAGGTCCTGGTTCTATCTGCTGCACTGTGAGCGTTTTTAGTGCCGTGCTTGCTGTAGACGGTTTGGTCAAGTTCACTTTTTAAAAAAAAGTCGATCGATTATGCAATGATGTCATCATGTCACAATTATGCCCTTTGATTCTCTAACTTGGCAAATTGCAGTCTCACAAAACATTTAATCAAGCAGCAATGCTCCCTTTTAAACTACATCAACTCAGATGATACATTAATGGAAACCAGTCTAACCTCATTACTGAAACCCCCACAGGGACCCAGCAAAGCATAAGTTCTTATCCGAGGTCCATCTCATCGCATATTCAAATCTTTGACTGATTACAATGCAGGACTGCGGAAAGTGTATTAGTAAGAAGCTCGCTGTCACAAGCATTGGAAAAACATGGAAAGTAAGTCAAAGGAGGAGGAAAGGAAGATAGCTCACTGGAGTCAGAGAGACGCACCAAGATGTAACCTTCATCACCTCTCCACCACCCCCGCACTAAAACAAATGTCCACACAGTTTGACCTTCTTAGGAATTTCCTCTTTTGGTCGTGTTTAATGTGATAATAAAGTTTAGCTTCAACAATGTCAGTGCGATTGGTCTCCGAGGACAGGATTCAGCAGCAGTGGATTTTCCATATGTCTGTGGTTAGGTGAAATTTCCCTTGCAAAATGTTTGCAATGAAAGCAGTCTTTCCCCCAAGTTAGCAATTAAAACTAGTTTTGAATGTCGGAAGGAAAGGGAAATTGCACGAGCTTTCCAAATAATGGGGAATACAAGATGTGAATTTTGATGTGTTGTTATTTAACTGCCAGAGGAATAGATTAACTGCATGGAGGTAAAGCAATAAAATAATGGGGTCGTTTGAATGATCCTGTAATTTGATGAAATCGTATTAAATGGTCAAAGCATAGAAAAGATGCTGAATGTATTCTTTATGAGTTCATAGCGGACGCTTTCAGGCAGTATCCTCACACAGAATCTCCATTTCAGGAGCAGATGGCTGAAGTAAGATAGGAAATTTCAAACAAACTGGTTTCTAATAAACTCTTGAAGTTACATTAAGGCAAGGCAGTGATTTGAATGGACCTCAGACAATGATATCTAAACAAATGTCCAACGAAACCAACCGCATCTTTGGCAGTGTTTTAAGGAAGCCATTCAACGCATGCTTCAGGATGATAAGTGACAAATATAATGTCCAATTTTAAAATTGAGCATAGGGATAACATGTGGGACTAAGGACCACTGTTCCCAACATCTGTTGTGGATAAAGTACAAGGCATTTTGAGGGAAGGGATAATGAAAGGCCTAGACACATATGGTATGGTATGATTTGATATGACAGAGTCAAAATGGATTATGGGCAGGAGGTCTTGTCTAACAAATTCACTGGAGTTGTTCAGTGAAATGACAGATCTTGTTGACACCAGACTTTCTGTGGATGTAAAATGTTTTGATTTTGTTAAAGCTTCTAAACCATTCCACACAAGTTATTAGTAGGAATTCAAGGGACAGAATTCCTTAAAGAGGAATGAAAACTCATTAAATGCAGGAGGGTAAAGGGTGGCTGTGGATTGAACTAAAAAGATGTAACAGGGATCTGCCTGGGACAGAAATAGCTGTTGTATTATGGTGTAAGGGTCTGAAAGGGTTAATACTAAGGATTGATTACCATGATGATGCCATATGGGCTTAATGGGGAGAATGGTTTATGATCTCTATGTTTTCTTCATTGTGTCTACAACAATGTCTATTGCATCAGTGTAATGTGCACTTATTTGTTACTGTGTGATAAATAAAATCTTGTTTAAAGCGAGGATATTTTCTCAGTGGACTACCAACTGGTCTTCCTGTCCCACTCTAGACTAAGCAGGCCTTATAGATTTTTTTAGAGAAGTGTTTGGGATGAGGGCTGCTGTGAGCTGCAGTTGAGGCACTGAATTAATGCAGGTCATAATTTCAAACTAAGTATAAACATCTGAAGAATATTCACAATGTTTTTTCTTACTGTCTTAGAAGTATATTCAAGGCTGAGGTAGGTAGATTTTCAATCAATGAGGGAATCAGAGGTTCCGGAATTAAAGGCCAAAGTGGTGTCAAGTATTATCAGACCAGCAGTGATCTCACTGAATGGCACAGCAGACTTGAGGGGCTGAATAGCCTACTTCTGCATCTACAGTCTTATGATCTTAAAGAAGATGGTGGTAGCAGATATATCTTACAGTGGGATACAGAGAGCTCATTTAAGATCCTGAGCAGTGGTACAGATTGCTGATACAGTATCCTACTAAATTGAATCATGTGACAAGCTTGAAAATTATTAGTATTTTGCTACTCATTCCCTATTGTTGGGTCTAAAAGCTGGAAATCCATTCCAAGACACTGAATACATCAGATTGACTGCAGCAGTTTTGAAGGTGATTCACCACTACCTTCTCAAGGATGATTCAGGATGGGCAATATATGGTGGCCTAGCCAATAGGGCTCATACCCCATGAAAGAATTTCAAAATCTCCTTCAAACCAGCCAATTGACAAGTCACCCTTACCTAATATTTGGCATAATGCCCATTTTTGTATGATTATACTTTTTATGGCACTTACTTTCTGCTCTGAAGGTGTTTTATAAACGTAAGATTTGCTGTACAACACTGAACCTTAAATGCAATGTAGGAATCTGCATTTTAGTTCGGCTTGAAGTCTCATTTTCCCATTTCTTCACCAACACAAAATCTTATGAGCCAATTTGAGCACAGGTAGATCCCACTCTATGCTGTGACTTTCAGCATTCTGGGACTGAGTTAAGTTGACTAAAATCAGTATCTTTGTACAGCTTACTGGCAACGTTACCACAAGAAACATGCAATTTTACAGCAACATCAAATATGAATGAAATAGGTAATATTAATTAATTACATAAGTCTTGATTAAGAGGGATAGACTGCACTCAACATACAGTCGACTCTAACATTGCATTAGTCTGGGCTGGATTCAAACTCATGTCCCTGCGGTGAAAGGCCAATCTGCTAAGTCTCTGCTACCCTGTTACACGTTCCAAGCTCTATGTCTACTGCTGTTTTTGATAAAAGGAAAACTGTCTTCTGTGTATACATGAATTTCTGGCTCACAATACAATTTGGCACTTTTAAATGTACCTCTCTTGCACGCACCAATATTCAAAGCAAGCAGAAATGTTGAGTGGTCTTTTGCTAGTTGGAACTGCCTTTGCATTCGCACTCTTAATTATGAATATTATATTTCTTTGGACAAAGACATGACAGAATATATACTTCCCAAGTTAAAACATTGCAATGTTTTTCTTTACTGCAAAATTCAAGAGTAGCCAACAACTAGCAATTATGAAAGGCCAAGGGTGGAAGGCAGGGGAGGGCGGGTATTGGCAAGGGGGTGAGACGGAGTTTATTACAAGAGCTGTAGTTGGCTATGGGGTGTAAATGCTCATCCAGATGGCTTGCATCAATGAAACTGTAGAGGGATAATTATGCTGCCCGGAGGTCCGCACTTTTTCATCTTGTTCAATATTTCATAAAAGACTGTCAAACAAGTCATACGTAATCATTCCTGGATGTGGGCACGTTAACAAACCTAGCACAGAAAATGTGTCCTTTTGAAGTGGCTGCTGGTGGCTCTTGAATCCTGGTTTCTGGACTGCATTCATTCAGATTAATTCTTCTGTCGATTTCCCAGTGGTAAGTCCAACATGGAGCAAGAAGCTGTTCCACAGCTGGTGCATCCAATACATTATGCAGTGGCATCTGGGAAACCACATTCTTTATATCTACAACTTTATTTGCTTTACGCTCAAAAGCTTGCACTTAAAATGAATCATTTTGTAGCCATTCATTCACCCTTGGTCTTGAACATTTTAGCCACTCACATGACATGGTGTTGCATTAAAACATAGGTTTTGGCTACCCAATCTTCCTTTTTGTGAATGCCTATTAAGAGCAAGGTTAATGTGATTTGGGGTGTCTGCTGTTCTGTAATCGAACCTGCCTGAAGAACAGCAAAGGACTGCGATTTGAAATTCAAGTAAATTCCAGGCTTGAACACTAACAGATATCAAGTCCTGCGAGCACTAATCAGAGAATGATAATGCACTGAAGGATATCATTTGGCATATCGTGCTTGTCCTGCTTCTTTGAAAGAGTTATCCAGTTATCCCCACTCCCCTGCTGTTAACTTGTCATCTCGCAATGTTCTTTTCTACCCAATTGCTGCTTGAAGATATTTTTGAATCAACCTGCTCAGAGATATTATTACACACCTCTGGAGCAGGTGGGACTTTATCGTATCTGTTTATAACACCTTAACAAGCAATGCACTCCAGATAACCCCTGTTTGCAGAAACAGTACCATGTGATATGTGAGAACCCTGCACAGGAAACATTGTCAGGGACTCGGTTGGACAACATCATTTCTGGCAAGGGATATAGTTGGTTAGACATTTGTCTTGCATGGTAACACATTGTTGGATTGGAAGTATATTGTATCTCACGGAGTATTCAATATCGTTGACTACAATGGAATTGAGCATTGAACAGGGTAAACAACAAGTAGCTGATAAGACACTATCCATTTCTATCCCATAGTGTTTTGGCAAGCCTTGTTTCAAGTGGTTTATTGACTGATGCATGGAGTTTGCCACATGCAATTTCTGTAACAAGGCCCATTTTTGCAAGTGACTTCTTGCATACAGGATTTTATCTATGCAATTTGTTGCAGTTCACTTTTGGTTCAATGTTATTGATTAGGTGCACGATCTGACAAATTAAGAATTAACAAAGCATGACCAAACAAAACATACTGCTCATGACAAAACATGCTAATTCGGGATTGTGGAACATACTACACAGAGATAGACGAACAGGAGTTGAATGTTTTTTCGGTCCTCTCACAGGATCTGGGCCTTGTTGGCAAGGCCAGCATTTGTTGCCCATCCTTACATGCCTCAGGGGAAGCTGTCCTTTGGGACCACTGCAGTCCTTGGAGTGCAGGGACGTAAAACTGCTCCATCTAGTTCACATCCTAAAAGTACACTTAAACTAATTCGTAATGTGGTGATATTTTACAACTTGATTCATGCCATAGTTATATTGTTGTAAGTGATTACATCACACTGTAGTGATGGTCTATGGCATTACATGGGACAGTGGTAATACTTCAGTGAAACAGAATTATAAAAATGGGATTCTTTTACCTGTAAAATGTACGGTAATTTGCGAGATAGATAGGTCCCAAACTTTGCAGTCTTAATGACAGCAAAACTATCAATGGGTCACAATTGTGAAAGTGATAGCAATTTCTGGCACACACAAGTACAGACAAATGTAGGCATCAAGAAGTTGCTGTCATGATTCCCTTATCCTCCTCTGGGTGTGCTGTTGACGTACCGTCGATGGAAATCTTCTTAAACTATTTGAATTATTGTGACCTTGCACCTTAATGCAAATATTCTCATTTTAAAAAATATTGAAGAATGAATACTTTGCTCAATGAGATGTAACTTGGTTTTTAAATAAAATTCATTTGTTCATCTGTGCCAAGCCTAAAGACAGATCCTTGACGCATATTCTACTGATGCTTCATCTTAACCAGAGATAAAAGGTACTGCAGAAGCTGGAGAATCCGAGATAACAAGGTGTAGAGCTGGATGAACACAGCAGGCCAAGCAGCATCATAGGAGCAGGAAACCTTGACGTTTCGGGCCCAGACCCTTCATCAGAAATGGGGGAGGGGAAGAGGGTTCTGAAATAAATAGGGAGAGAGGGGGAGGCGGATTGAAGATGGATAGAGGAGAGGATAGGTGGAGAGGAGGCAGACAAGTCGAAGAGGTGGGGATGGAGCCAGTAAAGGTGAGTGTAGGTAGGGGGG